>OY284417.1:70997574-71597574 GCA_958301585.1 Merodon equestris | reverse complement strand
ATCAGTTATTAGTGCCTTGTAACGAGAAAAAACTCTCGTGTGCCTTCCTTCGAGGTCTTTTAAGGCAACGTCTTAGCTTAGATAGCCAGACATCGTCCCAAAAACACAACAATATCTTTGAAGGTAAGACTATCGTTAAAAAAAAACACCTATCATTAAGAGTACGTGACGGGGCTTTATGTCCCTTAGTCATATGCCACCCCACTGTGTTGTTGTGTTTTTTATCAGATAACAGTTTCAAGAACTTAGTAGCTAGACTCCATTCAGACGAATTACGAAATTAAATTAGAGAACGTTCAGGACATGTATCTGTTCATTTATAAATTTATTAGATGTTGTCTGCTAATTGAATTTACTGTTAAAGGAGATACAAATCAATCTATACACGTACATATACCATAAACAAATACACATTATGCGTGTGGCACATGCTTTTGTAAACGAGTAAGTTAGCGACCTAGGGCAATTTGTTAACACCTTTGTGGACTATTCGAACATGAAACGAAAAAAACGGAAAATTATCACGAAAAAAAGTACAAAAAGATACGTAAACTATCTCAGATTCATTGATAAGGCCACATGTTACTCATTGTTAAACTGCTATTTTTCGGAGTGAATCATATGTGTCTGTGGCCATAACGGGTTCGTAGAATACTTTTACGACTCATAGCGGATACAAATGCCCATGAGGCGCCACAAAGCAAGCTATATTTGGCAAGCGGTTGGCTTATAAGGAAGCCTACAGCCGCAGTTTATCAGGTACAGTGTTTTTGCCTTATTCGAATTCGTCAGTATCGTTCTAAACTATAGATAGGTAATGAATGGGATATTAAGGAAATAATATATACTACGTCTCAATTTTTTTATGAATTACAACCGACGCGACGTGGCTGATAAGATTAGTTTTAGTTTCACTGGTAAACGGCCATGGCGATTATTAGAGCCAAAGAACTAAAGAAGTTTAGGATAGTGAATCAGATGAACACATTTGGGCGTGTCATTTTAAACAGGCACGCATTCATTAGGCAAATACTTATTCGTATTGAAATGCACTTTATGGCAATTATGAATGAAACACAATATCATTCATATGACCACCATGGCTTTTGTTGAAGCGATTATCCGAAGGTCAAATTGACCGATACCTTTTTGAAAAATAATCGGGTCAATAGCCATCGGTTTGCATGTTATGTTTGTGGTCCTGAATAGTCACTGGATTATTGGCATAATTACTCTTCAAATAACCTCACAGAAACAAGTGGTGAATGGTGTGAAATCACCTATGCTCGGAGGCCAATCAATTGTTTGGAAGCAGAGATTGTATCATGTACGCCCACCATTCACTGTAACAGCCTCTTCACCTTCATCTTCCAAATAGTCCTGACTAATGAAGCTGCCAATCCGCACAACAAACTCCGGGGTGGGATGCATTGGCTTTTCGTGAATCTCGCCAGGGTTTTCTGATCCCAATATACGGCAATTTCGTTTATTTAAGTCTACCATCGAAAGAGATCAAATGTGATGACAAATTGTCTTGGCGATCCAACATTCGTTTACAGAATCGGCCATCATCGGTCATAGATGATGTAAAGGCTTCAATCGTTGTGTAAAAATTAAGACTTGCCGTAAGGTGCGAAAAATGTAGCTGACTTCGGTGACGAACTGAGGTGCCTGACTGGTTTCAAACACTTTCGGTCGCAGGTGTGATGGATTGGCATATATGTATGTGCTGAGCATGTTGAGTTTGACCCAATACTGAACCAGTTTTGCCACAACGAATTTTACGAAATGTCCAAAATAAAATCACCTATTTTCGACCTTTAGTTAGAGTACTAAAGGTCCCAACGTGCACAAATTTGTTAGCCATTCTGGTATTCTCCCATATTTCTGAAAAGATTGTCTTCCCCGTTGAAATGCGTAAGATTTTTCATCTATCCTACTTTTCTAGCTTCTTCCCGAGTAGGTGGAACACGGTGTCTTCTCCCTCCTCGACCTACCGACCCATAGCACTAATGCTGATAAACCTCAGCTTATGAATGTCTTAATGGCCGGTACAGTACAGTCTCCGTAGCAACAGGTCCACTGGTGATTTGATGCATATCTTACCGAAAACTGGATCCAATTTCAAAATTCGGTGAAAGCATAATCGTTGGGCTTGATATTCCTAAAGAATTTGACAGACTTTGCCATCAAATCTGATGTTCACGTAATAAATGCTGGTGTGCCCCAAGGCTCTATTGTGTCACCGATGCTTTTTATCATTTTTATAAATGACCTCCTGCCTGCTACTTGTAAACCAAACGAATCCTTCGCTGATGACAGTACTCGCAACTTTGCATATTCGTTCCAAGACTCACGTTTTTTTTCTCCAGTCACAGAATTGAGAGGCCATCGTACGAATCCAAAATTCCACTAACTAAGTCGTGAAAAATTTTGTAAAAAAAAAATGAAAAAAAAAAATTAAACAATATTAAAGGGAAAACTTAATATAAAGTAGGTGGTAGGTATATTAGCATCTAGTTGTGCCACTCTTATCATTAATATCGGCTTTTAGTCGTTGTAGTATACTATCAACAAGTTTTTTTTAAAGAAATCTTTGCTTAAAAGTTCCCATTCCCATTATAGAGCTTCTTTAAGGAAGTTTTCAGACCTCGCCCTAAATGTTCAATCGGATTGGTGTCTGTTGAGATATTTTGAGCTGAGAACGAGCACTAAAAGCCAGATTTTCAC
Source organism: Merodon equestris (assembly GCA_958301585.1). Classification (NCBI taxonomy): domain Eukaryota; kingdom Metazoa; phylum Arthropoda; class Insecta; order Diptera; family Syrphidae; genus Merodon; species Merodon equestris. The sequence goes on along the minus strand of OY284417.1, from coordinate 71,594,844 downwards.
ATTGTGCTTTGGGTCGTTGTTTTGTTGTAAGATATGATTTAACTCTTAACCCATTATCGTGCCGCTTTGCAGGAGATATTTTTCTTTTTATGCTGAGGTAGCAATTTGACCAACCCTGCTTGCAGACATACAGCCCAAATCATGACATTATCACCGCCATATTCCAGCTCAATATTTGATTTCCGGCATCGTTGCTAAACAAGTTGAACTTGTTTTCGTCACTAAAAAGAACGGTATTTCAAAAGTCGGTAGGTATATTAATATCCTCTTTGGCGAATGCCAAATACCTATGCGTCTGTACGCATATATCAAACCAAACTTGCCGAATAGCTATGTGTCTGAAACTTGGCCGTTTTAGAATCCTAGCTACTGTAGTTCCTGAGATCCAGGATTCAGCACATTTCTTTTTTTAGGGCTCGCGCAGGTTCAGGAGTTACGCTCTTATGGTGTTTGTCATACAACCTGGACGGGATGCAGATGAGTGGCGTCGAAGATGTTCATTCAGTACTCTCCGGGGGTGATTGTCCTAGATAGGACTCGGGAGATTCGACTGAATTTGTCGCGTTGGTTTTAGGTCACAGTAACTTTTTTTGTTTCCATGTCTCTAAGGTGTTATATTGGAAATCCACACACAGAGTATGAATTTTGAAGTAATCTTATACTGCGAATATTATGCCTTCGTCAACATTTTTTCGATCATCTCTCATTCAAAACTGATATTGTTGCACAGATTTTCCGTACAATAATTGTTTTAGCCTATGGACAGACTTGGGCTACAGACTTTCCGCTCAACAGTCAACATTTTACTGGCGTCTTGGCGATTTGCTTGCTTTTTTAGACCCGTACCTTTCTTATTTTCTATCAGATCTCATTTCTGAACTTATGGACAATATTCCTAACTACGATAAAGGATTTTCCAACAAATTACTAGCCTCTCGGCAGGTTTTACCTTCGCAAATTAATTTTGAAAAAAGCTTTCGCTCTTCTGACTACATGTAGTATTACTCGGCTGACTACATATAGAACTGTATCAGGAGTTCGATATATTGACATATTTCATCAGTAATTCTTGAAATAAAAATGTACTTTATTGATGCTAGACGATTAGATTTATCAATCAACATTTGGGCACGAATTGGTAAATTTCGCGAGCTTATAGCCCTGATTTGTTCCACTGTTTAGATGGAAGTTTTCATTCAGTCATATCTCTTCCACGATACTCGTATCTATCGACTGTTATAGCAGTTATCTACCTCAACAGCACCAATCCAAGCAGCGTGTCGCGTCTTCAATGACTAATTTATACGTTATATAGGAGCTTTTCGTTTTCCTCTTAATCTAAAACTTACTAGCACACATATTACTTAATACAGATACAACAAATCTGAACAACAACAATGCCTACAGCAAGTCGAAATAATAAAACCTATTCAGGTGTATACGAGTATTCCACCTGATTACTGAGCCTTTTAGTTCGCTGTGAGATACTCGTACGCGCACGTTATTGGCTGCCGCGCTAAATTCGTTACGTTTTATCGTTATAATACATGAATTAAATATTCGGTAGCGCGTGATACATTCGACTGTAACATAATTAATTTGGATGTAATTAACAGGTTGAGTAGCATCAAAAGATACTACGATCGTGTCATCGATGAATGGATAGAAACATCTATTATTGATTGGTGACTATTTTGCGGAATCGAATGGTTTCAGATATATTCAAATACGCGCGCGAATTTATTTGAAGCTTCATAACGAAAAGCATGCGTGGATCGGACAGATTTTATGATGATTTATGAAAAGTAGTTCGAGTTCGTTTGTCATCTTGAAATTTTGCTTTATGATTCGTTTGATTAGTCGTGAGTGGTCAAGGTCTCGAACCAAACCCATATTACCACACGCAGCCCTTGTGTTATGATTAAGTGTGTGCCATTCGAAATAAGGGCAAAGTCATATCTCCGCATTCATAAATAAATCATTGCTATCATAGATACCAACAAGGTGGTACCTTGTAACATGATTCCAGGCCCGGGACGTCCGCAGATAACGACAGTTGATAAAATCTGGTGATATGTGACAGTGTTGCCTGGAGGCGTTCAAAAACCCCTTAATCAAGAGCTGTCGTTTTGATTGAGTATCTGCAACGGCGACCTTTATTCCAAGTGCTACAAAGATTCATGCCGAAAATATCCAGAACCCTTCTGTTTATTTCAACCATTATATCAAAATAATTAAGCAATTGGGTTCAGTAGTTCAAAAGTGTTTACGACTTTAGAAGAAAGAAAACAAATAGTCGTGAAGAAAAGGCAATTATCTCGATAACTTGTGCCCGTGTGTGCTTTCCTTCTCCCACTTCCACTCTGGGTTGAGTCTACTATCAGCAACAATATTCGCATTTAAAAAGAAAACACTTTGTGTCATGTGGTAATTTTAGCGTCAGGTTTGCAATGAGATAAACAAATATATCTGAGGGGTGAAGTTGACGGGTGCTCGAACAATAGGTTGTGTGCTTCGCTGGAGGCAGAGTCGGGGTCAAGGTCGTGCGGTGATGATGCGGAATAAATGATAGTGTTCTGTGCCTTAAAATGGAGACCGGTTATAAGGCTATCATTTGCCACTTAGAACGGACGTGGACTCTAATGGCTCTGGGAAATACTGAAACGCATCAGAGCGTTGTAACCATGACAGCTTCCGCGAGAGCGTTGGAAGAGCTCACGGGGATAGTGATCGACCTTTGACTGTTTTACGCTCAAGCAAGTGCGTACTTAGTAATTTGTAAAGTCTTTATAGCCATACGATTTTATAAAGAGCTAAAACGTTTAATTTTAATAGCTTGGATATCTAATCAGAATTGATGGCTTACATAAGAGTGTATCATGCCAATAATTGCATTCATATTTTCGATTAAAATCAAAAAGTGGAAAACGTGTGCGAAAGGCAAACATTTCTCTGGCTCGGATGATACGAGTATTATTCTTTTCTCAGTGTCGTATCAAGGAGTTCTGCTTTGGGTCTATTTTTGAAAATGGATCAAATCAATTAGGGTAGATGTCAATTCGCCAAAGCGATAACGTCTGATAGCAACTTGGATAGAAGACTTCGCACAAAGGCAATACTGAATTTCACATCCTATTCCTGGTATATTTATCGATAGGAGGTAAAAAAATCGTCACCTTAAGCTTTCTTTCTTATCAGAATTAGATTCGGACAAATTGGCTGTTTCGACTAATATTCTCTAGAAAAGTCCCCTTTTGATTGCACTTGATTTATGAAGACTAGGCCTTTGATATTTAAATTAAAGTAATGACTAACATCTGTATTGCCTACACTTGACTTGCTTTATGCTTTCAATGCCAATAAACAGTAGGCGGATTGATTATCATTATTTAGAGCGGGCATCAGAGAACATTTTTTTTTTATCTTATTTACTATTAGAAGCGCAACTAAGTTCTCGCTGTTTTTTTTATGAAAATACAACTTTATTGTGAAAAAGACGGTTACAAATGAATCATTCAAAGTATTGCCCATCGCTAGCGATAACTTTTTCCCATCTTTCTGGTAGACCTCGCATACTGTCACGGTTCGTCTTTTGAGATGTCTTCATATGAAAGGAACTGCTGATCTGCCCGATCATGTGCCATCGAACGGAACAAGTAATAATCGGACGGCGCAATATCTGGGGAATATGGCGGGTGGGCTAGGACTTCCCATTTGAGCGTTTCTAAGTAGGATTTAACGGGTTTGGAAACGTGAGGCCGAGCGTTGTCATGCTGTAGAATCACTTTCTTGTGCCTCTGCTCGTATTGTGGCCGCTTTCCGCGCAGTGCTCGGCTCAATCGCATCAATTGAGTTCGATACCGTTTCCCAGTGATGGTTTCGCTTGATTTCAACAGCTCATAATAAATAATACCGCCCTGATAACCTTCGCATAAACCCCGCATAACGTTCGCAGCGTGAATTATCGGCCGAGCCAACGACGTAGAGGCATGACCGGGCCGTCCCCATGATTTTTTTCTCTTTGAGTTACTTTAATGAATCCATTTTTCATCACCCGTAACGATGCGATGAAGAAAACCCTTCCTTTTTTGCCGCTGGAGCAGTTGTTCACAGGCGAAAAAACGGCGCTCAACGTCCCTTGGCTTCTAATCATATGGAACCCAAGTTCCTTGCGTTTGAATCATCCCCAACGCATGCAATCGCTTGGAAATAGCTTGGCGGGTAACTCTTAGTACTGAAGCAAGCTCTTTTTGCGTTTGGCATGGATCCTCATCGAACAATGCCTCCAATTTAGCGTTTTCGAAGGTTTTTGGCCTTCCTTCACGCGAACGGTCGTCAACATCGAAATCACCGTCTTTGAAGCGACGGAACCAATCACGGTACGTTGTTTCACTTAGAGCAGCATCTCCATTTTTGGGGTTCTCGATGCGCTTCAGCCGCCGGTTTCTTCAAATGAAAGAAGAAAAGCAACACTTCCCACAAATGACGATTATTTGGCACAAAATCAGACATTTTTCCACAACCGTAAGAACAAAATCACTAATGTGCCAAAGCGGTTTGTTTACCATATGTCTAAGATTGTTTCATGACGTTTTGGATACGTCAAAATCGACCACCACTTTCCACTGGAGCCATCCCTTGATAAACAGCGAGAAGTTAGTTGCACGCCTAATATACGAGTATATTAGGTCGGTGCCTCTTTTGTAAACGCCCAAGCTTCGGAAAAGGTAGTAATCGATCGTTGTCGATCGGATGAGTAAAACTTCAAATCCCAACTTCCGGAATTTTCACTTTGTTGTGTTGACTGATCTTGCATTACCATGCAGCAGAATGGGCCAATGCCCATTTACCGGCGACGGCTGATTTTGGTGCATTTTTTTTATAATTAATGTAGGTTCCTCCGACTCTAATAGTTTGAGAAACAAATATGGGACAACTTGCTCTCTTGTGTATACATATATTCATAATATTATTACCATGCTGTCACTATTAACTTTTGGGGTGAAGTTCTGCCTAGGCAAGACCCTTGGTGTCTCACTTGAGTATGTTTATACTTTCGATCGCCTCCGATTATCGTATAAGAGTCACTTCTCATTGCATACGACGACGCGCAAGTAAGGATCCACACGGTATCTTTTGGTCAAGGATATTTCCAAACGATGTAGCATATTCCTCATGATTAAGACGTCGGGGATCCACTTTCTTTTACTTTTTACATTGCGATGGCTGACAACTTATGAGTTATTTGCTAGTCGTGAGATCCGTCATTCCTAATAAAGAAGCATCAAACTAAAAGCAAAAGTGTGGTACATTTCGATCTGCACATAAGTATCATATTCAGTGAGTTGAATTTCCGGGCTTACAAAGCCAACTCCTCTGAGTAAAGCCAGAATAAATTTAAACGCGTCAAAAAATACTACAATGCACTGATTCGATGTGTCAAATTTTCAATAGAACAATGTTGGGTAGTAGTAAAAGAGTAGCAAAACTGTGAGTCGTTCGTAAAGAACATCAAGGATTCTGCCTCGCCTTCAATCCCCACGCTCATTTGCAATGATATCCCAGCTGTCAGCTCTTTAGAAAAGCCTGCTTGCTGCATTTTTGCAGCCAGCTCAACGCATTTTTTTCTTCCGCCTCTACTCGTAAACGTCGAATTTCCTATGGGACAAATCCACATTCGCAATCGAACAGTTACAAGAATACTTTAAGAACTCGACGTGCACAAATCAGCTTGCCCTAATGTGTTCACCCTATATTTCTGAAGAGGTGTCTTCCAAGCTGACAAAACCACTGCGTACGTTTTTTGTCTTTCCCACTCATCTGGTCTATGCCAAAAAAGGGCGAACCTTCGTCTCCATCCATCTCCACCCTCATGACCTACATCTACCTAATGTCATGAAATCGCCGATCATGTGCTTATGAAATATGTTGAATCGCGGACATGTCTCAATGACCGACAGTACGATTTCCGTAACAACAGGTCTACTGATATAGAGATGGCTTATCTCACCGAAAAGTGGGACCAATCCTTGCACAAACCCATTGAAAGCCAGATCGTTGTGCTTGATATTATCTTCTATTATGAATTACCTTTCGGGCCGTTCAACCCAACACAACATCTATTTGACACAAATCTATTAATTTTACGGTCTATGAAATGTAAATTGCCTATGTTCCTCATGCAAAGCCAAGCCATAACAGAGACTCTTGGTTGCTTAGCAGTTGCATGTATATTTTAAGTTGAATTTCAGTATTTGGTTTACGCCACACGTACGGCTTGCCGTATGTAGGATCTTTAGAAAATGACAACAAATATTTTTAATATCTTAATAAATCCTTCAGTTTTCAGTAGGCATTGTTTAGCGAATTGCAGGGCTTTTTCGGCAATCCATGCCGTAGTTTAACGTGTTTAGCAAACATCTTTTCCAGTTTCCTTTTTTGTCCCTTCTTGCTTCTATATGACAGTTTTTTTCGAATTGTTTTTTTCCTGCTTTTATTGAATTTAACTGTTAGTTAGTACCACATGACCCGAACTCTATTCAATAGAGCAAAGATCTCAAAAAAAACCGAAGACTGGAATAATTACAAATCCAGCATCAACGAATACAAGAGCAGCAAAATCTAAATCCTGGCTGGAGTTCTGCTAATCAATAGAGGATCTCAACGAAGCCGCAAGGCTCAGGAAGATCCTATCCAAGGACCCCTGCGTCCCGGGATTCATCCTTTAACCAGGTGGTTCTTGGACAGAATCCAGTCAGGAATCTCTAGAACTGCTGACTGAAACCCACTTCCCAGGCTGTAAAACCCCTGAAACCACAGCCTCCTTCGAGACGACGGTTCTTACGGTTCACACAACCGAAGAAGTAATAAACAAGATCATCACAGCGGATAAAGTATCATGGGCAATAAATTCGTTCAAACCCTTTAAATCTCCGGGGCCGGACGATATCTTGCCAGCGATGCTTAAAAAAACACAGACCCACACTGTACCCCATCTCGTAAGCATTTTTTCCAATTGCCTGAGCGCGGGGTACATCCCAACACAGTGGAAAGAAATAAAGGTAATTTTCATACCTAAGGCAGGTAAACCATCCCATAATGCCGCAAAGGACTATAGGCCAATTAGTTTCTCGTCGTTTCTATTAAAAACCTTGAAGAGACTCCTTGACCTATACATCAGAGGACTCATCAACTCACGCAACTTATGCAACACTCAACACGCCTACCTTAAAGGCAGATAAGTGGAAAGTGCTCTGCATAGTGTTGTCCGTGAAATTGAGGGCTCGCTGAACTTAAAAGAGTTTACAATGGCAGCCTTCCTCGACATAGAGGGGGCCTTCAACAATGTAAACACAGAGGCCATAATAACAGCTCTTGAGGACATAAAAGTAGACAAATTCATTGTAATCTGGATTGAAAATATGTTGAAGAACAGAATTATCAATGCAGACATTGGACACAGTTCTATAAGGAAAGTGACAACTAGAGGCACACCACAAGGAGGAGTTCTCTCCCCCCTACTGTGGCTTCTTACAGTCAACAAGATCCTCAAATTCTTTATGGAAAAAGACAGATTCCGTCAATTCCATTTAACGTGGACACCTGCCTTGTCGGCTTAATTCCACGGCGGGCCATTCCCGCATGGGGTTGATTTTATGGACGACAACCAACGTCCTTATTGGTCTGCGTTTCACTTAGCAATAAGTACCAGATTCTAGCCATGCGTAGGGGCATGACTATCCTCTTGGTTTGAGGCGGGGCCTATCTAAAACATCTTGCCGATATTAAGGGTACCGGCGCCATCTGAACAACTAAGAAATTTCTTACTTGTTGTTCATTAAGTCTTCTTTTCCCGCGATTTGGGATAACCACAGCCCCCACGGTACTCCCACAAGGGGGCCTACCGCAAAGACAGGCCAGGACTGTCATTCCGATATCTGACATATTGTCATTTGTCAGTCCGACATTATTGTCCTGGGGGCGTCCTGTCTCCCGTGGTTCCGGAATTAGGAATCCGGTCGAGCCGTTACTCCCAGCAGGGTTACCCTACACCCTAACTGGGAGCCTTATATTTGCTACTTTAGCAAATTGCCTTTCCTAATCGATTATCTGTCACAGCATAACCAACTAGTTCTCGGCATTTTGCATTCAAATTAGCTAAATAGCTGTATAGCCGAAGCCATACAGCTAAATAACTATGTAGGCCATGCACTACCATGCACCACTTGGCCCTATACTGTTGCCCCCCAGGTACGTGAGCCGCATATTGAGGATGCGACCCGGTGTGACCCAGAGGGCGTATATGGAAAAAGACACAAAGATCATAGCGTACGCGGATGACCTGCTTATCTTGATAAAAGGTAAATTTCTACCAACTATCAGTGAACTAATGGAATCTCCGCTGAGTGAACTCTCCTCGTGGGCAAGACAGAACGGTCTGAGAATAAACCCCCAGAAAACCGAGCTGGTCTTGTTCACCAGGAAAAGGAAAATTCCGATATTTGCTCCCCCAAAGTTAGTGGGCTATCTAGGTATCATTCTTGACTCTAAGCTCTCCTGGAAAAGGAACCTGGAGGAAAAAAGGATTGAACGCTTTTTATGCATGCAAAAAGACCTTCGGAAAAAGATGGGGCTTGCAACCGTACATCATTCATTGGATGTACACAGCAATCATCAGGCTCAACAAAGTACAAAGGTCAGCCGCTGTGCTGTTTTTACAACGGGAGCCATGAGAAGCACGCCGCAAGCAGGGTTGGACATGATTCTTCATCTCCTCCCCCTGGATCTATTCATAAAAGGCTGCGCTGCAAAGAGCGCTCTCATACTAAGGGAGTCCTCTCTGTGGAAGCAAGCCAACTATGGACATGCGGCCATACTTAAAATAATAGACGACCTGGGAAGGAAACATGGTTTTAGTAGCCTCGCAGCTACGACCGACGGGTTCTACTCTGATACCCCCCACAAACAGGAATCATTCAGACTCCCTGATCTGTGCAGCGTGTTTCAAGCAGAAATCCTGGCAATAGAGAAAGCAGCCAAACACCTACAGGTAGCCGATATCCCACCATCTGATATCACTATCTTCGTAGACAGCCAGGCTGCACTGAAGTCAATAGAATCCTGATAACGAGATCAAAGGCTGTCAATAAATGTCGTGACTCACTGAAGTCCATCAGACACCACAAAGTTAAACTCTGCTGGGTCCCGGGCCAAAGCTCAATCGCAGGGAACGAAAGAGCAGACGAATTGGCCAGGCAAGGGTCATTGCAACCACCGATCAGCGCATTATACCGGATCATAATCGACACAATCAACAAAGAGGCCTCGTCTCGTCTTGGCTTACAAGAAACGACAGCTACACGACAAGATCATCGTGGCCAGAGCTCAATGTCGGAAAAACAAAGAAGCTCCTGGCGCTGGACCGTAACTCGATCCGTATGCTCGTCGGAGTGATCACAGGACACTGTCCCATTGGAGCAATGCTCCGGAGATGGGACTCGGGATCCAGCAATCTCTGTCGGAGCTGCGGCGATGAGGAGGAAACTGAGACGATCCAACATCTGCTTTGCCACTGCCCAGCTCTCCAGAATCGACGCCTAGCGTCGCTAGGCCAAAGATTCTTTACAGAGATTGCGGACGTGGCTAATGCAGATATATCGGATCTTCTAAAATTCATTAAGAGCACGGGGTGGTTTCAGCCACCACGTGATAGGACAGGTTAATTTTATGTGTACCCACACAAACGAAGGGAATCACAATGGGCCTCTTGGCCTCCGAGTGGAAGTGATGTTTAACCATCACACTCCCCTTCTCTAACCTAACCTAACCTTGTACCACATGAAATGTCTGATTTTTTTGTAAAAAATTAAAAGTCAATATTTCTTTTTTATAAAATATTATATAGTCAAAATATAGACCATTGACATAACCTTCTTCCACCATTATTCCTTTTTTATAGAAGGCTTGATTTTTTGACGCTAAGAAGTTTTCAAAGGCTTCTATGACCTCTGCTCGGTTTCGGAACACATTTTGCCGACAAAATGACCCCAGACTGCGGAAAAGGTGATAATCCGTTGGAGAAATATTAGGAGAGTACGGTGGATGCGGAAGAATTTCGAATCCCAATTGTAGCAGCTTTTGCACCGTTACGTGTGAGGTATACCTGTAGGATTGTCATGAAACAGGATCGGACCATGCCTATTGATCAATGCAGTTTGCTCTTCAGCCAATTTCGTATGCATTATGTCGATTGCCTCACAATATTTGACTGCTTTTATCGTTTCCCCTGACTGAAGAAATGAAAAATGGATTGGTACTTTCGATGTCCACAGTGAAGACCAAGCTTGGGGATGTGCTTTGGGTTTCCGTCTGCATCCAACCACTGCCCAGATCTTTTACGGTTGTCATACAAAATCCACCTTAAATCACATTTGACTATACGGTACAAAAACTTTCGGTGCCTTAGACTCAGCGATGCACAGGTTTCGAAACGGAATAGTTTTTAGGCTTCGTTCAATTCATGGGGTACTCACTTGTCGAGTTTTTTCACTTTTCCTATTTGAGATAGGTGTCCACTTATTGTCATCGGGGATACTTCCATGTTGTATGCAATGCCCCGCACCGTTTTTGTTTTGTCTGCATCCACCGTTTCCCGCAAAATGGCGTCGCCAAACATACTACTTTATCTTATAAAACAAAAATCACTGTGTTGTACAGATGTTCACTCAACACCTTCTAATTGAAGACTAAGTGAAAAATTGGCCATTCCATGTGGTGCAACCTAATATTATGATCTACATAATACGAGTACATGATCTACAAAATCCTTTTTACTTCGTAAAGCCTCCGGTATTATGTGAAAGGAATGTATAAAGGAAAACAACATGTGATTGCAAGCCGACATTTCTCTCAATCACATATGTTGTGTCTCAATAATTTGCTGACAATAAATACCGCAAAATACAATTTTAATGACTTTGCAGCTGCAGAATTGGAACCCCGTGTCATCAGCGTGAAGATTCACTTAATATTGAGTTACAGTGCTTTTCTACCCTTAGGTGTTGAATAATGAACTGCAGAACGCCATTGTTGTTGTTTTACCGTATTTAACATTGTCGACAATCACAGTGAACCAGAGCATAATGATTCAGTGGAAAGTGTGTTGCATTTCGATAATATCACGGGAACCGAATGCGATGTTCCTTTTCAGTGAGCTTGTACCTGTTAAAAGCTTTTTGAAATTCGTCGTTCGGAGTCGGCAATAAAAAGTTAGGCCCTTTCACCAAAGGGAAACAATTATACACGACCTTACCGGCCGTTGAACCCGTCAGCAATTCACTTTTTTGAACATTATTTTATCTCAGTAATGAAATGGCACATGTTCATTAGAATAAGCAATTGGTTCAAGGTGCATGTCGTAAGATTAATGGGTTCTCAATATACCCATAAACATCTGCACTTGCGATTTTCTGCTGTCATCAGCCAGGCTGGTATGACCGCATTTAATAGACGGAGAAAAAGTTATGCCATGTCTTGCCTCAATGAAGTTGAGTCTCTAATATGTATCATAGTAACCACTTTTAAATTCAAGAGAACATTGACAACGTAAAGCGTACCATTGCCAAGCATGTGATACTGCGATATCTGTACGAAATATTTAATACAACATTCTGTGAAACTGTTCACATGTCAAAACTTGAACGACCCCTGATAACATCCACACATGACGTGAAAAATGTGTTGATATTTCAAAAAAAAAAAATAACAAATACACAATAAGGTATCTATTAGCAGTTTAGGGTTCCAGAAGTGAAACTTTAGAAAATAATAGAATTTAGCTTAACTTCGTTGTAGGGTCCGCTTTTACTGGCACTAGGGAATAAATAAAGTTTTGCTAGTCTAGAAAGAAAGCCGGATTGTCACCCTGAGTCACAAAAGTCAATCAGAAATGCTTGCTTGGTCAGAGAGTGTCTTGTCAGAAAGCAATAGTTGCTGTCTTGGGAATAGAGAAATTATTATAACTTTTGATTAAAAATATTACAAGATGTCCAATGTAATAGTATAGACCTCACGGGTAATTTTTTATTTTTCTTTTTTTTTTAATGTTTTGTTTTTTATGTAAATTAAATAAAACTAAGCATAACTAGACTACAAGCCCTACCCTACTAATTTATATCTAGCCTAGCCATATAAGCCAGGCATTGGTGTTGGGTAGGCTTTGCCTTGAAGAGGGCTGGTCGTGGTGCGATGATAATCATCACCGACTGTTGAGCGGAAGGTTAGTAGTTCAAGTCTGTCCATAGCCAAGAACAATACCTGTACGGAAAAACTATGCAACAACATCAGTTGTGAATAAGAGATGATCAGAAAAATGCTGACGAAGGCATAACATTCGCAATATAAGATCACTTCAAATTCATACTCTGAGTGTGCATCTTCAATATAACACCTTAATGAAATGGAACCAAAAAAATTTACTGTGAACTACAACCAACGCGACAGATTCAATCGAATATCGCAAATCCTATGTAGGACAACCACCCCCGGAGAGTAGTGAACGAACATCTTCGACACAAACCATCTTTAGCCCGTCCAGCCCATAAGAGCATAACTCTTGAACCTGCGCAAACCCTATAAAAAAAATAAAAATCAAGCGATAACGTCTCTCCTATCTTGGCATGATCCAGGTTCTCCCTACTGAACCTGAGGTACTCCTGCTCACATCGAGTCGCCGCTTCACGGAATTGCAGGCTACGTGGAAAATGTGTGTCATCGCTATTCTATCCTGGATCAATCCACATTTATTCAAATAGAAGAGTACATCTGCGGGGACAAGGCTATTAAGTTGCACCCTCTCGTGATAAAAATTATTCGGGTAGTAAGCCCGAAAGAACAGGTTACTGACTGAAGTCTTTGCTCTTGCAACAATGATTCGAATCAACTTTATTAGAAAATTGTCAAAAAAAAAAAATCTTAGCCCTAGGGTAAAATTTCGTGTATTCACATTCGTGTGTTCCATGTAATCCGAGACAAGTCCTGAGACATTGTCTCTCCAACACCCGAATCCTTTCCATTAAGCTGGGACATTACCTACCTTCACTCTGTTTGTCATCCCAAGGTATCTGACTATGCCCATCCGGTCCAAAAATTGAGAACCTGGGCCAATTGTTCCTAGAGTCCGGAGAGGCGCTATACAATTAGGTTGATTTTCAACTTCCAGTCGATTACGTCGTCGAAAGAAGACGTTGGCAAAGAGAAATTGTCAGATAGATATAAAAGTAGATATTTACAAAAGTAAATACTGAAAAAGGTCGGCCAGTTAATAGCGCACTGTAGCAGTTTCAAATTAACCATTCAAATTACTTTACCTTTTTGGAAATTGTTTAACCAATGTACTGTCTTCCAATGCACTGGAAAATACACATTAGTGAGAGCATTATTGAACAAGATGGTGTACATTTCTACGGACATTGGTGGAGATGCCTGAGCATAACATAGGATATACCATCGTATCCTCCGGAATGAGCGAAGATGAAGTGGGGCTATGTTTTCCAGGTCTCGGTTTGGTCAAATACATACTGTCATTTGCAATATACGCTCCTGGAAGAACAGTTCCCGCTATAACCACCTTCTTCTGAGGATTCTCGATCACGAAAAAATTGTCCATTTGTATAAGCTCACTCTCGTCGTTCGACAGGTTCCTATTGGACGGTGTGGAGGAAGTGAGCGCTTCAGAGAACGGGCAAGCGTAGCCAACGAGCCCTTCTGTAAACGTAGGGTTACGTTTGGACATACTCTGCCATCCACACGAATTTGTCTGGTACTGTTATCAAGGTACTAAATCAGCAAAGGTCACTGTCGTATACGAAGGTCCGTAAGCAATTAGCAGACAAATCGTTCGTGTCGGCCAATCTCATTCGAAAGTCAAGCAGACTGAGATCCAGATATGTGCTTCTAAGATACAACGCACTATCAGTTGCGAGTAAATTTACTCTGCAGTCTATGCTCTGCAGAACCCGCCAATGGCTTAGTAGACTCTCCCTTGTATTGAGTATGTTATTTTCCCAATTCCCCATTTAAATCGCCCGGGAGAATAATATAGTCGTATGATTCAAATTTCTTACTGAATATTTCATATCCAACCCACAAGTCCTTCGCGATATTGTTAGCAATTAATGCCCTCTCTAGGTATTCACTGAGGCTGATTGAAATTTTCTCCCTGTTTCTTCAACTGCGTAAAATGTCTTGCAATGAACAACGGAGCTTGACGCTTTCTTGACTGGGAATACTCGTACAACAAACTTCTCATTTGGAAGTTGTGCCAATTAAAATTGCACGATTTCCCGATTTAAAAATGTTGATGTTTCAAGGTCCTTAGAGCACATTCATTATTTTTGAAGAGATCTCATCTGTTCGTGAGCTTTTTTCGACTAATATACACATCTCACATATCGTCTCCGTACCAGCTTAATTCGTTAATTAATAAGGTTAAAAAAATGAAATTGTTTTACTCAGGCATGTACCTACGTAACATATAATAATTGAATGGCATCATAAGTAGAAGTTGGAAAATAGGACACAGTTCCAAAAAGGCGATAAAAGTTCTCGCAATGAACGGCATAGACAAGTGCCACTTCCTCTCTTTTCCAGGATTTATTTCGATTACCTAGGAATTAGAAAGAAGCATATATTAGGGAACGTTTTTCAAATATGAATTTTGACGACTGAATTCACGTTTTTTAGCCAACAAATGTAGGTATGTGTGTCCAAAAAGTTACGGGAGTCGTATAATTTCGCTGATTATGCTAATCTGAGTCATCGGAGATTTTCCTTGTTATACTCGTATAAACATGTTTAAAAAATGTTCAGGAATATATGTATCTAAACTAGCACATTGCTAGTCACCTGTCTGTTCAGTCTGTGGTCAGATGTCAAAGACATTACATTAGGTTTTATTTTTCGAATTGATTTTTTTTTAAATGTCTTTACGTTTGATGCATCAAAAACCTCGAAACTGGAGCTAGCGTGATTAGTTTGAGTACACCAGTCGTACCCTGGGTAGCCTTCAAAGAGTGAGCAATTTTTTATTGGTATCTGTATTTGATCTGGTATCATTACGACTCGATGAAGTCCTCGAATCCTTCGAAAGTTTACTTGCCAATGGTCTGTTTTTGACGACACGCCAAATACATTTATATTATGTTACATGATAAACCGAAGATATGGGTTGGTTTTTAACCGACGTTAATAGGATAGCAAGAGTTCTTCATTGTTATCTTGGACATCCTCTTTACAGCTCTTTACGCGTGCTATCAAGTCTTAGCTTAGAAATAAACCACAAGCAGCGTTACTGATAGGCTGTTACCATCAGTCCCACTGATGCTGTTTAGTTTACATAAATAGTATAGAGTTGTAAACCTGCTCTGCTTGACCTGAATTGACTCTGCTATACCTACATTCTTACCTCGGCTGCAATAATATTACATTTAAAATTGACCTGTCCTGACTCTTTACATTGAAAAAGGTTTTGACATAGTATAGTATGTCATGGTACAAGGAATTATGGGTGCCTAGGTACTAATTCTTTAAATACATGGTGGTGTTGATTTAAACCCATAATTTGAATCAGCATCACCATGCTGAATCTCTTTAGCATAAAAGCCCTAAAGTTGTCTTAAAGAATAAACACGCTTATGATAACTCTTTAATTTCTCCATCTCCAACTTCGGATCAATAAATTCGCTATTTAGCAAAGCATAGCAAAGAGGTTTATCTACCGCATCACCGCTACGGTTTACACAGCAGCGACACCATTTACTTTCGTTTTTGTTTTTCTTATCTTCCTAATTACCTCATCAGACAACAATTGTTTGTTCAGCAGATCCGCGCATTGAAACACAAATATTTACCTTAATAGATACATTCTTCGAGACCACTCGAAACACCGCTAAAACAAGCAGCAATCGAGGTTGTTCAGAAGCTTCAGAAGCGACAACAATTGCTGCAAATTTAACAGAACGACATAAGCCATTGTGCGCATATCTGACCCTAATAGGCCTAAGTGTCTTACCGCTACGACAGGCATTCATCGGCGAAGCTCTAAAAGGTTCCTTCCATTTTGTTTTTCTTTCATCCCCGTCGAGTTGATGGTTACCCATTTATAGATGCGACGAATTTTAATTATGGTTTTGTAATAAGGACGCTTCGGTGTCGGATGGCGCCGTCTGTTCTTTAAAGCCAATTATTCCAAAGAGTAGAGAAGAAGAATCACATCAGACCGACATCGACGCGACGCCTCTTTAAAACCTTTCCAGCCCAATGTCCGGGCAATGTCATGTGCATTTTTGCATTTCATGAATGGATGTAATCTGGTGGAAGAAACAGGCACTCGAGCGCTTAACTCGCGTTTTAAGGCGGTCAGCATTGTGTGCGTCATGACAGCATGTAATGGGATCAGTGGCAGCAACCCCTGGCCAGTGGTGCTGGCTGTTGTTTTCCTCTGTGTTATGTAAAGGTAAACACTAGTAACAGGTTTCTGGTGATTCGCTTTTTGTATTCGTTTTTCTACTGACCTTCGTTTAGATTTAGGGTCAACCAGTTCAGTTGGCGGGCTTGCAACATTATATTGTCATGTCATGTTCGCAATGTAGTGCAATGGAATCATTTGATTTATGCTTTCAGTGTTTTTCTCGTTCACTTGTTGTCGGATTGAATTAGGTGTCACATCGAGATATGGAATGGTGACGATATAGACTTAAATTGGCCTAATCAGAATCAGGCTGAATCGAAACTAGCGATCTACGCAGTAGAAAGCAAGGATCGTTTGTCGCGTTCCATATTCTTGAAGCGAATGAAGATCGTATCTAAGCTTTGTTGTAGGCACTGGGTCATTAACAATTTTTTTAATAAGCCGCGTTCGGAACGACATATGCCGTAGTGTATAGACCAGTGATACGTTTCGAGCCACGCTTTATTTATCAATTATTTGCAAGACGATAGTGAAGATAAATCGATTGTATCAAGCAAGTCAACTTTAATGACTACCATGCCAATTGTCAACTTGTTATTATATTTACGACTCTGGATATCAGCATGTTGAATAATGTAGCTTTTAAGGCTTATGGGACACTCGGGTTTAAACTAAACTGACTTTAGTTCAAAAATATGATGCCATTAGCCTCAAATCTTTTATTTGCGTAGGTTATAGATGCAGTGACATGCATGCGACCGACTGGAACATCAGCAAGACGGTTTATGAGTTTGAAGAATGCTTATAAAGGATACGCTGAATATATGACTAGTTGTTATTTTCTAGTTATATAACTCCATTTTTTTTGTTGTTCTTATTCTTAATAACCTTGAAATCAGATCATAGCCTCTTATTGATACATTGCTCACTCGTAGTGCCAACTAGCTAGCCCTAGTGTATTTAAAATTTTGATAATATAAGTGGGTCATTGCTAGCTTAAGTCAAGGCCTTTGCACAACAACTACATCCGATCACACCAAGTGGCACTATGTACATGGCCACTATAAAATTAAAGAATCCATCTTTTTTTTTAATCCTTTAGGGCAAAGCTTTTTGAAAATGTATTCTGCACAATGATTATGGCTGGCTCAGTGTGACCTTTAATCCTATCCTATGTAGAGGATAAGCCTGAAAGTGTTTACCAAATTTTGAGTCAAAGTTTCATTATAGTGAAAAAGAATTTTATTAAATCAGCTTTTGCCTATTAATAACGGTGATCTCTTTCTGATAAAACAGCGATTCCTTCCTCAAAGTATTGTACTTCTATTTATTCTGGACAAAAAACTCGGACAAAGCATATGATTGCGAATATGAAAAAGTCCTGCAGTAACCGAAACAAGGGATAGTCATTGTAGATGCATAAAAACTTCATAGCCAAGCCCTCACAGAGTTTATCGGGTGATCAAGTTGCGTAACTGTGCGATTCAACCACCGCGTGCATAGTACCACCTTCTTGGAATCAGTTTCGGCTCACCGGTGGTTTAAGCGTACTCAACCTTATGAAGCCATGTTTCACCTTTGCCCTAGTTTTTTGGTAATTGGTAATTATTTAATTTCGCAGCTTTTATGGGAGATTATTTAGGATGTGTGGATGTGTGGTATGGTACTGACGCTTGCCGTATATGTTGTTAAAAGGTGGAAGATGGTACAACCTCTCTGCTCGTCTTCTTGTGTTGAAGTTGCGATTGATTTGAGTTCGGAACCTCTCATCCTCATAGTACTCCAACGCTGCTGTCATATTAAATGTCTGCCTCACAGTGAGAATCATCACTCTGTCATCTATGCTGCTTCTTTCCGACAATAATTTTATCGCCTTGTTTTGTATATCTAGCAGCTTCGCGATGTGTGTATATGCAGCACCTCCCCACGCTAGTATGTCATATCTCAACCTTGACTCGATAAGAGCTTGGTTTTTGCACGCAGTTTGAAGACTTATGCTTCAGGCAAGCCAGTGCAAATAGGGATCTTTTGAGCTTCTTCCGCAAATTGCTTATGTGTGGTTCCCATGTAAAATGACTGTCGATCGTTATACCCAGATATTTGAATGTATCCACGACGTCAATAACCTGACAGTTTCTTGGGTCATTGCAGTTGAATGTTTTAATATTTGTTTCTGTTTTTGGGTGCTGTGGGTGTTATGTTATAATTTTGTTTTTGCTGCATCATTCTGGTTACTTTTAAGTTCGATTTGTGGCAAACAACAGTCGCCGTATCATCTGCATATGCGAAGGGAAAGCATATGTATGTAGTTCATAAGTATATAACATGTACAAGAAATGTACAATAAAGGGCCAAGTTGAGAGCCGTGTGGGACTCTATACTGCACTGTATTAGCGGTAGTATTTGTGGTAGTCTTTGATTTTCACGCGAAATGTTCTCGTTCTGAGATATCCTCTCAACCAATCTACCAGTTTCCTCTAATTCCTATTCTTTGCATTGCATCGATAAATTTATGGTCGTCGAGGGTGTCGAATGCTTTGCTAAAGTCTAAGAAAAGCACTAAGACGTGGTGACTTTTAAGGATTGAGTTAATCAAGTTTGTGAAATCGCCGAGAAGTCGATTGGTGCTTTTTTTCTTCTGGAACCCGTACTGGTTCTTGCTTAAAAGCTTATGCTTATCAATAAATTCCCATATTCGATCTGCAATAATTTGCTCCAAGATTTTTTCTATCACCGGCAATATTGCAATCGGGCGATAGTTTACTACCTCGTGTTTGGCTTCTCCCTTGTAGATAGGTCTAACAAGTGCCTCTTTGAGCTTTTTTGGCACCTTAGACGTATTAAAACTCATATTGATAAGATTCTTAGTTATGGGCGTAAAGATATCCGCATTTGATTTTATATCTATCGCCCTAATACCATCTATCTCCGGTGCCTTTTAAATATTTTAGTGAGCTATAAGATTTGCTACTTCCGAACCATCCGTGTCTCTCAAATAGACTATTTCCCGTAAAAATGTGATCTTTGCTACATACGTGGTTTATTGATGCTGCCTGCAGCGAAAATGAGTTCACAAAATTATCTGCCAAGCCGATAACATTCGTAAGAAATGTTTCATAATTCTTTCGTTTAACGACGGCTTTCTTGGTCCCAGTACTTCATTAATTAGCGCCCAAATTTTTTTCGGATCACATTTTATTTCCTCGTACTTACTTTTGTCGTAATGTTCCCGGCTTCTACATATTTTTTTGTTGACATGGTTGGTTTCGTATACATATTTCGTTTCGTATGTTATTATTCTTCCACTTGCGATATAATCGATCCCTTTCTTTGCAGCTCTCTACGATATCCCTTGTAATCCAATCGGGACTTTTTCGTTGAGTTTTCTCCTTATAGTTGACTGTCGAGTTTTCGTATATGTATGTATATCGCCCATTTTTTTTTTAGCTAGTAGGTCAAAAGTTCAGTAGATAGTTCTAATCTGTTCATATACTTTTCTAGTTATAATATACGATCTCGATAGCAGGGCATTTCTTGTTGTAAACGCATCATAGATACCATAGATAGTGCTGTAGTGATCTGATATATTACTTTGAACCGTACTCGAAAATATTTTGAACTGTGTTAGGTTAACCAATGTATGATCGATCAAAGTACAGCTCCCTCTATTTAGATCCATTCTCGTCGCTTCTTTAATGACATTGCGCAATCCATTCGCAATCAGCATTTCCTGATAACTGAGGACGTGATTGTTCGAACTGTCCCTGCTATTTATGTTTATATCGCCCAGAATGATTACCTACATATATCATTATTTGCTTCTTTTATATTCGAAATTTTCAAGAGTTCCTCAATGAATTCATTTTCTACATGATTCGGCGGTCTATTAATTCCACTGAATATTTTCTTTTTTCTATTTGAATTAATTTTCATGGCTAAAACCTTCTTCTTCTTTTCCTTTTTTCTCCGGCGTTGTTATGGTCAGAAGTGTAGGACCATAACCTTCCCACTTAACTGCATTCCTACTGGTCCGCTTCTGGGGTCCGCCGGTTTGACCTCAGAAAGTAGCGGCAGGCTTCCCGGTTTGGGATTACTTCATCGCTGAGGCCAATCAAATGCTGGTGTTTTTGCATTTGTTTGCACCAATTGTTTTTCGGCCTGCCTTTTTTGCGTGTTGAAATTGGAATGTTGATTGATAACGCCTTTTGGACGGTCGAGTCGGTCGCGCTCTATATTTCTTGTGATGGTTTCTTTTACGTGGAGGCTTCCTCGGATCTTTGAATTTCTAATTCTGTCACGCTTTGTTACTCCCGCTGTCATGCGAAGCATCTTCATCTCAGTTGCCGTTAATTTGCTCTCATACTTTTTGTGCATTGTCCAGCATTGTGAATCGTATGTGAGCGCCGGACGTACAACTGAAGTGTAGAGCCTTCCTTTCAGCTTAGAGGGCATTTTTCGATCACAGAAGATGGCGGAGTTTTCCCGCCACTTCATCCACCCTACGCTTACGCGATGTTTGATGTCGTCATCACAAGTTGCTTCTCTATTAATCATAGATCCCAGATATTTAAACTTTTCACACTTGGGAAGCACTCTTCCATTCAAGTAAATGTCTGGAATAGGCTGATGAGGGTCAGAGAACGGGCAGCACAGATACTCTGTCTTCTTTGAACTAATACGATACCCGTGTTCCTCAAAAATGTCCACCTACACATCAAGTGCTCGTTGTAGGGACGCCTGATCATCACTTATAATGGCTCCATCGTCAGCACAGAATAGCTGGTGCTCATTGGGGTCCGTCACTTTTCCTTCAAGCAAGCAATCAAGGACTGCTATAAAGAGCAGTGGGCTGAGGACGCTCCCTTGGTGTACACCGACTTTGATTGCGAACTCTTCTGTGACTCCTGCGGTGCATCTTACTCTTGTCGTTGCTCTCTTGTACATGTCCAATCACTCGCACGTAGGTTTCTGGAACTCCTTTTTCTCTTAGTGGTACACATAAAAGATCTCTTGGTTGCCGGTCAAAGGCCTTCTCGAAATCAACCAACACCATATGCAAGTCCTTTGAAGAATCACGATGCTTTTCCATCATGACCCTTATACTTTGGATTGCATCTGTCGTTGATTTACCCGAGACAAACCCGCACTGGTCATCAGATAGTCGTATTATTTTCCGCAGTCGGCTATCTAATACCCGTTCAACGATCTTCATGGTGTGCGACATCAGCTTGACAGAACGGTAGTTATCACAATTTCGCGTATCACCCTTTCCTTTGTGCAAAGGAAGAAGATAGCTTTCCCTCTATTGATTAGGCATAGTGTTGTCTCTCATAAGTTTGGAGATAAGAACCATATAGACCCGGTGTCTCCCATCTTTTTCCAGAACTCAGAGGGTATCCTGTCCGGCCCAACAGCTTTTCTTTTCTTGGAGTTTTTAACCGCGTACCGAACTTCTTCGACTGTGATGTCGGATATTTCGGCATGCTTCGGGGCGGCTCTTGGAAAGTACACTCGGGGAAACTGTTCGTTCAGAAGTTCCTCGCAATACTGTCGCCATCTGTGGAGAATTTTTTCGTCTTCCGCAAGGAGTTGGCCTTCAGCATTGTAAATAAACTTTGGGAAACGAATCTCCTGAGCATTTCTTCTTCTCTGGGCGGCTATCTTAAAGATATTTGCTCCTTTGTTCAAATTGTTTTGTCGAAGCTCCTGGGTAGCCTGGTTCCTGTCAGACGCGGAAGACGATATTTCTTCCAACTCCTGATAGAGGCCTTCCATGCTTTTCGCTTTGAATTCGGCGCATTTTTTCTTCGCGATACCTTTGCAACACCTATATACCTTTTCACGGCGAGCTTTTTCCTCTCTATTAGTAGAAGAGCACTTTGACCAAGCTTGGAAAGCCATTTTCTTTTCGTGTATCACTGCTTTGGCTTCGTCTGTCCACCACCAGGTTTCTTTTGCGTGTTGGCAGGGACCTTTAGATGTTCCGAGCAGTGATTTGGCTTTCTCCAGGCCAGATTGTTGTAGGGAATCCCACATGTCTTGTGCTTTGCACTCCTCATTACCGACCTCATCGATAATGGAAGAGAGGAAGTTTTCCATGTTGGTAATAAAAGCTTCGCCTTTTCCTTTCTCCAGCTTATACCACTTGATTCTCTCAGACACCTTCGTTTGCTGCTTTGACTTCTTACTCGCCTCCATAAAAAAATTCAGTCAGGAGGAGACGGTGTTGAGGGGCGATCGCGACTCCCAGGATCACTTTGCAATCTTTAGCTCGTGGCTTCATGAAACTGGATACCAAATGATAGTCTATTTGAGTTTCATTTCCGCCGCTGCTATAAGTGATCATGTGCCGGCTTTGTTTGACGAACATGACTATAAGACCGTACGACTTGCACATGTTTAGGATATCTTCACCTGAAGAGTTCCTGGTGCCGTATCCCAGCCCTCCGTGGTAGCCTTCATAGTCTTCGCTTGTCTTCCCGACATGTCCGTTTAAATCTCCCCCAACAACCGGCTAATACCAATTAGCTGATAACCAATGATACCAATTTCAAGCAAAAAAAGTACTTTCACTGAAATTGTCGCACCAGCATAATTTTTGAGAAGATATAGCGCACCGACACCGCTGGCCCAAAACCAGATGAGTCTGTCAGTCCTTGAAATATGTTTTATTTTTGAAGCGTTTGATTTTTAATTGGAAAAAATGTATAGGGAAATTGAAGAAAGATATAAAATTGTTATTTGAGCTAATAAATCATTATTTTTTATTATTTTACTTTCTAAAGATTCGTTTGTGTAAATGTTGACCATCAATGTTGATCCAAGCGGCCCTTACAAAGAATAAAATGTTTAGACGCTTTTCAAGCGCATTAGATGGTATCTCGCTATTAACATTTGTTACATTATCCTCCAAAGCTGCAATTAACTCTGGCCTATCGGGTTAGATGAGTGATTTGTCATATTCCCACAAAAAAAAATGTATGGGCAGCAAATGGCACGAGTATAAAACAGGACATAAATTGCTCACCGGTAGCATCGTTTGCTGCATCCACATTCACGCGGTTCAGCTCGCATACAGTGCATTCTTCCAGGTGAATTGGCAGGCAATACAAGAGACCTCAGGTTGGTTATCGGATCAAATACGGCAGTTTTGTTTATTGATGTACCCATTTGACCAGAAATGAGCTTCATCGCTTAAGACAATGTTTCGATAAAAAGAAACGGATCTTCCTCCAGCTTTCCAAGGCCCACTCATCGAAAACTCGACTATGTGGCATGTCGTTCGGCTTTAGGTCTTACACGTGCATTTTTTTAGAAGGTATTACACCTTGAACCTTGCGTAAAATCTAGTCGAGTAACATAATTCCAATTTCTGCGAACGGCAACGGATCGACAAACCATGGTCTTCATTAACACTGGCGGATAGAGCAACAATATTTTCCCTTGTACGCAATCTATGCATACAGGTGGATGGCTTGATGTTAAGAGCATGATTTTGATGCACAATTTGGTCAGTATGGCTTGAATTACCTGCTCAGTGGGTCGATTTTTCACAGAGAACAAATTTCGATAGTAAAATTCAAAAATTGTTCGAGTGTAAGTCTTGACATGGTGAAATGGCAATAACAGTTGGCCATGTTTGCCTTTGACACATGTCACGAGTCATGCGTGAGTTGTCAAAAATAGAACCAAACAGTAAACAAATCATCTTTTATATTAACAGGTTGTTCTATTATTTATTTATTATTCTATTTTTTGTTCTATCTATTTATTAAATAGAGCGTTGTTCCCATGCTTCCCGGCCTTTCATATAGCCTTCGCAAGTTCTAAAGCTGTAAGTTCTCATTTTATTCTTCCGAAAATTTGGCTTGTTGGTAGAAACTAGCCATGGAACATAGGGCTCTTCCATGATTGTTTTAGTAGTACTTAATAATAATTCATATATCAGAACAAGACAAGTCAGACCTTAGGCTTCAATATATTATCCTAAGTTATAAGAAGAAATTATATTTTAAGTCATTATAAAATATTTTATGTTGTTCTAAATAAATTTCAGGACTGACCTTTGAACTTGGCACCCATTTAGATCTCACTTCTATTGTCGTTGAAGTCAATAACCAAGGCATATATCGTAATATTGAACTTGGCTCTCATTACACATTTATGTTTTTGATTGGATTTATCTTATAGCGACCTTATCTTATCTTATCTTATTCAAACCACCGCCGGTTAGAAACCAATGATTTGATGACCAGTGCACACAGGCCCGTGTAGAGAATCAAAATGCATACATGGCTACGCTGCATCCACGGGCGATTCTCGTTTTTTACGAACAGATAAGAATGGCGGAGCATGCAATTCTGAGAAGGAAAAGGAAAAAGCATGAGTAGCGCGGTGCTTACCAAATCTATAAAGCCAGAGTGAAAGCACGCAGGAATCGATACGGACAACTTGTATTTGAGACATAGTCTAAGAGCACTTTTAACGGAACAAAGATAAGAGGAACTACCACCCACCGAGGTTGAGGTAGCCTTCTCGAAGCTGAAGTCTAATAAAGCTGTTGTCATAGTTGAACTGCCTTAAGAAACCTGCAACAACTTATTTGCAATATATGATTGGAGGACAGTATGCCCGTTGATCATCCGTCCACAAGAAAATCCCTATAACGACGCTAATCATGTAAAGGGTCCGCCATCTAACGTTTTTTTTTTTCAAGTAGTGGTTATTTCGTGAATAGTAACACTTAGCTCATGTCTGATTTGACAGATAATTAGTTTTATCCTTCCGCTGAACGAATATGGTTGTGTATACGCTTGAACAACGCTTCGCTAAGTGGGCCTGCGATCGACTTACAGAAGATGCCGATTTTGCCAAAAAAATCATCTTTTCAGATGAAGCTCATTTTGATCTTGGCGGGTATGTAAACAAGCAAAATTGTGAGTGGCCGTTACAGTCAATGGCGATCGTTATCGGGCCATGTTGAACGAATTTTTGTTCACAAAAATTGAAGAGGAGGATATTGGCAACATTTGGTTTCAACAGGACGGCGCTACGTGCCACACAGCCGAAGCTACACTCGATGTTTTGCGCCCTGTTTTTGAAGATCGCATTATCAGCCGCAGAGCTGATGTCGTTTGGCCACCTCGGAGCTGCGATTTGACACCGTTGGACTATTATTTGTGGAGTGCCGTCAAAGCCGTCACGCCGACAAGCCAGAGACAATTGACGCTTTAAAGGACAATATTCGTGAAGCCATTAGTGAAATACAGCTGCACACAATCGATAATGTGCTTAAAAATTGGACCGATCGTGTAGGCTACTGCATGGCCAGCCGAGGCAGCCATTTGAATAAAATTATTTTCCATTATTAACCGGAAGGATTGTACTTTCAAATAAAAAAAGAAATTTGAGAAAATATTCAGTAGTTTTTTTTATAGCATTTTCAAAAAAAAAAAAAGTTATTTGGCGGACCCTATATATCATCATAGTTTGAGGCCAAGATCAAATCTACTAAAGACCGGCAGACCATGGAGCTCGACACTCATCAGGGTTATATAAATGTTCAAGGGTTCATATATGTACAAGGGTTCATATATGTTCAAGGAGTGTACGCTCTAGTGGTGTATGTCACACAACCTGGACGGGGTGCAGATGATTTGTGTCGAAGATAAGGCTTAAGAGATTCCACTGAATTTGCGTTGGATGTAGTTCACAGTAATTCTTTTTGTTACCATATCATTAAGGTGTTATACAGAGTATGAATTTTGAAGGGATTTTATGCTGCGAGTGTTATGCCTTCGCCACCATTTTTTGATTATCCCTCATCCCTCGATGATGATTACCATTGCACCACGACCACCCCCTTAATGACTGTATCTATAGAGTGGAACTTTACAGGCGCATGCTATGTATTAACTTCCCTGTTAAACTTGTTATGTTGTTCTAGATGACAGAATTGGAGTATTCTCGCTCCCAAATTAAGGTCGGTAATAAACTAATTAAGACCTTAGATGTTAAAAAAGGATTCAGACAAAGCGACTTATTGTCATCATCCTTGAAAATATTGTGCGAGACTCTCTGGTCTATACAAGAGGTACGATCTATTTCTAGTCTATTTGCAAACGCAGATGATATTGCTGTGATTAGACGAGCACAGCCAGATCTCGATGTAGAGTTTGAGAGCATTGAAGCCGAACCGGCCGAAGTAGGTCTAAGAATAAATGACTAACAATCTAAAATATGCTTCTATCAAAACAAGATGAGCTACACCCACCAATGTTATGGCCAGAGCCATTTCTTTGATGAATGTTTCATCTACTATAACTCACTAAGGACATTCAACACTGACATCAGCACTGGAATCAGATCCAGAATAGCTCTTGATCACCACTGATTTTTTGCGTTGAAAAGCAAACCTAACTCTTTAGAAAACGTTGATCATACCGGTCCTGCTTTATGGCCCAAAAGCTTGGACATTATCAAACGTAACTGAATGGCCCGGGCTCGAGAGAAAAAAACAATGCTTGGACCCGTTTGTGTTACAATCAAAGAATAGATATAATCAAAAACTGTACGGGCTTTATCAGACGTGAAACTATCCAATGTCTTCAATGGTCGATTTTAAGCGAATGGATTTTTCTGCTGCATCATGAAAAGTCTTTGCTGCTAAGTGTAGGCTCTTTGAATGAGGGTCAGGTTCATTCCGAACTGTGGCACCATCTAAGTAAGTGGAGATCAAAGATTTTTAATTTGACTTATATGGCTACTACGGAATGTAGGATCGTCCTCATTTCATCTGTCGTTGGTCTTAGTGGTGAACAGACTTTTACAATTTTCATGATTCTTCGACATGTTTGGGTCATTTTTCAGCTGATCTATGACTTTTTCGTTGCTATTGTTCACGGTTGATGATAGAATGCTTCTCTATAAGAGGAATGATGCCTTACTTATACACAAGCATTTCCGGATCGAAATTACTCATTTTCCAGCCTAGTTGTTATACTTTTGAAGGCTTATTTCTGTGGCTTAATTGCTAAGCCTACGTTTTTGTACGAGTATAAGTCTAAAACCCGCCATTTCGTTATTTAGTAGAGATTCGATAGCAGATCTATCAAGTCTATGACTATGACGCGTTCGCCTATGATGAGTTTCCTTTATTTGATAGTTTTTGGTCGAAATTTGCGAACGTTTCCAGTACCGTTTTGCCTTGTCGACTAGTTTTATTCATTCAGCTGACAAAAAAAATTAAATAGTCTATCGCGATGTTTGGTAACTCCCTCGTATTTAATTTACAAATGGTCCAATACTTCTTTGTATTCAACTTGGCAAGTATAATGTCTTAATGTCTTGCAGTCCGTTTCACTTATACGAAGATCAGTCGTTGTTTAGAGTGTTTGCGTCCAAAATATCACTTCCCTCCTGCCCTGAATTGCGTTGAAGCTTCTTGTCTATAGGCGCGCAGGTGGTCCGGTATTTAGAGCAGATGGATAAAGTTGTCCATCATTGTCCCAGTGAAGCCTTAAAGTGGTTTTCGACTAATTGCAACCCCCTAACTGTCTTCGCGTAGTAGCCTAATTAACTCATCGCACTTTGAAAATGTTACATAATTTGGCCTGGTCGAAAAATGCCCGCCCATTTTCTTTCCATTTCCAAAGTCGCAATGAATTAGTACAAAAAGCTGATAGATTCCCTCCTCTATCTTGAATATCAATTGCATAATATTTTTAGAAGGCAAACTCGCCTCCAATAGGTCAGCTTATCTACAATCACTCATGACGTGATAATTGTTTCGGAAAGAAACTCGAACAAAACATGCTACTCAAACAACTAAACCGCTAAGTCATACAAAATCATATAATCAACTCCTAATCGGTAGACAAACGTAAATAGACTTCAAGTGTTGCCAGCATAAACAACGAAACGAAAAGCAAAAACAACAATTAAAACAGTAGTATCCACAAGCAGACTGTCTGGGCATGGACTATACCTTAGCGATAGTAACCGGCGTTTATGGCGCAATTGCAATCATCATTTTCTACATCGTTTATATCGTTGAAGTTAAATTAGGTAAGCACGGTTGCATGCTAGCATGTCAGTCATGCCATACACCAACTAATATTTGCTTGTTTGGCAGTTTTTTTTTTTTTCGCATCGGCGGGTGGTCGGAGCTTTTCTGCAAGCCCGGCACCTGCCGCAATTTGTTGTATGATACTGAATTCGGTGGGACATATTGTTTCCTGCCATTTCTTTGCTCAGGTCTCTCCACTGATTTCCGTATTTGCTTTTCTTCCACAGATACATCAGCAACAAATGGAGCTGGGAATAACCTTCAAGGTGTGTCCCATATTCGGCTGCGACGGCTTATTGAGAACATAATCGCCGAGACAATACGCGGGGCACCGTTTCTGCCATCAGGTCCAGTGACGACAACAGAGGGAGCCACCGAAGTAAATGGCAGTCTGCCGAATCCGGATGAACTCATTTTAAACGGCACACATTGTAACGGAAACGCGGGACAGTACTTTGCGCCCAAAAAATATCAAGACCTCCTCGCAACTGCTGTGCTGAATAAGGTAAGTGATTCTTTTATGAAAAGAAGAGTTTATAATGCCGCCTCGATGTGACGTCCCCTTATCACTATAAACAACCCCCGGCAGTCAGTCATGACAGTCTGCATATACAATAGACTATTTGCATGTCGGTCGATCGAAGGTCGTTCTACATATATATGTCTGCACAGTGGGGTGGCGGAAATTATGAAAAACTATTTTGCCGGTGTTATGCCTTTTTACGCACTTTAAGGTCATCTTCGGCTTAAGTATCATGGTGCCAGTGGATTGGTTGATGCTAATTGACAACCAGACAGAAGGCGAATCATTTCAAGCAGAAACTTACGGCATTTGAGGGCACCTGACCTGGCAGTTGAAAAAAAGCATTTGGGCAAAGCTCTCATAAACTAAAAAACTGATAAAATATTCTACAATATTTGTTGTCTTGTAATTATATTTTTTTTAAGCGTAAGCAACTAATTGGGACGTGTTCATGAGAATTGCATATTTTCAATCGAGTGGTACGAGGATCTTAACTACCTAAAACTTATACTTGCCATTAATACTAGTATGCGCAATACCTCTTTTTGATCTATATTGCCCCATAGAGAACAGCGACCGAATGCTTGCCAAGGCTTTGTTGACTTCCCCTGCGTTACATGAACTTCGTCCAAATACCCAAGTAACCTTAATTGTGACTCATGTGCCGACTAATAAATTTAAGACAATCTTTTGACAAAAAATGACAAAGAAATCACATGACAGTGTGTCACCTTCTTTTTTTCGATATCAAAAGTCTCGCTTATCTTGTTACGAGAATTCTCCGTTCTTCATTGTCATCCTGCAAAACAAATATGTTCTTCTATAGCTCGACCTTATGTGTGCTATCTTTTATAGTTTATTTTCCCAGATTTGTTTCAATGTGAAAATTTGATTGATAAAGTATCTACTTGCCTAAAACTGATGACGTTGATGTATCATGTAGTTGGCATTAAAAAATCATATTACTTGGGACTAGACAGTTTGATAAGTTAAATGATAAGTTAAATCCAAATAACACATGTTTCAGCAATTTCTTGAGAATCAATAAGACTATGATCGAAGAATTTGGATAATTAGTAAAGGATCTATCAAAAGGCGCGTTTAGATGATTTTTTTCCAAGCTTTTTGCCATAAAAGTATAATTCTACCATTGTTCTATGGAGGATGAAATTTTTTTTAAATTTTATTGTCTTTCACAAGCACGTCTACAAGTTTCCTACCGAACATCAACATTTACAAGGACTCGCTCACACATAACCGAATTAAGGTCATCAATTTCATTCCGGTCATCAATTGCTGTGCAGTTTTCACATAAATTTAACTTTTCAAAATATCCCTAAAAACCCATAGTTAACACCATTTTTGAATCATATAATCTAGGTGGCTAGACTACCATTACCATTTGACATTAATTTGATTCTCAATTCTGAAGAAAAATGTCCCAATAATTCCACCAGCCAGAGAACCACTCCAAAGAGAAGATTTTAACGAATGTAATGGTTTTTCTGAAATTATTCGAGGGTTTTCGCATTTTTGAAGAAAATCATTTTTTTTGTTCACAAAACCAGTATTATGTTCTAAAAGCCATTTGACGAAAAGCCTATGTTACTTATGATCCGCTGGCTCCAATTCTTGTGCTAACTTTTGTAAGAGTGCAATTGCAAATCCTTATTTGAACTACGCCGTATAGGGTCGTCCTTTTCAATTCGAAATTAAACACATTTATGATGTAAATTTTGAGCAACCTTTTTATTTCTTTATATTGACTGGATGATCCTTCTAGAATTATAATAATAATATCATTTTAATGTCGTCCACGGGAATTCTTGCAGGAGTCGTTTCCGACAAAGCAATTTTCAATGACTTCTCGACACATATCGGGCAATAACTTGGCCATAACTTAACAAATATTCGCTTACTAAGCATCAAGACTTTGAGGATTGTGTACACATGATGCACGCCCCACAAAATCTACAAAGAAAAGGCCATAGCAACAAATCATACGATCTTAATGGCCAGATCACATTGCGGAAACACGAAGTTGGCCCAGAATTTTTTTCTTGTGATAAAGGCAATACAGGACAGATTGTGTGAGATGTTGCACCGTCTTCTTGAAACCACACATCTTCCACATCCATGTTTTTGATTTGAGGCCAAAAATTCGACTAAGAAAAATTCGTACTGTACTCGCACTGAAATCGATGGATTTAGGTCTTATTCAATACTTTCGTTAACAGTAAACATATTTTCTACAGAGCATGGAGATGATGAATAATTCTTAAGAGGTCTGTAACCAAACCAATCATCTCGAATTTTTTTACAGTTTTAACTATTTTCTTTGTTGGAGCTTCTACTATCTGTTGTAGCACTCAGACTCAAATACTGGTCCATTGTACTGCCAGACAGACACCTTGTCTTTATTGTATTTTCCCCGTTGTCCGGCGAAAAGTGTGGAGGGGCTTCAGTGATGTTGAGCTAAGAGATTCGGCACACACCACGTCGGCCCCAAGGGTGCGCCACCGTGCGCAAGCGAAGGCGGGACAGTCGCAGAGAAAGTGTTCTGTTGTGCCATCCTCCTCGCAACATGCAGCACATAATGCCAAGCACGTAGAAATGCTTGGCAAAAGTGTAATGGCCCGTAATGGCGCCCGTAAGCCTTCTGCAATCATTTCTCCTTAAGGATAAGAAAAATGTTGCGGACTTCTTGCAGCCATCAGGGCGTACACGCTTAGTCATCCTGGATATTCCCTCCATCTACGACTGTGTGCATTAAAGATCCAGTCGTTGATGTCAGATTTGACCGTGGAAGCAGGTAGACCTAAGACGGGTTCAGGTCCTGAGAAACTCTCCTCTGAGCCCCTTCTAGCGAGTTCATCGGAGATCTCGTTTCCTGGGATCCCAGAGTGACCTGGGACCCATACAAGCCTAAGTGAATTTAGTCTTCCGACTTTGTTCAAAAAGGTCTTGAGTTCATGCACTAATTTGGAGTTGGATAGAGGGTTGGGCACAGCTTTGAGTGCAGCTTGGCTATCACTGCAGACGCATATGTATGCTTTTCCTCTCCACTTGTGTTTCACAACATAGTGCATGGCCATTAGGATTGCGTAAATCTCCGATTGAAAGACAGAGGCATATTTTCCTAACGAGAAGTGCAGTCGAATGTGATGGCAGGTGTCATTGCGTCAGAAGACATATCCATGAGACAGGGGTCGAAGGATATTTCTCGCGCAAGTACACTTTCACTCCAATGCCATTTCTCGCCTAAGGAGGATGTTTTCAAACCATCCAAAGACCATTTCTCGCCTAAAGAGGATGTTTTCAGTGCACATCCTCTGATATATATGTCAAGGGGTGGAAAATTCATCATAGCATCTGAGCAGCTCCCGGTGTGCTGGGGAAAGCCCCCGTGCAGGAGAGGCAGACCGCTCTTTGGAGTTTGGTGAAAGAGGTCACAGCCTGTTCCACCAAACAACTGATGTATATGAGATTATCGGTCTTATCATTGACGTGTAGATCCAAAGGACCTTTTCCGGCGATAGGCCCCATTGCCAAAGGCACCTTTGCATTGCCAAAAAGCTGACAGCGCAGCGCTTTGCACCAGTCTTCGATCACATCTAGCGTCGCCTGCGCTAGAGAACAGCAACATTATCCGCATAGGCCTGGGCATAGATTCCAGAGGCATCGAGAGCATCGAGCAGAGAGTCGACCACCATGCACCATAACAGCGGAGACAAGACGCCACCTTGCGGGCAGCTCCTGTTTACTCCAGACTTGACACATTGTTCGAGGCCTGCATAGTGCGTATTCCAGAATTAAAAAGAAGTGGTGACAAGAGGTCTCCTTGTTTTAATCCTTGACGTGTCCACCAGTGTTTCAGATAAGGCGTTTCGAACTTAAATTCGTCATATTTTTCCCTTTAGACAAACTTGCATCAGTTTCACCACCTTTTTCTTTATTCCCAGGCCTACAAGGACATGATACGTTTTCAATCGGTTTGTAGAGTCACACGTCTTTTTAAAGTCTACGAATAATTGATGAACCTTTTCGTGGAATTCCTATATCTTTTCTAGAAGCTTTCGTAAATTGACAATATCGAATCTAATAGTTATAATCGTTTCATTGCGCTTGAATTCTGATATTGTCTCGCATCCTTTCCTACAGTGTTTATCTATGCGTGCATTACTCTCGTACTCTTTGCCGCACAATCTTCCTGAATTTCAGGAAATGTCATTTTTTACTACGAAGAAAACAACTGACTTCGTAGGGTTTGCTATCTTGCTCGCATGATCTCTTCACTATTTTCTAGGACTTGAAGTCTAAGAACGTTACGGGCTTAATTTTTTCTTCGTCGAATCAAGACATGCCTTTGGGAGCTTTGTCTTGCTGCGTCGTTAGTTTTCATGCCATCTAGTAGGGCAAACCGTATTCTGGGTTAGCTGCATCATTGGTACTTTTTCGAAAATAAGGGTGGAGAGGCAGTTACAGTGGCGAGAGCGGTAACGTTGGCTGACAATTTTTTTCCGAAATTAAATGAATTGGGTCAGTAGATTTTTGGTTGCAACAACCGTGCATTTCCACTCACATAAGCCTTCGAAGATCGCATTTGGATTATTTGAAAAGAAAGTTCTATGCCAACTACAATTTAGGACCTCAAATAGGACACCCAAACTGGAACTGTGGTCATGTACCTATTTATTTTTAAAAAAATCATCGTCAATTTTGAGCTTTGGATGATTGTCTGCCACAGAACCCGTGGTGATCGGCTTGAGCGATGTTGTGTTCCATTCATAATTACTGCAGACTGAACTTCATTACCCAACTAGCTCCTCACCAAGTGTTGGCTCGCCATATACATCTTTGCTAAAGGAAATGATTAGGGACACTACACGATCCCTGAGTTATACAACAACTTTGCTTCTATTCAGCAGGCCATAGATTCGGATGTTTAACTTACAAATCGACCACTTAAGTGCATGCAACATGCTTTCTTGAAAAATCACAATATTTCCTGCCATTAGTGCAATTTGTTTGCCTCTGCGATGTATTAAAGGGATTATTCTGCTAATGGTCAGCACGGCAATAAATTACGTGAATTCTAAATGGGCTTTAAAATTATTCAATTTAATAGCTACACAAGCCAACGGCCCTCATCTGCCATTTCAATTTGCATCCAGTGCAATTCGCGACACCGCTTAACACTAATTTCTAAAGTGCTTCGCAATGTCGCGATCAATTTCCATCTCGTTGGAAACCAATTAGTACGATGCCTCCTCATTCCACCGACGTGTGTGCCACGGCACACGCCCAATTAATCTTTCATTCGAAATTCGTGTCTCTTCCTCCGAAATTACCAATCAATGGAAATGCAGCGCAATTTATCGCACCACGTCACGCTGCCATGTTTCTCGTGCTACAGAAATAATCAATTTGTTTACATAAAAAAAAGAAGAATAAAGGCCTGCAACCTATCTGCCCCACTCGGCTATTGCATAAAAGTAACACTTCGTACCTTCTTCGTTCTGTCGCTTTGCTGTTGTGGGATCCATCCAAGCGGGCAGAAATCCTTCCCGGCGCCTATGACTTGCCATTACGAAAGCAAACTGTGTATGAAGGTATTTGCTCTAGAGAACAAAAGATACCTGTATCTGTAGCTATAGCTTGTGGTATGTTGACTAAACCATTTATTCCTGTGACACCACCTAAACACTCCATCAGCATGCTCACACCATCCCCTATTCCGAATGTGTTCTATTATGTGTAATGTGGGTGGCAAACGGGCGGCTCACTGCATTGTCCACGGCGCGCGGTGGGAAACAGGATGGTGATTCTATGGCTTCCGTGTAATGCACCTACAATACAGTCACAGTCGCTTTAATTACCGCAGCTACGAGTACGTATCCGTAACTAAATCAAATACTCGTCAGCCTACATAAATTAGTTTGCGGTTAACTTTCGAGCCAACAGCGTTCGGTAGTTTGTGCAGGAATTCACTCAAAACATTCTATAGAAGACAAACAAAATAACACAAACAGATAGAAAGCAATTTAAAAAAGGATTAAAAAGGATTTCAGTGGCTTTCTGATAGGGAGACAGCAAGCGGGGATTTTGGTTTAAACGAGTTGCGGACGACGTGAAATGGACTAAGCGCAATGGATAACAATAGCACTGAAGTACGAGAAAATTCGATTTCCCGAATCCTAGCGAGAGTTTTATGATTGAAAAAAGTGTTTCCCTTGATCCTGCGAAAGTCGGATGTGGATTTGTAGATACTCGTATGAGAAGGGGGTTTTCTGCAGATTGATAAAAGATGTGTTTTATATCGATTCTTGTGATTCATTTCAGTTTGGGTGTTTGGATACTAGTGACCATCAAAAGGCGTGCAAGGGTATAGCCCTCTTGCCAGTGATTTTGCATCAAAGATTTGTATCCTATGTCTACAGTATATCAAAAGTGACGTAGAAGGGCACAATACAAAAATTGTTAGGAAAATAACCTCTTACCTAATATCATTTGCAACATACCAAGGATAAGTCTTCACAAAGGTTTTTTTTTTCACTGTCGGCGCTACTTGAGATTTGACACACCATAACATATCCACCATACCATCATCCTTGTCAGTTAAGTTGCCATAGGCCTTTTAAGAAGCATCTCCGAAGGCATGCAATACTTGGCTCTATGCGAATTCGCTTCCGAAACTTCCCAAAAAATAGCTCACCGTGCTTATCGATCTTAGTGCATCGTATAACTCTGTTCCTTTTGTTAACATATTAAAAGGGAACGCGGAATATAATTTCGATTCCAACCATTCGATTCTAAATTGTCATCGGCATCAGAGGTCGAAACATTGCTGAAGACATCTTTCCGATAAAATCCAGGGTTTTCTTAAAAATTTTGCAGAGACTAATCGGACAAGTTTTGGCGAATCGAATGATTCAGAGACTTAATTCTTGAGTTAGTTTGATCATTTAAGGGTATGGGCTACGATCTTAACGTAAAATGTGGACTAAGAGATCGCCAATTACTGACCGACTCATTTCGCTCTTGAGTTTTGAGCTAACCTTACATGCTGTAAAATTTTTGTAGTTTGACCAGTGCGCTGTCTCACTGACACAGGAGCACATATTGTGATTATGTTGACTCGAATTTGTCAACTTTACAACCGCATTTTTACGACCGAAAATTGAAATAAGAGCTCTTAATGGTGCGACCACCGAATTGGAATTTCAACAGAAATTTTTGAAAATTAACAAACATTGTTCGTCCGTAAACTTCGCAATGAAAAAAAGGGAAGCCTTCACTGATGTTTCGACATTGACAGATCATAAATAAAGGTTTTAGGGGTCGAATGATATAGAAATACAACGTTGTCATGTCATTTGAAAACCTTCTGAGGCGTCTTGCACCATGCATAACAATGGTGCAATGGTAATCATCACCGACTGTTAAGCGGAAGGTCTGTAGTTCAAATCTGACCATAGCCAAGAAAAATTCCTATACGGAAAAAAACCCATGCAACAACCCCAGTTGTGAATAAGAGATGATCAAAAAGTTCTTTCGAAGGCATACTACTCGCAACATAAGAGCACTTCAAAACTCATACTCTGTGTGTGCATTTCCAATATAACTTTTTTTTTTTTTTTTTTTATATTGGTGGAGGCTTCTGCTATCTGTTGGAGCACTCAGACACAAACACTGGTCCATTGCACTGCCAGACAGACACCTTAGAAGGCGTTAGCCAAGCTTCTTTTTATTCACTTATGTTGTGTGCCATTTGTTTTTCCACACAAGTGAACGGAACCTAAAGCTTAATGCCGATTCCGAACGGCGAGAGCCGAGAAGCTTTTTCAAGGCAAGTGTACAACGGGGGGTTTTGCCAGTACCCCGCCGAGGAGGGACGCCGCGAAATAATCATTCGATGGCGTTGGTGTTATCGGGTTCCGAACTCACTCACCTTGCGTCAGCGGCCGACACACTACCCACTGCGCCACGGCGCTCCCCTTCCAATATAACACTTTAATGACATGGAAACAAAAGAGTTACTGCGAACTACAACCAATGCAAATTCAGTCGAATCCCTCAAATCCTATGTAGGACAGCCAGACAACCGTCCCCGGAGAGTAGTGAACGAACATCTTCGACACAAACCATCTGCACCCCATCCAGGTTGTGTGACAAACACCATAAGAGCGTACACTCTTGAACCTACACGAATTATAAAAAAACAGGCAGGTCTCATTATCCTTTATAAGCTTAACATCAAACTATGATGTTTGAGATTTGTTCAAAAAATAAAGTGACTTTATATTTTTCTTGAAAAATATTTATTTATTCATCAATATCTATTTTGTCGCCTTAAAAGCAATCTACCTGGGTTATAATGCAGTTACACTAGGGCTTTTTCTAATCCTAGAAACCCTTCTGACGTCCGCTTTATGGAGCTCTCCAAGCGATGTGGTTTTTATCTCCTCAATTGCGGCGAATGTTCGTCCTTTCTTGAGTCAAAATTGCAGAGGACCAAGTCCGGTCAATACGATGGCCGAGGCACATCATCGTGATGAAACAGCCATGCTTTTGTTTTCCACAAATCTGAACGTCTTCTTTCGTATTGCTTCACGCAAATTTAGAGGTAATATTCCATATTGACCATACCACCTTCCGGCGAAAACTCATAATGAGCCACACCATTGTAATCCACCGTTATCCCAACTTGGCATGCTTTCTTCGGTCGCTTCCAGTGGGGTGTTTCGCCGCCAGTGGTGACCCTTTTCAGCAAATCTGGATGCTCATGCGACAGTTCTTTTCGTCAAAATTTAGTCATTTCGATATCCTCACAGCTCCTCAGATAGTGATTTTGCATGACAATTTTATTCACAGCTTCAACGTGTTCATCCAATATTGGTTTACTGGGACGTCCAGGATGGACATCGTCATTAGCATCTTCTCGGTCTTCTGTTAAGAGCTTGAACCACTTTTGCTCAGAGTAGACTCGCCAAATGCCACAGTCAGCATCTCAAATACGTTAGAGCGTTGGAGCACTTTATTCTACTTTTCACTCGAAGTTTAATACCAATTCTTTGATCCACTTTTTTCAATAGCAAAAAATCGCCAATCACTTCAAATATACTTAGCTCACAAAATTCAAAAAGTCACTTTACTTTTTTAACAAAAAAGTACGTACCAAGTTGAGCCCCAAATCTGCACGAGACTTAAATCAAAAAGGATGCGCCTTACCGCAGCACGCAATAAGATTAGACTTTTCTGCTGCTCCCTTTTACAAAAATTCTAACAGTATTGTTTATAAAAATTCGTTTTACATTTTACATTTTTGACTTTAATTTCACTTACGGATTTACATTTTTGCTCCTGCAGGAAAGCCTACCCTTAGATAGGTTAAATCCATGAGCCCAATTTTTCTTCTTCTTAGGATTAACTCACCTTCCAAACTAATTGTTCCCCTTCATTTTAGTCCTTTCGAAAACATTACTTTTACAGCACTCAGTTCTTTGGCGATGAGGTTGTCGTAGTGATTTGTCCAAAACACATTTTTGAGCAAGCTCGGTTTTCCAATAGACAACATTTCTTCGTCCCGTAACTAATCTCATAAGTAATTCTAAGTTTTGCCTTCATTTTTAGATTGTAGATACCCATGGAAATGGAAGACATTCAGAAAGCAGCCCTGACCTTACAAACACCTCGGCATTTGATAAGAACCACAACGCCCTCTTCCCCAACAAGACCGACGAGAGCATTTCTTCCGGTAGTTCGTTTGAACCACGAAGCGACAGCAGCTTAACCGACCCACTCAACAACGTGAGTCCCAATCAGCCCTTTCCAACTCAAGTACCTCAAATCTTTTTCTGCCCTATTCTTTAGATCAACAAAGGTGATGATGTGTCTTCCCTGGGTTCCTGTCGGAACTTTATTGCTGATGTTACAAACCAGAACGTCGAGTGTGATAATGAGTCGGTGTTGAGTGATTTCATCGCTTCGCATATGGTGCCGTTGCCTAACATATCAGCCGAACCGGAATCGGAGGAGGAAGAAGAGGACGAAGGTATACACCTTTCTGAACCTTCTCCAAACATAGCTCATATCTTCTCTTTTCACCTAGATTTCGTATCAGTAGGATCGAGTGGTCGCGACTCAAACTGGGGGGACAATTGGTTCTTTAGAAAGAAGAAGGGCGGAAAGAAAGCATCCAGCATCGGCATGCTGGTTCCGGCTCCAAAAGAAGATATTCGGGCTCTCATTGGCGACAAGCCAACCGATGAAATCAGTGACCTATCCGAGATTGGATCTGATACAGATGACTCTTCGCTTGAAATGACCAGTGCTCATGTAGAACCATTCAACGACAGGTTTATCAATCAACACCTGATCGGTGGCAAGAACACCAAACTCATCCTCGACGAGCTCGTTGAGCGGAGTAGCCTCATTTCGACATCATCCCTGCCGGAGAACGTACCGCCATATACAGAAACCAAAAACGACTTTGTCATCGATGATAATGGATTCAACGACACGGATTCCCCGAAAATTTCGTTGAAAAACTGCAACCTAACTATCAACAAAGAAGCCATCAACTCAAATGTAACAAAAATCATTTCAGCAGCACAGAAGAAAGTAGAACCGAATGTCCCCTCACCACCACCCAGCGACCAGGCACAAGATGAAAAGATGCGTTACCTCATGGCCAGCAAAAACGAGGATAAGTTGGATTCTGGAGACGAGAACTCTCCGTCCATGTCGCCGCGTTCATCTGCCAGCGGCCCTTTATCAGGTAAGTCCATCATATCTTCATTCTTGCTTTGTTTTTGTTGTTCTCATTCACGAAAGTACTAAAACCGCTAAGCTATTGGCTTTGTAGCATATGTAGTCATCCTTTTTGTAGTAGTCGTCTAAGCTCTAGAAGCGCCTGTAGTGTAAGTCGTAGGTAAGCTCATTTCGAGACCCATCCTGTCCATTGAACACCCCTTGTTCGGGAACTGAGAGTCGTTTGTGTTTTCAGCGTCTGTCGACAGAGCTGAACTGGACGAGCATGAAGGCATTACTGACTTTTGCATCCGAGATGATGAGGATATCTCGCCTCGTCGACCTTCTGTCATAGAGATCCTCGCAGCCATCACATTGGGACCAATGTTGGCTGTATCGGCATCAGACGAAGGGAATATGTTGTCAGACCTGGAGATCAGTTCCTTAATGGAACTAAATGAACTAGCAATGGCTGAATTGAATGCAAAGAATCTTGAGAGGCAAAATGCCAGATTAGGGGTGATTGCGGAAGAGTCCTTTGATAGTGGAAATAATGAGGAAGTGAAAGCGTCTATGTTGCGGACCACTGTCGAAGAGCCTGATTTACTTACATCACCAGCGATGGTCATGCAGGCAGTTCGTGATCTTGTCGGTGCTGACGCCTTTAAAACTCGGGGCGCTGCTAATATCGAAATCTATGAAGATGAAACACTTGAAAGCGAAATGACAAAAATGGAACCAATTCCATCTGAAGACCAGGCAACCAGTGACCCCATCACAGACGGCAACTCGCTTGACAGCATATCCAGTGAATCCATGCACACTGTCGGAGACAGCCCGGATATATCCGAAACTCAAGACGATGATACTATTCACATTAATCAAGACAACAATACAGACGACATGATTCTAGAACCACCCGTCGAATTTTCAGATTCAGCTGCAGAGCCATATGACGGGATCACTAATACCGAAACTAGATCACAGGGAGTTGCGTCCGCGAGTTTCAATGAAATCGAAATTCAAATCACTGCAAATGAAATCACTGAAACAAACGAAGGATCTATTGCACCTCTTGAAATTGAGGACAGCAACATTGCGCACAAGGATAAGGAACGCGAATCAGAAACAATATTTGTGGTAGACAGGGAAACTAATGCAAATGAAAAGGTTTCTCCCAAGTCGGAAGAGGAACCAGAAGCAGCTTTGACGAACTCGCCACTCCTGACAGATCAGATTAGAGCGCCACAATTGACTGAAGCTACAGCAAGGGGTACTGTGCTCCATCATCCAGAACTAAGTACGGAAGGCACACAGCCAAGTGAAGCCACGACAGCAACTCAAACGACAACGAATGATCCTGCTATCGACTCAGCAAAGACAGCAGAAACTACTATAGAAGCTACAGTCGTCGAGACAGCCACCACGGTACCTCCGACCGAAGCACAGACTACTGAAGCGCCACCAACAAGAGAGACAGCATCGGCAAACTCAGCTGAAGTTGCAACAGTAGCCGATCTCGCTCAACCTGAAGATATTGCAAAACTAGAACCCCAAAAAGTCCCACCAACAATGCCGTCAACCGGGGGTGTAGTGGTCGGAGCAAACCCAGAGGAAGTTGCTGCAGAAGTCAAAGAGACATTTCCCAAACCCGTTGAGGCTGAAGCTAATACGGAACAATCACAAGCAACGGAGGTGCCTTCGCTAAATGAAGCAGAGTCATCTGCGCCTATCATTGATGCAGTAAAGCCAGAAGAGGTTTCTGCAGAAGTCACAGAGGCGGCATCTGTCGAAACTCCTAAAGCTGAATCTAATACGGAACAATCCCAAGCAACCGGGATTCCTTCAGTAAATGAAGCAGAGCCATCTGTGCCTCTTGCTGATGTAATAAAATCAGAGGTGGTTGATGCAGAAGTCACAGAGGCACCCGCCGAACCACCTAAGACTGAAGCTAATACGAAACAATCACAGGCAACCGAGATTCCTTCAGTAAATGAAGCAGAGTTATCTGTGCCCCTTACTGATGCAGTAGAACCAGAGGTGACAGTTACGAAAGCCACAGAAGCACCGGTCGAACAACCTAAGGCTGAAGCTAACACGGAACAATCACAGCCACCCGAGGTCCCTTCAGTAAATGAAGCAGAGCCACCTGCGCCTATCATTGATGTGGTAAAGCCAGAAGAGGTTCCTGCAGAAGTCACAGAAGCACCCGTCGAACAACCTAAGGCTGAAGCTAACACGGAGCAATCACAGCCACCCGAGGTCCCTTCAGTAAATGAAGCAGAACCATCTGCGCCTATCATTGATGCAGTGAAGCCAGATGTGGTTGCTACGGAAGTTACAGAGACACCCGCCGAACAACCTAAGACAGAAGCTAATACGGAACAATCACAACCACCCGAGGTCCCTTCAGTAAATGGAGCAGAACCACCTGCGCCTATCATTGATGCAGTGCAGCCAGAAGAGGTCGCTGCAGAAGTCACAGAAGCACCCGTCGAACAACCTAAGGCTGAAGCTAACACGGAACAATCACAGCCACCCGAGGTCCCTTCAGTAAATAAAGCAGAACCATGTGCGCCTATCATTGATGCAGTGAAGCCAGAAGAGGTTGCTGCAGAAGTCACAGAAGCACCCGTCGAACAACCTAAGGCTGAAGCTAACACGGAACAATCACAGCCACCCGAGGTCCCTTCAGTATATGAAGCAGAGCCACCTGCGCCTATCATTGATGTGGTAAAGCCAGAAGAGGTTCCTGCAGAAGTCACAGAAGCACCCGTCGAACAACCTAAGGCTGAAGCTAACACGGAACAATCACAGCCACCCGAGGTCCCTTCAGTAAATAAAGCAGAACCATGTGCGCCTATCATTGATGCAGTGAAGCCAGAAGAGGTTGCTGCAGAAGTCACAGAAGCACCCGTCGAACAACCTAAGGCTGAAGCTAACACGGAACAATCACAAGCAACCGAGATTCCTTCAGTAAATCAAGTAGAGTCATCCGTGCCTCTTGCTGATGTAATAAAATCAGAGATGGCTGATACAGAAGTCACAGAGGCACCCGCCGAACCACCTAGGACTGAAGCTAATACGGAACAATCACAAGCAATAGAGGTCTCTTCAGTCAATGAAGCAGAGCCACCTGCGCCTATCATTGATGCAGTGAAGCCAGAAGAGGTTGCTGCAGAAGTCACAGAGGCATCTGTCGAACCCCCTAAGGCTGATGTTAATACGGAAAAATCACAAGCACCCGAGGTCTCTTCAGTAAACGGAGCAAAGTCATCTGCGCCTCTTGCTGATGTAATAAAATCAGAGGTGGTTGCTACGGAAGTCACAGAGGCACCCGTCGAACAACCTAAGGCTGAAGCTAACACGAAACAATCACAGCCATCCGAGGTCCCTTCAGTAAATGAAGCAGAGCCACCTGCGCCTATCATTGATGTGGTAAAGCCAGAAGAGGTTCCTGCAGAAGTCACAGAAGCACCCGTCGAACAACCTAAGGCTGAAGCTAACACGGAACAATCACAGGCACCCGAGGTCCCTTCAGTAAATAAAGCAGAACCATGTGCGCCTATTATTGATGCAGTGAAGCCAGAAGAGGTTGCTGCAGAAGTCACAGAAGCACCCGTCGAACAACCTAAGGCTGAAGCTAACACGGAACAATCACAGCCACCCGAGGTCCCTTCAGTAAATGAAGCAGAACCATCTGTGCCTCTTGTTGATGTAATAAAATCAGAGGTGGTTGCTACGGAAGTCACAGAGGCACCCGTCGAACAACCTAAGGCTGAAGCTAATACGGAACAATCCCAAGCAACCGAGATTCCTTCAGTAAATGAAACAGAGTCATCTGTGCCTCTTGCTGATGTAATAAAATCAGAGGTGGTTGCTACGGAAGTCACAGAGGCACCCGTCGAACAACCTAAGGCTGAAGCTAACACGAAACAATCACAGCCATCCGAGGTCCCTTCAGTAAATGAAGAAGAGCCACCTGCGCCTATCATTGATGTGGTAAAGCCAGAAGAGGTTCCTGCAGAAGTCACAGAAGCACCCGTCGAACAACCTAAGGCTGAAGCTAACACGGAACAATCACAGGCACCCGAGGTCCCTTCAGTAAATAAAGCAGAACCATGTGCGCCTATTATTGATGCAGTGAAGCCAGAAGAGGTTGCTGCAGAAGTCACAGAAGCACCCGTCGAACAACCTAAGGCTGAAGCTAACACGGAACAATCACAGCCACCCGAGGTCCCTTCAGTAAATGAAGCAGAACCATCTGTGCCTCTTGTTGATGTAATAAAATCAGAGGTGGTTGCTACGGAAGTCACAGAGGCACCCGTCGAACAACCTAAGGCTGAAGCTAACACGGAACAATCACAGCCACCGGAGGTCCCTTCAGTAAATGAAGCAGAGCCACCTGCGCCTATCGTTGATGTGGTAAAGCCAGAAGAGGTTCCTGCAGAAGTCACAGAAGCACCCATCGAACAACCTAAGGCTGAAGCTAACACGGAACAATCACAGCCACCCCAGGACCCTTCAGTAAATGAAGCAGAACCATCTG
The DNA here is from genome assembly GCA_958301585.1 of Merodon equestris. Lineage (NCBI taxonomy): Eukaryota > Metazoa > Arthropoda > Insecta > Diptera > Syrphidae > Merodon > Merodon equestris. The sequence continues at coordinate 71,550,485 of OY284417.1, read as the reverse complement.
CGCCTATCATTGATGCAGTGAAGCCAGAAGAGGTTGCTGCAGAAGTCACAGAGGCATCCGACAAACCCCCTAAGGCTGAAGCTAATACGAAACAATCACAAGCAACCGAGATTTCTTCAGTAAATGAAGCAGAGTTATCTGTGCCTCTTACTGATGCAGTAGAACCAGAGGTGGCTGCTACGAAAGCCACAGAAGCACCCGTCGAACAACCTAAGGCTGAAGCTAATACGAAACAATCACAAGCAACCGAGATTCCTTCAGTAAATGAAGCAGAGTTATCTGTGCCTCTTACTGATGCAGTAGAACCAGAGGTGGCTGCTACGAAAGCCACAGAAGCACTCGCCGAACCACCTAAGGCTGAAGCTAACACGGAACAATCAAAACCACCCGAGGTCCCTTCAGTAAATGAAGCAGAACCATCTGCGCCTATCATTGATGCAGTGAAGCCAGAAGAGGTTGCTGCAGAAGTCCCAGAGGCATCCGACGAACCCCCTAAGGCTGAAGCTAATACGAAACAATCACAAGCAACCAAGATTCCTTCAGTAAATGAAGCAGAACCATCTGCGCCTATCATTGATGCAGTGAAGCCAGAAGAGGTTGCTGCAGAAATCACAGAGGCATCTGTCGAAACCCCTAAGGCTGAATCTAATACGGAACAATCCCAAGCAACCGGGACTCCTTCAGTAAATGAAGCAGAGTCATCTGTGCCTCTTGCTGATGTAATAAAGTCAGAGATGGTTGATACAGAAGTCACAGAGGCACCCGCCGAACCTCCTAAGACTGAAGCTAATACGGAACAATCACAAGCAACCGAGATTCCTTCAGTAAATCAAGTAGAGTCATCCGTGCCTCTTGCTGATGTAATAAAATCAGAGATGGCTGATACAGAAGTCACAGAGGCACCCGCCGAACCACCTAGGACTGAAGCTAATACGGAACAATCACAAGCAATAGAGGTCTCTTCAGTCAATGAAGCAGAGCCACCTGCGCCTATCATTGATGCAGTGAAGCCAGAAGAGGTTGCTGCAGAAGTCACAGAGGAATCCGTCGAACCCCCTAAGGCTGAAGCTAATACGGAACAATCACAAGCAACCGAGATTCCTTCAGTAAATGAAGCGGAGTCATCTGCGCCTTTTGCTGATGTAATAAAATCAGAGGTGGTTGCTACGGAAGTCACAGAGCCACCCGCCGAACCACCTAAGACAGAAGCTAACACGGAACAATCACCACCACCCGAGGTCCCTTCAGTAAATGAAGCAGAGCCACCTGAGCCTATCATTGATGCAGTGAAGCCAGAAGAGGTTGCTGCAGAAGTCACACAGGCATCTGTCGAACCCCCTAAGGCTGAAGCTAATACGGAACAATCACAACCACCCGAGGCCCCATCAGTAAATGAAGCAGAGTCACCTGCGCCTATCATTGATGCAGCAAAGCCAGAAGAGGTTGCTGCAAAAGTCACAGAGGAATCTGTCGAACCCCCTAAGGCTGAAGCTAATACGGAACAATCACAAGCAACCGAGATTCCTTCAGTAAATGAAGCGGAGTCATCTGCGCCTCTTCCTGCTGTAATAAAATCAGAGGAGGTTACTACGGAAGTCACAGAGGCACCCGCCGAACCACCTAAGGCTGAAGCTAACACGGAACAATCACCACCACCCGAGGTCCCTTCAGTAAATGAAGCAGAGCCACCTGAGCCTATCATTGATGCAGTGAAGCCAGAAGAGGTTGCTGCAGAAGTCACAGCGGCATCTGTCGAACCCCCTAAGGCTGAAGCTAATACGGAACAATCACAAGCAACGGAGATCACTTCAGTAAATGAAGCAGAGTCACCTGCGCCTATCATTGATGCAGCAAAGCCAGAAGAGGTTGCTGCAGAAGTCACAGAGGAATCTGTCGAACCCCCTAAGGCTGAAGCTAATACGGAACAATCACAAGCAACCGAGATTCCTTCAGTAAATGAAGCGGAGTCACCTGCGCCTATCATTGATGCAGCAAAGCCAGAAGAGGCTGCAGCAGAAGTCACACAGGCATCTGTCGAACCCCCAAAGGCTGAACCTAAAACGGAACAATCACAAGCACCCGAGGTCTCTTCAGTAAATGAAGCAGAGTCATCTGAGCCTTTTGCTGATGTAATAAAACCAGAGTTGGTTGCTACGAAACTCACAGAGACATCCGCCGAACCACCTAAGGCTGAAGCTAACACGGAACAATCACCAACTCTCGAGGTCCCTTCCAATACGGAACACTCACAAGCAACCGATATCCCTCCAGTAAATGAACAAGAGTCATCTGCGCCTATCATTGATGCAGTGAAGCCGAAAGAGGTTGCTGCAGAAGTCACAGAGGCATCTGCGGAACCCCCTAGTGCTAAATCTAATACGGAACAATCCCAAGCAACCGAGATTCCTTCAGTAAATGAAACAGAGTCATCTGCGCCTCTTGCTGATGTAATAAAATCAGAGGTGGTTGCTACGGAAGTCACAGAGGCACCCGTCGAACAACCTAAGGCTGAAGCTAACACGGAACAATCACAAGCAACCGAGGTCTCTTCAGGAAATGAAGCGGAGTTACCTGCGCCTATCATTGATGCAGTGAAGGCAGAAGAGGTTGCTGAAGAGGTCACAGAGGCATCTGTCGAACCCCCTAAGGCTGAAGTTAATACGGAACAATCACAACCACCCGAAGTCCCTTCAGTAAATGAAGCGGCGCCACCTGCGCCTATCATTGATGTTGTGAAGCCGGAGGAGGTTGCTGCAGAAGTCACAGAGGCATTTGTCGAACCCCCTAAGGCTGAAGCTAATACGGAACATTCACAAGCAACCGAGGTCTCTTCAGGAAATGAAGCGGAGTTACCTGCGCCTATCATTGATGCAGTGAAGACAGAAGAGGTTGCTGCAGAAGTCACAGAGGCATATGTCGAACCCCCAAAGGCTGAAGCTAAAACGGAACAATCACAAGCAACCGAGGTCTATTCAGTAAATGAAGCAGAGTCATCTGTGCCTTTTGCTGATGTAATAAAACCAGAGTTGGTTGCTACGAAACTCACAGAGGCATCTGTCGAACCCCCTAAGGCTGAAGCTAATACGGAACAATCACAACCACCCGAGGTCCCTTCAGTAAATGAAGCAGAGCCACCTGAGCCTATCATTGATGCAGTGAAGCCAGAAGAGGTTGCTGCAGAAGTCACAGAGACATCTGTCGAATCCCGTAAGGCTGAAGCTACTACGGAACAATCACAAGCACCCGAGGTCTCTTCAGTAAATGAAGCAGAGTCATCTGTGCCTATCATTGATGCAGTGAGGTCGGAAGAGGTTGCTGCAGAAGTCACAGAGGCATTTGTCGAACCCCCTAAGGCTGAAGCTAATACGGAACATTCACAAGCAACCGAGGTCTCTTCAGGAAATGAAGCGGAGTTACCTGCGCCTATCATTGATGCAGTGAAGACAGAAGAGGTTGCTGCAGAAGTCACAGAGGCATCTGTCGAACCCCCTAAGGCTGATGTTAATACGGAAAAATCACAAGCACCCGAGGTCTCTTCAGTAAACGGAGCAAAGTCATCTGCGCCTCTTACTGATGTAATAAAATCAGAGGTGGTTGCTACGAAAGTCACAGAGGCACCCGCCGTACAACCTAAGGCTGAAGCTAACACGGAACAATCACCAACTCTCGAGGTCCCTTCCAATACGGAACACTCACAAGCAACCGATATCCCTCCAGTAAATGAACAAGAGTCATCTGCGCCTATCATTGATGCAGTGAAGCCGAAAGAGGTTGCTGCAGAAGTCACAGAGGCATCTGTCGAACCCCCTAGTGCTGAATCTAATACGGAACAATCCCAAGCAACCGAGATTCCTTCAGTAAATGAAACAGAGTCATCTGTGCCTCTTGCTGATGTAATAAAATCAGAGATGGTTGCTACGGAAGTCACAGAGGCACCCGTCGAACAACCTAAGGCTGAAGCTAACACGGAACAATCACAGCCACCCGAGGTCCCTTCTAATACGGAACACTCACAAGCAACCGAGATCCCTCCAGTAAATGAACAAGAGTCATCTGCGCCTATCATTGATGCAGTGAAGCCGAAAGAGGTTGCTACAGAAGTCACAGAGGCATCTGTCGAACCCCCTAGTGCTGAATCTAATACGGAACAATCCCAAGCAAGCGAGATTCCTTCAGTAAATGAAACAGAGTCATCTGTGCCTCTTGCTGATGTAATAAAATCAGAGATGGTTGCTACGGAAGTCACAGAGGCACCCGTCGAACAACCTAAGGCTGAAGCTAACACGGAACAATCACCAACACTCGAGGTCCCTTCTAATACGGAACACTCACAAGCAACCGAGATCCCTCCAGTAAATGAACAAGAGTCATCTGCGCCTATCATTGATGCAGTGAAGCCGAAAGAGGTTGCTGCGGAAGTCACAGAGGCATCTGTCGAACCCCCTAAGGCTGAAGCTAATACGGAACAATCACAAGCATCCGAGGTCCCTTCAGTAAATGAAGCGGAGCCACCTGCGCCTATCATTGATGCTGTGAAGCCAGAAGAGATTGCTGCAGAAGTCACAGAGTCATCTGTCGAATCACCTAAGCCTGATGCTAATACGGAACATTCACAACCACCCGAGGTCCCTGCAGTAGATGGAGCAGAGCCACCTGCGCCTATCATTGATTCAGTGAAGCCAGAAGAGGTTGCTGCTGAAGTCACAGAGACATCTGTCGAATCCCCTAAGGCTGAAGCTAATACGGAACAATCACAACCACCCGAGGTCCCTTCAGTAAATGAAGCAGAGCCACCTGCGCCTATTATTGATGCAGTGAAGCCAGAAGAGGTTGCTGCAGAAGTCACAGAGGCATCTGTCGAATCCCCTAAGCCTGAAGCTAATACGGAACAATCACAACCACCCGAGGTCCCTTCAGTAAATGAAGCAGAGCCATCTGCGCCTATCATTGATGCAGTGAAGCCAGAAGAGGTTGCTGCAGAAGTCACAGAGGCATCTGTCGAACCCCCTAGTGCTGAATCTAATACGGAACAATCCCAAGCAACCGAGATTCATTCAGTAAATGAAACAGAGTCATCTGTGCCTCTTGCTGATGTAATAAAATCAGAGATGGTTGCTACGGAAGTCACAGAGGCACCCGTCGAACAACCTAAGGCTGAAGCTAACACGGAACAATCACAGCCACCCGAGGTCTCTTCAGTAAATGAAGCAGAACCACCTGCGCCTATCATTGATGCAGCGAAGCCAGAAGAGGTTGCTGCAGAAGTCACAGAGGCATCTGTGGAATCCCCTAAGCCTGATGCTAATACGGAACATTCACAACCACCCGAGGTTCCTGCAGTAGATGAAGCGGAGTCACCTGCGCCTATCATTGATGCAGTGAAGCCAGAAGAGGTTGCTGCAGAATTCACAGAGGCATCTGTCGAATCCCCTAAGCCTAATGCTAATACGGAACATTCACAACCACCCGAGATCCCTTCAGTAGATGGAGCAGAGCCACCTGCGCCTATCATTGATGCAGTGAAGCCAGAAGAGGTTGCTGCTGAAGTCACAGAGGCATCTGTCGAATCCCCTAAGCCTGATGCTAATACGGAACATTCACAACCACCTGAGGTCCCTTCAGTAAATGAAGTGGAGCCACCTGTGCCTATCATTGATGCAGTGAAGCCAGAAGAGGTTGCTGCAGAAGTCACAGAGGCATCTGTCGAATCCCCTAAGGCTGAAACTAATACGAAACAATCACAACCACCCGAGGTCCCTTCAATAAATGAAGCGGAGCCACCTGCGCCTATCATTGATGCAGTGAAGCCAGAAGAGGTTGCTGCAGAAGTCACAGAGGCATCTGTCGAATCCCCTAAGGCTGAAGCTAATACGGAACAATCACAACCACCCGAGGTCCCTTCAGTAAATGAAGCGGCGCCACCTGCGCCTATCATTGATGTTGTGAAGCCGGAGGAGGTTGCTGCAGAAGTCACAGAGGCATCTGTCGAACCCCCTAAGGCTGAAGCTAATACGGAACAATCACAAGCAACCGAGATCCCTCCAGTAAATGAACAAGAGTCATCTGCGCCTATCATTGATGCAGTGAAGCCGAAAGAGGTTGCTGCAGAAGTCACAGAGGCATCTGTCGAACCCCCTAAGGCTGAAGCTAATACGGAACAATCACAAGCATCCGAGATCTCTTCAGTAAATGAAGCAGAGTCACCTGCGCCTATCATTGATGCAGTGAAGCCAGAAGAGGTTGCTGCAGAAGTCACAGAGGCATCTGTCGAATCCCCTAAGGCTGAAGCTAATACGGAACAATCACAAGCACCCGAGGTCTCTTCAGTAAATGAAGCAGAGTCATCTGCGCCTATCGCTGATGCAGTAAAATCGGAGGAGGTTGCTGCAGAAGTCACAGAGGCATCCCCCGAACCCCCTAAAGCTGAAGCTATTACGGAACAAGCACAGCCAGTTCAGAACTCTTCATCAAATGAAGCAGGTCCGCCTAAGCCTGTTAACGTTTCAGCAATGTCAGAGCGGGTTACTGTGGATATCGCGGAGGCGCCTACCGTATTGTTCCAAAGTAAAAATATTGCGGAAGTGCGGCCGACTAAAGTAATACCAACAAATGAAACATCAGCGAGTTATCCTGCTCTTGTTATGGCAGAGCCTGTAGAAGCTGCTACAGTAGTTGCACAGTCAGCCATCGGAGCCTCTCACATTGAAGCTATTGCTGCAAAAGCACAGACATCTGAAATTTTACCATTAAAAGAATTAACAGCAAGCTGTGATGCTGCCCGTATACTACGTCCTGACAAAGCGGCTGCAGAAATTACTGAAGCATCTACCGGACTCAGTAAAATTGAAGCTATTGCGGGAGGACGGCCAATATATGTGCCAACAGCAAAGAAAGCAGCTTCCATTGAGCTTGCTATCGAAGCAGAAAATTCAGTAGAATTTAAAAAGGCATCCTTAGAGTTTCCAGAGTGTGCAGTTGATCCCGTCTCGTTGTGTCAAGTAACCAGTAGTGCTGTCCCTCCTGATCAAGCTGGCGCAGGTGTTTCAACTGCAGTGGTCAAGGAAAAGCCATCATGCTTCACCGTCACTGAAGACCTGGCGTCTGGAGTTAAAATTCAAACCATTAATGACTTCACTTCACAAGTGTCTGAAGCCATCAGTGAAAGCGTTCCTAGGTGTCAAGAAAGTTCAGTCCCTACTATTCAACCAGCAACCTGTGACACCACGGCTCACCCACAGACACTCTCCTCAGAACTCTTAATCAGTTCCGCACAAAACCCCACCGAACTCTACGACGAAATATCCCATCCGGCTCTAGAAATTTCCAGCGACAAGGCCGCTCCTTGCCTAGCCGACGAACTCCGAATGGCTGCAGCCAAGTTCGACGCTGCTTCATCCGTGTCACAATGTGCCATACCCCAAGAGATTGCCATCGAACGTCGCTGCGCTACGGCCGGGCAACAGTCCTCCCAACCAAACGCACAAAGCCCATCTCAAGGTAATCATGTCCACCAAACTGAACTGTCGATCTCATTCGCAGCGCAATCGCAATCCTACACCACGTTACTGACAAATACTTGTACCGAACCCACGGACAATATCAGTGGTAGCCGCTTCCGAAAGCTCACACTCCAACATAAACGCCTCTTAGCCGAACTAGAAACGCGTCGCAAACAACGAGAGCTCATCCAGAATTATCTAGACACCCTAGCTACGATCGAAACCCCTAGCTACCTTACCGAAGATTTGTATCTTGAAGATATCTCATGTATAGAGAGCACCCCGCACTTTTTGTCACATTACCACGATTCACCCTATTCTGTAGGCACTGTATGCGACTCCAGCCCATCATCATCATCTTCAGCCAAAAAGTATCTGCTAAACAACATTCTCTTCTCAGATCGGATAAGTTCGGAATCGAACAATACCGAAGATAGCACGTCAACGGTCATCGACACATTCGGTTCGTCGCTAATGCACTCAACATCCGACTCGGACTCTGGTGAAGACCTAAGCCGGGATGAGTTTTCGCTGAACCGTGACAGCACCACTGACACTACTTCCACTACCACTACGATTACTAAACATGTTACTAACCCATCGCACATTAACTCACAACAACCACCACTAACTCAACCACCACTACCACAACCAATTCCCGAACTTAAAACAGAGTCAGCATGTTCCAAGTTGCCAGTTCTTGACACCCGGACGACATCTGGGAGAAACGAGGAACATGTTGATGATGATCCATTGAAACATTTAGTACCAGGTAACAAAGTTCGTCTAGACCTTAACTAATCACATATAATCTGGCAAACAGTCCCTCTCCGAAGGATTCTGTGTAATCGTGGACTAAGTTCCTTTACCATTTCTCTTTCTCATCGTCATTGCAGGTTCGATAGCCGAACGTGAATACAAGAAATGGTACAACGCGGTCGACATGCCCAATAATCCGTACTCTGTCGAGGCCTTGAAACGTCGATTGAGTGGAGGTCCTGAGAAGATAATCGACCTACCGAGCATAAGTCCGAGCACCGAGGAGAAACCAATCATGCTTGGTCAGGGAGAGAGCAAAGAGAACGCTCAGGAGCGCGACTATGCCAGGTATGTTTTGATAGGCATCTGACTTGCAAAGCTCATCCTTATCTGACGTTTTATATCTTTCAGGTACAGCAGGGACTACTACATCAACGATGCGAAGAACGCAAATGGGGGGCCAGCACTTAAGAAAAATATCGCTTCAGCCACAACCCCAAGCACGGAGCGGCCATCGCCATCACCCCTGACAGCACCATTGCCCCAACAATCATCAATCGCACCATCATCATCAGTCGAGGTAATTCCTAATGGATTTGAGAATGACCATAAACCCACAACAAACTACTGGACCCTATCCACCCCAGTGCGTCGAAGTAGTTCCCTCAAATATCCTCGGCAATTCCGTTCAAGCAGCATTCCCAAGATTAACATCGACGACTCCGACGATACGGCATCGCAACGCTCGACCAGAAGTCTACGGCCTCTGTCTGCCAAACGTCAGCCTCCCAATTCTGGCGTTTTAACGCAATTCGAAAAGCAACTTCTACACAAAGATCTGAAGCGTAACAGTTTCCGAGCCATCTCATCAACGACGAAAGATTTCGTCCTGAATCCGATCTTCGATCAGGGAGAGTTCTTCGTCGACAGCAAGCTGTCGTTGCGTAAGGACGACGCACTGGAAGACGGCAATGATGACACAGCTGATTCGGGGGTGGATAGCTGCTTGAACGGCGTTCCGGGCGATGCCAAACGAACAAGTCTTCTGTTCTAGATTATGAACCATAGTGCGATAGATTCTTAGGTGTAAGTTCCCATAGCCATAAATGGTGAAATCTGAATCAGATGAATAGGGTTACAAGGGAAGGGTTGATGTGCAGTCCTAGCCAATAAGTACTTAAAGTCATTTTGTAAATTAGTTTTTTTTTTTTTTTTGTTATCCTTTATTTTATCTATACATGCGTACATGCATACAGTTATGAGTTATTGTAGACTTTTATGATTTGAATTAAAGGTTATGTTATGTTTATTTGAAAACCCTAAACGCATTTGTAGTTTGTCCCGCTTTAATTTCGCCACCGATAATCCTTATTTACTAGTCGATAAATTTATCTCGTCTTCGTAATATCCAGTCAATTGAGTTTTAAGCTTTCTATTACTATTACCACCACCCTAGTACAAGCTAGGGCGAACGTACAGCCTCGATTTTAAGACGCAGTGTCTTCATGGGCAATGGCGATGTCAATTTACGATTTTATTGCTATCGACTTCATTTTTATAGTGTCAGTATAGTACTTAATACCAAGTGTCTATCTGCTGTCTGCCTCTGTTCAACCAAGCTGGTTGATATCCTTTTATTTCCTTTTCCACTATTTGAAGAAGCCATCATGATTCGCCAATTCATTGCCTCCTAGATAAAAGGCAATTTTTGCAATCCGTCTAGTGGGTAAGGTTACCATTGCTATAGCATTGGTAAGGCAGTAAGATGGGCGCTTAATTGCTGCTCATCTTGCATGCAGAGACGTTGTATAAATTAAGATATAAGAGCATCTTGTGTGAGATAATATCTATGCTGCCAAGATAATGACATCACCATAACAACATTTGGGTAGCCAAGCTTATATCCTTTGGTCGTCATTAACTTTTTTTAAAAATGAGTGGCATATTAGTAGAAAGTGAAAATCTAGAGAATATTTCATTATAATCTGATCTTATCATGCTTCTTATTCTTTCCACGACTACTGCGAGATCTGAAATATACACCAAGCCACCATGCCCATGCAGGTGGTTCTATATAATCCAACCTTCTAAGCGAATCTTGTAGGTTAACCAACCTTATGCCAAAGTAGCCTGCGTAGGTTAACACAACGTAGCTTTTCTCACCCGTTGCCTTTCTGGCCCTCTGCCGATTTCCAACAAACACCAACAAACCGATTTCTGAATTTACGTATGAATAAAAGAATAAAAAGCCTTAAAAGAAGGACCATTGCCGAACATTTTTTTTTTTTTTTTTTTTCGGGGCCTAAGAATCAACCTCCCGGTATTCCATCGTCGTTCCATATACCTTCTGTACTATTCTTCAGCATCTTCAACATCACGATGATAGAAAGCAATTTCTTAAGGCTTTAATCTCTAACAGCCTGTACCTTCTTCCCCCTTAAGTAGCGACACTAGGGTTATAATAAAAATAATAAAAATCTCATCGTCAAGACTCCTTTACATAGTTTTTGTTTAACTGTCTCGAGTCACCATGTGAGGAATCATCACCTCGACACCTCAGTTCTTTATTTCTTCCTCTTCTTCTTCTTCTAGCAGAACGTCTTATGATATATGGTCTATGAGAAATTGATGCCTTACTATTGTTCCTAATGATGTTAGAGCTGCAGCCCTTCTTATTCCCCGTCTCCATCTTGTAAGTCTTCTCCTTTTCCATCTAAAGGTATGACTTATGTACTTATAGGGTCTTAAGTCAGATTTTTTTCGTGAACAGTTTAATCAAAATATAACCCTCTAGCCTTCTAGATCGGAGAATCTATATATTTCACTGATAACAAGGTTTGTTAAAAAAATAGGTGACTTTATTTTTCTCGAAAAAAATCACACTGTTCAACAAAAATCAATTTTTTTTCTGTGACATGCATAAAACAGTGTTTCTTAAGCAAAATTACATTAGAAATCAGAAAATTACCTCAGATTTTCTCTATCACCCATAGATTTCTTGCAACAATGAATTGTGTTTTATACTAAATTTAAATCTATATTAATATGTTTGTCATGTTACACTTACTTTAAAATGTTTTTGCGGATGTTTTACGACGATATTTTATTCCTGTGGCATCTCGAAGTAACGTCCAGCAGTAATCAGCAAGCATGGTAGGACTCCATTTACCTTGGTATCGCTTTTCCATTGCTGCGATGTCCTGGTGAAACCTTTCTCCATGTTCATCGCTTACTGCACCCAAGTTCGCCGGAAAGAAATAGAGATGAGAATCCAGAAAGTGAACATGTGCATGTTACACCCCATTTCCTTGTAAGCACTAAGCAATTCAGTTACAAGATCTCTGTAATTTTCGGCTTTCACATTTCCAAGAAAACCTGTCACAACAGTCTTAAAAGCTCTCCATGCTCTTAGTTCAACTTCGGTTAGCATGTTGTCAAATTCACTTTTTTTCAGAAGTTTCCGTATTTTTGGTCCAACAAATATGCCCTCTTTAATTTTTGCCTCACTCACTCTCGGAAATTTCTCTTTCAGATATAATAACCCTCTACCGGTCCGATCTAGAGCTTTAACGACATTTTTCATTAGGCCCAATTTGATATGGAGCGGTGGTAGAAATACGTTTTTAGGATCAACCAGGGGTTCATTAGTAATATTTTTTATACCCGGAGTTAGTGTTCGACGTGTTGGCCATTCTTTCTGTATATAATGACGACTTCGTGCACGGCTGTCCCATTCACACAGAAAACAGCAGTGTTTTGTATACCCCAGCTGCAATCCAACAAGAAGCGCTATAACTTTTAAGTCTCCACAGATTGACCACTTATAGTCTTTATACTGTACGCGCTGTAGGAGATATCGCATATTCTCGTATGATTCCTTCATATGAACAGCGTGAGCTATAGGTACAGGGTATTTATTGCCGTTGTGAAGTAAAACTGCTTTTAAGCTTAGTTTACTGGAATCAATAAATAGGCGCCAATTGCTTGGTTCATGTTTCTGTCCTAACGCATCGAATAAGTTGTTAACATTCATGCAGTATACTAATGTCCCTTGTTGTGCGAAAAAAGGTGCAAGCCCTTTTTCACGTTATATCTTATATGTACATCACCTTCAAGGAGATTCCATTCTTTTAATCTGGATGCTAACAGTTCTGACTGTGAGTTCGATAGTTTTAAATCCCTAACCAAATCATTCAGTTTAGCGTTTGAAATTAAATGTGGCTTTGTTGAACAGTCTGGAGTTTGAAAGTCTGGATTTCCTGTTCAATTTGCATACCATCGTTAGTTGCATCACTGACACATTCAAATCCTTCTTCCAAACCCTACGGTTCTGGTGGTTTTGGAATAGGATATATTTTGCTATGTTCGACAGGCCGTAAAGCTGATGGTAAATTGGGATATTGCACAGTGTGCTTGGACTTTGCCATGTACGTTGGTGAGACAAAAATACCAATCTGTGGCTGTTAACAATGTTGCACAAGTTTTACAACATATGTGAGGAGCCCATGACTTATCTTGATCTCCTACTTTAATTCCAAAATAATGTTCGTAAGCTTTTCGGACAAGTTGGGTGAAATTATGTTTTTGGGATTTAAAAGTTAATTCCCCACACACATAACAAAAATTGTTGACATTATTTACACACTTCCTAGGCATTGTATTTACTTTTTAATACACGGTAATAAACAAACATGAAAATGTAGAACACAAACACGATAGTTGCGACTTTTCGCGATACGAGATAGAGAATAACTTCGTACGCTATAGAATATCCCACGCTATTGAATTAGATGCGTATTTATTACAACAAACAGAAGGAGTGAAGTTGTCTGAACACGATATGTTTGTCAAATCATGCATAATGGTGCAATATTTATTCCTTTACATAAACAACTCTATTTAGCATGCGTTGCATACATATAAATATAAAAATGTTTTTTACTAAAAAATGATGGGTGATAAGCAATTTCTGTTTTCATATTAGTTTTTTGGATGCCGAAATCAATCTGAAACACCCAAAAATCTTCATGTCACAAAATATGTGTTGAACAGTGTCATTAATATCTCTTTTGTCGACTTCAAAGTAATCTCCCTTAGATATAATACACTTGCTTCAGCGTTTTTCCCAATCCTCTGGTATGCCTTTCGTGGTGTAGCCTTAAGATATTTCAACAATGTGGTCTCTATCCCCTAAATCATGGCAAGTCTCCGTGTTTTATCACCAGTAATGACCCTTTCAGCAAATTTGGAATATTGTTCAACAGGCCCTGAGCGATGTTCATGCGGCGGTTCTTTTGGTCAAAATTTAACAATCCTGACACACGATTCATATCCAAAATCTCTGAATAAAATTACATGGTATGAGCTAATCGATATGCCAATATCTTCAGCAACTCCTCTATTAGTGATTCGAAAATTCTCCTTAACGAGTTTTTTCACTGCTTCAACGTCATTAACATCGCCTCGGCCTTCTGCGAAGAGCTTGTATTTTTTTTATTCAGAGTAAACTCACAAATTCCACCGTCAATATTTCGTGTACGTTGGAACACTTAAATACGTCTAACCTTTATAACTTTGAAAAACAACAAATTCAAAAAGTCAGCTTATTTTTTAGGACAACCACGTACTCTCTTGATTTGCATTTTTCATAAATGTAGTTGCTTTCTTCCCACTTGTAGACTATCCTATCTTCTGGTAACAGGGTATCCTGTTCGTCTACCGGCTTTTTGCAGAGCTTAGTTCTTTCTGTCTTTAGCCTCTCTAAGCCTATGTTTACAGATATTTCGGTATCGCTTTTTTGACAAAATTTTCTCATTTCAAACTTATCTTTCTATTTCCATCTTTCCCGTGTCTGGATCTGGGCTGCCTTCGCTTCAAACTACTTTTTTATAATTATCTTTATTTTAAACTTGCTGTTGTCCACAAATGCATCCACGAGTACCGGACTGGCAGCAAAGTCACAATGGTAATTATGTTGATAGCATTTCGAGAGCAATTTTTTAGCCATTTGTATCGATGTTGTATCGATTATGTTTGTATTTCAATATCGAATGGAACAGAAAAGTTTTATTAAGACCTTAGCTGTTTCATGTGAAATTTGAAGCTTATCTCAAGTGACAGTAGTAATAAGTATGTTGTTTGACTGCACAAAGAGTATAAAGTCTGAGGCAACAGACTTCCTTCCTCATTTCAGAAATTCTTGCAAATATTGGTGGCCCTACGGTTTCGAACTACGAGTATTGTTTCAAGGCAGCACTGCCCTATTATAACGCCGGTTAACATGCGAATCCTTCTGGTGCCCGGAACTTCTTTGTTTTGTTGTTATTGAGCCTTGGCTCAATAAACTGGCTTTTTCTAGAAATATATTATCTAGTACAATGCGCTTATGCTGTATTCATGGAGGGGTTTTACTCATGTCCAACTCAAATCCACGACTGGTCTTTCTGTTATTATTCAATTCTACGTCTAAGAACTCAGCGATTTCAAAGCAACTTACGAAATTGTAATATCCAATGGTGAGATAGATTCATCAGTGGGAGCTGTAAAAGCAGCTGCAACGAGAGGAACATTCGCCTCTTAGGAAAAAATCAGGAGTATAAGGATACTATCGCAGCATGAAGATTGAAAGGTGGGTCACAGTGTAAAACTCGCTGCACAGTTTATAAACTTAGAATCAAAGCTGATATGGTGAAAACGCCAACACTTCCACATTTATATTGCCGTGGTTGGCTAAAGGTGTGGAGGAAATACTTTTGCAATAGTTGTTTTTATGAGCATTGTAGATTGATTGCGGTGTCAATCTCCACCTCATGTCAAAGTCCTGTTTCTAAACATATAATTCATTCATTTTTTTATTTTTTATTTTGTCCATCACAGAGTACACAGAACACTACGTTCTCTAGTGTATACTCTCAGTATCGCTTTACTCAACAGATATTTGTTGCGCGACTAAGGATCATCTAGCGATTTTGCATCTCATAGACTACTCAGACAAACAATATTACTAATTTAAAATCAATGAAAGAACACAATTTTTAAATTCCAACCGAGTTAAGCTGAAATCAATTTTGTTGCAAAGCTCATTGAATGTTTTTATGCACCTAGTAATTGGCTCATTGCAACCATAATTTGTTCTATGCCTTCTATCGTAAAGCACATTTCTCACCCGAAGAGATCTTGGGGAGCATATATGCTTATAAGAAAAACTAATTCTGGTGAAATAATATGATAATTAATTATGTCGCGAATAAACATGACTGAAGATGCCTTCCGCCTAAAACTCAAGGTTTGCAAGCCAATTAACTTACATCTTACGTCATAAGGAGGAAGTTCGTCAAACATGTTTAATTTGCAAATAGCATATCTCGTGAAATTCTTTTGAACTCTTTCTAACCTAAGCTCATGAGCATTATATGGCGAATCCCAAATAATCGAAAAATATTCTAAATAAGGTCTGACCAACGACGTGAATAAAGTCTTAAGACTATAAAAGTCTTTGCTATTCCTTTTGAGAAATCGGAGTCAGATTTAGATATGGCATAATCATAATGTAAATTAAAATTTAGTTTAGTGTCAAATATGACCCCTAGATGCTTAACTTCGTCAAGACGAAGGAGCAGAAAATCGTTCATAAAATAATTATACAAGATCGGCGCTACAATACGGTGCGCTGTAAATATCTTACATTTAGAAATATTAAGTTGTAATGCATTATGCTTACACCATTCCGATAGTTTATAAATATCTAGTTGAAAACGGATACAGTCTGTAATATTATTGATGCGTGCAAACAGTTTTAAGTCGTCCGCGAATGTTAAAACTTGGCAGAAATCAAATATTTCGTGAACATCATTTAAGAATAAAATAAACAACAACGGGCCGAGATGACTACCCTGGGGAACGCCGGAAGTTACCTCTATTACACGAGATGTAAAACTATTAATCTTTACCAATTGCTTTCTATTACATAAATAATTTGAAAGCCACGTCAGCATAGAAGAGTGGAAACCCAGCGATTGTATTTTAGCCAATAGTAAAGTGTGATGGACTCTATCAAAAGGTTTCGTAAAGTCAGTGTAGAGTATATGTATCTACTTGTAAATGATTTTCAAAACTATCAAAAATATAATTTGTTAATAAAGCAAAATTTGTAGTACATGACCTACCGCGAACAAAGCCATGCTGGTTACTGGAAATAATTTCTTTAACAGCGAAAAAAAGCTTATCCTTAACAATGCTTTCAAACAATTTTGGGATTGCAGAAACCTTAGATATAGGCCGATATTTTTCAACTTTTTGTCTAAAACCGCTCTTAAATATAGGTGTAATAAATTAATATTTATATTTTCCAAGTTAGTTTGGAATCGAGAATAACACTGCCAAGTTGGCGGCTTATTCCCAGGCGATATTTATGAGAACAGTTACTTTAAAGGTGGCTCTACTACTACATTGACGATTAGCATCAATTTACCTGTTACCTTTTTTAGTAAACTATGTAAACTTTTTTAGGTAACTATGTAACCCTATGTAATTGGCCCCCACACTTGGGTTGACAATACTGCTGTTGAACGTATTAAAAGTCCAATATATGATGGCATTTTTCACTTGTATTTATTCTAGAGTTACCAGAGGGGGGTGGTAGTGGTAATCATCATCGACTGTTGAGCGGAAGGTCTGCAGTTCAAGTCTGACCAAAGCCAAGAACAATTCCTGACTAAACTCCACATCAGCACTAAGAGTGACCGCCATCATTAATTATTTCATATCTAGGGACACAGATCTTTCGTTAAGTCATGTTAGGTGTCACACAGGTTCCAAGAACCTCTTATATATGTAGACCTTACAATTTTCTTAGGATTTTTAACAATATAAAGATAATTTTTTAAACTCATTTGGAAAGTCCTCCAAAGACCAGAAAAACTTATAATTAGAACTAATCATTATACCGAATGAGGCATACAAATTAAAGAAATATAACTCTATGTAGGCTTAAACTTAGCTAGTATCACCACTATCACCTTATCATAAAACCATATTTGATTGGATTAACGCTAAATGTGGTTAATCCATTTAAAGAAATACATTTTTACCAACAAATTTTTATAGACATATCCGAGATCGCCTTATGCTTTTGTGTCTTGAATGGACTCAAAACGGGTACCACGAGGTGTTAATTTGAGTTTCGAAAATAGAAAAAAGTCAAAGCCATATCTGTACCTATAGAATACGATGCTTGCTCGATCATATTTGTAGTTGCTCCCAAGGATAGACAACTCCAAGTATGGAGTTGGTTGCGACAATTTCATTCTTTTCCTACGGAACATTCCTCCAAACGTTTCATAACATTTGAAATAATATTTTTTATTAACCGAGTAAACCTCACCACGAATGTCGAAGAAAAGCAAAATTTAGCAAAAGTTTGCCTTGACTTTGACTTTTGAGCGATTTTGACGGGGTTGTGGTTTATTGGAGTGGCGCCATTTCAATACCAGTTCAAAATTTTTTTTGCGATGATCCATTTGAAGTAAATCCAGCTCTTTGGAAACAAGCTCTGCTGCGGTGGGTCTCACGCACGAATATCAACTAAAATATGGCGAAATGATTCGTTATTCTCAAACTATAGCAATGATTTTCGAGCACGGCCCTCTGTACATCTGAAGAAAAAATCGCCGATAGCACTTGGGCTTAACTAAAGTCTTCGGCTAATGACCAGTTGACAGATTACAAACTCAACGTAAGAATAGATGACCGTTGTACCAATATAAGTTTTTTTTTTTAACAAACGCAGGCCATTTGAAGCCCTTATTGCAATATTTTGATAGATTGTTTGTCATTTGAAATATCAACTGCATTGAAATTGTGTTTATAAAATCCAAATAACATTTTAAAATGATAAAAAACGAATTAAGGTAGGATCATGGGTTTCCAAACAATGTTTGCTTTCATAAAGGAGCGAGATCCTAACTTGAAAGATACGGACAGGTTGCACAACTGCCACTCTTACTAAGCTCGATTGCAATAGGTACGATGCAAACGATGAACGAATTGATGGTTTGTGGCGTCAGGAAATACACGATTTGTTCCCTATTCAGAGATACGGATACAATAATAGCGTAGACGAAATATTTCGGGTCCGTGAACAACTTGCCAGCTATTGCCTTGACGAAGCAAAAATTATTTTTCAGCCACAATGAGATTTTCCCATTTAACTCTGAATATGTCATCTGTCAAGCGGATGAGGTAAAAATTGCAGTACGACAGTGGCCCATTGTATTCATACATATGACAACTTTTGACAGCAACCATGGCAACGACTCTATTGTGTTCCAGCAGTCCAGGGGGCTTACGAGTATTCTAGTATTATATTGCAACGACCTACCGCAGCACTGGCGTCTCGTAAAACGCAGGGTAAAATTATTTTACCCCGACGTTCTTAAAATGCAAAGAAAATGTCATCCATCGGGGCTTAATCAAAATCGTAGTTGATCTACCTTTTCTTCACCATTTCCTTCACCATAAAGGGGTGACTTTAGACTTGCGATATTTTTGTCCTGTGATTCATTATTTTTGAATCAGTTGCATGTGTCTTTATTCTATATATAATAATCATCCAATCTGTATGCTAAGAACTTTGTTGTATCTCCATATCCATCAATTTTTCTTTTCAATAAAAATGATTTTTTTTTGAAAATTGAAACAAATGTTTTAGTAAAGTTTTACAAGACAACAAATAGCTCCAATGACTTAACGGTAAGGTCACCCTTCATTTTGACCCAAATCAAAGCTAAATACGTTTGAAAAAAAAAACATATTTATCAGCACAAAAGCCCAGGTGAGTAGAACGATTTTTTTTAAAGCTTGTAAACTTTCCTTAATTTTATTTTGCATAAAACAAATTATTTCATACGATCGGAAACTCTTTTTTTGGTTAACCTGTTCAAAAAATTTTACTAATAACATTTGTTTCATGGGTTTCTTTAACATCGTCGTTAGTTTAAAATTCCAAGCTGTGGCTGATTACCTATCCAAGATCGGTCAAGGGGTCTTCAAACAAGAACCTAGTAGATTTTAGAAACAGTACTTATACCCTGTTCATGTCAAGCTAATCCATCATTATCATTAACTAACACTGTAGGCTAGCTTACTCTCTTCGGTGTACCTTTAACCCTTTCACCTGGCAGTGGTTTTGCTAATGAATGAATTTTCCTTCTCCTCCCTCAGCTTGAAGAGTCGTCGGATGAAAGTGTGCAGATCCGACATATATCGCCGGTGAAAGCAATGTGTCACAAGTTAGAACAACAATGCCGCGGGGAAGCCGAATCAGGTATCTACGCCGCTATTCCGGCGCGGGTCGAAGAAGATACTTCTCAAGAGCCTCAACCTTTTGAAGAAAATATAGTGCCACTGACAACGGAAGCTGTCAGCAAACTGTCCACTGACTCAGGATCTGGACCGGCCACTGAAAGTCTAACTCCCAGTGAGGATTCGGATACAATTCGTATTTATGACTTAAAGAAGCAAGAAACCCGTCTAATCAGAGACAAAGAAAACAAAACGTCGGTGCCAAAGACTCCTACCAAAAAGAATCGTCCAACCGAACTAGATATACCACCATTAGTAGGTCCGTCGACGTCGAAGTGCACTACGCCTAGTTCATTCAAATTTCTTCAACCAAAGAGAAAACTCATTGAACCCAGTCAAGTGTTAGCCACTGACCTAGATAGCAATCCAGTAAGTGTCTTGAGTCTTTCTTACATTTCTAGCAGTCTTGACCTGATTCTCTTTAGGTTTCACCAATGATTACAGAGAAATCTGTGATCGAAGAAGACGTAGTCCAGTCGTTGCCATCAGTTAAGGCTCTAGCGAAAGCCTTCCTTCTTACATCAGCAACAACACGCATGGCCACAGACAAATGGCACAAGGTAAGTAACGCGAACCGACTCCAGGGGCCAGAGGCTGGAATATCCTCTTCTGTAATTAAGGGTCGAACGAAATCGCCAACCTTAACACCGTTCAAAGCTACTCCATCAACTCCGGCAGCAACAGCAGCCACTGTAATAATCCAAAAATCACCGGAACCAGCTGTAGCTGATACCACTAGTCAAGGCTCAGAAGACGCCACAATCGCCTCTGACTTGTCGTCGCTCGAAACGTATGTTCCCTTATCATCAACTCATCATCCATCAACTGTTCTTCACACCGTCATTCACGCACCCCGACCGTCTCGGCTGCCTTTTCACTTTCTTCCTCCTTTTTCAGAGACCCGCCATCAAAACAAGAGACGGACGTGTCCGATCCGACACCGACTCAGGATCGACCACTTAGCCCGATCGTGGTGCCCGGATGTTTGAAGAGCAATATTGCTTTCTTTGAAAACTTAAAGAATAAGTAAATATGCAAGCCTGAAGAACGTTTAACTGCCTTCACAACGGAATCATTGTGAAGGCTTTCTTAAGCTAATATATCAGTTAATACTGTATAAAGTGCCATTTGAATTTCAAACTTCAACGGACGTGTGCCCTAAGATGTCAATTTTGTTTTCCTTTTTACTTGAATTAACCATGGTAAAGCCACGATTGTCCTTATTTTGTACGTACATATATCAAACCAAAGATGGCGACCAAGTCAGAGCCTTCCAAGAGACGCCATTGTATACCAAAGCTAAAGTGGATTTCCAGTGCAACAGAAACCGAAAATCGATACTTAGAAGTAGATTAAGTTCTTATTTAAAGATGAAGATGCAAACTATATTTAAAATACTATTTTACAATATTAACGCTCTAGTATGTCAAATGTAGTGACGAGTAGTAACCGTTGGAACCAATTTACGTTATATTTATTCCTTAACCTTATACATATAACTTATAATATCATATATTGTACCTATATATGTACTTAAGTTATATTTAAATAAATACAGAAATGTTACTTTTAAAAACGGACCTGTTCGAATTGTTTTGATCTAATGTCACTTAAATTCAGTGAGGTCTAAATCAGATTATGTCCCATTAGCGACCGAAGATGAGGAGAACGACTACACAGTTCTTTGATGGAATAGGGTCGGAAAACTAAAGTTAGAAAAGCCTGAAATAAAATGTATGACAACGGGAGCTGCTCGAGCTGGATAGGTTAGTCAATCGAACAAAAATAGATCGAATAAAAGCGCTAATCCAGCAAATGGAATCAAATTCGGCACAAGTGCTCCAAATCTGATGAACAACTACGATATACTTTGGGCCCTCAAATCTGGAAGTTTTCTTCATATACCCAAAGGTCGCAACGCCATCGTAATCGAAGAAAACAGTGATGACCCTTTTTAGCATATCGTCATTCGTATCATTCAACAGTTCCTGATGCGATGCTCGCGCGCCTGTTCTTTTGGTCGAAATTTAGCAATTTTGGAACGAGCTTCGCAGACACATATCTCAAAAAATCGATGGCCAATGAATATGCCATGATTCTCCTTAACAATTTTTTCACTGCTTCAACATTTGCCTTCGATGTTGACGTGCTGTTAGGTCCATGGCGGGCATCGTTGTTGACATTTTTTTCGGCCTTCTGTGAAGAGCTTATAGCACTTGTATTTCGCCAAAGGTCTACATTTCAAATACATTATCTAAATTTTTTACATAGCTCTCGAAATTCAAAAAGTCACCTTAATTTTTTAACGGACCTCGTCCACAAGACTACTTAGGTATCACCAGATGGAGTAATGCAAAATAGTTTTCCTATATATAGAAGACACCTTACCAAAGCGTGCAGAGAAGGGGATTGCAATTTTGGCCGCATTCTAAAAATGACCAAAATCAAAATATTACTCCGGAATATAGGAATGTATAAAAAAATCAACGTTGAAAATTGAAATGACCCTCGTATCCAGCACCAATACCAAACGAAATTAGTAACAGCGTTCCTCCACGCAGATTTGGTGATATCCTGACGCTGAAGATCGCCCTTATTCACCCGCCCGTACTGGTACTATTCGATCCGGAATGTGCACACCAGGTCTACATTGATGAGTCGTCGTCCGACCTGGCTGGGATACTATTACAAAGAGGGAAGGAAGACAACTCCCTGGGACCAGTGGTCTTCTTTAGCCGAAAACTGTCTATGGATGAAACGAAATACCATTCGTACGAACTAAATGTTTTGGCCATAGTGGAGAGCTTGAATCGCTTCCGCGTGTACCTTCTGGGCAGGCGCTTCAAGATTGTCACAGACTGTAACGCCACAGTTACAACCAGTACGAAAGCAAAGCTGATCCCCCGCGTAGGACGAAGATGGCTAAAACTTCAAGAGTTCGACTACGAAATGGTTCATCAGCCCGGAAGAGAGTGGGATGAATGGAAGATGAGCGACGGGTGGAGGAGGAGGAAGCATCCGCCTTAATACTAAACATTCACATAACAGACGAAGATTGGGTGGCGACCATGCAGTGGTAGGATCAGAGGATACGTGACATGATCTCCACACTGAAGGCAGCAGAGATGTCACCGGGAAAAAAGCAGCTGCAAAAGGACTGTGTCGTCCGAGGGTACCGTCTCTTCCGCAAGGTGGACTAGGCGGAGAGATGGGTAGTCCCCAAAGCGATACGGTGGCGGATCCTGAAGCTGTGCCACGACGATGTGGCGAACATCGCTGACGAAAAGACGCTGGAGAGGATGAGAAAAACCTTTTGGTTTCCAAATTGAGAGGCTTCACCAGGTCTTGCGTTGAGTGCGCGTACGCAAAGAGGAAAGGTGGTAGAACTGAACGTGTCCCATTCCCTTTCGACACCTGGACCACCTTGGACAGTTCACAAAGGGGAAGGGTGAAACCAGGTACGTCCTGACCTCGGTAGACAATTTTACCAAATACACCATTCTGCGAGCCGTAAAGACCTCTAACAGCAGAGGGGTTCTTAGTGTGCTGAACGAAGTGGCGAGCTATTTTGGATTGCCCCGAAGGATCGTTACTGACCGACAAACCGCCTTCACATCAGGGTACAGCACATCAAGGTAGCTGTTAGGACACCCAGGGCGAATGGTCTGGTGGAGAGGTGCAACCGAACGATCCTCTCGTCGCTAAAATGCATGCACTCTTCGAAAAGGGGAGAAGATTGGACAAACCATCTACAGCGGGACAGCACGGCGAAGGCAAGCCCACACGAACTGTTATTTGCTTACACATCGAGGAGCATTTCGGGTGACAAGCTGTTGCTGGAGTTGGGAGAGCAGACACGGTAGGAAGCCAATGAAATGGGGCGGCGAAGTGAGGCCTTGACGAACATTGAGCGGCCCCAAGCTCGTCCGCAGGTAAGGTTTGACTCCGGGCGTCAACAGTCAACGCAATACCAGATATGGGACCTCGTTTTGATTGAAAACGAGCCTGCGGCCAAAGGTGACTTGAGAAAGTTGGAACCACAGTACCGCGGCACATATTGTACATCATCACGAAGTTCCTACCAAACGACCGGTACGTGGTTGAAAATATCCCTCAGATGCAGCGGAACCAACGAAAGCTGAACACCACCATGGCGGCAGACAGGATGAAGCGCTGGTGCGAACTTCCAGAAGAGGGTCTTGTCAACGACGTCACCGAAGAGGAGGCCTCTGATCTCGAGGGCGAGATCGACGATAGGATGGCCGAGATGTTGCGATAGACATGCAACGGGTATAAAGGCCCACGATGGAGACTGTATCGGGACAGAAAGTGTATCAACCGTTGACGACGCTAGACAAGCAGTTGAATAAAGTACATAGAAGAAAAATCGATTGTTGTTCTTTGTTTACACACTACTATATGGCAAAGAAACGGGAATAACAGGAACAACAGGAATAAAAGAAAGAACCAGTGCAAAACAAACTCAGCCATTGCAAAGCACGCAAACGTAAACCTTGGTTCGACAATGAATAAGAAGACAAACTAAAAGACTGTAATGTTTTAAGACTTCAAGCCATGGAAAATACCGAAGCGATCATACCTACGAAATTTCAGATTATACGAAAGGAAGTCCTCCGTTTCCTTTAGGATAAAAAACGACAATGGAAAAATAAAGTTTGATAAACTTAAGGAAGAATGTACCACGAAAAACATGATACCTATGAATGCCGGCCTAAACTCTGTACGAAAAGGTCACCAGATCAGGAGAGCCAGAGCCAAACTTAATGCCAGTTTAATGCCGATTCCGAACGGCGAGCGCCGAGAAGCTTTTTCAAGACAAGAAGAGTACCGCCGAGAAGAGTACCCCGCCGAATGAACCATCGACGGCATTGGTGATATTGGGATCCGAACTCGCTCATCGTGCGTCAGAGGCCGACACACTACCCACTGTGCTACGGCGCTCTCAATTGCAGAAAATGATGTTATCAAATACAGCCAAAATTGAAGAACTTCCAACCATCGAGGATCGCTCATCATTCCCGTATTTAAAAAGTGTGACCGAATGCCACGCAAAAATTACCAAGGAAAACCGCTGCTATCAAGTTGTTACAATGTGTTGTCAAAAATTCTTTGACATCATATGCTAAAGAAACAATCGAAGACTGCCGGTGTGGCTTCAGGAGAAACCGCTCGACGAGTGACCAGATTTTCACTATTCGACAGTTTTTAGAAAAGAACAGTTGTGAAACAAAGGACGAGTTAAAGTAGGAAACGCGTTATTTGAAACATTCAAGATACGTGCAGGATTAAAATAAGGTGATACCCTGTAACCACTTTCTATTAATTTGGTGCTAAAATTCATAATGAGATTCCGTCAGGAAAAGGAGAGGCAAATAACCTTTAATGGAACCACATCTGTTCTAGCTTACGCTGACTAACGACATCTGCTGAGAGATAGTGAGGAAACAGTTGAGAGAAAGGTGGAAGTGGAAGTAAATGAAGAAAAAGCCAGAATATGGTCACTGACCGACTTGGATCGACCCAACTCCCGTACCTGACTGTTCTCGATAAACGCTTTGAGAAAGTGGACAAGTTCAAACATCTGGGTACCATATTGACTGCCAAAAACGAAATAAATAAAAGCCTGCATATGGGCAACACGTGCTTCTTCGCGTTGGAGGAGATATTCACAACAACTCTCTGTTTAAATTCGCATTTATAAAAGTTTAGTAATGTGACACTTTACGGATGTGAAACGGATGTGAACGACGAGGAACTATATTCAGCCCGAAGCATTGTCGAGTAATTAAATCGCGAAGACTAAGATGAGCAGGTCACGTAGAGCGGATTGACAATGGACGAACCGTCAAACGAATAATGAGCGGAAACCCTGCGGGACAAAGAGCGTCAGGAAGATCATGCCGTGGATGGAAGGACAATATAAGGATGAACTACGAAGATGACAATATAAGGAGAGAAATGGAAGAAATTACCAGGAAATTAGAGGATAAGTAGTGAAAGCGAGTAGCATGAAATATCGACATTAGTGTAGGAGTTGTGCGTTGAAAGGTGTGTAGAGGTACCATCGTTTAATAGCGTCATGTGCCCCAAAGAACGCTCAATGAATTTATATCACCACACAAAAGTAAAGTTGTTTGTGTCTGATTAATAATGAGCTAAAAGATCCCCACTGACAGCGCCGTAGCGCAAGGGTAGTGTATCGCCCGCTTCCCGATAACACCAACCATCGAATGTTCATTTCGCGGTTTCTTTCCTTGATGGGATATTGGCAAAAGGCCAAACCTCCCGTAGTACACTTGCCTTGAGAAAGCTTCACGCCATTCGGAATCGGCATTAAAAAAAATGTAGGTCCCGTTCACTTATGTATATGAAAAACAAATCACGAGAGAAGCTTGGCTTTGGCTCTTCATAAACCGTAACGCCATCTAAGAAGATAAAGGATCCCCACAAAGGGAATTTAGAAAAAATCGCGTACGGGTAGCAAAGCTTCGCCCTACTATTCGACCTTCGAATCTTCAACGTAGACTTTTCCGTGGGTGTATGCGCCTCCGCTAGATGTATGTTTTCCCAAGCAACGCATGCATCCGATTTCTCCAGACACCAGACGGAACATGATTCCAACTCACTTGAATCAACTTGACCATGTATGGACACGCTATGTAGCGAAAGCCGCATAAAATGATGACACAGCGAAACCCATTTGTCACGCTTGGTCTACTTTGTGTTAACTTAATCCTTTCAAGGTCAAAGTGGCTAAATGTTCCTTTTGATAAAATGTACATATGTACATAGATAAATAGTAACGACAGTGAATTTAATTGTTGACTTAACTTATTCAACAAGTGCTAAGATAGAAGTCATATTGACATGTATTATATTATACTTGGGTATACGACTATCTTCTATATAAATAATATTCTTCTATCTTCTTCTTCTTCTTCTTCTATCTTCTTCTTCTTCTTCTTCTATCTTCTTCTATATAATCTATCTTCTATATATGTAAATAAAAATGAATGTTTGTCTGTATGTCCTTTATAGAATCGTAAACTATGCATTTGATCATATGATGATCTTTAGCAAAGTTGTTGTGCATGAGCCCGCGAAGGTTTCTGAGTTGGTACGACCAATTTTCGACAGATGGCGCCACTCTCACGGGTTTTTTTCTTTCGTCCCTTATGGCGTGAAAACCGCTGGACAGATTTTAATGATTTTTTTTTTAACCCTGGATGGTTATGCATATTTTACGCACACAAAGGTTATGCTTCGTCGAATCGACGAAGTTCATCTTAAAATCTATCTACCTCTTAAACTTCGGCATCCTTAATCTTGAAATTTTTAAATTAAGTTCTTAGACATGTTTTTTAAATAATAGATAAGATTTATCTATGTTTTTTGTACTTAAAAATAAAATTGAAATTATCAGTTTATATTGTTACTTCAACGGTCATTGGTTTAGAAAAAAAAATAAGAAAAATATTAAAATAATATCACCTTCAGAAATTATTGCAAAAATGAAAAGTACTAATCCATATAAACCTTAAAAAATTAACGAAAAAGAAATAATTCAAATTTATATGCAAGAGGCACAAACCTCAATTTTGTGTTCACCACAGATGCTTTTTTTGCACTTATAACACGAAGATTTTGTCATTCGCCTCTTTGAATATGGACAAAATCCGCAAATTTTTCTTTTTTTTTCTGCTGACGGTTCTGGGGTATTGTCCTGACGATTTCCTTGAACGTCAGCCAAAACATTTTCAATTTTCCTCTTAGTTGTAGCGATTAGCGTAGGCGTCTCCAGTCTTCGTGACATATACTGCTCAATAAGTTCACCATGTAATTTTTTCATGAAGTCCCTACGGTTTAACGGTTTTTGTTTGCTGTCAAACATATTGTGTGTGTAAATTATGAAACTGTTAATAAATGCCATGTTTAACATTCCATAAAACTGACACATAGGCCATCGGTTCGTTTTTCGAGAGCAACTCATTACACTGCACATCTGATCAAATGTGTCAACGCCTCCCTTCGTCTGATTGTAAAATTCAACCATATGAGGCTTTTTTGAATTAGGGTTTATAGTTCCCTCTTCATTACAGGATGACAACAAAAAAATTGTTTTCGATGGCTTTGGCTTGTACGACAGTAGCGTTAGTTCCTTATCGCAGCAAAACATGGAGGTCTGACATTTGCGCCCTTTTTGATTTTGCATTTCTTTGGGTATTTCTCGCTTATTTGCTCGTAAGGTTCCAACTATGGTTAACTTGTATGGCTCCAACAAAAGTGACTTTGCAAGGTTGACAGACGTAAACCAATTATCCATTGTTACATTTCTGTTGGAGCCATGAATTTGTTTCGTGAGTTCTTTCACATAGTATTCTCCCAGAGGCAAGTTGCTAGGGTTCGACCCCTTACCCAAGTAGGGCATTGCATCTACCATATATTTAGTGCCACTGTCGCATAACATAACCATTTTCAGGCCGTATTTGGCAGGTTTATTAGGAATATACATCCTGAACGAACATTTTCCCGGAGTGTAATTTTCACGACACTTTTGGATGAACATATCCCATATTTTTCTGATTGGGGCGAATTTGTCATGTGATATTTGAAGACGAACAGCTTTATCGTCAAAACGTAAGCACGATAGAATAAATTTGAATCTGGCTTTAGTCATTGTAGAAACGTACCAGGATCCACTGTAGCTGGAATCAAATAACTCTTCTGAAGTTAGGTGATTGCCTTTTGAAACAGCTGTCAAGCATAAAATTCCAACTAGAGCTCTTATTTCTTCAGAATCGGTTTCTCGTGTTTGCGAATTGTTAGTTTCTGTAACCAAATCTTTTCTTCGCGAATTTATTTCGACATTTGTCCATTTTATAACTTCACTTATTATGTTGTCCGTTAGAAACAATTGAAAACATTGCAGTGGTTCAATAATGTTTTTACACTGACGTGTTGGTCCCCGGGCCTGATGAACTATATTCAAACCATATCGATGGCTTTTGCCTTTTTTTGATGACCACTTGTAGTTGTTTTTGCCTCGAAGAATAGTTTTTGTAAATTCTATTATCCTTTTTTTTTGTTTTTTGAGCAAATTGAGGGGAATATTTTCTTCATCTGAATCAGAAATATCCTCTGAAGATAACGCTTCGCTTTCAACTTCATCGGCATCCTCCATAACAAGATTGTCTTCATTACTACTTTCATAATCTCCTGGAAAGTCATCGTCTTCTGTAATAAAATCATCGTTTGCACACATTCCAAGAAATGCCTCGATTTCATCATCTCCTAATTTCTGGCCGGAACTCATTTTATTATTCTATCGCAAAGAAACCACAAAAAAACACCCCATAAAAAAAGTAATAAACACAAGCACATATGTACAAA
The DNA here is from genome assembly GCA_958301585.1 of Merodon equestris. NCBI lineage: Eukaryota > Metazoa > Arthropoda > Insecta > Diptera > Syrphidae > Merodon > Merodon equestris. The sequence continues at coordinate 71,521,455 of OY284417.1, read as the reverse complement.
GAAAAAAAAATCACACTAAGGTTATCCTTCGTCGTTTCGACGAACTTACTTGTAAGAAAAACCTATTTCCATGGATCGCAGAATACCATACGTCCGTTCACTTGTAGAGATCACCACCAATTGATGTTGTACGAAAAAAGGATTAAAAAGGATGAATAGTTAAAAAGATATCATAAAAAATAAAACTGTTGTTCGTCGATTCGACGAAGGATAACCATCCAGGGTTAAATGTTGTTTAAGACTATGGGAAGGACATAGGCTATATTATTTTTGGCCAGGTTAATTTTTGGAAGCGTTTTAATTTATTATTTTATTTTGATTAATTATTTAATTAATTTTTTTGACTTTTACCTGCTATAACTCTAATAGTTCTTGATCAGTAGATCAAAAACAAGAGCCGTAACAGAGCTAACACTTTTCTTAACATTTTAAGCCATCCATCAGCTTTCTGCCTCTTCTACAAGCTGAGCTACAGACTAAAACACGATTAGATTAATTTTTTTTCATAAAATCGAAAACGATTGTTCTTGATCGTTCTTCTGCTTTTGGGTGGGCGCACAATGAAAGCAAGTTCACTCAACGACCATGCGTAGTTTTCTCCGTTAGATCGGAACCAGACACCAGCGACCGAGATCTCACACTCAAAATGACACGGACATACATACATATGGATTTGCTTATTAGCTGCTTCTAAGAATATTAGGCACATTGTTGTAAATTCTTGAGTACGCTGTTTGACCGAACAATACATTGAAATCGTATGCCCATATGCCTTATGATTTATGAATTCACACATACACAAATCGGTTTTGACCAGAAGAAGGGGTTGAAATGACTTTTCTCATTATTGGTTTCGGATCGGAGCGAAAGAAAATTATACACATTCGTATACGAATTTGAGGTTGATAGCACAGTGATGATCTATACATCTATGTATATATAAAAATTATTTTTCTGTTGGATAGTCCATTTATCGAGGCAGGATAAAGGCTATGTAACATTACTCTACGAAGAATAAGAACCGAGCATCAATGAAAAATGTTGCAAAAAACACCAAAAATGATTCGTCTTGAGAACTTCCGTTAAACGGTTAAAGTTACGCAAAAATTATGTACGAGGAAATTGTTCCTCTTTAAAAGTTCTAAAAAAAAGGCCGTGGCAGCATACATATATCTTTTAAGGTTGACTCACTATAACCCTTTTTATGAAATCAAATTTGTAATATAATAAAGCATTATTTGCTCGGGGAATGTTGTAAACAACCATCAGCCAACGGTCTGGTTAAAGATACATATACGACATGTGCACTTTTATAACGGTTGTTGGTCCTTATAGGGCTGCTTAAAATGTACTATATGTGCAGTTTTATTGTGGTTTCTAATTGCTTTAAGTCTCATGGGCACGTGTTAAATGAGTTCTGCGGTCTATCTGCCTGTATTGCCACATTCTTCGTGTTTTGTCAGTAGTCCATGTATCTTTGTTCCCATCCTTATTCTTATCTTGCCCTTTTTCCCCTTCCCAAACTGCTCATTTAAGCAATCATCCTTCAAGACGATGCTTCAACAAATCAGTTTTTTAACTGGATCAATTTCGTACGGAGTGCTTAGCAGTGTGGACGTATAAGAATTTAAGAATTTAACATAAATAACAAATCATTTAAACGCTCAACGAATAAAGTTCCGAACGTTCCGGACGCATTTGCTGTGCAGTTTTTCCTTCGGATATCATCGTGAGGGGAATTAAAATCGATTTCAACAATTATCGAATGCTGATTTTTTCACTTTAAATTTTCCTCAGCGAAAACCGTCAATATCAACATTTCCATACGTGTGTGAGCAGCCGGTTCAATTGGATTGGATACATTGTGGGATTCAGATTGCTGATTGACATCTTATAAATTCAACCGCTTTTTCACGTCGTTCCCGTACAATTATGCCTCCAAAACGACAAGCAATTGGCCGATCTACGCCTCAAGCAAGGAAGAAAAGAGCATTACGAGCCTCAGAATCAGACGAGCAATGAGCATTAAGGCTGGAAAATCTTCGAGTACATGCCGCTGAGACCCGTTCGTCTGGATCATCGGAACAACGAGAAGTGCGATTAGAAACTTATCGAATACGTATGTACATACTACTCAGGCCCGTTCGTCTGAGACAACTGAACAACAGGAAATAAGGCTGCAAAATGTTCGAATAAGCACCGCCCGATCAAGACGAACACTGCATGATGATTTAAATCTTGGTGCATTCCATTATGACAGTAATAATGATTACAGTCTTCATCCAAGTGTCGTCATTGGAAAAATGGATAAAATTTGCATGTATTGTAGCGCCCTCAAATTTAAGAACGAAGCGCCAGGAATGTGCTGCGCCAATGGAAAAGTTAAACTGCCAGAATTACATCCACCACCCGAACCACTCTCAACGTTGCTATCAGGTGTTACACGTGAGTCGAAGCATTTCTTCGAAAACATCCGCAAATACAATTCATGTTTCCAAATGACATCGTTCGGTGCAACGAACATCGTGCGCGAAATTTTTATCATCGTGTCGGATCGCTTCTACCATTGCCGGACGCAGATCACAAATTTCTTCAAATTTATTTCATGGCAAACAGTGATGAACAAATTGAACAACGATGTCATTACAATGCGGGCACTACACGAGAAATCGTGGCTGCGTTACAAGCCCTTTTCGATCAACACAATGAATTTATTTTAATTTGAAACATATTGGAGCATTTTTAAAATACCCCTAACATTACCTCTAAACTTTTCAGGCCTCTAAAAAAACCCCATTCTACATTTCATCCCTCTCAAATTAGGAAAAAAACCCCAAGTTGCTATCCATGTAATACATACATATATAAGCGAGCGAAGCCGCGCGGGTCAGCTAGTCATACATAAAATTCATACAGTTGGAAGAAAAGTTGGAAAATACAATATTTATCTCTTCTCTTCCTTTTTCCGGCGTTGTTATGGTCAGAAGTGTAGGACCATAACCTTCCCACTTAACTGCATTCCTACTGGTCCGCTTGTGGGGTCCGATGGTTTGACCTCAGAAAGTAGCGGTAGGCTTCCCGGTTTGGGATTACTTCATCGCTGAGGTCAATCAAATGCTGGTGTTTTTGCATTTGTTTGCACCAATTGTTTTTCGGCCTGCTTTTTTTTTTTGTGACACGGGCATGCTCCAGATTTTTTTGTTTGATCTTACTCTTACAACACCGGTGATCTCCAGTCGTGTCAACCCACTGATTTGCATGTACACTTGTGGGGCAGTTTAATGGTGGTATATGTGTCCCTAGGCTCACCTTGGGGTTTTCTAAATTGCCTAGATGTGATTTTTGTTTACCTTTTACGACAAGCGAGAGGTATCGCTGCAGGGATATTCTTAACCCGTCCCTGCACGGAACTGGAAAATACAATATTTATAAGAAACATAAATTGAATAAAGCAATTGAACGGTATTATATTTTTAAAACTTCAATATTGATATTATTCTGTGCCGTTGCTTAAGATACTAAACTATGTTCCTCAAAAGAACTTCAACATTAACATAGTCGAACGTGAATAACCATTCTTTAACTTTCGATGAGAATGAATGAAAATTGTACGTGGTTTTTACACGAAGTGGTAACTTATTGAAAGCGGTGGGAGCTGTTACGGTGTAGAAATTGGAAAAATGGGTTCTAAAAGCGAAAGGAACGTTCACAAGATGCATATTATTTACACGTAAGCTATGTATAATGTTGAGAGTTTCTGCTCGGTATATTACCACTTCTTTTAAAGAAATCTCTCAGGACTTTAAAAACGTAAAGGTGTCTTAAAGGAAGAATATGCAAATCTTTGAATAGGGGCCAACTCTGAGTGAAGCGATTTTTACGGCAAATTATCCGAATTAGATGTTTTTGTGCCAATAGCATTGGTCTGAGAGTGCTTGTATAACAGCCACCCCAACTTGCAATCAAATATTGTACTTTAGATTGGGCCAGTCCAAAATAAATTGTTTTAAGAACTTTTTTGGAGCAATATTGGTCTATCAGATACATTTTCCTCGTCACTAACAACATATGCGATTTAATATTTTGTACGTGATCTTTCCAGTTTAAATTACAATCGATCACTACACCAAGATATTTATACATATTTTTGCACTGACACAATATTAAAACATTTTGACGAACAAGTACGATTAGATAAGAAATTGTTTTTACCACAGCTATGGACAGGTAGACAACATTTAGTGCAATCATAGGCGCGAAAACATATATTGTAGTCGTGTATGACCTTACTGCTGATATTAACTTTGTTTTCTCGCTAATAATTAATTTATGCGCAGTAAACCAGAGTCTCAAGGTTTCTAGAACCTCCGAAATCTTGGTAATACAATCAAATTCAGTCTGAGATTGTACAACGAAAACAATATCGTCCGCAAAAGCAGTAGACATACCTCCAAAGTTAATATCAAGGAGTGAGTTAAAATATATTAAAAATAACAGAGGTCCCAAAACTGAACCTTGAGGTACACCATTTTTTAAAGTAGAAGATTCACTAAAAGAGTCACTAATTTTAACTTTCTGTTCCCTGCCTTTCGAGTACGAACAGAGCCATTTGTGTATTACCCCCCTAAATCCAGCATTATAAAGCTTTCCAAGGAGTATGTCATGATCGACCATGTCAAAAGCTTTAGTCATATCAATGAAGAGGGCCATCGTCGAATTATTTTGGTTAATATTCTCGTACAGCTGACAACACACTCTGAGAATAGCATCCTCAGTTGAAATACCTGTTCTAAATCCGAATTGACTGTTACTAAAAAAGTTGTTTCTATCTAAAAAGGACACAATGCGAGATTTAATGACCTTTTCGAAGACTTTGGCAAAGGTTGGCAGAAGCGAAATGGGCCTGTAGTTGGATACAGAATTTCTACCCCCTTTTTTAAATAGGGGAATGACTTCAGCACATTTGAGACGACGAGGAAAACTGCCATTTAGAACGCTTAGATTAAACAGATATGTTAGTACGTCAACCACATATAAACATATGTTTTTTAATAAACCGCTTGATATGCCATCACTAGTACGCGAGTTTTTATTTCTTAAGGATAAAATGGTATAATAGATTACCTGCGAAGAAAATGGGTTAAAAACAAAACTGTTTCGCTGAATGTTACCGGCTAAATATGAGGAAATGGAGCAGTTACAACTTGCAGAGTGTTCGAAAGAAGGCTTTAGCTGATCTGATATTTCAGTAAAATAGTTATTAAATAAATTTGAGATGCTGCTAGGGTCTGTTATGCTGACACCATTAACTACTAAGCTATTTATCTCCGTATGTTGTTTGCTTTTACCTAAAATATTGTCAACTATTTTCCATTCTTCTCTCACATTGCCCTTAGCTCGCGCAAAAAGGTCAGAGTAGAACTTGTCACCTTTTTCTTTAATGTTTTTGTGAACTTTCTTACACAGATCATTATAATATCCCTTTAACCTAGCATTCTGCGGATGTTTTTTGCATTTAACAGCCAACTTGTTTTTTCTTCTAATCTGTTGCAACATATTGTAAGACATCCAAGGCTTAAGGAATTTCTTACTACTCGAGTTACGTACGGAAAAGGTAGTAGAATTTCTAATTTGCTTCTGCAGGATGTTAAGAATTAAATCGAAAGAAAATGAAGGGTCATTTGCCGAATATACTCGCTCCCATGATTCGAATTTGAGACATTCTTTCAGCAATTTAAAATCTGTGGAATATTTTGCTTCAGTAGGTGGGTTAGGACAATTTAACATTTGAGAACTGCAAGAAATAGTGAGAGAAATCATACAGTGATCAGTTATCTTCAGGTCATGGACAATACCACTAAAAATATTTTTATTGTTCTTTTGGGTACGAATAAATATATGGTCAATGCAAGTCGTTGACCAATCAGTCACACGAGTAGGTTCTGTAATAAGACTTTTCAGACCATTGGACGCCATAAGAAACATATAATTCTCGGTATCTTTATCAAATTGATTTAAAATATCAATATTTATGTCACCTAATACAATTAAGTTTTTCTCTTTGCAACTACTCAGACATTTGCTTAATTCTTCAATGAAAACACCTTTACTAAAATCGTGTAACCTATGTATATGCGCACAACATTGCATAGCTTTCATTATTATAAACAAAAGACAGTTTAATTAAATCAGCGCTACTAAACTAAAGATTTGTACAAATACGCCCATAACCATTTTTAACATAAACTGCTACGCCGCCCGCTGCATACGTTTCGTTGCAATTACCAAAAAGTATATACCCTGGTATATTATAAAAAACTAACTCATTCTCATATATCCAAATTTCACTCAAGACAATTACGATAGGAAGATTCACGAAAGACTCAATATGAGCTATAAAAACAGAGAAGTTTTTCTCATGCTACGAATGTTCCAGGGCAGACCACGAAGAGCGAAAAGTAGGAACCGACTGGATGCTTTCAATTCTAGATATGTGGGTTTGTTGATAAGGGGACCACACTTGAGATGCGTATTCGAGAAGGGGCCGGACAAAGGTAATATAGAGAGATCGAGTCACGTAGGGATTGGAGAATTTTTTAGACCAACGTTTCACAAAACCGAGTGCAGAGTTGGCTTTATGAATTATATCGTCGATATGTGCACTAAAATTGAGCTCTTGGTCCTGAAACGTACACTGTAGTAACGGTTTTTTAAATAAAAGATATCGACTTCAACGCAGCGGGTTCAAAGCCAAGGGAAGACATTTTGAAGAGTATGAAGAGCTTGTGGGAGATTTTGTCGAAAGCTTTACTGAAATCAGTTGAAATGACGTCGACCTCATTTCCATTCTCTTATGCCGAGAGTGTAAAGAACACAAATTCGACAAGGTTTGTGGTTGTAGACCTGTATTTGAGGAAGCCATGTTGTTTGGAGGAGATTAGAGACTTACAGTGGAAACTTAGAGTGTCATACAATATACAATACTTTCGAAAATGTTGGGTATATGTGACAGTTTGGCGATGGGCCGGTAGTTTTTAACAACATTCTTCGGACTTTTTTTTGTGAACAGGAGTTATAAAAGCGGTTCTCCATATCTGGGGAAATTCTCCAAGAGACAGGGATAAGTTGAATATTTTTGAGAGCGGGACTAAGAGTTTCTGCTTTAGACTCGGTGAAGGTACCTTCAGACTTTCAGAGTACATCCAGCTTTGTCGATTTTCTTCGTTTGAGAACGTTAACCAACTTTTTATTTTATCTCTTCGCAGAAGGACTATAGGAATCATTCTTCGATTTACGAATAAGCTTCTTATATTCCTTCTGCTTCGATCGATATTTATTCCAGTCATCTTCCGAGTTCGATTTAAGCGATCTATTCAGGAGACTTTTGGTTTACCTGCGAAGACATTGGAGCTCAGCGTTCCACCAGATCTCAACCCATTTAGACAGAGATCCAATGACCACCTTCTCGAAGACCTTGATAATACTTGGAACATGACTTATCGACCGAAGATTTGATGGGCTAGAGGTGTCTTTACCCTTCTTGAGGATTTGCATCACTGCTGTCTTGTATAATATACATTATTCAGTGCATTGTTGAAGAGGACAGTTCCGACCTCTGGTGGAAGGTGTCTGACCGCCAATTTTTTCCTTCAGTGACTCGAAGATCACTTGGAGATCCCCGTCGAAATTGGGTGTTCAACTCTTCATTGGATACAATGAACAGTCTTTGTGGTCAAATAGGTGGCGAGCGAAGCAGTTTGCATCCATTTTCCAGATACAAGCAGAATTGGCTTGAGGAGGTAAGTTGTATATGTGGCCCATTAGAGGTTTTGTACATTTTTTTATGGTGTGACCTAGAATCTTACAATTGTGATAGCGCATCGGGCTAGTGAAGTACTGAACCACTTTAGTTTTACACCAACCTACTCCGACTGTGCCTAGGGAATGGAATGAAACTCCAGGGGCTTGAATCAATGATCTTAGAGGACTATTATACATCTGTGATGTGTTGAGTGCGTAATCTATGCCTTTTAAGGCATTGAGCCGATTATGAAGAGTGATTGAAACCCGACATATGTACTATAAGTCCGAAATCTTTTTCGATACAATTTTGTGTGCAACTTTCTTGTTTTTTTTTTTTTTTAATATTAAGAACGAACTTACAACACACACATTCCGTGCTTATAACGTCTGGAGTTTTTCTGAAAGGATGAGATTTTTTTGGGAGTTCCGAGAAATGATGGTCATAAATATTTTCTGCATTTTTCTTAACACTTGGCTTCGATAGCGAGACTTTAGAGAGCCCACCGAGACGGCATATCTACAGGTTTCATTTTAGGCCTTAGGACCATATGGTTTTTGTAGGGAACCACAGGACGCACACGATGAATTAGGGCGTGGAAAAGAAAGAGAGAAAGAAAAAGTTTTTTGTTTGTTTCTCAAACGACTTCTTCTTTCCTTTTTATCCCGGCGTCGTTATGGTCAGAAGTGTAGGACCATAACCTTCCCACTTAACTGCATTCCTACTGGTCCGCTTGTGGGGTCCGCCGGTTTGACCTCAGAAAGTAGCGGCAGGCTTCCCGGTTTGGGATTACTTCATCGCTGAGGCCAATCAAATGCTGGTGTTTTTGCATTTGTTTGCACCAATTGTTTTTCGGCCTGCCTTTTTTGCGTGTTGAAATTGGAATGTTGATTGATAACGCCTTTTGGACGGGGTTCAAAGGATCTCTCCTTTGAACATGGCAATACCAACTGAGTCGGTCGCGCTCTATATTTCTTGTGATGGTTTCTTTTACGTGGAGGCTTCCTCGGATCTTTGAACTTCTAATTCTGTCACGCTTTGTTACTCCCGCTGTCATGCGAAGCATCTTCATCTCAGTTGCCGTTAATTTGCTCTCATACTTTTTGTGCATTGTCCAGCATTGTGAACCGTATGTGAGCGCCGGACGTACAACTGAAGTGTAGAGCCTTCCTTTCAGCTTAGGGGGAAATTTTCGATCACAGAAGATGGCGGAGTTTTCCCGCCACTTCATCCACCCTACGCTTACGCGATGTTTGATGTCGTCATCACAAGTTGCTTCTCTATTAATCATAGATCCCAGATATTTAAACTTTTCACACTTGGGAAGCACTCTTCCATTCAAGTAAATGTCTGGAATAGGCTGATGAGGGTCAGAGAACGGGCAGCACAGATACTCTGTCTTCTTTGAACTAATACGATACCCGTGTCCCTCAAAAATGTCCACCCACACATCAAGTGCTCGTTGTAGGGACGCCTGATCATCACTTATAATGGCCCCATCGTCAGCAAAGAATAGCTGGTGCACATTGGGGTCCGTCACTTTTCCTTCAAGCAAGCAATCAAGGACTGCTATAAAAAGCAGTGGGCTGAGGACGCTCCCTTGGTGTACACCGACTTTGATTGCGAACTCTTCGGTGACTCCTGCGGTGCACCTTACTCTTGTCGTTGCTCTCTCGTACATGTCCATAATCACTCGCACGTAGGTTTCTGGAACTCCTTTTTGTCTTAGCGCTACCCATAAAAGATCTCTTGGTTGCCTGTCAAAGGCCTTCTCGAAATCAACCAACACCATATGCAAGTCCTTTGAAGAATCACGATGCTTTTCCATCATGATCCTTATACTTTGGATTGCATCTGTTGCTGATTTACCCGAGACAAACCCGCACTGGTCATCAGATAGTCGTATTATTTTCCGCAGTCGGCTATCTAATACCCGTTCAACGATCTTCATGGTGTGCGACATCAGCTTGACAGAACGGTAGTTATCACAATTTCGCGTATCACCCTTTCCTTTGTGCAATGGAAGAAGATAGCTTTCCCTCCATTGATTAGGCATAGTGTCGCCTCTCATAAGTTTGGAGATAAGAACCATGAGCCATCTAGACCCGATGTCTCCCATCTTTTTCCAGAACTCAGAGGGTATCCCGTCCGGCCCAACAGCTTTTCTTTTCTTGGAGTTTTTAACCGCGTACCGAACTTCTTCGACTGTGATGTCGGGTATTTCGGCATGATTCGGGGCGGCTCTTGGAAAGTACACTCGGGGAAACTGTTCGTTCAGAAGTTCCTCGCAATACTGTCGCCATCTGTGGAGAATTTTTTCGTCTTCCACAAGGAGTTGGCCTTCAGCCTTGTTAATAAACTTTGGGAAACGAATCTCCTGAGCATTTCTTCTTCTCTGGGCGGCTATCTTAAAGATATTTGCTCCTTTGTTCAAATTGTTTTGTCGAAGCTCCTGGGTAGCCTGGTTCCTGTCAGACGCGGAAGACGATATTTCTTCCAACTCCTGATAGAGGCCTTCCATGCTTTTCGCTTTGAATTCGGCGCATTTTTTCTTCGCGATACCTTTGCAACATCTATATACCTTTTCACGGCGAGCTTTTTCCTCTCTATTAGTAGAAGAGCACTTTGACCAAGCTTGGAAAGCCATTTTCTTTTCGTGTATCACTGCTTTGGCTTCGTCTGTCCACCACCAGGTTTCTTTTGCGTGTTGGCAGGGGCCTTTAGATGTTCCGAGCAGTGATTTGGCTTTCTCCAGGCCAGATTGTTGTAGGGAATCCCACATGTCTTGTGCTCTGCACTCCTCATTACCGACCTCATCGATAATGGAAGAGAGGTAGTTTTCCATGATGGTAATAAAAGCTTCGCCTTTTCCTTTATCCAGCTTATACCACTTGATTCTCTCAGACACCTTCGTTTGCTGCTTTGACTTCTTTCTCGCATCCATAAAAAATTCAGTCAGGAGGAGACGGTGTTGAGGGGCGATCGCGTCTCCCAGGATCACTTTGCAATCTTTAGCTCGTGGCTTCATGAAACTGGATACCAAATGATAGTCTATTTGAGTTTCATTTCCGCCGCTGCTATAAGTGATCAGGTGCCGGCTTTGTTTGACGAACATGGTATTTAGCACTATAAGACCGTACGACTTGCACATGTTTAGGATATCTTCACCTGAAGAGTTCCTGGTGCCGTATCCCAGCCCTCCGTGGTAGCCTTCATAGTCTTCGCTTGTCTTCCCGACATGTCCGTTTAAATCTCCCCCAACAAACAAAAGCTCTTCCTTTGGGATGATTTTGACAAGGTTGTGGAAATCTAGCCAGAATGCATCTTTTTCTTTTTGTTCGCATCCTACTTGAGGGGCATATGCGCTTACGATGTTCCACACCTCACCATGCATCACCAATTTGAGAGCCATCAAACGGTCACTGGACTTTGAAATGGTTAAGACGTTGCCAAGTAACTCTGCCGCAAGGATGATGGCGATTCCGTTTTTACCTTGTTCCAATCCATAGTAAAACATCTTGTAGGCTTTTGTTTTAACGTCCAAGAAACGTGCCCGATTACCGGTGTTTCGCCATTTCGTCTCTTGTACGCACAGGATGTCTACTCGCCTTCTAACCATCATTTCTTCAAGCTCATAGCTGCGCCCACTCATGCTTCCAACGTTCCAACTCGCGACTCTTAAATGTGGCTTACGCCGTTGCATTACTTTGCTATCCCCCGGAAATCCTATAGCTCTGACCCGAGCATTTCTGCTCGTCCCAGGATCACGACCATTAGTAGTGCCTGGCGGGGTAGTGCTTTTCCTTTTAGCGTTCTTTTCCATAATGCTACGGTTTGACCGTTTTCATTCTTCCCTTCCTTTTTGACACGGGCATGCTCCAGATTTTTTATTTTTTTTTTTGATTGATCTTACTCTTACAACACCGGTGATCTCCAGTCGTGTCAACCCACTGATTTGCATGCACACTTGTGGGGCAGTTTAATGGTGGTATATGTGTCCCTAGGCTCACCTTGGTGTTTTCTAAATTGCCTAGATGTGAGTTTTGTTTACCTTTGTTTAGTCGCCTTTTACGACAAGCGATAGGTATCGCTGCAGGGATATTCTTAACCCGTCCCTGCACGAGGGTTTGTTTCTCAAACGACATTAAACGAAATTTGAAAAAGCTCAACGAGAGGCGTGAAATACAAACAGATGCGTGCGCAAACAGAAGCTAGTCGGGGACTGTGATTTAATGATTAATTTAATTCAAATTACTAGGCGTAGCGGGCACTATGGTTCAGAGATTGCTGTATTAACTCCTGACGCCGATGGCTTGGGGTTCGAAACCTTAATACGATACTGACAAACCCTGCTGCAGTAAGAGGATTTTACTTCTCGTATTTCGACATTTGGGAGTCGGCAAAGCAAACATTGGGGTTCGTTCGGAAGGATTGAATCACGACGCTAGAGCTCTACTACTTCACGGCCTATAAAAATTATACTGAATACATCTTAATATAATAAAAACACTCAATTACCATATTTTAAAAACTATTTAAATAATTTATTGTCTGGTTAAAAAATACAATTTATTTTAATCTTCAAATTTAGAAAAATAACAACGGAGAATGGTAAAAAGTCCACAGAGAAAGGAGAATATCTATATAAAAAAAAAAGGAAGGAAAACACTACAAAATCCCTAAATTCGTGTCATTTTTCATTTGTCATTCGCTTTGCGATCACTACCATTGAGTTGTGGATAAAATTAAATGCGAGAAAGGCACTTTTCGTTTTAATTAATCTAAATCAGGGATTTCACGGTTGTTGGTCATTCATTTCGGACAGCAACTTAACTTACTTTAAGTTTAAGTAGATATAGAGCGGTGAGAGATAATAGTAGGTGTACTCTAATTACTCTTTCAGGGAATGATTGAAACCGGAAAACTCTTGTCAGAGTGAGTTGTGATGAATTCGTTTGGGATTCTCGGCCACGTAGAAGACGTATATGAGGGGGATTGCAAAGCACAGCGCGAGGATCACGATGAAGAGACACACCCACGACATGTCACAATCGGATCCTGACCAATCCCACGGACGTACCGCAGGTCCGGGGATTGGTTGTGGCTGCGGTACCGACTCATCCAGGTATCCACTCAACAGTGGGGCATTGTTCTCCGCTGTGTCGCTGGTTGAGTAGGTGGATTCTAAAATAAATTGAAGGCAAACCATGAAACACTCGTATTCCACACGGCAAGGTGAGTGCGCTTACCATCTGGTGGATCATCTGTATAAGTGTTCGATTTCGCATTCGAATGAAGTATAATGTTGTTGACTGTATGGCCAGCTGAATTTACAGATGCCACGAGTAGCTTTTCACTCAGAACATCTGTTTCTAGGGGATTCCGTGTGATGCTTGTGCCAGGCTCTTGCTGATGTTTCGGACTGTTGTTCCCACTTTTGTGAACGATAGGCAGTGTTTCCAGCAGCACAGAGTGTACGGTTACGGGAATCTTCACAACCTTTCTCGCATATATTTCATTATCCTTATCAATCATATTCAATCGCTTGATGTCGCCAACCTTGAAAGAGGCCCCAAAACAAAAGATAAGCGAAAACAGCAATTACTTAAAACTACTTACCGAGCAGTGGAATCGTAACGCCAGCGCTTGCAGGGTATCACCATCTTGTATCTGTGCTTCGATTGTGTGCTCCGGCCGCGGCTGGTGGGACACTCTCTGCATTGGCATATGGTCTGGTTCATCGTAAAGTTGGACGTACCGCCTGGAATGGCTAAGATTATGTTTACACGAAAAAGCAACACATCGAACACTCACTTTTGCCTTTTCATTGCAATCAACTGTGGAAATGACGGGGTTTTTCACTTATTAGATTCAGTTCAATTGACGCGTGTGTATATTGTGCAGTTACGACATAGTCCTCGGAAGCATTCAGTGTTGCAATGTGATTTTAAAATTCTTCAAAATACAATTGGTGCTGGAAAACCCCACAAGAAAACAACCGATTGCTTAAAAATTCACTAATTCGATGACGACCTGTGACAGATATGAAGTGGCAGTCTAATAGGAACTGTCAGTTGTACAATGACATTTGGTTCGTTTGTTTTGAGTTACATTTGCGAGTGGGTTTCTGAATTAAACGGGAAACACTGGTTTCGACTGCAAGTGTTTAAATTCAGATTTTCCTTTTATTGAACTGGAGCTAAGGTCATGCACACTATTGTCATGAATTGCCAACTTGTTATATTTGTTAGTTTTTGAAAACCTTGTTAGTCGTTACGCTGCGAATTTAAATGACAAATTTTGATTGCGAGCAGAAACCATATTGCCAGAAAGCACCAATGCAGAAACCAGAATGAGACGTGCGTCTTTTGTACGTCTTCCCCGTGACACTCTGAAATTTTGAAAGAAGTTCAGGTTCGTAACGACAAAACCCGTTACAAACGAGCTTCTATCCGTGATGTTTACAAAATTTTCACAGAACTTGAGGTTCCCACGTGCTCGACTGCTCGCCCGAGCTTGTAGGCAAACGTCGGCGGCCATTTTAAGTGGTACGTCTCATTGGTGGTTTCTGCACTGCGCATAATAGTGGAAACACAATCTGGCTTTGCCGCGTGCCGACTTTTGACAGGCTTTGCACCGACTTACGATCTCTTACGATAAAATGTGTCAAAACGCCGGCAACCCGCAATTTGCATTCACAATGTGGCTTTGACACAGGAGCGCGTATAGAACTTAGGAATATGACAACACTAAGTTCGGTTTCCTCAAAATCTTTTCGTATGATTTCAGTGCAGAAAGAAGTGTAGACTGGTGTTATTATTATTTATATGATTTAATTGAAACATAAAAAATCAGCTCAAATAAAGGTCTACGAATATGAAAAAAAGAAAAGAATTTATTTCTCTAACCTCCATCATGATTAGTTTGTATCGAAAAGTCCAATAATAAGCTATGAAAATATATGCATATTGAAACGAACAACTCGGAGCACAATACGTTACTCGCTTTTGCTAAAATCAAACAAGTCAAAGACAATTCATCTGTCAAACGCAGGTCTGAGTAGAGAGTAGCTCTACTCTGGCGCTTTGCTTAACTTTACGATATTTACGATATGAGGTCGAGCAAAAGCCTGAGGTAACATTGTAGGAAGCTCCATAGGATTTCGTTGTTTCTACTCATGCTGTCAAAGTCGGCACGCGGCAAAGCCAGATTGTGTTTCCACTATAAAGGCCCCGGCCCATAGAATCCGTTGATCCGTCACCCCGTTGATTTCAACTGAGTGCAAACGTGTTGGCGGATAGAGCAGGCCAGCATCGGCCCATAGAATCCGTCAATCCGTTGATAATTGTCGATGACATTTATTAATTGATGGAGTGCGTTCATTTTTTTTTTTTTTTCATTTTTAATATCAATTTCTTAACAACTATCTTACGCTAGACAAAAATGATTAAACTAGCTTAACTAACTTATAAATACCTTACTGGCCCCGTACGGACACTCTAAAGTAGAAAGAACAGATTAAATTACCTTTCGGCCTAATAAATAAAGAAAAAAAATTGTAATATAATAATTAAAATAATTTATACTTAAGCTAAGAAAATATTTGTTTTTTTTTTAAAAAACTTAGCATCAGATAACTTTTTTTTTTATATAAGTATATAAAACTTAAACCTAACTAAAAACTAGCTTAACCTACCTTAACTAAAATATATATATAAAAATATATACTTGATATATTGTATATTATATATGTTTGAGAATGCAGAGTTAAAAACAAACATATACAACATCACACTATTAATACTCGTAATTACAATTGTTTCTCTTTTTTTTGTTCTCTCTTTCTTGCTACTCTTATTGCACAACATTGTAATATTAAGAGACCCTTCTGGTCTCTCGCTAGTGCCGATGCGCGGGAGGATTGCCGCTTCACGGCATTCGTGATTCAGCCAGCGATCGGTGTAGTTCATTTGATATTTTACAAAACACTTGTTGAAGTTAAATCCATATAATACACATTGTAACACACAACACAAAATACAATCAACTATTCTTTTTATTATAATTTATATACAAGTTACAAAAATACTCGATTAACTTAATAGTCTCGCACACTTCACAAACAACACACACAACTCAGATATCGTCGTCGTTTTGGTGCTCAGCCCTGCTGATCAAGGGAGGTCATGTAATGATTTTTTGGGGAGACTATTTATGATAGTCATTGGTTGGTATAAGAAATGCTATACATATATGCTAACAAACATAGCTCATTTCAAAACATATTTTCTGGTCCTTCGAGCCGGATGAATAAAAAGTGAACATTTACATATTGTACATATAATTATATAATCGATGTACGCATGCACATACTTTTTAATTTGTTTTATGCTGGTGTTTCGAACATAACGGGTATACATACTTATTTACATATGTGTAGACTATGAAAAGGTGATCAAATCGCGCCACCCTACGTATATAAATGTGCCGTTTCCGAAATCCTTATATATATGAGTTGCTTGTACATATGTACATACAAAACGTTTAATCATCAAGTGCCGTCTATGTCGGAAGACAGAATCACGCGATTTATGTACTCACATACATAATACATATGTACATATATACAACCCGCAAGATCAGGCGTTTTGTTTAAGGTCGAATAATTGAACAAGCTAAAATACAAGTACAAAACAATTGACATTTGCATTCATTGGTATTTAAAAAAAATCAACTAAACCTTTCTTTTGTTTTGTTTTTCTTTGGAATTTCAATTTTTTTTTTTATTCTATTTTTTTTTTTTTTTATAAAAAATGAATAAGGTAGTGGCAAAACGCGGACGTGTGAAATGTTGCATCACATCTTTGGCAACATTTGCTGAGACAATAGACAAAAGTATGTCGCTGTTAACCCTCGAATTTCGTTTACAAAAACTTACGGAAGCATTTCAAGAATTTGTCAGCCTACAAGATGAACTTTTAAACTTCCTCGATTCCCCCGAATACATTGATCGCGAACCCGAGTTTTTGGAGTATGAGGAAAAATATTTCCATGCTCATTCCCTTTTTTCTGACGCTATAAATCGCCTGAAGGGTGGTCAACATTTCGAAGCTCGCGTAGATAGCCAAGGTTCTTCATCGGTGAAGGATGTGTCTAAATTAAATTGTCAAAATTCGGTACAGCTGCCTAAAATATCTGTTCCTTGCTTCGATGGAGATTACAAGGATTGGCCCGCCTTTCGTGACCTTTTTACCGCAACCGTCGATTCTAATGCAACCATCACATGTACTCAAAAACTGTACTACCTTAAATCTTTTCTGCGTGGATCAGCTGCAAACTTAATAAAAGATATTTCGTGCTCAGATCAGAACTACATTGAGGCTTGGGATCGACTGGAAAGGCGCTATGACCAAAAGAATCTTATCGTCCAATCGTTCATACAGTCTTTTCTATCTTTACCATCGTGCACTACCCCTAACATTTATATGCTTCGCAAAATCTCGGATGGAGCAGATGAAGTAGTACGCGGGCTTAATGCCTTGGAGTCTAATGACCGTGATCCATGGCTTATATTTCTTTTAATACAAAAATTAGACCACGAGACTAAACAAGCTTGGGCAGAGGAAATAGGCTCAAGAGCTGACTGCAACATTAATGAGCTTTTAGAGTTTCTTCAGAAACGTTGTACTTGTCTTGAGTCTTGCGTATCAACCACTCGAATGAACACTAATCGCGGTAAGGGAACTAATCCCGTTCGTACACATTTAGTAGAGAAAACACATGGTTGCCCGAAATGTAAATCTGACCACACTCTTTCTCACTGTGAACAATTTAAATCGCTTTCTATCACAGATCGTCGCGAATTCGTGAAAACAAAATCTCTTTGCTTCAATTGTTTGCGTCAAGGGCATTCATCCAACAAATGCCACTCGAACTTTCGCTGTCGTGAATGTAACTCCCGACACCATACTCTGGTGCATCCTACAACAACACTTAACACAACTAACTCCATCTCACAAGCTAAAGAGGTCCTCCCACAATTACACTCGGAATCGCCTGTCTTCGCCACTCAAGCCTTATCCAATCGTCATATCTCAGCCATCCTGCCAACCGCGCTTGCCCATATTCAGGACAGTCAAGGAAACAATCTGACTGTTAGAATTTTACTTGATTCGGGGTCCCAAGTATCATTTGTAACTGAAGAAGTAGCTCAACGCCTGGGATTGCCTCGAAAACGATGTCGGGTCCCCATACTTGGAATCGCTTCTACATCAGCTGGAGTAACCAATGGATTGATTAATCTTAGGATAAATTCTCGCTACAATTCGGAATTCGTCGAAGCCAATTGCTACATTCTACCAAAAATATCTTCCTCTATTCCAACATTTGCCTTTAACCCCCCACCTATCGATTCATTCCCTGCAAACCTCGCAGATCCTAATTTCGACTCGCCTGGTCCTATTGATATTCTTTTAGGTGCTGATAAGTTTTTTAGCATTATAAGGGGCGCAGGAAAATCTGAAGCTGAGGGAGGCTTAATATCAATACCCACAATTTTTGGTTGGATTGTAGCAGGAAGCAATTCACAGCTCTCACTATCGGGGCCTGAGATAAATTCACACTGTATTCGTCTTGACCATAGCCAGGAATTTGATTTAGAACATTTTTGGAGGTTAGAAGAAATATCGATTGATCTACCGACATCACCAGATGAACAACTTGCTGAAGAACATTTCGTTAAAACACACACTCGTCGGGCTGATGGCAAATACGAGGTGCAATTGCCCTTCAAACCTTATACAGAACTCAAATTCGGGGACTCATTTCGAACAGCACTCCGTCGATTTTATTCAATGGAGCGCAAACTTTCCTCGGACTATCTTCTAAGGGAGCAATATTCGTCCTTTATCGATGAGTATTTATCACTTGGACACATGGAAGAAATCCCTCAGAGTAATTTACATCAAACTGCAAACGAGCCTAACTACTATCTCCCACACCATGCGGTATTTAAAGGTGATAGTAGCACCACTAAGATACGGGTGGTTTTTGATGGATCCGCAAAATCAAACAGCTCGACCTCCTTAAATGACACATTACTTGTTGGTCCTACAATTCAACACGATATATTTACAATCTGTCTAAGATCACGATGGCATATATATTTAATTGCAGGTGACATAGAAAAGATGTATCGACAGATTTGGGTCTCACGTCACCATACTGAGTATCAAAGGATTCTTTGGCGTAAAAGGCCAGAAGATACTTTACGACACTATCGGCTTCTCACTGTAACATATGGAACTTCAGCTGCTCCGTTTCTTGCTGTACGAGTTTTACAGCAGTTAGCCACAGACTTGGTAAATACACATCCACGAGCTTCTGCTACTATTATGAAAGATTTTTACGTCGACGACGTTGTGACAGGTGCAGACAGCATTAATGAAGTCAGTGCTCTTTATTCGGAGTTAGTTGATGCTTTAAAAACGGCAGGTTTTAATTTGCGGAAGTGGGCAACAAACTGTTGGCCTCTTCTAGTTTCGATACCTGAAGACCAACGAGAACTATCCCCCGTCGATTTCGAAGAATCTAATTCCGTTAAAATGCTCGGTTTGCAATGGTGCCCATCGCGGGACTGCTTCTCCTACAAGGTCAAATTGCCGGACTTAACAACGTGTACAAAAAGAAAAATCTTATCAGATGCTTCTCGAATTTTTGACCCTTTAGGATTTCTATCTCCAGTCGTAATAGCAATTAAGATCATGTTTCAGGAACTGTGGCGAAAGGATCTTAAATGGGACGAAGAACTACCGGATACCTTGACAAAGCAATGGACCACTATTCGAAATGAACTTCCTCTAGTTGAAACATTATTTATTCCTAGACTAATGATCACTTGCAAGGAAAACTGGGAATTGCATGGCTTCTGTGATGCATCTTTAGATGCATATGCTGCAGTTGTTTATTGTAGAAGCACTAATATAGACAACTCCATTTCAGTTACCCTAGTTGCAGCGAAGACAAAGGTCGCACCTTTGAAAATCTTACCACTTCCAAGACTGGAACTATGTGGAGCACTTTTGCTTACGCGACTTCTAAATAAGATCAAGATCTCATTACAGAAACCTAACTTAAAAATCTTTGCATGGACCGACTCTTCCATCGTGCTCCATTGGCTATCATCAACCCCAAAAAAATGGTCGGTATTTATCGGAAACAGAACATCAGAAATACTCTCTTCAATACCCTTCACGTCCTGGAATCACGTTCGCTCTGCTTCTAATCCTGCAGACGTAGCAACAAGAGGAATATCGCCTTCGACTTTATCAAAAACGGATTTATGGTGGAGAGGACCCCACTGGCTGAGCAAGGGAGTGAATCAATGGCCTAAATCGTGCTACAAAATGGAAGAAATCGATACTACCCTACTGGAAGAGAGAAAGGTATCCACACCGAAGGCATTCATTTCAACTGCAGCAACAATGAACGTACTCGAAGGCATCATAGTTAATTCTTCAAGTTGGTATAAGTCAGTGCGCGTACTTTCATTTGTTCTCCGATTCTTAAAAAACTGTCGGTTACCCCCACATGCTCGCCTGTTCCAAGCTCTGCAAACCACGGAACTATCACTTGCAAAAACCCATCTTATTAAAATTGCTCAAAACTCTCTTTTTAAGGATGAAATCAAATCCCTGAAAAATAAATCTGAATTACCCCCGAAAAACAAATTATTGTCCTTAAGTCCCTTTATTGATTCCCTCGGTCTTCTTCGTGTCGGTGGTCGCATAGAAAACTCGAACTTACGATATTCCGAAAAGCATCCAATAATTTTATGCAAGTCTCATAAAATTTCAAGACTTATCGTTGAACACTTACATAAGAAACACTTACACGCGGGTGTATCGTTACTATTCGCTTTATCTAAACAAACCTTCTATATTCTGGGTGGCAGAAATCTATGCCGAAGGATCGTTCATAGTTGTATGTCATGTTTCCGACAACGTCAAGTTACAACCAAGCAGCTCATGGGAAATTTACCAACCGAACGCGTTACATACTCGCGCCCATTCAGTAAGGTCGGTTGCGATTATGCAGGCCCAATTACTCTGCGTCTTAAGCGGGGAAGAAATCCAAAATTCGAAAAGGGGTATATTGCATTATTCGTTTGTTTCGTGACGAAGGCTCTTCATATAGAGCTCGTTGGTGACCTTTCTTCTGCATCGTTTCTTTTGGCTCTGGATCGTTTTACTGCTCGTCGTGGCAAACCCGTTGAAATTTGGAGTGATAACGGGACCAATTTCCAAGGAGCTAAGCGGCTATTGAACGAGTTATACAAGCATCTTTGCAGTCAACAACATAATTCTATAATCCTCGATCATTTAGCAAAGGACAACATCGAATGGAAGTTTATACCGCCCTCTTCACCGCACTTCGGAGGTTTATGGGAGTCTGGTGTACGATCTGTAAAACTACATCTCAAACGAGTAATAGGAGATACGAAGCTCACCTACGAGGAAATGTACACTCTTCTCTCAAAAATAGAGGCCTTGCTAAACTCTCGACCTTTATGGCAAACTTCTGACACTGACCCAGTAGCTCTTTCACCCTCTCATTTCTTAATAGGCGAGGCGTACACATCAGTCCCACAGCCCGATGATTCCAACCTTGTTTCAATAAGTACTAATTGGTCTCTCTTACAGGCAATGCTTAATGGTTTCTGGAAACGATGGCATAATGAGTTTTTGACATCGTTACAACAACGCTCCAAATGGCAAAAACCGCAGCGTAACCTAGAAGTTGATGACCTCGTCCTGCTTAAGGAACCAAACCTGCCTCCATCTAAGTGGATCATCGGCCGAATTGTGAAAACTCATCCTGGAACTGACAATAAATGCAGAGTGTTGACCATCCGAACCAAATTTGGGGATTATGTTCGTCCTACAATCAAGGTAGCTCCTTTGCCAATTGCTAAAAGACCGTAGTCTTTTAGGAGGGGCTGGATGTTTGAGAATGCAGAGTTAAAAACAAACATATACAACATCACACTATTAATACTCGTAATTACAATTGTTTCTCTTTTTTTTGTTCTCTCTTTCTTGCTACTCTTATTGCACAACATTGTAATATTAAGAGACCCTTCTGGTCTCTCGCTAGTGCCGATGCGCGGGAGGATTGCCGCTTCACGGCATTCGTGATTCAGCCAGCGATCGGTGTAGTTCATTTGATATTTTACAAAACACTTGTTGAAGTTAAATCCATATAATACACATTGTAACACACAACACAAAGTACAATCAAACATTCCTTTTATTATATTTTACAAAACACTTGTTGAAGTTAAACCATATAATACACATTGTAACACACAACACAAAATACAATCAACTATTCTTTTTATTATAATTTATATACAAGTTACAAAAATACTCGATTAACTTAATAGTCTCGCACACTTCACAAACAACACACACAACTCAGATATCGTCGTCGTTTTGGTGCTCAGCCCTGCTGATCAAGGGAGGTCATGTAATGATTTTTTGGGGAGACTATTTATGATAGTCATTGGTTGGTATAAGAAATGCTATACATATATGCTAACAAACATAGCTCATTTCAAAACAATATATATATATCTTTTTTTTTGTTTTCTTTATGTTTTTTAATTTTTTATTTTTTTTTGAACTAAAAATAATTAATTCTACCCACCACCCTAGCCTACCTTAGCTTACCCTAACCTACCCTAAACTACAATACTACCTATGTAAGCCTGCCATTGGTGTTTGGAGGGCTTCGCCTTGAAGAGGCTGGCCTATTAAGATTTACCACTGACGTAGTCCGCTCCAACCACCAAAAACGTTGATGAAACGCTGTCGGACGACGTCTTCTCAATCTCGGCGTGAATTCGACTTACTGAACCTGAGGCGCTCGGGCTCGCGGAGCAGGACGTCACATTCGTACAGGAACCGTCGTTCCACGGAATTGCGGCCTACGTGGAAGATTAGCGGCACCGCCAATCTATCTTGGATCAGCCCACATTGGTCTAAGTAGAGAAATGCCTCTGGTGGGACAAAGCCGTTAAGGCGCACCCTCTCCTGGTACAGGTAGTTGGGGTAGTAAGCCCCGGAGATCAAGTTATTGACCGAAGTCATTACTCTTGCAACGAGGCTTCGAATCAGTTTTATCAGAAAGTTATCCACCCGTACAATCCCGGCCCTATTGTAATCCTAATTGTATTTACCTCGTTGGGGTAAAATTTCGTGTACTCAGATTCAGGTGTCCTATGTAACCCGAGACAAGTCCTGAGACA
The DNA here is from genome assembly GCA_958301585.1 of Merodon equestris. Classification (NCBI taxonomy): domain Eukaryota; kingdom Metazoa; phylum Arthropoda; class Insecta; order Diptera; family Syrphidae; genus Merodon; species Merodon equestris. The sequence continues at coordinate 71,498,347 of OY284417.1, read as the reverse complement.
TTGCCTCTTAAACACCCGAATCCTTTCCATTAAGCTGGCTCTCACATTGAACCAGACGGGACATCCATAGGCAACCATGGGCCTACTTAAGGCCATGTAGCAAATTACCTTCACTCTAGAATCAAGTTGGCTGCTATGAAACAGCCATCTTGTCAGAGCAAATGCGCCCCGGGCCCTTGCCAGAGCAGCATCTATATGTTTGTCAAAATATAGATACTGATCTAGCACGATCCCAAGGTATCTGACTACACTTTGTCTCGCCAGTGGACGCCCGTCCGGCCCAAAGGTAGAGAACCTGCGCCAATTTTTTCTAGTGTCCCGAGAGGCCCTAGACAAAGGCGTTCTGAATAAAATAGATTCTGATTTCTGGAAGTTGATTTTCAACTTCCAGTCATCACAATACTGCTGAATTTTTTCGAAGTCACGTTGCAGAAGAGTAACAATGACGTCGATCGTTGGACCTGATCTGTACGCAATTAAATCGTCTGCGTACGCTATTGAATGGTGAAGAGAAGCTATCAGATCACTGAAGTAAATGCTTAAAAGTATCGGCCAGTTCACAGTACCCTGTTGCAGTCCATTGTTAATATCAAATGTTTGAGTAGAAGTCACGTTGGCAATTTTCACAACGAACTTTCTATCTCTTAACATGTCAAAGATCATATATTGCAGTGGTTTACTTATGCCCAGCCGACTGAGCTTGTAATACAGCCCTTCTAACCATACGGTGTCGAAGGCTTTTTCCAAGTCAATCAGACAGGCACCCGTGCATTGGTTCTTGCATTTGTTCCATTGGATAACCGATACGAGTTTCGACGCCGCATGAATAGTGTCATGCCCCGCTCTGAAACCGAATTGGTTATCCGGGATGATTTTATTGTCCTCAACCCATTTAGACAGGACTCTATGGACCACCTTCTCGAAGACCTTACTGATACTCGGACGTAGACTTATCGACCGGAGATTTGCCGGGTTAGATGTGTCTTTACCCCTCTTGGGGATTGGTTGCACCACCGCTGTCTTCCAGTGCACTGGATCTTCTTTTCCTTTTTCCGGCGTTGTTATGGTCAGAAGTGTAGGACCATAACCTTCCCACTTAACTGCATTCCTACTGGTCCGCTTGTGGGGTCCGCCGGTTTGGCCTCAGAAAGTAACGGCAGGCTTCCCGGTTTGGGATTACTTCATCGCTGAGGCCAATCAAATGCTGGTGTTTTTGCATTTGTTTGCACAAATTGTTTTTCGGCCTGCCTTTTTTTTTGTGACACGGGCATGCTCCAGATTTTTTTTGTTTGATCTTACTCTTACAACACCGGTGATCTCCAGTCGTGTCAACCCACTGATTTGCATGTACACTTGTGGGGCAGTTTAATGGTGGTATATGTGTCCCTAGGCTCACCTTGGTGTTTTCTAAATTGCCTAGATGTGATTTTTGTTTACCTTTGTTTTAGTCGCCTTTTACGACAAGCGAGAGGTATCGCTGCAGGGATATTCTTAACCCGTCCCTGCACGAAAATTCCAGTGCACTGGATAATATGCATTATTCAGTGCATTGTTGAACAGGATGGCGTACATCTCTACAGCCACTGGTGGGAGGTGCCTGAGCACAACATTAGCTATCCCGTCGGTTCCCGCGGATTTTTTTTCTTTTCAGTGACTCGAAGATCATCTGGAGATCCTCCGTCGAAATTAACAGGATGTTAGCCCCTTCTGGCAACGGCATTGTTTGCCATAAAATCATCATTGAACCTGGTAAAACCAAGGTTCTCTGATCGCCAATGATCTATATCATTTTGAAGGTAGAAGTGATGAAGTAGGACTCTGTTTTCCAGGTCACGGTTTGGGCGAATGCTGTCATTCACCGTATACACTTCCTGGAATAAGACTCCCACTGTCGCCACCTTCTCCTGGGGATCCTCGATCACGAAGAAATTATCATCCAAGACGGCGGTCTCTGGATCGATGCTGACTGTTCGTAGCAAGCGTTCATTGTCTGACGTTCTCGGAAGCTTTAGATCCTGAATGTCATTCTGATTGTTTCTCCGAAATATTTTATTTATTTGCGGGAACATACTCGCGCTGTTGGATTTTACAGCACGAATTCTGTTGTTCCAATGCAAACTTACAGATATTCTGTAATTCTCTTTGATCAACTGTTGGAGATTTTTGATCAGTGACTTCAGTGTCCTGACCTCCGAGTTTTGTCTGTCGGTAAACCGCCTGTACAAGAGTTTGAGTCTTGTCAGTAGTCTACTTTTTTGTCTGTGCATTGCGTCGATTGTCGCGTTTCGGTATACGTTTGTGGTATCGTGCTGTCGTTGGCGTGGTATCGTATTGTTCATTGTCTGTTTAATGATATCGTCCATTTGTTGGAAGTACCTGTCAATCTCGTGGTTTGACAGGTTCCTATTAGACGGTGGGAAGGAGGCGCTCGAAGTGAGCGCTCTCGTCAGAGAATTGGTGAAGCGTGTCCAGCGCGCCCTACTGTAATCATAGGGGTACGTTTGGACGTACTCTGCCATTTCCGCGAATTCGTCTGGTAATTTGATTATGGCGCTTAGTCCGCAATGGTCACTGTCATATACGAAGGTCCGTAGACAGTTAGTAGACCATTCGTTTGTGTCAGAGAGTCTCAGGCGAGCGTCAAGAAGCATGAGATCCAAATAGGAGCCGCTCCTAGGATACGACGGACTATCCGTTGCGAGTATTTTGAGTCTATACTCTATGCTCTGCAGAACCCACCAATGGCTTAGTAGGCTCCCCCTAGTGTTGGGAATGTTATTTCCCCAATCACTATGTTTGGCATTTAAATCACCGGCCAGAATGTAGAAGTTCTCTACCGAGTTTAGGCGCAGAGTCCGAAAAAGTGTCTCGAGCTTTGCCATGAAAACGTTAGGTTGAGGTGCTTCAGGTGCGTAAGCTGATATAATGTATGTACATTCTCTTTCCATTTCGGAGAGGAATGCACACAATACAGGCTTCTAGCACCTGGAATCTCCGCACTTCACTGCTATATATAGTTTTATATTTAAAGTTATTTCTAATAAATATCGCAACTCCCCCGCCTCGTGTGGCGTTGGGTCGGTCTCTTCGAATTACTTTATGAGAATTGTGCCGGATTTTGTGCTTTTGGCTTAGCTTTGTTTCGCTAACCAAAAGTACATCGGGGCTTTCGTCCTGCAACAAGTTGAAAAGTACTGCTCTTCGCTCAATCCTAATCAGTGAATTCACATTCACCGACAAGACCTTTAAGGGACTCTCTACCGGCGTACCCATCACGATTCAAGAGGCGCTAGGCCCGGCAGAAGCGAGTAGATTCTGTCCACTCGGGAAGCCTGCTCATGGATCTGCTGTTGGAGCTGGCCGATCTGCCCTTGGATGGCGAGCAAGATCGAACGCAGGTCCCCCTCGGCCTCCGGTGCCTTAGTAACGGGCACTGGGGCTTTAGTAACAGCCACAGGCTTTTGTACTGTCTGCCTCAGACCTGCCGCCATTTGGGCGTAGGTCATTTGGGGTGTGACGGCTGAGGAGTGCGTTCATCTGAGTTATAAAATGGATGGCACGGATGGCCTTTGATCGCCTCAATCAGTTCTTCCTCGAACATTTTTTTTGCGAGAATAATGTTCACTTCTAATGCACACTAAACGACCCTCACCAAACGAATCGTACTTTGAATGTCAACCGAATTTGAAGTTTCTCTCAGTACGAGAGAGTTCCCAAGCATTCTCTCAATGCATCCACCAATGAACGTGCTTACTCTCAATTCGTGCATGCGTGAACCTCAGAATGTAAATGTGTAAGCTCCAATATGTGAATGTATGAACTCTCAACGGAGCTAAAAGTAGAAAGTAGCTCTACTTTGTCCGTTGAAGTTCATACATCCGTCGGCTATGGGCCACCTCCCATAAGAATGTGTATATTCTACTTTTCATTCAGTTGAAAACAACGGAGTGACGGATCGACGGATTCTATGGGCCGGGGCCTTTACAGAGGCTGTTGCCGTGGAGTCAATCACCACATCTGATATAATTTGATAATATAGAGATGCTACATCAATCTATCGCAAGCAGAATTTGCTCTACGACTGGACTTTGACATATTCAGCTTGACGTGAAGGTACGGTGTGGCAGGTAAAAAAGACAAAAATGTTCACCTAAACCATTAGGTCAGCCGAGTCTACTGTGGAAAATAGATACTGTTAATATCTCTCCGAGGTATAAGATAGTCAGTCTTGAAAGTAAGGTGAGAACCTAAGCTTAAAGTGTTTGAATAGAGCCGTTGACTAACTATGAAATAAGCCAAAAACCGAGAAATATCTACTGCATTTACATATGTGAACGGAAAAATATGGTCATACTTCGTAAAGTTTTCATTTAGAATTGCGAAGTGATCGTGTGTTTTATCAGCGCCACAAGCGATAAAAATTAAACCATAAATATATTGTATATATAGAGTTTTCCAAAAAGGACTTGACAACTTTTTTTTTAAATAAAACGCAAACCATTAGAGATATTTCAAAAACTTTATTATCGGCTTGAAGTACAATCAAAACATTTATGAATGGAACTCGACTTCGTTCATATGGCCACCGCAAGCACGTTTGCAGTGGTCGATTCGTTGGACCCAGTTTTCGATGACTCGGCCACACATTTCGGCCGAAACGGCCGCTATTTCGCGTTCAATGTTGGCTCTGAGCTCTTCCAACGTCGTCGGCTTGTTGGCATAAACCAATGACTTAACGAAGCCCCAAAGAAAATAGTCTAGAGGCGTTAAATCGCACGAACGAGGCGGCCAATCGACTGGCCCATTTCTTGAGATAACACGCTCATCAAACTTACTCTTCAATAAATCGATTGTAACGTGTGCTGTGTGGCTTGTAGCACTATCCTGTTGAAACCACATGTCGTCCAAGTCCATATCTTCCAATTGGGGCCAAAAATAATCGATAATCATGGCGCGATAACACTGGCCATTCACAGTAACGTGACGATCGTTATCGTCGACGAAAAAATATGGCCCAATAAAGCCGTCGGCATGCAAACCGCACCAAACAGTTATTTTTTGTGGATGAAGTGGTGATTCATGAAGCACATGTGGATTTTCACCCGACCAATGACGCATATTTTGCTTATTGACGAACCCATCGAACCAAAAATGAGCTTCGTCACTGAAGATGATTTTGCGATGAAATTCATCATCTTGGCGCATCTTCTCCAGAGCCCAATCGGAGAACGTACGTCCGCTTCAAATGGTCCATCGGCTTCGAATCTTGAGTCAGCTTGATCTTGTATGGGTGTAAACCAAGATCTTTACGCAAAGTACGCCATAATGTGGTCTAAGTGATGCCCAATTCTTGAGAACGCCGTGGAATTGACTGATTTGGATCGTTCGCTACGGACGCCTGAACGGCAGCGACCAACCCGTTGTCTCACTGACACGGCAACATCACACAACGAATATGTAGGCTCAAATGTTTGCACTAAGCTTGTTATTGCCTGTCTACTAGGGCGAGAATTACGACCGAAAATTAGAGTTAACGCTTTTAAAGTTGCGGTCATCGACTCCGAATTTCGGTAGAAATTTTTTATAATCTGCAGACGTTGCTCGTTCGTGTACTTTACCATGATGAGAATGTTGAGTTAACTGAATAAATTGACAATGACAGTTCGATGATTAGTGAAAGGGTGCGTTCACAAATTAAATTCAAAGCTGTCAAGTCCCCATAGGAAAACCCTTTACAATAATTCCTCTGAGCCAGGATAATGACATGGGGCGCTTTACATAGCATGGAGGCGCATTATGCAAGCATGATGAATTTGTGGGATCCGGATCCTTCTAGTGTATCAGGCATTAAAGCTCTTATGTCCACCATCAACATATTTTCTCTACATTTTCGACCACCAATCACCAATGAAATGATCATGATCTTATCAAGACAGCAAACTTAGTGTCAATGGCACCAATGTGATGAGAATGGGGATCCTCCACTGCGATCACTGCCACAGCTGCAATGATGACCAGGCTCAAGACTGCTTTTGCTGACATCATATGTTCGACTTTCAGCCTAGATCAATCATTCCTTGAAGACTAGGACGATCTATAAGTGATCATACCACAACTGGTAATATGGATTAATTTTTATTCGTTCACTATTTACTTGTGGTGCCAGTTTCTAGTTACTTTTACCAGTTAGGTCCCCCTCTTATAGGATTTACACTGTGTATAATGAAGCCGTTAAAAGTGGGTTTATTCATTTTACCGTTCCTGGTTTCCCTGGCTGAAACCTTGTAAGGATCGGCTAAAACTCATCAGATTGTAACCCCTAGAGGAGCGACCCGAGGCCGTAGACATACTTTTATTCACAACCAGCTTTGCGGTAATTTTGACATCCCCACACTGATTCAAACAATTCTCCTTATAACCAGCCCCAGAATCTTTCGGTTCATACCCCTCTTCCGCATCATTTTCCAACTCCAGTCTTTCCAATTTACATCTCACTAAACCCAGTTTTAAAAATGGACTCCGTCGTCGTCAATCATCCTGTCTTTAATCTGTTTTCTTCCTAACAGATTATTATTGTTATCATTACTTCCAATCCTTCGCTAAGGGTCCTTATCATGAGTGTCTGCCTTCCATGTTTTGCTGTTCTGTTCCATCTCTTCTAGGTCTATCCTTATATTGGTCTCCCGTCTCCGGCGAGGCCTTTCTGGCAATCTTTGTCCCTTCTAATTATTCGTTTGACTATTCGTCCAATGTCTCTTCGTCCTGCCCATCTTGTCTTCGATATTATAACTCGGAATATGCTGAGGTGTCAAATCAAAACGATTTTCCGGACTAGTCACTATCTTTTTTGGATGCGCGAGCATCGTCATTAAAATCTCCGCCCTCTATGAAGAGCTTGGACTAGATATAATCATTTTAGCTTCTCTGATCCATTTCTCCCAAATGCAAAAAATCGCCAAACACACCTATGCGGGCTCAACTTGTAAAATAAAATAATTTTCTATAAAGAAAAAACATACTGTAAAATGTTAAAAACGTATTCCTGGACTCCTATATCCCACAAAAATCGATATGTATAGTTGTGGTCGACCAGTCGCAGTCATGAACCTATTCTTTATTAGTTCCGATTGCGTCTCCAGCTTAATAATAACTCAACTGGTAGCCAGCCGCTTTCAAGAACATGTGTCATTCAAAACGTCACTTTGACTTTCACAATGAAAACATGCCAAACTAAAAGCCCAGAATAGTTTTCCTCGTTCTCCGTGAAATTTCATTTTCGCTTTTTTTAAAAATGTTCACAAGACATCTCATTTGCAGGAGTCTCAATCCTCAGTTCAGGTACACCGGTGATTGATTCAAATGTTATTTTACAATATTCTCCCTTCTTTTAGCCGTTGTCCGGGCACCGGCCAATTGCCTATATTGCATCACTCGAGAATGCCAAAATTCACACTCCGAACGATACGTAGCAGCATACGGAGTCATGATTCAGCTCGAATGCGCCTACAAAACAATCCGTTCGAAAGCTATCCCTTGAACAATGGCCCCATCCCATCGAAAAACATTGTGAAGGCTTTGATCTTCACCGGAGCGGTAGGCATGTGGGCTTTCTCTTGCAAACAATGCAACATTAAAGATTTTTGTGTTTCCAGTTCAGTGGTGGATGTTACTTCAGTGCTACGATATGGGAATACGAGAGTGCACGCAGCCAGATGATCGAACGGGCACGACGTGCGAAGGTCCCTTGGATGCGACGGTCAGAAGAAAATTGGAATCGAATCAGTCGAACCAAACGGGAGATATTAATCCTGTGGAATAAGCTGAGCGCGGGGGAGAAGATATTCACACCGATACTGGTCACGAACTTGCTGGTATTCGGGATGTGGCGAATACCACGGCTCCGCAATGTGATGTTGACGTATTTCTGCTCAAATCCAGCATCGCGTAAGTCGGCCTGGGAACATATTGAGAATGTGAAGCGTTTTTCTTATGCCAACTGCCTTTACAGGTGTTGTTTGCTGGCCGATGTTCCTTTCCACCTTCAGCCATTACTCTTTGTTTCATATATTCGCGAATATGTACGTTCTGCATAGTTTCTCGACCGCAGCTGTAATGGCACTCGGCAAGGAGCAATTCATGGCCGTTTACCTTAGTGCCGGTGTAATTGCTAGCTTAACAAGTATCCTTGTCAAAACGATGACATCAAATGCGGGGATGTCGATAGGAGCGGTATGATATGAAGTCTGTTTTCTAATCTAAACCTGTTTCTATTCGTTTTCTCCAAGTCAGGTGCGATTATGGCCGTGTTAGCATTCGTTTGCACACAGTTCCCAGACACACAGTTGAGCATTCTGTTCCTACCGATGGTTACCTTCTCTGCCGGATCAGTAAGTCGGAAATGTAGCCCCCTTAGATGCTTTAAAATAATGATATTTGATTTAAGGCGATAAAAGTGATTATGGGGTTGGATATGGTCGGTGTCCTGTTGAAGTGGAGGTTCTTCGATCACGCTGCGCATTTGGGTGGAGCTATGTTTGGAGTGTAAGTTTAGTTGCAGCCGCGTGGAGGGGGATGCATCTAAAATTTGTTTTACTTTCAGTTTTTGGGCATACTGTGGCCATGATCTGTGGCAAAAACGCGTGAAATTCCTTAATGCATACCACGACTGGCGGAGGACCAGTCATTAGTAAATGGAACCTAGTTTAGATATCTAAATGCTTTATTAAAACTGATTTATTTTAAATTCGGTTTGAGATTTGACGCTTTTTTTAGGATCGAGGGGTGGGATGCAGAATAGACGGATGATAAAACAGAGAAGATGAGTCCACCGAGTTTGTTGTTCCAAATAAAACGAATTTAACTTGAGCGAAACAGATAGTAAAATGGTCGGGTCTTATGTAAGAGCATTGAGTGGCAGTTGACCTCCAAAAGTCTGTCGATCGACAGGCGCCGATTCTGGAGAGCTGGGCAGTAGCAAAGCAAATGTTGGATCGTCTCGGTTTCTTCCTCGTCGCCGCAGCTCCGGCAGAGATTGCTGGATCCCGAGTTCCATTTTCGGAACATTGTTCTGATGGGACAGTGTCCTGTGATTACTCCGGCGAGCATACGGATCGAGTTTCGGTCCAGCGCCAAGAGCTTCTTTGTTTTGCCGATATTAAGCTCTGGTCACGATGATCTTGTCGTGGGACTGTCGTTTCTTGTAAGCCAAGACGAGTTGGCCTCTTTGATGATTGTGTCATTTATGATCCGGTATAATGCGTTGATCGGTGGTTGCAATGACGTGTCCGATTCGCTGATGTCCATTTTAGACCCTTGTCTGGCCAATTCGTCCGCTCTTTCGTTCCTTGCAATTAAGCTGTGACCCGGGACTCAGCAGAGTTTAACCTTGTGGTGTCTGATGTACTTCAGTGAGTCGCGACATTTCATGACAGCCTTTTATCTCGTAGTACAGGATCCTATTGACTTCAGTGCTGCCTGGCTGTCTACAAAAATGGTGGAATATCGGTTACTTGTAAGTGTTTGGCTGCTTTCTCTATTGCCAGGATCTCTACTTGGAAGACGCTGCACAAATAAGGGAGTCTAAACGATTCCTGTCTATGCACAGTAGAGTAAGTGCCTGGTCGTTGATAACGGCGTTGGATAGCCACTCGTCTCTGTCGGGGAATAGGATTGGTAGGGATATATAGTCGGTCGTAGCTACGAGGCTGCTAGAACCATGTTTCTTTCCCAGGTCATCTAGAGTCTCGCTAAGGGACCCAAGAAAAGGTAGACAATAAATATGTTGATAAATGAAAACATACATTGTAGTTGTTACAAGAATATTAACTTATCGTAGAGGATGACTCCAATTCCAGGGAGGATGACTCCAATTCCAGGCTATTTCATCATGACATTCTTAATGAACTAAACACGCATGAAATCCTAAAAATACCCCATATAGACAATTGTCTTCCAAGATACAATTTCAGCCAACATTTTAAGGTCATAATTCCCTCTCGACACACCTGGGAACAAAATAGACCTTCCTTCGATCGTCAATCCTATGTATGGTACACAGATGGATCCAAAACGAACGAAGGTGTTGGGGCTGGAGTATACGGAGCTAACACTGGAACACACATCTATCACAGCATAGATAGATAGAGTATTTCAAGCAGAAATATTCGCAATTGAACTCTGCCTCAGACAGAGCTATAACCAATAAAAACATTTATATTCTCTCTGCCAGCAAGGCTGCACTTTTAGCCCTCAAAAGCTACGAAGTCACCTCTAAATTGGTATGGGATTGCTTACAACTATTACGCCAGCTGACCAACACAAACAGAGTTCAACTCATGTGGATACCAAAACACAATGGCCATATAGAAAATGAAAAAGCAGACCTATTACCAAGAAGAGACTCTGTATCACCATTCACGATGCCAGGACCATTCTGCAGCATACCTATCAGCACCATAAAATGCTACATAAAAGAATGGTTGAGGAACGCGACCAACCACTACTGGACACAAACGAAAGGTAGCAGACAAGCCAAGATGTTCCTACCAACCACTTCCCTTAAAAGAACTAAACAAGTCCTTAAACTCTCTAGGAGTCAGATTCGTATAATCACAGGATTCCTCACTGGATCACACAGGATGACACCTGCAGAATGTGTAACGAAGAGGCGGAAACAGCAGAGCACATGCTGTGCGACTGTAACTGCTTCATCAGTACACGACACAAACACCTAGGCAGGCATTATCTTGAAGCAGAAAAAATCGGTGCTAGTTCACTCCAAAGCATATTAAGTTTTATTTTGAACTCAGGACTTTTGAGTGAACTTTCAGTGAGGGACATCACAATAGGCCCATCAGAGGTCGCAGTGATTAGGTGAGATTGTCCCTCCCCCGTCCTTAATCTAAATCTAAATCTACAAGAACATTTCACTGAAACCATTTATACAAGCCCCAAACCGAGTGGGCTTAGCTATTTGCTTTTGATGCGTTCCAGCCTTCGGACCCAGTCGAAAAATGTTGGTGTTATAATATCCGTAAAGTGTCTCTGTACTTTCCTAATCCAATCTGCTGTTGAAATGTAAGATTCTAGGCCACACCATCAAAGAATGTATAAAATCTCCAACGTACCATATAAGCACACGTTAACTATACAGAGTCGAATACAAAATAAAATAATTTTCAGTCAAATGTGCATTCCCTTAAAACTCAATTTAGTACCGATCCAAACCCATTTAAAAACTCCAAATGGAACTCACATAAAAATATGCCACCAACGGCTGAATACTGTGGGAGCAGTCCTTTCAGCTTACCCATTTCACAAAGTACACAAAAACTTCTCTAAAAGTTCAACCATTTTATTAACAACACCGAACCTGGTGATGAGTCTATGTAAAAATCAAATCTCTAATCCCAACCCTGACCCTGCTGCCTTGGGCTTGAATAACTCAGGCTCCGCAGAAAACCTCAGTGCTTCGACCTCTAGACCTACCGCCTTCAGAAAACACAACTTTTGAATCTCCAAACTACTTAAAAGCTCTCTAATGCAATATGCAATGATATATGTATTACTAGCTCGGTGAATCCAACTTACTAATTAAAGAGAGATCGGCATGTGCTATAAGTACGCGTTGCTCAAATGCAGCATTTTATTTATTTCGATCTTTATGTCGTTTATGTCAGTCAATATGGTTCCCGGATATTTGATTTCGTTCTTTTTCTCAAAGCATTCTGATGTGAGGTTTGGATCGATTGAAGTCGGTCAATGACCATATATTTTGTTTTCCCTTCATTCATTTCTAAACCTACTTCCTTTTCTGGCATTGTTAGACTTCCTACACTTCTCTTAACTGTTTCCTTACTATTTCTCAGCAGGTCCAGATCGTCAGCGTAAATTAGAACGGGTGTGAATCTATTAAGGGCTATTCCCCTCTCATTTTCCTTGAGAGATTTCATTGCGCATTTCAGCACCAAATTAAAAAGAAGTGATGACAAGAGGTCTCCTTGTTGTAATTCTTCACGCATACCGAATGTTTTGGATAAGGCGTTTCGTACTTTAACTCGTCCTTTGTTTCCGTTTAGTCATAGTTGTTTCCGTTTCACCAACTATTTCAAGATTCCCAAACTTATAAGAACATGATACACTTTTGATAGAGTCATTTAGAGTCGCCTAAAGAGTCATCTGCCTTTTTAAAATCTACGAATAGTTGGTAAACCGTCTCGTTGACATATTTTCTAAAATCTGTCATATACTCGTAAAATAGTAGGTACATAAAAAATCTGGTCGCTTATCGAGCGATGACCACACTGGTTCTTTTTTTTTTTTTGTTGGAGGCTTCTACTATCTGTTGGAGCACTCAGACACAAATACTGGTCCATTGTACTACCAGACAGACACCTTGTCTTTATTGTATTTTCCCCGTTGTCCGGAGAAAAGTGAGGAGGGGCTTCAGTGATGTAGAGCTAAGACATTCGGCACCCACCACGTCGGCTCCAAGGGTGTTCTGCTGTGTCATCCTCCTCGCAACATGCTGCATAGGTAGGCGTCTCACTGATGCCAAGCACGTAGAGATGCTTGGCAAAAGTGTAATGGCCCGTGATGACGCCTGTTAGCCTTCTGCAATCATTTCTTCTTAAGGATAAGAAAAATGTTGCGGACTTCTTGCAGACATCAGGGCGTACGCGCTTAGTCATCCTGCATTCTGGATATTCCCTCCATCTGCGACTGTGTACGTTAAAGACCCAGTCATTGATGTCAGTTTTGACCGTGAAAGCAGGTAGACCTAAGGCGGGTTCAGGTCCTGAGAAACTCTCCTCTGAGCCTCTTCTAGCGAGTTCATCGGAGATCTCGTTTCCTGGGATTCCAAAGTGACCTGGGACCCATACAAGCCTAAGTAAATTTAGTCTTCCGATTTTGTTCAAAAAGGTCTTGAGTTCATGCACTAATTTGGAGTTGGATATAGGATTGGACACAGCCTTGAGTGCAGCTTGGCTGTCACTGCAGACGCATATGCTTTTTCCCCTCCACCTGTGTTTCACAACATAGTGCATGGCCATTAGGATTGCGTAATTCTCCGCTTGGACGACAGACGCATATTTTCCTAACGAGAAGTGCAGTCGAATGTTTTCGCGCTCAAAGAAAACTCCAGCGCCGGATCCCTGCCCAGTCCTGGAGTCATCTGTGAAAATGCGAAGACATTCCATTCCAGGTTCAGTGTCTGGCCAAAGCCAGTCCTGCCGCCATGGAAATGTGACTGTGAAGTTACAGTGCAGTAGGATGGCAGGTATCATTGCGTCAGAAAGCATATCCATGAGACAGGGGCCCCGTGCAGCTGAGACAGATCGCTATTTGGAGTTTGGTGAGTGAAGCCACAGCGTGTTTGCGTGTTAGCCTGCTCCACCAAACAACCGATGCATATGAGATTATCGGTCTTACCATTGCCGTGTAGATCCAAAGGACCTTTTTCGGCGATAAGCCCCATGTTTTGCCAAAGGCACCTTTGCATTGCCAAAAAGCTGACAGCGCTTTGGTGGTTTTGGACTCAACATGCCTTGGCCAAAGAAGCTTGCTATCTAGGAGGACTCCCAGGTACTTAGCTTCCTTGGATATCGGGATGGGAATTGCTCATATGAATAATGCCAGTATTTTTCCGCCTTCTCGTGAAGAGAACGACATCAGTCTTAAGAGGATTAACCGACAGCCTATTTCTCGTGCACCAGTCACGATCACATCTAGCGCCGCCTGCGCTTTGAGATAGACATTCGCTAAACATGAGCCGACAGAGAGAACAGCATCATCATCCGCATAGGCCTGGGTATAGATTCCAGAAGCATTGAGGGCATCGAGCAGAGAGTCGACCACCATGCACCATAACAGCGGAGACAAGACTCCACCTTGCGGGCAGCCCCTGTTTACTCCAGACTTGACACATTGTTCGAGGCCTGCATCAGCGATCAATGTCCTGTGCACGAGCATTGCTTTGATCCACAAAACCACCATCTACGCCATGCCGTCTAGCAGCGTTACACATGCTGTCGAAAGTAGCGTTATCAAAAGCTCCCTCAATGTCGACGAAAATGCCTAGCACGTACTCTTTCCTTTCGAGAGCGCATTCACTTCTCCCAAGTAGGTTTTGAAGCAGTCTCGCAGGTTTTTCCGCGCTGATAAGCATGTTGCATGTCCGAGAGAGGATGCATTCGAAGGGCAACTTTGCGCACGTGCAACTCTACTAATCTTTCCATGCTTTCAGCAAAAACGATGTTAGACTAATTGGTCGAAAACTCTTGGCGAGTGGGTAATCTTCTTTCCCTATTTTGGGAATAAAGACCACTTTCACCGCGCGCCAAGGAATAGGTATGTAGGCAAGTGCCAGGCTAGCAGTGAAAATTATTTTCAGAGTGGGAAGCAACTGTCTTATACCTTTTTGCAGCATAACAGGGTATATCCCATCAGTGCCCGGCGACTTAAAGCCATCGAAGGATGCCACAGCAAATTCAATGGCCTCAGTAGTTGCCACGCGTGACGCAACATACCAGCTACGCCGAGTTGTTTTCATCGTTTCAGTCGCAGTTTCCAATGAGGGAGTGTGCAACGAGCCGATGACAGTCTTATTTCCCGGAAAATGGGTCTGAAACAGTAAACTGAGAGTTTCTGCTTTAGACTCGGTGAAGGTACCATCAGACTTTCTGAGTACATCCAGCTTTGTCGATTTTCCTAGTTTGAGAACGTTAACCAACCGACCAGCAAGCTCAGGGATTTGATTTCTTCGCAGAAGGACTTATAGGAATCATTCTTCGATTTACGAATCAGCTTCTTATATTCCTTCTGCTTCGATCGATATTTATTCAAGTCACCTTGCGAGTTCGATTTAAGCAATCTATTCAGGAGACTTCTGGCTTCCCTGCGAAGACATTGGAGCTCAGTGTTCCACCAGGGAACCGGCTTCCTGCTGGGAGGTTTTTTGACGGGACATGCGAGTTCGAAACAGTTGTTGATGGCGCTGCTCAGGTTATGAACGGCATCCTCCGTTCTTGATTTGTTTTGAGTTTATTTGAGTTTAGGCAGGGCTTGAGTGGATTTCTCAAGCTCCTCACTGAATCGCACCCAGTCCGTCATTCTCGGATTCCGCTTGGGCTGCGAGGGGGAAATCCCACACTTCAATTGGAATTCGATGTATCTATGGTCTGACAGCGTAACATCTGGTAAGACTCTCCAGATAGTGATGGCCTTCACATGCCTATTAGAAAGGGTTAGGTCAATCACTTCCTTTCGTCTCGCCACAAAGGCTGGTTGAGAGGCAACATTGTTGATAATCAGGTAAGACGAAAGAATGAAGTAGAAAAGATGGTCTCCTCTCCGGTTGCATTTGCTGCTGCCCCAAACAGTATATTGAGCGTTAGCATTGCAACAGATGATGAGTCCAATTCTTCTCATCACATATACCACCAAGACCACACAGGCGTTTATTTCACACCCATGGTTCCTGAATGGATACAATTTGATGATTTGTACTACTGCATGCAGTTCTGCTACTGAGAAGAGCAGTAGCCGTCTTGCAATGCTGTAGGTTAATCTGAGTGAAAATCACAGATTTGTGTGAAGTGCCCTCCTCCGACGAGCAGTCTTTGGTCCTCTCCGTCTTCAGATTTTTTCTTTGATCTTTGTTGATCGCCGCATCAACCTTCGGACTCCGATTTCCCGCCGCTACGTCAGAGGAGGAGACATCACGTTTTCTCTCCCCAGCAAGGTTGTCCCGGGCGGCCGTCTTCCGTTTGCGAGCGCTCTTACCTTTTTCGGTTCGAGCTCCTGCTCCCTTCCGACGCCGCTTTGGAACAGCTCTGCCAGCTTGAGGTTTGTTGTGTTCCGAGACCGCTTCGCCTTCTGCGATCAGAGTCTGTCTGTCAGCATCATCGCCTTTTTCGGCGGTGGCGCCGGCCATAACAGGACCCTGAACACCTCCAGCTCCGTCAGTTTTGGAATCTGGCACGCTCTTATTGGGGATTTGACCGTCACCAATAAGAGGAGGAGTGTTTGAGGCGCATGCCGAAAGTGCTGGCATGCTTGTGCCTCCTGCAGCAGCCTTTACTAGCCCCCGACACTTAGCAGTGCAATCCAATTCTGGGGCTCGTTCAACCTTAGCGGTTTCACTTGCCGCGCCATCGTCGGTGTCGCCACTCATGCTCAGTCCAACCAGGTGGTCGGACAGTGAGCCGCAGGAGTCGGTGTCGTTCCGGGCTGCCGGAGAGTTGTGAATGAGTGGTGGGGCCTCCAGAATCCTTGCCCCGGCCGCGATCAGGAGATCGGGGGTGGATCTCCGCTATTTGTGGGTACCTGGAGTAATACCATCCATTAGGTTGTCCATTCATCCACAATAAACTCGGTTCTCCGGGCCTAAGTTCGAGGTCATTGACCTCTTAAGCCCCTCCGCCCCGACAAGGCGCCCGAAGAGCGAAGGGGAGCCACACTGGTAGTAGTTTCTGATTATTTCCTTTGCGAATGATGTCATTTACAACACCTTGTAACAACTGCATTTTTTTTTTTTTTTTTTTTATAATTCGTGCAGGTTCAAGAGTTACGCTCTTTTGATGTTTGTCACACAACCTGGACGGGGTGCAGATGGTTTGTGTCGAAGATGTTCGTTCACTACTCTCCGGGGGTGGTTGTCTTGGGATTCGAGAGATTCGACTGAATTTGTCGCGTTGTTTGTAGTTTTTACAGTAACTTTATTCCATGCCATTAAGATCTTATATTGGAAATGCACACGCAGAGTATGAATTTTGAAGTGATCTTATACTGCGAGTGTTATGCCTTCGTCAGCACTTTTTAATCATCTCTCATTCACAACTGGTGTTGTTGCATGGGTTTTTTTCCGTATAGAAATTTTTTCTTGGCTATGGTCAGACTTGAACTACAGACCTTCCGCTTAACAGTCGGTGATGATTACCATTGCACCACTACCACCCCTGCGCATGAGTTGGTGGTGACTCTCGGGAGGGATCATCAAATGACGATAAATCTTGTAACAACTGCATAGCAATGAAAATGCTGCATCGTGTTCGGGTCCCCTTTTTAAGTATAGGAATGATGAACGAGTTGTCTGAATGTAGTCCGAAATGAGCTCCTCATTATCGTTGCGAATAAAGCCTGATCTGCCCTGGTATCCTTTTCGTACGGCGTTTATCCATGCATTTTTTTTTTATTGGGGCTAGTGCTAACAAATAACATAGAGCACTGCGACGAGGGTAGGTCTATTGTGCCTGCTAACCAATTAAACAAGGAGTTTCTCTACTTTCTTAATAAAGCTGACGATGTCCTTCGTAGTAGCTGAGCTGATCCCCTCAGGAGTCATGATTTCTCCGAGGAGGATACGCTTCTTAAGATGGCATTGCAGCACACTTGCATAGTTTGTGCTCTGCAGTTTCCCCGTCCTCTAGACAGTGTCTCAAAAGTTAGCTGACCAGTCTTCTGATATCGACTATATTATATTATGTTCAGGGGCCGTATGAATCTCTCCCATTATCGGAGTCATTGAACGCTGTTCGAAAAGTGCAAGTGTGGTGATCTTTTCCACTTGTCTAAGAGAAAATTCGTATTATACGAACCCAACGCTTTGAGCGCTGCCTGACTGTCTGAGAGTATATTGATGGTTATATCTCTTATGCCAGTCTCTAAGTTTAAGTTGACGCATGTCAGGACGGCGTATAATTCGGCTTGGAAGACACTAGGACTAGTTCCCAGGGCGTTCGATATTTGCCGATTTGGTCCAAAAATGCCAGCGCCAACACCGCCAATCCATTTTGGAGCGATCTGTCTACCACCTGAGACCTTTGACGTTTAGCAAGAATCTCCGCTCCCTCAAACGGTGCGGTTTGGGATCAGTATCTCAAATCTTTTGTCAAAGCTGAACGTGTGATGTGCGTCCGAAACTGTGGTAATCATATCCAGCTCAGGAAGGTGTTGTAGAATGGATATGTGACCCAATGGTCTACCTTTTAAATAAAAAGGTGCAGTGGAGTAATTCCGATCAGTGCCTCTTGGGCTGCCGTCTGGCAAGTTGGCATGGCGCCTGTAATGCCGAAACATGCTAGCTTCTGAAGGCTTGGAAGTTTAACTATTGTAGTTTTCTGTTCAACTAATGTCGACCATACAGCAGGCGCATAAGTGATGATAGGTCTTACTACCACGGTATATTACCTTAACCACGGTGGATTACCTTAGGTTTCAATCCCCAGATTTTACTTACATTGGGCCTTAGTCGCCTTTGCAAGTTTGCTTTTGTTGGAGTTCCAGTTAAGTTTGCAATCGAGCTCAATACCTAGATACTTGATTTCTTCTGAAAATTCTATGTTTGTACTATTTAGGGAGACGGGGCAAGGTTGTATTTTCCCCCTTTTTGTAAACGGGATTAAGGTTGTCTGATTTAGGTTTATCGATAAACCCTCTCTGCTACACCAGTCAGAGATAAATTAAAGTGCAAGCTGCATGCGTTCACAGGCAATAACAATAACAACAAGACAACCCAGTTTTTCTTGAATGTTAGCAAACTTTTTCTTTTGCCATTGTGGTTTTTTTATGCTAAAGGAAATGACTGACTTCCTTTCGTAGGGTTTGATATCTTGTACTCGTGATATTTTCCCCTTTTTCCAGGGCTTGACATTTTAGAACATTACGGGATTCTACCTTTACCTAGAAAACTGCAGCGCCGGACCCCCGCCCAGTCCCGGAGCCATCCGTAAAAATGCGAAGCCAGTCCATAGCAGGTTCAGCATCTGGCCAGAGCCAGTCCTGACACCATGGAAATTTTATTGTGGAATTATAGCGCAATAGGATGGCAGGTGTCATTGCGTCGGAAGGCATATCGATGAGATAGGGGTCTTAGGATATTTCTCGCGGAGATACGCTGTCACTCCAATGCGAGACACGACTTTTAGTGCGCACTCTCTGATATATATTTTAAGGTGTGGATGATTCATCATAGCATCTAGAGCATCTCCCGACGTGCTGGGGAAAGCCCCCCTACAGCTAAGACAGACCGGTCTTTGGAGTTTGGTGTAAGAGGCCACGATGTGTTTACGTGTTAGCTTGTTCCACCAGATAACCGGCTTTTCGGCTATAAGCCCCATGTTATGCCAAAAGTACCTTGGCTAGCTTGCTTGAGCATTGTTTATCGATACAGCGACAGGAAAAATTGCGTCTACGTTCAGGCGAGTGACTTCGCTTCGTCTTTATAAGTTTTATTGCCCACCCACCTAACTGTAAAGAAATCTTGGGGGCACCAAACCAGATACATATGATCGTTGACTCAAACTTGGAGCAGATATAAGCCTTATACATATATTGAAGCCAAATCAAAGGGTGTGAAATATTTTATTGCATCGTTTAAGGAAGCTGAGACATTTCAGAGCGATATTTTCGACCTCGAATAGGTAGCCATTCAAACTAAGTTTTTTTTTTACTAACGCACATCCCAAGGCTGGAAAGTTGTTGGTTTTCAACGACAATGAATAATGGGTTCGGTTATATGACGTGGATACCATCGAGTTTCAGAAGTATTAAATTCCACTCGATTGTGTATACCCCACATCATCAATTCCGTGGTTGGAACTGAATGTTCTTAGCATACATAAATATGTCGCCGTTCCATTTTTAAGCCTGGAGAGCGGGAACATGAGTCTTAGAACGAATATAAAAAACTTAGCGAAGGGGTAGAGTAGCAGCAGACAGAATAAATAATTTATAAAAAGGAGGTACAGCGTTGGTGACAGAACAGAGCCCTGGGAAAAAACAGTATTTATGAGATTTGTCCGAAAAATAAGGTGACTTTTTATTTTTCATGAAAAATAATTATTTATTCATCAATATCTATTTGTCCCCTTTAAAGTTATCATATCATAATATAATACACTTGCGCCAGTGCTTTTCCAATCCTCGAAGCACTTCTGATATGCAGTTTTTGGTACAATTTTGAGCACTTCTAGTGATTTGGTCTTTATCTCCTCAGTCGTGGCAAATCTCCGTCTTTTCAGATTTGGGAAGAGAAAAAAGTCGCAGCAATTCTAGTCCGATGAATACGGTGGCTCAGACATGATTACGATAGTGATCTTGGCCAAAAAGTTACGCAGAAGCAACGACGAGTAGGCAAGTATATTTTCGTGATGCTACAGCCCTAAATTTATTCCCCACAAATCTGGACGTTTTTTTTTAATTGCGTCATTCAAATGGATAATTTCAAGGTAATATTCCTTATTGACCATACGACCTTCCGGCCAGAACCCACGATGAACTTACACCATTATAATCCAAGATAACAGTGAATAAGGTATCACATTTGATGGAACACGGCGTGCCTTTTTTGGCCTTGTCTCTTCTGGTCGCGTCCATTGGGATGTTTAAGGGATATGTGTACCAACATAACGACAAAAAAAAACTTCAAAATCCAATGTACTGAGTTCCCGAAATTCAAAAAATCAAAAGTCAATTTTTGAACAAAACACGTACCATAAAAAAAAGGTAGAAAATGAGACATGTTTAATGATTAAAAGAAAACGCATGTACCCCATAAATCGTCAGGACATGAAGCACAGTCCCATTAGTTAACGAGCACTGCGCCGCCACCGTAGTAATGCTACCCGGTTCCTTTCACCTATTTTGCAATTTATCAGGTGAGCCACTTACGTGAACTATTCTTTGACAAATGGAGAATGATGGGTCGCCATCAAAGTAGCTAAACTCAATTGAATGATTCACCGGCTACACTTTTTTACAGATCTCGAATATTCCATTTCACTTCACATTTTCAAATAACAGTCAAATTTCAAATATCACACTGCATTGCCGACGCACGCTAACAAGTCTGAATACATTCATTTTCTTCGCTTCACTTGGACAGCTGTGGACCCGTCGTTCTGTCAAAATTTACGTTCTGGCCATAATATTAAAGAAATTACATACATTTTCGCAAAAGTGTAAAGTGAAAATCCAAAATTTCATACAAAACTCTACTAACTTAAAGCAAAATATCAAATTTAGTCAAGAAAAAGGTCAAATTTCGGGAGACGTACGCAGTTATGGAATAAAACCCTGCCGCATCATCGAATAATCTCCAAAATGTTGTTGTCTCCCTCGTCCGAGGCAAAATACCTAAGTCCGGAGACATTACAGTAGCGCGAAAAAGCATATCCCGCCAAAACGATACCGCCTCGTCGAACATATAGTATCACCGGGCGGCAAAACTTCCTTTCATTCTACTATTGACTGTCGCTTCGCTTGGTCGTGTTCTGCGAATCCAAACTATATTCATTCAGATACGTCTATATACAAAGTGCATTTACCTGATCTAAATTTAATTGTTTTAACTCGTCAATTTTAAAAACAAAAACGATACAAATGTCTCTCTCCGCGGGTAAGGAAAACATCTTGGAGAATATGGAGCGTTTCAACTTGAAGGTGAGTGATGCGGTAATAGAATTCCAAACTCAATGCTTTATTTGTTTTTATTCATGTACAGAGTCCAAGGAAAATCCTGACGGAGAACGTATCAAATGTTCGCAATGGATCCATACCCATGTTTAACGCAAACTCTCAAATGAAACCGCCACAGCAGCAGTTACAGTCTGCACCAGCTGCTCCGGTTAGCTCCAGTTTGGCTAATAAAGCAACCGTTCCGTTCGATCCACAATTGGAACCGTTGCTGAAAGATAATCCACGTCGATTTGTTGTCTTTCCCATTCAGTTTCCGGACATTTGGGAGATGTACAAGAGCGTAAGTAGTGAGATTTTGTTTAGAGTTGAAAATTACGCGCCAAAAGTTGAGGCGGGAAATTACTTTCGCGGCTACATTGACGCTACCTGGGGGGTACAAGACTCGTTTATACACATAGACACCTCGCGCAAGGGGTAGATACTTACGTCTATATGTGCCTACAACAGGAACGAACATGTCCAAGCGATTATTTTTATTTTTTGGCGGGCTGCATAGATAATAGCCTTTTGGCTATGTGTGAAGGTAGGTAAACCATAACCGTGAAATTGTTTGTTTAATTTCTCCGAGAACGTGTTTGTGCAATCACCTCAAAGCTTTGTTCAGGTAATTCGGATCGAATGTAAGACATTTCGGGGTATTCGACCCAAGCGGGCCATTGTTTGGGTTAACAGAATGCATCTGTATAGGATGAGCGTCGCGTTTTAGTTTTCCTTGCTTTGTATTTACTATTTCGAGGTTTTGAAATAGAGGAATTCGCGCCATTTTGTCCCGCTTCGACTAATATCGGACACAAATGGTGGTGACTCAACGATCATGTGAATTTTTTTTTTTATCACTACAACAATTTTTCTACCTTCATAGGCGGAGGCATCATTCTGGACTGTCGAGGAAGTCGATCTATCGAAGGACTTGTGCCATTGGCAGAAACTGACACCCGAGGAACGTCACTTTATCTCACATGTTTTGGCATTTTTCGCGGCATCAGATGGTATCGTTAACGAAAATCTTGTCGAACGCTTCAGCCAAGAGGTTCAAGTCACCGAGGCCCGATGCTTCTACGGCTTCCAAATTGCAATGGAGAACGTGCACTCAGAGATGTACAGCATCCTCATCGATACTTACATCAAGGATCCCGCAGAGAGGTAAGGAACATCTCGTTTCCCGCCATGTAACACTAACTTCTATTCTTCTAGGGATTACCTCTTCAATGCAATCGAGACAATGCCATGTGTGAAGAAGAAGGCCGACTGGGCCCTTGCATGGATTTCAAGCAAATCGGCGAATTTCGGCGAGCGTATCATCGCATTCGCAGCAGTTGAAGGAATCTTCTTCAGTGGTAGTTTCGCCTCCATATTCTGGTTGAAGAAACGTGGCCTCATGCCCGGCCTGACATTCTCGAACGAATTAATCTCCCGTGACGAAGGCTTGCACTGTGACTTTGCTTGTCTCATGTTTAAACACTTGGTCCAGAAGCCAAGCAAGGAGCGGATAATCGAAATAATCTCAGAAGCAGTCAAGATCGAACAAGAGTTCCTCACCGACGCCTTGCCCGTTGACCTAATCGGCCTGAATTGCGATTTGATGTCAAAGTACATTGAATTTGTGGCCGATCGTTTGCTCCGCGAACTCGGCGTGGGCAATGTAAGCTAAATCGTTCCTCGCATCCGAGTCGGTCACTCACTTGTTGTGCTCTTCTTTTTCAGGTCTATAACACACCGAATCCCCTGAGCTTCATGGAACTCATCTCGCTCGATGGTAAGACGAATTTCTTCGAGAAGAAAGTCGGGGAATACCAGAAGTACGGAGTCGCCTCTGACCCCATGGGCAAACAGTTTACTATGGATGAAGATTTCTAGACCTTCTTTTCCTGGTTTTCATCCCGCAAACCTCTTTGCACTTAGATTTAATGGAGTATTCATCCGAAAAGTCATTCATAAGATTCTTTATTTTTGTTTATTGACCTGACGCACCTAAATCTTGACTTTATTCTGGATTAGAATCGATCCCATCTCATTCAATTACACCGAATTCGGTTCCATAATCATTGTACATTGTCTCTTAACTATTTTTCACTTTCATCTTTAGACCATACATCCCAGTTGGGGGAAATATAGTAAAGTTATGCACTAATTGTATATATATTGACTAATTAAGATAGATAAATATGAAAATAAATGATTAAAACGTGATTACTGATTGCTTTATTTCATCATTCAATGAGCGACCTATGAGGGGTTCAGCATGACGAGCACTTAGAACACTTACTGCCGGACTTGTCATTTGTTTTCACAGCTCGGTGTCACTACCAATTATGCACGGGCACCGACACTTGATGCCGCAGTTGAGACTACGCAATAAGAAATTAGTTTTAGGTTTTTTTTTTCAGTGGTGGAAGGGGAAGCTCTGGCCTACAGAGCAGTAAAAATAAAAATAATTCTTTTAATTTGAATACCCGATCATTGAGTCGGATTTTGTTTGAAGCGGTCGATTTGATCGTTCCCACAAGGGTTTGAATTACATATTCAACAAACATGTTGGCTGCAACATTCCAGTCGTATTCATACATGCGTTCTAGTGTTTCGCAAAAAGCAAATTCCAAAACACTGAGGACCCGGCGTCGATCGCACCCAAGTCAACGAGAAGCGAGCAAACGGTGCCCACCACTTCTCTTTAGTATGTAAGTTGTGGAAAAAACGACGTATTTTTCCATCTTAACCTACCCTTCCCTAACCATTGACGTTTGGCAGGCTTCGATTCACCAAACCTAAGGCGATCTGGTTCACGGAGCGTTAAATCATGTACGTAGAGGAACTGTCACTCCACGGAATTGCGGCCCATGTTGAAAATTAGCGGTACAATCTAATATCGATCAACACACATCAATCTAAAAGAGATATGCGTCTGGTGGGAAGCGCACCGATTCGTGGTGCAAGTAGCTGGGGTAGTTAGCCTCTGAAATTGCTATTTCAATGTGGCTTCGAATCAGCTTTATCAGAAAATTATCCACCCGTCCTTTTGTATAGGACCTCGTTAGAGTCAAATTTCGTGTACTCAGTTCGGGTGTTCTATGTAACCCGATGTTGAAGGCCCTGGGAACTAGTCCTAATGTCTTCCGTGTCGAACTATACACCATCCTAACGTGCGTCGACCTAAACTAAGAGACTGACATAAGAAGTATAACCATCAATATACTCTCAGAGAGTCTTTTTTTTTTTTTTTGGAGGCTTCTACTATCTAGGTACTATCTAGATGGCGTTAGAACTCATGAAGAGCCAGAGCCAAGCTTCTTTTTATTCACTTATGTCGTGTGCGATTTGTTTTTCACACAAGTGAACAGAACCTAAAGGTTAATGCCGATTCCGAACGGCGAGCTCTTTAAGGCAAGTGTACAACGGGGGGGTTTTGCCAGCACCCCGCCGAGGAAGGATCATTCGATGGCGTTGGTGCTATCGGGATCCGAACTCGCTCATCTTGCATCAACGGCCGACACACTACCCACTGCGCCACGGCGTTCCCTAAACGGAGGAGTGTTCAAAAGCGCTTTTCCGAACATGTTTGTCTCAGAGGCAGTGCTCAAAGCGTTGGGCTCGAATAGCACGAACTCAAAATCCATCGAGGAATGCCACGATGCCCTGCAAGACCTAGGCAAAAAAAATAAGGTCAAACACTGGTGGGTGCCAGATCACAAGGGCATTAAAGGCAACGAAATCGCCAACCAACTCGCTAGGAAAGGTTCCAGCGAAAGGTACATATGTGCCGAACCTTTCTGCAGAATCCCTAAATCAAAGTTTGATCAACATCTACACTTTTGGGACAGCGTTCAAGGACTCCGACAATCGAAGAGATACATACGGCCCCTGAAAAAGCACTCTATCAATATTCTCAAATATAATATATTGTCTAGAGGACGGGAAACTGCAGAGGACATACTATGCGAGTGTGCTGCCCTCTGCCATCTTAGGAGCGGATCCTTCTCAGAGAAATCATGACTCCTGAGGGAATCAGCTCAGCTCCTACGAGGGACATCCTCAGTTTTATTAAGGAAGTAGAGAAGAAAGTAGACGAACTCCTCATCTAATTGGCTCTATGCTATGCTATCTGTTTAGCACTAGCCTCCAATTAAAAAAAAAATATATATACATATATATGTAACCCGAGACAAGTCCCGCGATATTATCACTCAAACACCCGAGCGCTTTCCATTAAGTTGGCTCTCACATTGAACCATACAGCAATCATGGCCATGTAGCAGATTACTCTTACTCTGGTCTTTGGAATCCACCACGCCTTCATTAAAGCGCTCTTTAGGGACTCTCTGTTGTTGATGGTATATTTACGGATTCTGCGTTCAAGTCCATCCCAAATGTGTTCAATAGTGGGGGTGGATGCAGCTGTTTTGGCACACGGTACAGGAGCCATTCCTTAACTCTTCTTGCCGTATGCTTTGGATCATTGTGTTGGTGTAGCACCCAACTGTTTCCTAAGCCTAGGCATTCGGCAGATGCATGCAAATTATCCCGCAATGTGTCCAAATATTTGTGTTGGTCCATGGTGCCCTCAATAAAAACTAATTTGCCCACTCCATTGACCCCCAAACCATGATATTACCTCCCCCATGCTTTACTGTTGGGCCTAGGCCATATTTTACCTCGGCCATCGGATCCGAAAATATTGTACTTACTTTCGTCCGTAAATAGTGTAGACGAGTAGCGTTTGGCAAACTCGAGGCGTTTTGTTTGGTTGACCTTGCTGATCAGGGGCTTTTTAGTGGGAACTCTTCCATGAAATCCTCCAGATCTTAACACTCTTCGAACCGTTTCTGGATGAACTTCTTTACCGGTGATATTTGCGATGTCTTCAGCCAATTTTGGAGGGCTGGTCCTAGGGTTGGAGGTCACTTTGCGAAGGATGGTCCTCACATCTAATTTATTCATTAATCTCTATTTCGTCCCCTTCAAAGTAATCCTTCTTATTGTTAGATACAATACACTTGTTCCAGTGCTTTTTCCAATCATCGAAGCACTTGTTTATGTGCTTTTCGGTATAGCTCTCTTGGTGGAGCTCTATCAACGACGCGCCTTTTATCTCTTCAATTGTTTCAGAACTCCATCCTTATATGGGTCTTTTCATTTTTGGGAAGAGAAAAATGTCGCAGGGGCCAAGTTTGATGAATCGTTAGCTGATGCACGATTACCGTATCGTGGTACAACAGCAATGCATTTGCTTTCACATTTCCGGGCTTTTCATTCGAATTGTTTTATATACCTGTTGCTCTAGGGTTGTGTGTAATATTCCTTACTGACCGTACTACCTTCCGGCAAGAGCTCATGATTATAATCGAAGAAAACAGTCAACAAAACTTTCACCTTCGATAATGACTGGGCTTTGGTTCTGATGTCCTAACCATAGACCCATATTTCGTCGCCAGTGATGACCCTTTTCAGCAAATCTGGATCGTCATTCACGTCACTCAATAGCTCCTGAGCGGTACTCATGCCACGGTTCTCGTGGTAAAAATGTAGGAATTTTGGAACAAACTTAGCTGACACACGTTTCCTGCCTAAGTAAAAAAATTTCATGGCATGAGCCAACTGATATGCCATATACTCAGCAACTTCTCTGATAGTGATTCGGAAATTCTCTATAGTCATTTTCATCCGTTGTTGATGTGTTGGGGCGTCCAGGACGTCACTAAGGTTTTCTCTGCCTTTTTGATTTATAAACATTTCTTTTGTTCAGAGTAGACTCACTAAATGCCAGAGCAAATATTTCGCCTTTTTTTCTCACAAACTCTGTGGAAAGGAAACTATGTATCGAAAATTGTTGATAAGTTAGGGGACATGTGCATCAACATAACAAAAAAAAAATCGAAAATTGAATGCTCTTAGCTTACGAAATTCAAAAGGTCACCTTATTTTTTGAACAAACCTTGCAAACTTGTGAAAAATTACCGTTATCCTATTTTCGTTCTCTCTCTCTAATGACCAAGTAGGGTCGGTAACATCCCTTAACGCGCCCAAAAAAATGTTGTGGCCAACAAGCGACGAGTGACTGTGCTATGAAAAATAGGTAGCGTTTGACGCATTAAGGCTACACGTAAGGCTTTAAGTATGGTACACTGGACAGTATAATCGACATTCTTTGCTATAAAGGCTGACGGATGTAGTATTCAAGTTGAAGTAAGTAGTCGCAGATGTAATATTCCTGCTTAACCCCGAACCAGCTCGGAACACATGACAGACATTACAAAGGAACTGCGCTACCAACAATGAACGGAGGCTACCACGGAGAGAACTCTGCACGGATCAGCATTCCTTAAACTACGTACGAGGGTGGTCCGATAAGTACAAGCCTCAAAACTGCCACGAAACGACGCAGAAACTCCTTCGAATTGCGCTTAAACAGCGTCAAACACTGCTCTGAAGTGGTCTCATGCTTGCGCTTGTTGTCCGGAGTGAGCAAGCGCGGCACCCATCGCGCCGACAGCTTTCTCATGCCCAACATTTCATGCAGGATGTGACCCACACGATCTTTTGAAATGCCTACTGCCTCAGCTATCTCGCGTACCTTCAATCAGCGGTCTGTCAATATGAGATCGTGGATTTTTATCACGTTATCCTCCGTGGTAGCCGTTTTCGTGGCCCCTTGACGTGGCTCACAAAAACCGACGTGCGACCAAGTTGATGGTCGCCATCGAAGGAGAAGAGTCACCGTACACAGCATCCAAGCGCTCTTTGATTTCGCTTTGATCACCGACCGATTTTGCTCTTTTTCCATTTTTCTAAAATCCGCGGACACTCCCGCATCCACACGCGGTCAAAACAAAGTAGTCCGATCCGGCTGAAATGTCGACAATAGCCGTCTACTAGACGATAGTAAGTTGCTCTTGCGATACTGGCGCCATCTGGCGGTGATGCTAAGTACTTATCGGACCACCCTCGTAGAACAGCAGATAAGGAGGCTGGAAGTCACGTTGGAAGACAGTTAAAGGCGCTCTATACCTAAACCTATAAGAGATCCCGTTGAAAGCTATTAACGGTCGTTCAGTTCTAGGACGAGAAATATCTCTTCACAAACTTCTCTTTGCTTAGATGCACTATTCAGGCAAAACGGAAGCTGACCCATGTAAAGGACCCCACGAAGCCTTTGCGCAAACAACAAAAAACAGAAAAGAAGAAGAAAGAAGAGACCCCAAAAGACATTTAATCTGTGACGGACAAGAGCGGCCTCGCTATAGCCCATCTGGAATAAAGTTGGAAAAACGAAAAAAAAACAAAAATAAATAGTGCTTGAGAAAATTAAATCGAACTCAATAGTTATCGAGGCCAAAGATGAATCTTCGTATGCCAAGATACTGCGTTACATAAAAGCAGATCCCATATTAGATCTGATGGACACTTAAAGGAGAACTGCTCATACAGCTGAGAAATAACGGAAGCAAAGTCATGGAGGTACAACAAGAGTACATAGTAAGCAAAGCCCTAATATAAAAAGCCGAGATATGGGATATGCAAGGATATGAATGAAGTAACAAAGGAGGAAATCTGTGACGCAATAAAACCGCACTTTGGATTCGAGGAGGTAAGTTAGTCTCTACGCCCGACATATGAAAATACCCAAAGTGTTTAATTAGTTTACCGGTCGACATAGCTAAGAAGTTCCTCGAAGCAGAAAGACTGATCCGGCAGAAGAACGCTGCGGCAAGAGAAGATACGAATTTCCCAAGGATCGCCACAAAACTCTGCATGAGATATGGGACGGTGGGCCACTTAGCTAAGAACTGCAGCAAAGAGCTTCATGAACATATGTCCTGCAGGGAGGTTCACCCCAGGAACGCAAAAGATATTGTATATGTAGCGGGTAGTGAGAAATTCCCGATTCTTAAGTAAGTGATCAAACAATGTTAAAAATTCTAAAAATAAACTTAAACCATTGTGAGGCTGCTTAGGATATTCTGAATCCAAGGACGGAAGATGAGAAAGTGAATTTGGTATTGATTAGCAAGCAACAGTACTGACAGGACAGTAATATTTGGGCCAACGACAAAACAAAGTATGCCGCAATAATAGCATGTGAGAACCATAAGTTTCAAGAAATTGGCAGAGATACAGATGCACCAGTACAAAGCAATTTTGAACAAAATAGTGGCTGATATGCAACACAGAACTAAAGACATCATCAGTGGCGATTTGTACGCATGGACTACGGGTTTGGGCATCAGGCCACCAGTATATGTAAGTGGGGCGCCTGTTTGTGAAAACTTTTGCATCGCTAGAAGAATATGTCGTAAATCAGGGTTGGAATCAAAACTTGACTGGCCATCCTATTCTGCGCAATATGAAGTAGCTATGCTTATAGCCGAGCTGAAGGTCATCTACGAAATCACGAAAGGAAAAATTACACACAAACCTAGAATAAGGTCCCAATTGAAAGGACGGTTTGGAAAGTCTGGAATGGATCCGCTGAAAATTTCTCGTGTCAACTCATACGAGTACAAAATATCGCATCAGTGTCTAGAAAAGCAGCAACGTGACTAGGAGCTCCATGTTACTGAAATAAAAACCCTCTGGACGAATCTGTAGTTCGTAGTTTATGCACGACGACCGTCTACGGCTATGGCTTTCACAAGAAGTCCATATCCGGCCCGCAACCATAATATCCGATCAAAGGATATAGCAAAATAATCTGATGTAACGCTAGATAACAGGTTCGTCTAGCACATGAGGACTACGTGAGAAAGAAAGAGTCGTTGTTACAAACGTAACTCTCCAAATGTCAGTGGACCCGGATCACAAAGTAGATCCTGTTTTCTACAGTGGTCAGCTATGTTCTGTACTAATTCGAGCAGAAGCCCTCCAAAGGAAAACAACCTGTTGAAAACGCAGTAAGTAGAATAAGGGAAGAACACTTTGATTTCATCAACTGATGTGTGGGTTAACCGATAGCAAGGCTACTGCAACTACCACCTAATGCAGTTCCTCTCTGGGTACGGGTTTATCACAAATATCTATACCGATTGAGTCATGATAACTCCCCTTATTGCTAAGGTCCAAACCAGAAGAGGACGTGAGGCACTCAATCTTCGATTGTAGACCTTTTATGGAGTGGCGAGGTACTCCACCCAATCCAGTTTACCTAATAAGATGAATCATGGAATCGGAATACCTAAAACTACCAATGGGACAGCTTTTATTAGTATTAGCCTTTGAATCTAGTTCTAGACATATGATCCCATTATGAGACAAAAGGTCAAGTGTCTACGAATTCAACCCCTAATTGGTTTATGACATACCCAGGGCCTTCCTTTGTATACAAAGAAGTGAATTTTGATATTATTCGCAGGGGAAATTGTGTTATATCACAGATAAATGGAAAATTACGAAAATATAATACAATCGAAAAAGATAACTACGTGCGAATTGTCACAAGAGTGATAACTCCACGTGCACGAGGTGGCACGCATAAATATTTTATAAACTATTTCCGAAAACATACAAAAAAGCAATTAAAAGCTTCTTGTGCTCTGTGTGTATTTTATAAACAATATTTATTATATCAGCTGACTGAAATGGCGCGTTAACTGACCTAGAAACATTTTATTCATTCATAGTATGTCCTCCAAAAGAATAAAAGCTTTTCAAGCTTCTCTACCTCATCGAAAACAAATGGCATTTTATTCATTTGTACGAAAACGAATATATTTTTGCCACACGCAAAGCACATGCTTTACTTGTCCCAAATACGAAACGTCAAAACAAGTCAGGATCTATGTATGTATTTTATATACAGTTATGCATCTTTTTATATATAGTACATACATACTTGCCATTTGGCTAAGGCCATTTATTTATAACCCAGTTCTGAATAAAAAAAATAATTTTGAAATTTTAAACAAAATAGATGACGAATTTCTGAGAAATATTTTAATTTTTTTTGATAATACGTGTCTTGAGCACGGAAGATATGTAGGTTGCCAAGAAAGTCACGAATCACTAAGAGTATAAAAAGGGTCAGTCAAAGGCTTATGGAAGTTGTAAATATTTTGATTTTAAATGAAATTCCATACAACATTGGCCCTTTTGGATAGAACTGTCCCTAGATTTTTGTATATTGTATATTGTTTCTTATGACTCTGTCTATCAAACTGTATATAATTCTACGATCAATGAGATCTTTAACAGCTTCACCCCATAACGAATTGCAATTTTGACCACGGAAGTATTCAAACATTTCATAACAGTCAGCATCGATCCAGAGAGCGCCGTCTTGGATGATGATTTCTTTGTGATCGAGGATCCCCAGGAGAAGGTGGCGACAGTGGGAGCCTTATTCCATGAAGTGTATACGATGAATGACAGCATTTGCCCAAACCGCCATCTGGAAAACAGAGTCCTACTTCATCACTTCTACCTTCAAAATGATATAGATCATTGGCGATCAGAGAACCTTGGTTTTACCAGGTTCAATGATGATTTTATGGCAAACAATGCCGTCGCCAGTGAAGGGGCTAACACCCTGTTAATTTCGACGGAGGATCTCCAGATGATCTTCGAGTCACTGAAAAGAAAAAAATCCGCGGGAACCGACGAAATAGCTAATGTTGTGCTCAAGCACCTCCCACCAGTGGCTGTAGAGATGTACGCCATCCTGTTCAACAATAATAATAAGTTGAAAATCAACTTCCAGAAATCAGAATCTATTTTATTCAGAACGCCTTTGTCTAGGGCCTCTCGGGACACTAGAAAAAATTGGCGCAGGTTCTCTACCTTTGGGCCGGACGGGCGTCCACTGGCGAGACAAAGTGTAGTCAGATACCTTGGGATCGTGCTAGATCAGTATCTATATTTTGACAAACATATAGATGCTGCTCTGGCAAGGGCCCGGGGCGCATTTGCTCTGACAAGATGGCTGTTTCATAGCAGCCAACTTGATTCTAGAGTGAAGGTAATTTGCTACATGGCCTTAAGTAGGCCCATGGTTGCCTATGGATGTCCCGTCTGGTTCAATGTGAGAGCCAGCTTAATGGAAAGGATTCGGGTGTTTAAGAGGCAATGTCTCAGGACTTGTCTCGGGTTACATAGGACACCTGAATCTGAGTACACGAAATTTTACCCCAACGAGGTAAATACAATTAGGATTACAATAGGGCCGGGATTGTACGGGTGGATAACTTTCTGATAAAACTGATTCGAAGCCTCGTTGCAAGAGTAATGACTTCGGTCAATAACTTGATCTCCGGGGCTTACTACCCCAACTACCTGTACCAGGAGAGGGTGCGCCTTAACGGCTTTGTCCCACCAGAGGCATTTCTCTACTTAGACCAATGTGGGCTGATCCAAGATAGATTGGCGGTGCCGCTAATCTTCCACGTAGGCCGCAATTCCGTGGAACGACGGTTCCTGTACGAATGTGACGTCCTGCTCCGCGAGCCCGAGCGCCTCAGGTTCAGTAAGTCGAATTCACGCCGAGATTGAGAAGACGTCGTCCGACAGCGTTTCATCAACGTTTTTGGTGGTTGGAGCGGACTACGTCAGTGGTAAATCTTAATAGGCCAGCCTCTTCAAGGCAAAGCCCTCCAAACACCAATGGCAGGCTTACATAGGTAGTATTGTAGTTTAGGGTAGGTTAGGGTAAGCTAAGGTAGGCTAGGGTGGTGGGTAGATTTAATTATAAGAATATGTGGGTTAATGGACATAATCCCCCTTGTGGAATAGGGAATGGTAAATACCCCTTTTTCGGAATGCCAGTTGTAAGAGGTGACTATATTCTAAATGCCACATGACACAACATGGTAGATGTAGAAGCAGAATTGGTGGTACTGCCCTACGCACCTCCGCATTACTCAAAAATACACCATTACAACAGCACAATCAAAACAGCCTTCTTGGCTTTTTCCTTAGGTAAAATAATCCAAACATGAACTATTGCAGTTCCCCGAACAGATCTCCGGATGAGAACTACCCAAGGGAGAGCGTCCATGAAAAAGAACACATATTCATACGGGTTTAGAATAGGCTCTTAGAACGTACAAAGTTTGTACAGATCGGGTGCCTTTGAAATTAACGAAATAAGTACCCGAGAACCCGGCCCATAGATGGCTGGACGAGTATATGGACCTAGAAGGTCCTTGATCCGGAAGATAAAACGGAACAGCAAAACATGGAAGGAAGGAACTCATGACAGGAAGGCTTGGCAAATATTTTTAAGGAGTCTCAGAGCTTTTGAGCCATCCTTTGTTTTTTTTTTAATCATAGGTTATTATGACACTGACAGCTGTTTCCCGGTCGAAATCTTGACAGAAAGTAAGTATCATACCTCCGTGGAACGAAATGAGTCGCTTTACGCTTGAACAACGTTGGGAAATATTGAAAACTTATTTCCAAAGTGAGTGCTGTGTAGCCCAAACAGTGCGTTTCTTAAAGAGAAGTTTCGGTCGCAATGACCTTTGTGCAAAAAGTTCGTGAGATTGGTATGCTAATGGATAACACTCATGGTCCCCGTCGTCGTACAGGTGCGCACAGATGAGAATGTGGCTGCTGTGACCGAGAGTGTGAGACTCAATTCACGAACATCAACTCGCCATCGATCTCAACAGCTCAACATTTCACGCACAAGCCTGAGGAGAATTCTGCACAAATATCTCGTTTACAATCCGCTTCGTTATCGCTTCACATTTTGGGCCTTAGAGCAGCTTGAATTGGAAACGATATTTTCTGACGAGGCGCATTTTTATCTCGGCGGCTATTCGAACGCCGAAATGGTGAAGCAGCCATTTGAACGACGTTGTATTTCATAATTAATGGGAATGTTTGTTCTTACTAATAAAGCTGGGATACATGGAAACAATTTTATTTCGTTTATTTTATTGCATTTTTAAAAAGGAACTTGTATTTGGCCCACCCTTTAATAATAACCGCAATTGTAGTTTGGATGTTACATCTGGCGTTCCGAACTGTCGCTAACCCTTCAGGAAGAAGTCTAAAGGTTTAAGATCGCTTGACCTCGAAGACCAATCAATTTCTTTTAAAACCAAAATAATACGATCTTCAAATTTCATACGTAATTAACTGATTATACTTGATACTTGATTATTTTGATAGAAACATTCAAAAATTGTAAGCAATGTGACTTTCAAAAATTGGCGATTTTTAAAATAAGTTGGAATAACAAAAAAGGGCTGATGCATAGTAAATGACT
Organism: Merodon equestris; assembly: GCA_958301585.1. NCBI lineage: Eukaryota > Metazoa > Arthropoda > Insecta > Diptera > Syrphidae > Merodon > Merodon equestris. The sequence goes on along the minus strand of OY284417.1, from coordinate 71,463,672 downwards.
CCATGACCAAATTTATTAACCCATTAAAGACCAAGCACCCTAAAAATAAAAATAAATGAAAAACCTTAAAAATACTATTCAATAAGTGATATATTTGACAAAAAATACAATTAAAAAAAAAAATAGTTTTGGTTCGGTATTTAGAGTGATGTACTCAAACGAGTACACTGGCCAGATATGGATTCATTCCTTACCTAGTTATGAAATATTTTAAAACATTCTTTTTCGATGCAAAGTGTAGTTGTAGTTAGGCACCTCTCACATATCCATCGAACTCTACTGTGACATATCCGGCATCTTAATTGATTTTTAATTTTTTTGGGGAAATGCCCTCCTTCACTGCGAATCACAGATTTTGGTACATTTGGCTTATTTGAAGCTTTTGTTGATGGCTCTGAACGTAAATAAGTCCTTGCAATAGTCCTAACAAATGAAAGAAGATTGCGGTTTTCATTGGTTTGCAAACAATAAAGTCGCCAAGCATTCACCACCATTGAGTTGAGCATATGTGTGAAGAATGGCCACCACCATTTTTTACCCTTTATTTTTATTCGGTAATTATTGACAAATTGATCATGAAGGTCGACCCCACCCTTGCCCTTGTTGTATGCAACTAATGATTTTGGCTGAGAAATTATTACCTTTTCTTTTTCTGTTGTTGACCATCTTTTGACTTTTCCTAGTGGTTCCAAACTGTCGCAATTTGTTGCAACGGTTACAACAGCATTATCTTTCCAACGCGCGAACAAGATGTTATTGTTTTTGTCAAATTTATGATGAAAGTACCCACGATTTGCTTTCATTACCGTCTTCAGAGATTTAAGTGGACATTTTTTTGTCCTATTATCACGAACCGTACCTGTTGCACGGAATCCTTTTTTGCGTAGGGTAGCCATAAGGTCATGGCTTGTGAAATAGTTGTCAAAATATAAGGTGTGGTCCAGCAAATCAAGCTCCACACGAGATCCAAGGGGTAAACATTTATTGCTTGAACTTACATTTTTGGCACCACAATATATGTATGTCAAAATTATAGCAATATCCATCGCTACTGCAAAGCATCCACTCCTTGTATTCAAAACGAACAGGTATTCCACGGATAAATTGCTTTGCGGAATGATGACCAAAGTATTTTATCATCGCCTCGTCAATAGACAGCTTATCATGAAAGAAACCCCATTTTTGATAATTTTTGGAAATCATTTCCATGAAAGGTCGAACCTTGGCCATCTTATCAGTCTTGTCAATACATGAGTTGTTGGCCAAATGGATGAAGTGCTTGATTTCTTTGAATCGATTTCGGTAGGCACCAATACAATGATTCTTGAGGTAAAATGTGATATCCGCAAAAAAGCATTGTACCAACAAACTTTCTCAGATCCTCTTTTGTAAACATGAATGTGTGACAGTTTTTGTTCGTTGCGTATGTCCTGCTTTGCTCCACAATCAAATTCATAGCATCATCATCGAAAGAGTTTTCAAAGATTTGAACTTCGTTATCCAATGCCAACTGCTCTCTTATTTTGTTTAAATTTTCCAAATAATGAAATGTTTCCTTCATTTCAGTAGAATAAACCACATGATTTGACCATTTTGCAGCAGTATTCTGAGACTCGCCTATGGGTGAGCTGTCTTTCTGTAGATTGGCAAGTGGGATATCGTCTTCGCTTTCAAATCCATCGTCGATTTCAAACTCTACTGGTCCTGGGATGTCAACAGGAATAGGGTAATCAAGCAAGTCATCCTCACATATGTATATCCTCCTCGTCTGTTTGGATATCAACATCCGGTGGAATAATTACAATACTAAATCAACTTCATTTCCATCATCTGAGATATCATCAACAGTCATGTGGAGATTTGGATAGCGCCTACCATAAAAGCTGCTAGAGTTAATTGTTGAAAAGGCCATTTCTCTGCAAATCCAGTGAGATAAAAAATTAGCACGGTTTCGGCCAGTGTACTCAATTGAGTACACCAGTTTTGTGTACGACTTACCATGAACAACAAACAATTTTTTTATAAAATCTATTTGCGATATTATTTTTAGATAAAAAATCTAATGAAAAGAATTGATTATTCACACTATAGCCACAAGTTTAAATTTTAACTAACCTTTTGCTTTCGCAAATACACAAAACTGCTTGAAACAAAAAATACTCGACACAAAAGGTAACCAAACAACTAGAAAACAGCTTTCAATCCCAACGAAATTATTCTGAATGCATGCCAAAACACATGTCTATTCTTGCTATCCAGTCGAAAGAAATTAAAATCAAGGCCTACTTTTTGAAGTACAGTGGCAGGTAAATAATAATAATTGGCACCTAAGTTCCATACCACCTGTCGGCTCACCTTCTGCTAAGCAGCAAAGCTACTTAATTTTAGGCTTATTTAAGTTAATAATTAAAATAAAACATTGTTTAAGAAGGGATTAAGCCGTTCTAGTATTTACATTCTATACATTCTTGTTTTTGTTTTGGTAAACTCAAAGCAATGATATACTAAAAACACAGAAAAACAAATGATCCTGCACTAGATGGCTTAAGGATGTGTTAAAGACATTGTCAAGCATTGCGACTGGATTTTAACTCCGAAGTACGAATATGTAAATGCTGAAGGGTCAATAATATGTACTAGGTGTGATTCAAAAGTAATGATAATGAAAATAAAACACAGTGATTATATTTAAACAAAAAATATTAATTCTTCTACATCACCTCGTGAAAAGTAATTCTTTTGTTTCTCATCCCCAGGACTTTCTTAAAAAAAATATTCTTTGTTTTGAGCCTCTTAAAATGTCTCAACAGCGCTCATAGCGGATGTGTTTCTTGACCCGGGGAAAGAGACAAAGATCACTAAGAGCAAGATCTGGCAAATAGGGTGGATATTCGAGCAATTCGAATCCCATTTTTTGAATAAGCAAGCGAAAATATTTTTTTTTTTGATTTGTATATGGACTGGAAATAACTGACTATCATTACTTTTGGATTACCCCTCATATACCAAAGCAGTCAGACGTACAATCACGACAGATCAATGCTTAAAATCTTGTCACTTGACAAATTATTTCACCATGTATGTATGTATGTTAGAAAAAAAACTGATTTGTCTATTCTCGTTTCCTGTGGACCGCACAAACGATGCTGAAATTCCCTTATCCCGTTTTCTTAAATTTATAAGTCGTTTCAATACCGACTACAACTCTTTTAGCAGGTGATCGTTTTACATCTTGCTGAAACATACGAACTTCATTTCTGTTATCCTATCCCTCCATTTCGTTGAATACGCGTGTGTCATGTTCTTTCAACTCGTTTCTTGAGAGTCTTGTGTTCACTTTATCAAAAAATTCAAAATTACTATCAAATCTCTTATTTCCAAGTTAGTGGCATCTCAGACCACATTTTTACAACTGACTAATAGGTTTTACAGAGAAACACTTAATTTTTTTTAAGTCTCCCCCTCTCTATCTCCTCCACTTTTTTGCCGCCCTTTTTTAAAAAAATCTTTCACAGATGACTCCTCTGGATCAGATGCTGATTTCTGTCTTGGACCACTTCTCCCTCGAACTCTTGGCCCCTATATTAATGAAACTAATTAAATGAACTTACGGATGAACCTGCCCATTATTCCATCCTTCTTTTCCCTCTCCCAAAAACCTTGAGTTTGTCCTTTTCTCTGGGAGAATTTCTTCAAATATGGAATTTTTTTATAACCTCTAGAGAAAAAAAAAGGTCCCGAGAGCTTTCACTGTGAATTTCTCATTTCTCCAAGACGACATGGCTTCCTCAACAGCAGGTCGTCATCGAATTTGTGTCCTTTTGCTTTTCACATTAGAGGATGGCAAGGAAGTCGACGCTATTTCAACCGATTTCAGTAAGTGATTCAGTAAGAACATACGAATTGGGGCCATTTGTTTTTGGGGCCATTTATTTGAAATGATTATTGAGTTCCCTGGAAAATATCCTTTCTTGGCTTTCTCTGGTGCCTCCAAGGCAGCCACTTAGAACCATTTAAGTATTGAAATGATTATTAAACATCAAGTTCGCATCACCCATCGCTTGTCGTAAAAGGCGACTAAACAAAGGTAAACAAAAATCACATCTAGGCAATTTAGAAAACACCAAGGTGAGCCTAGGGACACATATACCACCATTAAACTGCCCCACAAGTGTGCATGCAAATCAGTGGGTTGACACGACTGGAGATCACCGGTGTTGTAAGAGTAAGATCAATCAAAAAAAAAATAAAAAATCTGGAGCATGCCCGTGTCAAAAAGGAAGGGAAGAATGAAAACGGTCAAACCGTAGCATTATGGAAAAGAACACTAAAAGGAAAAGCACTACCCCGCCAGGCACTACTAATGGTCGTGATCCTGGGACGAGCAGAAATGCTCGGGTCAGAGCTATGGGATTTCCGGGGGATAGCAAAGTAATGCAACGGCGTAAGCCACATTTAAGAGTCGCGAGTTGGAACGTTGGAAGCATGAGTGGGCGCAGCTATGAGCTTGAAGAAATGATGGTTAGAAGGCGAGTAGACATCCTGTGCGTACAAGAGACGAAATGGCGAAACACCGGTAATCGGGCACGTTTCTTGGACGTTAAAACAAAAGCCTACAAGATGTTTTACTATGGATTGGAACAAGGAAAAAACGGAATCGCCATCATCCTTGCGGCAGAGTTACTTGGCAACGTCTTAACCATTTCAAAGTCCAGTGACCGTTTGATGGCTCTCAAATTGGTGATGCATGGTGAGGTGTGGAACATCGTAAGCGCATATACCCCTCAAGTAGGATGCGAACAAAAAGAAAAAGATGCATTCTCGCTAGATTTCCACAACCTTGTCAAAATCATCCCAAAGGAAGAGCTTTTGTTTGTTGGGGGAGATTTAAACGGACATGTCGGGAAGACAAGCGAAGACTATGAAGGCTACCACGGTGGGCAGGGATACGGCACCAGGAACTCTTCAGGTGAAGATATCCTAAACATGTGCAAGTCGTACGGTCTTATAGTGCTAAATACCATGTTCGTCAAACAAAGCCGGCACCTGATCACTTATAGCAGCGGCGGAAATGAAACTCAAATAGACTATCATTTGGTATCCAGTTTCATGAAGCCACGAGCTAAAGATTGCAAAGTGATCCTGGGAGACGCGATCGCCCCTCAACACCGTCTCCTCCTGACTGAATTTTTTATGGAGGTGAGTAAGAAGTCAAAGCAGCAAACGAAGGTGTCTGAGAGAATCAAGTGGTATAAGCTGGATAAAGGAAAAGGCGAAGCTTTTATTACCATCATGGAAAACTACCTCTCTTCCATGATCAATGAGGAGTGCAGAGCACAAGACATGTGGGATTCCCTACAACAATCTGGCCTGGAGAAAGCCAAATCACTGCTCTGAACATCTAAAGGCCCCTGCCAACACGCAAAAGAAACCTGGTGGTGGACAGACGAAGCCAAAGCAGTGATACACGAAAAGAAAATGGCTTTCCAAGCTTGGTCAAAGTGCTCTTCTACTAATAGAGAGGAAAAAGCTCGCCGTGAAAAGGTATATAGGTGTTGCAAAGGTATCGCGAAGAAAAAATGCGCCGAATTCAAAGCGAAAAGCATGGAAGGCCTCTATCAGGAGTTGGAAGAAATATCGTCTTCCGCGTCTGACAGGAACCAGGCTACCCAGGAGCTTCGACAAAACAATTTGAACAAAGGAGCAAATATCTTTAAGATAGCCGCCCAGAGAAGAAGAAATGCTCAGGAGATTCGTTTCCCAAAGTTTATTTACAATGCTGAAGGCAAACTCCTTGCGGAAGACGAAAAAATTCTCCACAGATGGCGACAGTATTGCGAGGAACTTCTGAACGAACAGTTTCCCCGAGTGTACTTTCCAAGAGCCGCCCCGAATCATGCCGAAATATCCGACATCACAGTCGAAGAAGTTCGGTACCAGACGGGATACCCTCTGAGTTATGGAAAAAGATGGGAGACATCGGGTCTAGATGGCTCATGGTTCTTATCTCCAAACTTATGAGAGGCGACACTATGCCTAATCAATGGAGGGAAAGCTATCTTCTTCCATTGCACAAAGGAAAGGGTGATACGCGAAATTGTGATAACTACCGTTCTGTCAAGCTGATGTCGCACACCATGAAGATCGTTGAACGGGTATTAGATAGCCGACTGCGGAAAATAATACGACTATCTGATGACCAGTGCGGGTTTGTCTCGGGTAAATCAGCAACAGATGCAATCCAAAGTATAAGGATCATGATGGAAAAGCATCGTGATTCTTCAAAGGACTTGCATATGGTGTTGGTTGATTTCGAGAAGGCCTTTGACAGGCAACCAAGAGATCTTTTATGGGTAGCGCTAAGACAAAAAGGAGTTCCAGAAACCTACGTGCGAGTGATTATGGACATGTACGAGAGAGCAACGACAAGAGTAAGGTGCACCGCAGGAGTCACCGAAGAGTTCGCAATCAAAGTCGGTGTACACCAAGGGAGCGTCCTCAGCCCACTGCTTTTTATAGCAGTCCTTGATTGCTTGCTTGAAGGAAAAGTGACGGACCCCAATGTGCACCAGCTATTCTTTGCTGACGATGGGGCCATTATAAGTGATGATCAGGCGTCCCTACAACGAGCACTTGATGTGTGGGTGGACATTTTTGAGGGACACGGGTATCGTATTAGTTCAAAGAAGACAGAGTATCTGTGCTGCCCGTTCTCTGACCCTCATCAGCCTATTCCAGACATTTACTTGAATGGAAGAGTGCTTCCCAAGTGTGAAAAGTTTAAATATCTGGGATCTATGATTAATAGAGAAGCAACTTGTGATGACGACATCAAACATCGCGTAAGCGTAGGGTGGATGAAGTGGCGGGAAAACTCCGCCATCTTCTGTGATGGAAAAATGCCCCCTAAGCTGAAAGGAAGGCTCTACACTTCAGTTGTACGTCCGGCGCTCACATACGGTTCACAATGCTGGACAATGCACAAAAAGCATGAGAGCAAATTAACGGCAACTGAGATGAAGATGCTTCGCATGACAGCGGGAGTAACAAAGCGTGACAGAATTAGAAGTTCAAAGATCCGAGGAAGCCTCCACGTAAAAGAAACCATCACAAGAAATATAGAGCGCGACCGACTCAGTTGGTATTGCCATGTTCAAAGGAGAGATCCTTTGAACCCCGTCCAAAAGGCGTTATCAATCAACATTCCAATTTCAACACGCAAAAAAGGCAGGCCGAAAAACAATTGGTGCAAACAAATGCAAAAACACCAGCATTTGATTGCCTTAGCGATGAAGTAATCCCAAACCGGGAAGCCTGCCGCTACTTTCTGAGGTCAAACCGGCGGACCCCACAAACGGACCAGTAGGAATGCAGTTAAGTGGGAAGGTTATGGTCCTACACTTCTGACCATAACGACGCCGGGATAAAAAGGAAAAGAAGATTAAACATCAAGTTCGGGAAATGACTTTTTCGTTGTTCAATGAGTTCTCAAAAGTTTTTTTTCTATTTAATGCTCCAAAAACTACATGTCCAATTGTCAATCAATCGTTGTTTTCAAGAAAATTCCATACATTTTCAGAATTGAAGGCATCCATCGCCGTTTCCTACGTTTTGCTCTTCGAGGTCTCTCATGAAACAATCCCCTGTCTCAATTCCGATATCAAGACCACCTTAAACAGATCAACTTGAATATTTTGAAAGAATGAAAAGATAAATATCCGTCATTTCATTGAATGTACGTCCTTCTACAACTTTGTCTTTTTTCACATTTAACCTAGTAATCTACGAAATCCTTCTATTTACTTATCTCCCGTATCTCATATGGCTCAATCAATCTATCCCTCGTCAATTCGAATACTACTAATTTCAGTACTTCATATTTAAAACTCCATTCTTTCAATAGCTCTCCATAACCTTATTTATTGTTTTAAGTCAGATTGAATAAAATTAAGTACTAGCTTCTATTAAGCCGAATAAATGGGGGTATGGCCCCCGCTAAAATCAAAAGATTAAATTGATGAAAAAAAGCACATCCTAGTTAATTTGAAAAAAAATAGCCAAAACTAGGTATGGCGCAGCCAGAATATTATTTCAATGAACCGACTCACAAGTGTGCCACCCTATACAATTGTAGTTCCAAGTGCGAAAAACTTTCACTGAACTTTTACGCGATTAAGCAGTAAACAGTTCCCATACTTATTGGCTTCCCGCTCCATGTGTAGAGACCAGCACGTGCTAGGCAATTGGCTTTTCACATACGAGTACTATTAAAAGCTTATACTTACTACAGCTTATATGTACATACGTAGAGCTGTCAGGTTAAGAGACATTTTCTCCATTTCTAAGTTGGCAAGTTGTCGTGCTGAAAGCTGTATATCCCAGTAAAAAAAGGGTTTTAAACGTGCAGATCTTTATCCTACTAATATTATAAACGCGAAAGTTTGTAAGTATGGATGGATGTTTGTTACTCTTTCACGTAAAAACTACTGAATGGATTTTAATGAAACTTTACAATAATATAGCTTATACATCAAAATAACACATAGGCTACAATTTATAAAGAATTGTGAATTGTCCAAAATATCAAGTAAGTAGGAAAAAATCAACCATCTGCGAACTATTCTGACGTCCGCTGCTAGAGTTACACATACATATGTATGTATGTAATGTATGATGGAAATGTTTATCTTAAATAGTCCTACAAAAAAGTCCGCCACAGTTTATACATATGTATGTATCTATATCTTATATGAATACCCGAATATCTTATATGTATACCCGAACGCGGGCAGACGCGTGAGGGCAGACGTCATTGACAGTTGTGTCCGTTTTGCAAATTTCCAAGGTGTCTAAAATCGTCGCCTAAGCGGCATCACACCGTCCGATAGCGCCGTTATCTTTTAGGCTTGCGGAGATATGGGCTCTCAAAGTTTCGAGATGAGGGCTTAGTGGGATTATATGGGAAAATTCGATGGTCGAGATTTTTCACATTTGAGGGCATATTTGACATCTACATTCGATGCTGATCACGATAACGAGCTCTTATCTGCAAAAAGCATTTCTCGGAACCGAGCAGTATTCGGAGAAAACAACACAACTGGCGACGGGGATGAACGGCACCAACCACCAAAACACACACATCGGTGCACACACATATGTATGTGCCTGCGAACGTGCTGCATACAGAGCAGAGCAATGGAGAAAAACCTTTCGCAGCGACGAAGCGAGCGGCTGGGCGAATTTCTTCCCGGCAACCAAACTCACTTCTAGCCAGAGCAGAAACCAGAATGAGACGTGCGTCTTTCGTACGTCTTCCCCCGTAACACCCTGAAATTTTGACGAGATTTTGACAGCGGTTCAGGTGCATAGCGACAAAACCCGTTACAAACGAGCTTCTATCCGTGAATACGTGTGAGCTCATTTCATTTTACCGCAGTGTACTCCCGCCACACACACTCTTGGAATTATAACAATGTGCGCGATTGTTTACAAAATTTTGACAGCACTTGAGGTACTCACATGCCCTTTTGACAGCACTTGAGGTACCCACGTGCTCGCCCGAGCTTGTAGGCAAACGTCGGCGGCCATTTTGAGTGGGACGTCTCATTGGTGGTTTCTGAGCCAGAGCATCGTGCGAAGCGCATTACATTGTGCGTAGAGTCAGAGAAATAAATTAAAAATAAAAGTGCCAACGACTTTTCAGTTTTTTGTTTTTCTTTCTTTTCTGCTGAGCTTATCGCACACAAGACACTAGCGATTTGTTAAAAACCCATTGTACTTAAAGTAATATAAGCCCAAGGTTAGTTATTGGCAGGAAATAGTCAAGTATTGCATTTTTGAAGTATAAACACAATAATAACTACCGTACTGTATTTTTTGGAAGTGTAGAAAAAGCACGTACTAAGAATTATGGCGCGAAAGCGTAAGTCTAATCTTTCCCAAAGCTCTAATAAAGCTCGAACTATGAAAGTAGCTAGACTTAACGAGACGTTTCCACAAGCCGAACTGCGAAGGCTTGAACAGGCAGAGCGTGAGGCAGCTCATAGAACTGCCGAGACACCAGAGCAGTCCCAAGATAGGCGTCGACAGCATGATGGGTATCTATTGTAGCATCTCAACGCGCTGCGGAGACACCCGAACAGTCCCAGGATCGACGTCGACAGCATGCTGAGTATCTAGCATCTCAACGGGCTGCGGAGCCACCCGAACAGTCTCAAGCCCGGCATCTTCAACAGGCGACTTACATGGCGTCCCAAAGAGCTACAGAAACCGTTGAAGCTGCTGAAGCTCGCAGACGCGCTGTTGCTGAAAGGGCACAACAGCGACGACTAATATTTAAAAGAACCGCGTGGGGGGTATTCGATAAAGCTGCATTTGAGTACGACGAGGCTCTTGATTACGAAAGCCACAAGCTTATAAAAATAGAAGCGATGAATAAAGAATGCAGATTTTGCGGTGCTCTTAAATGGAAAGAGGAAGCTGCAGGCATGTGTTGTTCGGGGGGAAAAGTAGCTCTTCCTTCAATAGACGAGCCTATTGAACCTCTTAAAGAACTTTTTTCAAATGAAACAGATGAGTCTTGCCGTTTTCTAAAAAACATAAGGAAATACAATACATGCTTCCATATGACATCTTTTGGAGCTGATAACATTGTGTCGATGCCTGGATTTTGCCCGAGTTTTACAATCCAAGGGCAAATATACCACACAATTGGCTCTTTACTTCCTGCTACTAATACGCAACCAAAATTTTTGCAAGTTTATTTCATGGGTGATGAGGAAGCACAAGTTGATAGGCGTTCTGAGTATGTACCAGGTGTGGAAAGAAACACAGTTCAAAAAATACAAAAAGTTCTACATGATCACAACGTTTTAGTGCATGATTTTAAAATGGCTAAAGATAGAGTGACTAGCGATAATTACAAGGTTGTGATACACCCAGATCATGTACCACGTGGTGAACACTAAAGACGATTCAATGCCCCGACCACAAACGAAATAGCTGCCGTAGTAGTTAGTAGTGAACAAACTGCGTCTCGAGACATTGTTATTCAGGCGCACGATGGCCGGCTCACTAGAGTTCCGAACACTCATAGATTTTATGAGTACCCGATAATTTTTTGGAAAGGACAAGAGGGGTACAGTTTTGATATTCCTCAGACGAACCCAGTTACAAAACAACCCATACCGAACAAAAAAGTGTCGTGCAAAGACTTTTATGCGTATCATATGATGGTACGTCGCAACAATTTTAATTTATTGCTTCGATGTAGACTTCTCCTTCTTCAGTTTTTGGTGGACATGTATGTCAAAATGGAGAGTGAGCGCTTAAGGTTTATTGCCTTAAACCAAACAAAACTGCGAGCAGAAAACTATATACATTTACAAGACGCGATCAGGAATGATGCGGATTTAGATCCAAACAATTTGGGTCAAATGGTAATACTCCCGTCGTCATTTGTAAATAGCCCGAGATATCTTCATGAGTACACGCAGGATGCGTTCACATACGTGCTTAAATACGGGAGGCCTGATCTGTTTATTACAATGACATGTAATCCCGCTTGGCCAGAAGTTACAAAACAGCTCATTCCAGGTCAAAATTCAACGGACAGACATGACTTAACAGCCAGATTATTTAAAATAAAAGTTCAAAAATTGGAAGTGCTTCATGTACTCGATCGAGTGGCAAAAAAGAGGTCTGCCTCACGTGCACTTACTGCTGTGGTTGACGGAAAAATTACGCCCTAACCAAATTGACGAAGTCATATGTAAGTGCGGAGATACCAAACCCAGAAAGTGATCGAAAACTCTATGATATTGTAACCGAAAATATGATTCACGGTCCCTGTGGTGCAGTAAATCCGTCATCACCATGCATGAAGGAAGGAAAATGCACCAAAAAGTATCCAAGGGCGCTTTTAAAAGATACTCAAACTAACGACAAAGGCTATCCTCTGTACAGGCGTAGAGCACCAGGAGATGGCGGCCGTACGATAACTCTAAAAACCCGAGGTGGAACACAGGAGGTATTGGTTGACAATAGCTGGATTGTGCCATATTCTCCTCTTCTCTCTAAAATTTTTAATTGTCATATAAATGTAGAGTTCTGCAATACGGTACAGGCGATAAAATATATTTGTAAATATATAAACAAAGGCAGCGACCAGGCTATTTTTAACATTCGACAGCAAGGGAATGTTAATATTGACCCGAGAGATGAGGTGCAAACGTTTCGAGCCGGTAGATATGTTAGCAGTAACGAAGCAGCGTGGCGGATCTTGGGTCTGCCTCTGCATGAGAGACACCCAACAGTCACTCACCTTGCGGTTCATCTGCCCAATGGTCAGCGGATTTACTTCACTGAAAACAATTTTAGAGAGAGAATGGCCGCACCACCTAAGACGACACTAACTGCATTTTTCCTGCTTTGCCAAAATGACGCATTTGCAAAAACATTACTTTATGTTGACGTACTCCGCTACTATACATGGAACGTGTCGTCGAAAGAATGGAAACGTCGTTTACAAGGAACACCTGTCGACGGCTGGCCAGGTGTGAAGGCAGGAGATGCTCTTGGGCGCATTTACACAGTGCATGTTAGTAACTTCGAATGTTAATGTTTGCGAATGCTGCTGAATGTAGTACAGGGCCCCACTAACTTATTGGAACTAAAAACAGTTGACGGCCAAGAACTTGAAAGTTTTCGACAAGCGTGTGAGAAGTTGGGGTTGTTGGAAGATGACAACCACTGTGATGCCACAATGGAAGAGGCCGTGCTGTGTCGCTCTCCTTCGCAAATAAGAGAACTATTTGCAATATTGATATGCACTTGCGGTTTATCCAATCCTCTTCAACTATGGGATGAGTATAAAGCTGCGTTATCGGAGGATATCTTGCATAGATTTGAAAGGATGGATAAAGTCAACAATGATCTAGGTTTGAATGAAGCACTGACACATATAGAGGACAAAATAATAACGATTGCCGGTAAGAAATTGTCCGAGAGTTGTCGACCGATTTGATCAAAGAGCTAAGCTACGATAGCGCTTTATTAGACGCTCAGGTCAGTGAAACTGAACCACGCCTGCTACCCGAGCAAAAAGACATTTATAACAAAATATTACAACGAGTTGAGCTTGGCGAAGGCGGTCTTTTTTTTCTTGACGCCCCGGGCGGTACAGGTAAAACATTTTTGCTTAATTTGCTTCTAGCAAAAATTCGTAAGGACCATAATGTTGCATTAGCGGTGGCTTCCTCTGGGATTGCTGCAACGTTGCTGAGCGGTGGACGGACGGCACATTCGGTTTTTAAATTACCTCTTAATCTGGCAAGCGAAGAAACCCCAACGTGCAACATCAGTAAGAGCAGTGCCCGCGGCGCCCTGTTGCAACAATGTAAGCTGATCGTGTGGGACGAGTGCACTATGTCACACAAACGCGCTATTGAGACGCTTGATCGCTGTCTACAAGATATTCAAAGCAATCGAAAGTTGATGGGTGGTGTGGTAGTGTTATTGGCAGGGGATTTTAGACAGACTTTACCTGTTATCGAGAGAGGCACTGCAGCAGATGAAATTAACGCATGTCTAAAAGCCTCATATCTGTGGTCTAAAGTTGAAAAGCTTTATCTTACCACTAACATGCGAGTACAGTTATTCAGCGATGTCGAATCAGGAGCATATGCTCAAAAACTGCTTGAAATTGGTGAAGGCCACCTAGACACCGACCAAGAAGGTATGGTTCTTTTCACACAGCAATTTTGTCATGCTGTGGAGACAGAAGACGAACTTATTGAACAAGTTTTTCCGAATCTGCAACAATATATTCTTGACGAAAATTGGTTGTGTGAAAGAACCATACTGGCACCCAAAAATGAGACTGTTGCGAAAATAAATAAAAAAATCTTGGCCGAAATAAACAGCGAAACATCAGTGTATAATTCCATTGACACAGTTATGTCATCCGATGACACTACAAGTTATCCCGTAGAGTTCCTAAACTCTTTAGAGTTGTCCGGGGTGCCATCACACAAGTTGGAATTAAAGGTAGGTGTACCCGTGTTGTTAATGCGTAACCTGGATGCGCCAAGATTATGCAACGGTACTCGGTTGCGAGTTACCGAACTAGGAAGGCACATTGTGAAGGCCACAATTTTAACTGGAGAAGCCAAGGGAGACAATGTTCTTATACCTACCTTATACTTAGTAGGATTAATCCTGCGCAGACGAAGTCGCGGGCCCGGCTAGTAACACATATTTTCTGAGTTGTTCTTTAAACAGCTAAAACTTCTATCATCAGATCAAAAAGGCTTTAAAAGGTGGCTATATTAATAGTACAAGCACATACATATATCGTTAACTTGCTCCCAATTGACTCACACATTTCTGGACAATAGAATCCGGAAGTTTAGAAAACTGAAACAGATCGCTTGACCCATTTTGCGAACTTCGAAATGAAGCTTTGCCTTTGATTTTTTTCTAAGGAGGAATAGTAAAGCTGGAGATCGGATACTAGTTTTTGTATAATAATGCACATCTGCTTCTGCGGGAATATGAGTCTTGTCTGAAAATCTAAACCTTATCGCCTCCATCAGTATCCGCAATGGGGACAGTGGGACGCCACCCCGTTTAGTTGCTATGCCGCCCTATCATCCCTCCCATTGGTTCACATTGGTTTCCAATAGTTGTGAATAGAATTTTTTTCGGTTTCTACGACATTCATTGATAATGGTTGAACATTAAGGGTTCGCTTAACTGCCAGCAGACAGCATTTCACCCTACTAAACACTAAGGTTCCACCCTACTATATTGTTTATACTCCACTTAATTATGCTGTCGAGGTCGGAATTGAATGCGTCTGACTTACATTGCATTCCCAAAATGAGAATACTGTCATCAGTGAAAGAGTGGATTAAATTAGCAGTAGTAGACAAGTGATCTTTTATAAGCCCTGCGGAACACCAGCATTTATTTAGTGAATATCAGATTTGAATATTAAGCTTAACGATCTAGCTTTCACTGAGATTATACAAAGATTAGGGACAGACATATCTACACGGGAAGAGACCAAAAGAGTAGGACATACGAAAAAGCTTACGCAGTAGTTTTGCTATCTTGGAAGAACATCTCTTCAGAAATGTGGGGGAATATTATCAGGGCCAGTATGGAAGTTAACACTCTCCAATAAAGTAGGAGACGTCCGAAAAGCTGGCGGCTGGAATGTTATTGCAATAATAAGCATGGGAATCGAAGATGGGGCAGAATTATTTCTTGTTCTTTACGAACCATCAAAAGTTTTTCTCTACCTTTTAGATATTATAGCACATTTTGTCTCAACTTTTGGTGATCGATGAGTTCGGCATGTCCATTCAATGCATTGCAGTCATTTCTTGCACGTTAAGGCGATCTAATTTCGTTTTTCCTCAGAAAGGCTTGCTTTGTAAGTCCGGTAATCTAAAAGCCTGTTTGCAACTCAAAACATACCACGCATTTGCTTTGGGCTTGATGCTCTTCACTCTATAAGGAATGAAGGATCTCATGGAATCCACGTCAGAATCGAGGAAGCACAGTGACCAATTAAGGTTCCTAATGAAAATGTTGAATCATTTGGCTTTCAATCGTTCGTTCATGAATTTTCTCTCAAACTAAGTGGGGGCACGAGAAATTAGCTGATAAGACATATTGGTCTGACGAGCAATATGTCCCTTCGGGTGTTGTCTGGTCAGATTGTTGACGCCAGTTAGAACCACGTACATTGAAATTAGTCTTCTATAGAGAAGACAGTAGTCAGTTAACTGCTTACAGACATACATTTTCCTATTCGGAATTCATACACACCTGAGTTTCGCTTAGTACCCAAATAGCTCGTTTGTTGGGTAGACGTATACAGCAAAGAGTTATTAGCTCACAAACGTTACTCATATCAGTCCCAAAACTTCCTATAATAAAAAAACACAAAAACAAAATATACCCAACTCCGGCACTGCAACACGGCAAGCGGAATTGAGAAGTGCAAATTCTAAATAAGCTTCCCAACAAGAAAGCTAATTGGAATATTTCCAGGGCTCTGAAAACTCATCATATCACTCACAGCATAGGTAGAGTCTTGAAAGTAGTCTTGGCCCCATCCCAGACTGTTATTTTCCACATATGTTATAAAGTGCTTGTGCGTTCCAAGGCTGTCATTAGCCTTTTAAGTGAATTTAAAACCTAAGCCTCTTCGCATTTCACTCGAAACAAAGCTTCACTGGAAGGGCTATAGCAAAGGAAATACCCTAGAGCTCCTCATAGCTCCTATGGATAACTAGATAATATAACTCATCTAATAACGGCCTAACAATCTTTGACTAGGAAAAAAAATTTTCCTAGCCATATGATCAGCAAGATCTATAAAACTTTCAACCATAATAATGGTAATGAACGTCAAAACTCTTATTAGCCATATTTGCATTGCATTTGAATAGGGATGCTTTTTTTTCTAAGTCGAATTGGATGTGGCTCTACTGACAAGTAGTTAAGGGTCTTGTCCGTAATCAAGTAAGCAAACGTCCACCGCACTTTGAATTGTAAATGCGCTATTTTATAAAATGACTGTTTTGAGTTAAAAGGTTCCAAGAGATTTATATCGTCTGATATTTTATTGATATAGGTAAGATAATACCACCCCTTAGCCCGATGGATTCTAGGGCCCTCTTTTAACTCTTTTCTTAATCTCTGTTTTGCATTTATCGCGACATGGTCCAATCGAATACACTGCCGTGTCACGTTAATGGAATCAGTTACCTTACTATCCTAATCTTTCCATAAGTATGATAGCAAATGTTCTTGCTACACCTTTTGGCTGTCACGTCGCACCTATAACACACTTTTTGATCATAAAAAGTACGCAGTGTTAGAGAGTTTTTTAATCTCTTATTTTATAATTTTTATTGTAGGTATAAAAACCGATCGCAAGTCAAGAACAAAAAAAAATTAAAACCTTTAGAGTCATGACGCACCCTGTATCTAGAAAACTGTATCAAAGTTCACAGATCAAATTAACCATCCTAATCACGTTCCTCTGGTTCGAAACCTACCTTTTCAAAATAGTAATTTGCATTTAAAAAAACCTAAATTGCTCTACTTAAAGGGGATTTGTACGAAACGGGGAATAGGAAAGGCTTAGCAAGGCATTAAACAATTCAACGACCCCTTTTATTTTTATGCATCTATTTGAAATTGAAATAACTTTTAGAAAAAAATGCCAGTCGCACCATGCTTAATGAGCCGCTTTCATTAATAGCGTTTTCTATTTCGGTATTCTCTTATGGCCGAGTTTCTCTTTGTAAACATGTGCTGCAGAGCTCTTCGTTAGGGCGAAAAAGCTTTTCATGTTTGCAACCCTTAGTATGAGCTCCACATTTAAGTGAACGTGGAGCACGTCGACTAACCGGTATCATACCGTAGTACATAAACGCCATCCGCCAACGTAGGATTGTTGGCCGTTCAAGACGTATCTTTGTTGTCGTTTGAAAATCAATAATTTTACCCTTAAAGTTTCTTAACATAAAAAAGTAAATCAAAGTGATAAAAATAAATCAAAAGTGTGTTGTGGTTAAAGGTTGTTCGCGACATGATTGTTTATTGTTAACCTTCGATTGCACTTATTAATACGGTCTCGTGCTTCTTGACATCCCTTGCCTCCGCGTATCGTATCGCCAGAACGTCAACGTCGGCTGGACTCAATCCAGAATTGAGTTCTTTTTAAGGCAGGCTTTCGCATGATACAGAACTACAAAATCGTGAGGTAGGTTCAATTGGGTTTTTAAACACATCTCGAATATAGGTTTAAAATGAAGAGTGAAATGCTCTAGTCCCTCCACCCCAGGTTAACTGCCGTCGTCACTAGAGTGATATTGATTTTCAAAGTCCCATTTTCGGCAGCTGATTGTTGGCTAAAACAAACTAGAAATGTATTTCTAGTTTCCCGTGTCCATAGCCATAGCGACAGGTAAAACTAATGCCATGTCACTCTAAGAATGCTAACATTCAGAGGGTGTGTGTGACAAATGATCGGATGCAGTGGTTTGCTCCCCATTTAACTTGGCACGGGTCGTGTGAGGTACAAAGGGAAGAATTTAATGGAGATGCGAGACGACGAGTCCTTGACATCGATATTACGTAACACAACGCGAATCGCAGTTTCAATGTCGATAAGCAGCTAGAATGCTCGTGTGTACGAGTACTCTCCGTAATGTGAGCCCACTTGATTTGAGGTAAATCAATTTCAGATATTTATCGATTTTCATTTTCGTAAATCTGGTTTAGGAACGCTCGCATGAAACCTATTTGCGAGCACGGGATTCGTTTAATTACTTTAATTGGCCTTTCGGCGGGAAAGGTGTTATTAGCTATTAACCCTAATGGATGCTCTTTGACATTTTTGTTGGAAAAAAACTGTCGTGTGCGAGTGTTTTTGTTCGCTATCTTTCAGACTAGTTTCGATAGTTGTGTTTGCTATACGCTCGAAAGTATTTTGCTTGCGGGACACGTGTATTGTCTATAGTGCTTTTCCACTTTGTAAGTTAGATTATCGAGAATTGAATTTCCATTGCCCGCGGTTAAGATACAAACAGATGCACCAGACAAAAAATAAGCTTCCGGCTGAGATAAGGTTTCTTTTTCCACAAAAATTGTAATTTAGGAATGTTGCTGGTGCGATAGAGTAAGGTGGGCTAGTTGTTTTGAATATTTTAGTCTTTAATTGTTCATCGACTCAGTAAATCCAGCATATCGTCAATAACACATCATTCAATACGATAAAACAACAACTTTTAGACAAAATTTGCCTTCCTCCTTCAAAAGTCAACATTTCGATCACTTTATATTGTAAAGATTTAAAGAGGAGGGGTGGTCGTGGTGAAATGGTAATCATCACCGATTGTTGAGCCGAAGGTCTGTAGTTCAAGTCTGTCCATAGTCAAGAACAATTCCTATAGAAAAAAAGTGTGCAACAACATCAGTTGTGGATGAGAGATGATCAAAAAGTGCTGATGATTTTTTTCCAATATAACACCTTAATGACATGGAAACAAAAGAGTTACTGTGAACAACAACCAATGCAAATTCAGTCAAATCTCTCAAATCTTATCTAGGACAACCACCCCCGGAGAGTAGTGAACGAACATCTTCGACATAAACCATCTGCACCCCGAACAGGTTGTGCGACAAACACCATAAAAGCATACACTCTTGAACCTGCACGAATTATGAAAAAAAAAAAACTTTCCAAAATTATTGATAGTAATGTAAAAAATAAAATTGATTTTTTAATTCAAGAGCACATAACTTAAGTGTAACATGGTTTCGTTTTCGGTCGTTCGAATACTACCAATCTATCAATTCATTCTTCCTTTCTGATCAATGAGACCGAAAACAAAAATCAGGTATGACATCTGATTCGGACAACCACCCACTGATGAACATGTTGAAAGTTTCGAATTACGTTTTCAATCTTTTCGTTAGATATCCTCTTTTCTTCTTAATCGGACATATTGAATTAAAATTGGGAAATCCTTATGCAAATCAATAAATTCTAGCTCGGTAGTCTCACAAGAAAGTCTCTTAGGCCTCTTATTATTCGCCTTCTATATTAATGATGTTAACCTGTCCAACGATGCCCAACGATCTGTCT
This sequence comes from Merodon equestris, assembly GCA_958301585.1. NCBI lineage: Eukaryota > Metazoa > Arthropoda > Insecta > Diptera > Syrphidae > Merodon > Merodon equestris. The sequence continues at coordinate 71,444,000 of OY284417.1, read as the reverse complement.
TATTGTTATGTATTTTTTCGTATTCCGGTCGTTTTAGTCTTCTACCTTGTCAAGCTGGCGTAAGGAAGACTTATGCAAAGGCTTTCTTGTCTATCCGTCTGTCCGTCCGTGCGCATATATCAAACCAAACTTGCCCGGCAGCTATGAGTCTGAAACTTGGCTGTGTTATAGAGCACATGATTCTTAGTTCATAGTGACCAGTTTGAGATCTCTAACTACTGCGGTTCGTGAGATCCAGGTAAAAGTTTGCAAATTTCAAGGTAGAAGACCTGGCATTGTAAGATTTTGTGTAAGTTTTCACTTGTGTTTTGGCGTCGCTCCATCAGCTTATCATTTAGTATTTTTTTAGTATTTATTTATTTATTTAAGGCATAAGCTAACACATAAGACGTATAATCTTTTAATTTGTGAAGCAAACAAGTGTAATTAAAAAGAAACAAAACAAAACTAAACTAAGTAGATGTTTGATTTATAACAAGTAAGAAAGAAGAGAAGAAAACAAGTACCTAGACCAGCCAGCTCTAGATGATCCTGCAAAAAAAAAATAAAAAAAAATTGAAAAAGTAAAAAAATACATATATATATCCTAAGGCGATGTGCTAAAGTGTTGCCTAAGTTGCCTTTTGAAGATGCCGATGCTATGAGATCTTCTTATGTTAACTGGAAGCGAATTCCATAGTCTTACAGCGTAAATGAAAAACTGTTTTTCTGTGACTCTGTAATTAAAATTGGCTAATATAAATGTTCCACTTCTCTCAGATGTAGCAGCCCGAACTCTGATAAAGGTGCTGAAATGGTGCTTTGCTCTGCATGAGTTTGAAGAGGAAAGTTAATATCCTAAACTTAAGGAAGCTTTGAAAGTCCATGCCAAGCCGTAGATCCCGCCGCCGTAATCTGTATATGAAACGCACTGTGCTGTTAAGCGCAACGGTTAACTTGCGTGAGCTGTAACTATCGAGATCGCAGAAGACCGGGAGTGCATAGGTTAAAATAGGGATCAGTAGCGTCTTGACAAGCATTGATTTAATGCTAATTGGGAGACAATTTCCAGCATAGCATAGTATACGCAAGACACCGTAGACTCGACCTGTTACATTGGTGATGTGATCCCCCCACGTAAGCTGTTGATTAAAAATGACTCCAAGGTCTTTAACAGTCTTTACATAGTCGATGTTGCTTCCGCTGGCTTGGATTGGTGGAAAGTTACTTGATAATACGACCTATGACGATGGCTTGGCTCTTGGTGGAGTTGAGCATAAGTTTGTTTTTATGTGACCATCGTGTAAGGGCATGGAGATCCTCATTTAGCCTCTACCTTTAGGTGGAGTGGGTAGCTAATGTATAATTGGATGTCGTCTGCGTACATATGTACCTTACAGTGTTTGAGAATTTTAGGAATGTCGTTATTAAATAGCGAGAACAGTAAGGGCCCCAGTATAGATCCTTGAGGGACTCCCGTTTTGGTTTTCAGAAAGGTGGATAAGTAACCGTTAGCATATACAGCTTGGCTACAATCTTCAAGGTAATTCTTAATGAGTTTTAACGCTGAGAAATCCAAATTAAAATAATATTTTAGTTTTTTGAGAAGAATTTCATGTGGGACAGTATCGAATGCTTTAGAGAAGTCTAATAATACTAACGATATCACATAGTCCTTATCAATTTCATAGCGAAAGTCTTCAACAATCTTTAATAGCGCGGAAGTGCAGCTATGTTTTGGCCTGAAATCTGACTGAAACGGTGAGAGGAGCTTATGTTGGTTTGTAGCTTGGCTCCCGGCGAGCTGATCCCATCTTGTTGCTTGTAATGCATGGTTCAAACGAAAAAGTTGTAACCTATATTTATTACCCGTAATGGATTCGCCAGACGCTTGTTGTTCATAGTATATAACCCCTTTGGTCCCACTAGATGCACAGCATGACCTTCGAACTTAAGTTCTACCTTGGTGCAGGTGTTGTACCTAATCAGAATCGGATACAAAAAACCCTTTCTTTTTGCCTTTGAAATAGCTGCTCGCAAGTGAAAAATCGTATTTCAACATTTCGGTTATAACTCATGAGGAACCCTATTGCCTTGCTTCTGAATTATTTCCATGTATTTTAATCGCACAGAAACTGCTTGCTGAGATACTCCCAATGTTGTCCTGAGCGAGGCTTATCTACAACGCTGAAATCACTAATCTTAAAATATCGAAACCATTCCCTACATGAATTATCAATTAGAGCATTGCTGCTATATCCATAAGCATTTAATGCAATTTTATTTCAATTAAAACCTCTCGTAACTGTTGCTTAGGTACCATCAAATTTAACGTATTCAACGCAATAACCAATAAAATTTTTTTTTCTTAAGCTCGAAGTGATTTAAACTGAATGTTATTGACTGATGAAACATTTATAACATCCAGAGCCATCTTTTGAAAATGAGCCGAACTAATTTGTATTCCCAATGGTTAAAAGTACAACAAATATTAACGACAAACAGTAATGACTAAGCTCAATTAAATTAAATATTATTCAATTTCACTTCCAGAATTTGTCTCTCCCATTCAACTTAAGTACTCAGTCGGATCTTCCAACTTCTATAAGTATCAAAAACTTAGGTGTTATGCCTAACTCCAAGTTCCCATTTCAGTCACATATTAGCTAGAGCAAACAATGCGGCCAAATTCATTAAACGTAACAACAAAGGATTAACCGATCCACCTCATCTTATGGCCCTTATGTTCGTCCAAAAGCTGTTTACGAAATAGATATGTTTTCTCTGAATTGGAATGTTGATGCTAGTTATAAAGCAAGGTGCAATGGCTTGGTTTAAAATCCCTATCGTCAATACTATTATTCATTCACGACGTAGTGTACGTTAGAGTTATACTTTGTCCTAGCCTTTTATTTGTGTTTTCATTTTATTGACCAGCCAGATCATTTCAAATTCGGTATCTTCTACTATTAACGATCCATTAACGAGAACAATACGAGCCTTCAACGAAGTTTTTTTTAATTTTAGTTTTAAATTCATTTTTATGGATTATACTTAGATCTAACTTAACCTAGACAAAAATGCTTAAAACTAGCTTGAATACGTTAACATTCTAAATACCTTACGGACACTCTAGAATGATCGTAACTACTTAAATCTATGTCTTTCGATGACTATATATAAACTTCCGATTGTCATCATTACAACTATTGCAGCTTAAGCTAAGAAAATTATTTTAGTCAAAAACTTAGCATACGATCGTTTTGTTGTAAGCCTTCAACGAACTGGAACAAGAAATGGATCCGAATACGAAACGCGTTTTAAGTGTAAACTACTAAGTCTTTATGATTCTCAATGACTTCTTTTTTTATTCTACTTACTTACTTACTTTTATGGCGCTACAGTCCGCGGTGGACCTGGGCCTCAACCATCAAGCGTTTCTAGCTGGCACGATCTTTCGCCAGCTCTTTCCAGCGCCGCATGCCCAGACGGTTGAGGTCCCCTTCCACCTGCGTGCGATACCGAAGATTCGGCCGTCCCCTGCTGCGTCGTCCCTCCTGGTTGGATTCGAAGACTCTTCGGGCCGGAGCCGTGTTGTCCATCCGCTCTACATGGCCCAGCCATCTTAGACGTTGGATCCGGAGACGTCGTACCAGGTCCATGTCGCTGTACAGCCCGTACAGTTCTTCGTTGTATCTTCTCCTCCATACACCGCTAGTATAAACGGGACCATAGATTAAACGCAGAATTTTCCTCTCGAAATGACCAAGAGCGTCCTCATCCGCTTTAGTTAAAGTCCAAGCCTCCGCGCCGTAAAGGAGGACTGGGATGATTAAGGTTTTGTACAACGTTATCTTGGTCTTTCGAGAGAGGGCTCTACTTCTCAATTGCCTCTTGAGCCCAAAGAAGCAGCGGTTGGTAAGAGTTATTCTGCGTTTTATCTCAGCGCTGGTGTTGTTGTCGCTAGTCATAAGTGAGCCAAGGTATACGAAGTCCTTGACTACTTCGAAATTATAGTTGCCAAGCATGACGTTCTGGCCCAGACGTCGGTGTTGTGTGTCTTTTTTCGATGACAGCATATATTTGGTCTTACCCTCGTTAATGCTAAGACCCACTTTGGCCGCTTCCGTCTCAATGCTTATGAATGCCTCATTGACGTCTCGCTGCGATCTCCCGATCACGTCAATGTCATCTGCGTACGCAAGCAGTTGCGAGGACTTGAAATAAACCGTACCTCTTGTGTTGGCCAGTGACTCTTTTACGATCTTCTCAAGTATGATGTTAAAGAAATTGCATGACAATGCGTCGCCTTGTCTAAATCCTTTTTTAACACCAAAGGTCTGGGTTCGCTCATTGCCGACCTTAACGGAGCAGCGAGAGTTCTCCATTGTCGACCTGCACAATCGGACGAGTTTGGCAGGGATGTTAAAACTAGGCATGGCACCGTATAGCTCGTCTTTATGCACACTGTCGTACGCGGCTTTAAAATCGATGAAAAGGTGGAGCGTATCGATTTGAACTGCCGTAGTGTGAATATTTGGTCTATTGTGGATTTGCCTGGCCTGAAGCCACACTGATAACAGCCGATCAGGTTATCCACAGAAGGCTTCAGGCGTTCACACAATACGGCAGAGAAGATCTTGTATGCGACGTTGAGGAGACTTATTCCCCTATAATTGGCGCAATTATAGAGGTCTTCTTTCTTGTGGACGGGGCAAACGATGCTGAGATCCCATTCGTCGGGCATGCTTTCCTCCGACAATATTTTACAGATAAGTTGGTGCATGCGCCTTACCAATACATCTCCAGCCGCCTTGAAAAGCTGAGCAGGACTGTCTGCTGTCCGCGCCAGCGGCTTTATTAGACTTAAGTCTCGATATCGCTATTTTAACTTCGTCTACGTCGGGTGGACGGGATTCTCTCACGTCATCGTCCGTGGCGAATGGATCATTCTGCCTGACAGCGGGATCTTGTCTATCATCGCCGTTATACAATCTGCAGAAGTGGTCCTGCCATATTCTCAGCATCGACTGTGATTCTACTACTCGATCGCCGTTTTCATCCCGGCAAGCTTCTGCTCTGGCTTTGTAGCCCTGACATGTTCGTTTTAATTTTTGGTAAAATTTTCGAGCTTCATTCCTGTTATGACATCTCTCCATTTCCTCGATCTCACGCTTTTCGTGCTCCTTTTTTTTTTCTTTCTGAAAAGCGCATGTTCTTCCCTTCTTTTCTGCTTGTAGAGCTCGCAAGCAGCTCTCGTCCGTCTATGCGGCATGGCTTTTAGTCTAGTTTATTCATTTTATTATTATATTGAATATGAACAAGTATACTCACATAACGATGGGCCACTGACTTAATTACAGTCGGACAGGAATGGATTACCAGGAGTCTTTGACTTTATCGAAAAAAATATGCAATTTTTTTTCCTGGATTCGATTTTATATCTTTCAGGTCAGCACTCGACCAAGACCAGCTATAATGATTAATGGCGCCGCCTTGAGCGACATTTTTTAGGGCTTCGTGGCATGCTTTACATTGTCAAATATATTAAAGTACTCCTCCTTTGTAAGGATGCTGTCAATTCGACCAAGTTACGGAGTTACAAAAATCCGTAATGCAAATGTCCATCTTTCTGTCGGCTTCTTGCGTGCAACACAACCATGAAGCTTAGCTTCTGCTAACCACCTTCCGGCAGACCATACTGAAATTGATGAATTGATTCATTTGAAAGTTCACGTTAATATCCCTCGCCCTTTTCTTTTGGATCAGTTATAGAGAGCCCTACGATATATTCCTTGATTCAGAACGATAGACATCCATATACGATCATCTTTGAATTGGAGAGAATTTAACACCCATGCTGGTAAGCAACGTCTGGTATGGTCTCTATTGACTTAATGCTAGTTCAAGCGTTGTATGAAGATGTTATTGAGAGGAAGGTGACAGGCATATTGATTAGAGTTCAGTTTTTTTCAAGTATACCTGGAGTATGGACTTTGGGAAGTTCTGTCATCAACCCTAGGAGGAATGACCTTAGACTTTTTGGGTGATGCGGTTCATTCGATTTTCCAGTATTTGCTATAAAGACCAGCCTAACCCTACACTAAATTTGAGAGGTTTATTCCTAACCAAAGCTGGCACCCAAACATCGAGCATTTTTATCATTTAACGTTTCGAATACAGGTCACTTGTCGATTTTTAAAAAAAAAAACTTGTATAACATATTGTTAGCTGTTATTTGAGCGTTAACCGTGGTCACCAGCTTACCGAGACAAGGAGAATTTCCGAACTTTATTTCCCCTGAACGAAATTTAGCAAGCAATTTTTGACTCATGCGTTCGCTTGGACCTCTACGTACATATGTACTCGTATATTCGAACGGTGCATTTTTTTTTGTGTTTTAGAAAAACTCAAGTAAAATGTAAGAAAATGAAAAAACATAATACACTGAAAAAACACGTTTGTTCCTTCCATTTTCAAATCGATATCAAGGGGAATGCCTTAATTGAATGCCACGCCGTATCGACATACGTACGGACTTTACAGACAGCCGAAGATTTCACAGCACGGCAATCAAATACGGGTGATATCTTTAATCGACTTAAACGAAACCAAATTCATTCATTAAAAAGATTTGGTACCTGAGGTTGTTGGTTGTGCAGGTAGAGATCTGAAAATATAATGGGAGCAATTACAGTACAGGTCGGTTTCAGACCATCTGCATGCCCGCAAATCCAAATTTTAGGTTTTTTATTTGAATTTAAACAAGCGCAAGACTGCGACGCGATTTGGCTATAATTGGCTTGGGCTTATCATAAGCACGATGTCAAACATACTATGCCCGATCGCTTGCTTCACCATAATCACAAATAGATTGGTTTACCTACTCAGCAATCACATATGATCGAAGATAATCGAAGCCCACATCCATTGAGCTTTTACAAACAAGGCCGAAAACATTAAGTTGTATATGAAAATGGTAAACGGAAGTATTATGGTATAAAGCCGGCTTGTTTTATTATATGTAGTAGCCAAAGCATGAATGAAGGTCCTTCTCCATTTGCCTTCATTTGATTTTCTCTTGCTTTCGTTCAGCAAAATACCCAATGGTATCATCTCACCATCCTCAGGCAAACAATGTCAAGGACAATATAATCGATTTACCTTCCGACGTCCCTTGTTTAAACTGCGTGGGAAAGGGATCCTACGTGTGCATCGTAAATCTTCATACTCTATGGACACAAGTAAGTATAAGTGCCTGTAAGGGACATTGAGGATAGAGTATTCGTTATTACCACCCGTTGGTTTCGGGTAGAGCGGATTCTGAGTAATGACACAGTCGAAGTCGGTCAAGAGGCGGGTAAACATGCTGTATCTACAATAGTAACGTGTATTTTCCCTTGTATGCACCTTATTGTAACAATCCACATTTTGTACTACTCGTATATATGTATGTAGTGCACATAAGAATATATCAACATACGAGGACCCGTATATAAGTGTCAAGTGTCTACCTAAGGGATACAAAATTAGATTCAGTTTAGTTTCATAAACACTTTCCGAGATTTAGAAAACATTTTCGCCTTTGTAATCAACCCCGAAGGATTGCACCTTTAGTAAATATGAATAAAGTGATATTATCAGTCAGAATAAAAACAAAGATTTTGAGAGACCTTGTCACGCAACTTGTGTTTAAGTCATACGTTGATATTATTTATGTAGATCTGAATTGAATTATTGCGATAAGATACTCTCATGAAATTTCGACATTTCAATTTGCATATACAGTTGGTCTTGGTTCAAGGATACATAGATTGATTTGATCCATTTCGTATGCCCAGACTTGTGGAACCAGCGTAGCTAAGAAGCATTGGAAACGGATTTTGCCTTGAGAATTTGCATCAATTTACGGGAGAATTACGTGTAAAGACGGAAAATAGGCATAATCAACTAGGTATTCCGTTTAGGTATTGAAATGAGGAAGAAGGATTAGTAAGTTACTTACTCGTTCAAAGGCAAATAATTCTAATTTTAATCTTTTCGACCAATATCCAATGCGACCTCACCTCATGCATTAACATTAGGAGAAAAAATATTTTATTAAAGTGAAAGATGATTTCGGTGACGATCAATGGACGTTGGGACAACTTCACATTCGTTCATACTTAAATCTAGAGCGATTATGAATCATTATTATTTTTATAATTCTTATTCTATTCTTATTTACTATACAAAACTATTTAAATCTAGATAAAAAATAACATAATATTTTTATGTCTTAAACATCGGTTAAGAATTGACCAAGTTATCGATGCGACCAGTTTGAAAAAAGTCGTTTCGAGAAAAACGCGTTTAAAGATTTTAGTCCATTTCTCTCGCAATGAAATCATAGAGTAACTGAACATCTGCCGAACTTCTAGGTACTTAAATTGATGAAAGGGACTATTGTATTTTAAAGCCTGCATAACAGAGATTTATATTACAAAAAGAAATTCGAAGAAAAGAGTCCACTACGTCATACAATGTTAAATACCTTAGAGCAAGGGACTGAAAGGCGTAACATTCTGATCCGAAAGTCAAGCCACAAACAGTCGGCCTACATGCTCTCACTGAAATCGCTGTAACTTAGTCAATTTTTGAAATTTTGACTTGCATTTTTGTACACACATTTTTTAAAATATAAACTTTCATGACCCATCATTTAAGATATAAGAAAAAATTTTTTTTTTTTGACCCATCACAGTGGCTATACCCCTTAAGCTTAACTTACCCCTAGACGGTTAATTCTAATCTTAAATAAAATCAAGTTGATTAGTACTCATGTGATTCGTTCCGAGTGGTCACCCTCCTGACTACATACCAAATGCTTTCCTAGCTTCAATAAGACAAGCTTCTATATGTCAAGCCAGATACCAACATATCTAGTCGCTCATTTCACCGGTAATATATCTTTTTAGTATCTTTATAGTATCGCTTGAGACCCTGTAAAATGGAGTCTTAAATAGTATCGTTTCCGACTTTTGGAAGTTTATTTTTTAACTTCCGAGCTTCCGATTATCGCAATATCTCTTAAAATGTTCGAAGTCACACATGACGCGCATGACCTCCATTTTTGGACTTGATCTGTACGCTACTAAATCATCTGCATACGCTATTGAATGGCTAAGAAAACCTATAAGACCGCTTGTGTAGGTGTTAAGCCTTGTCGGAGAAATAACTACTCCCTGTTGTAAACCGTTTTTAATATCAAATACCCTGCTCGAAGTAACGTTCTCACATTTAACAACAAATTTCTTTCCCATAGTCGTTACCCAAATCATGTATAGAAGATGACTTGGCATGTCTAGCCTAGTAAGCTTGTAGTCAGCTAGTTGATCGAGCGGAGCGTAGCGGAGCGAGAGCAATCACCCACTTTTTGGCCTAGCGCGTGCATGTACGGGGAATATAGTGGTCCGAAAACGATTTCGGACTAATCTTGTACGCACTAAATGTAGATATCGGCTATAACCACACATGTGTGCAGCATGTCATTCGATAGATCTAGGTCTGTAGATGAGCCATAAATTATCAAATGAAATTGTTTGATTGAAAAATAGTGAGAAATAACGAAGTAAAATTTAGAAAAGTGCCATAGACTTTTGCAGGCACGTGCAATCAAAATTGTCAAAGCTTCAGAACAACACGTTTCTCGAAAATATGATCTTAAGTCTAAACGTCCTTGCAAGTAGACAATTAATTTGATGTATCACACTTAGCTATATGTATTTACTTGAGAGTATTGGTTATGATTGTAATTTGATAAAACAACAAATTTGCTCGCTCGATCAAAAATTTTCAGTAGTGGAGTTAAGCCCGCGCATACTGATCTGCCTAGTAAGGTTCCAACCCTACGACGCGACGTCGAAGGCCTTTTCAAAGCCGCCCAGATAAGCATCCGTTTAACGTTAGTTTTTTTGCCCGATTCCACCAGTTTCGGATGCAGTGCGACCGGTATTATTTTCCTTTCCTCAACTCATTTGATCAGAGCTCTGTTTACTAGTTTTTCAACGAGTTAGATCAATTTTATTAAGTTCCACATTGTATTAACCGTGACATTTCATATTCAACCAAATTTTAATGGAACATAGAGAAAAAGAGGCACCGGGGCTCAGGGGCATGCGATATCGGGGCTGACGCCGATGACACTGATGTCGAATACCGCAACAAGGGTACATAACAAAACTCTCTGTAATCTACTGCGTGTAATATACGCCAAGATATATTTCGCAGCGTTTCCTTTTCAAAGCATTCTCTAAACATCCTAACAATTGTATAACCAATTTCAAACAAGGTGTCTGTCAAAACGGCGTTTCAGTGATTCAATGTACCTAGACTGAGTTAGAGTCAGGTGGATCAAGCTCCAGTCACGGCAACTTTCACAAGGTGTTAGACCGATATCATACTGTTTGGCCATGAAAATGCATGTTTGAGCAGTTGATTACAATCACAACCGGTGCGTCCGTGTCATAAGGAGCCTCCTTGGCAGAATTTATTCAACAGTTTTTCTTCTTCTTCTTATATGGCGTTACAGCTCACGGAAAACCAGATCCAAGCATCCTTCTTTCACATATGTTGTGTGCGATTTTTCACACAAGTGAATGGGACCTACAGTTTAATGCCGATTCCGAACAGGGAGTACCGAGAAGCTTTTTCAATGCAAGTTCGAGTGTAATACCTTAGCCAGTACACCGCCGAGGAGAAGAGCCCCGAAATGAACATTTGATGACGTTGGTGTTATCGGGATTCGAACTCACTCATCGTGTCCCAGAGGCCGACATACTACCCACTGCGCCACGGCACTCTCAGGGAGTTATTAACACATTATATGGAGCGACCGCTCGAAGTACATACAGAAACGCAACAAATAAGAAATTAAACGTCTATACTCTTTGGGCTTAAACTTCCAATTCTCGGGGGAAAACTTCGGACTTTGTCCTTTAAGAAGCCATCTCTGTCTTTTTTTTAGAGCTTTGGTTTTTATTCTGACAATACCGTTTCTACAGATTGTCAATTTGACAGTTGAAAGTTGATTTGTTTTACCATTTTACTACACATTTGAATAGATTAATGCCAGAACTATGCATACAAATTGTGCAAGCTTATTTTGAAAACCATGTTTCGGTTCGCCAAGCTTACCGTGCGCTACGTCCATTTTATGGTCGACATAATCGTCCATCTGAGCAAGTTATGCGGGACACGATGAATCGTTTTCACACCACGTAAACTTTTGTGGATAATACGTATCCCAAAAGATTGTCATTGTGGAACGCAGTGCTGAGGATAATCCGAATCATGAATCGCGAGCGTGGACAGCAATTGGAGCTATGCCCATCCACTTTACGAAAGATTTTACTGAAAGATCTTGGCTTAAAAGCTTATAAGATCCAGATTGTTCAAGAGCTGAAACCCCATAACCATTATACGCGTCGTAAGTTCAGTAAATGGGGTGAAAACATGATTCAGCTTGATCTGCATTTTCAACGCAAAATTTTCTTTTCCCGCGAGGGATTAGAGTACTGCGGAAGTTTTGGTGTATAGTTTTCTCACATTCTAGTAATAGAATTTGTGAAGAAACGGAACGGTGTTGAGGTCAGGATTCAAAATACAATGGTTTTCGAAGGTAGAACTAGTTCCAGGTGTGAGAGGGGTTTGGAACTGATGTGGGCAGCGAACGAGAAGAGATCATTAGTTCTATCATTGGGTTGTGCCCTTTATTATGTATTTGGAACTTGTGTATCCGAGATTGGACTCTACTTGGGGGGTCCAATGATGTGATTCGGTATGTCTATGGCTTATGGAGATATGACCACGTTTTAACTTATCAAACTATTATAATATCTTAGGTTTCACTCTTTTGCAGTATGTCAATGCCAGAAACTGTATTTTCGTACACAAAATCATCCGCGCTACCTGATCAACAAACTAAATTTCCGTCAGTCTACAAGAACACTTCATGTCAAATATGAAACAAATACGAGGTTTCACAAGGTTTAAAACAGGAAAAGCATTTTCTAGTCAGCGCTAGTTCTCATTTCCCTTTCCCTTTCTCTTATTTACATGGCATTCTCTTTCTTTACATGGCATCAATGTATTCACCGCTAACTGCGAAATGAGGCCTTGACGCGTAAGTACGGAAATGGCCACAAAAACGACTTTAGAAATACAATGTTGTGGACAGAGAACATCTTGCAAACCAAGAAAACCTGCACAGTTAGCAGAGGGCCGAGTAGAAGTGTCCCTCTGGTTATTATCAAACACCAGTGAAACACAACAACCCTATATTCCCATCGCAGAGCTCAAGGTGTTTTCGATCTCTGCTCTTAAACTACAATAGACCAACAATAGGGGAAGCCTACTAAGTCATTAGTCAATTTACTTGCAACGGATAGTCCGTCATATCCTAGGAAACTGGATTACACGAACGAATGGTCTACTAACTGTCTACGGACTTTTGTGTACGATATTAACCACTGCGGAATATATGCCGTGACCATAGCACCGTTGGTCACGCTTTGCCAATTCCCCGACGAGAGCATTTACTTCATGCGCCTCTACTCTATCGCCAATAGGAACCCGTCAAACTACGGGATTGACTACGGGTACCTTAAACAAATGGACGATGTAATTAAACAGACGATGAACAGTCCGATACTACGCCAATGACACCACGATAACGAATGGCGACAATCGACGTGCTATCAAGACTCAAAATCTTGTACAGGTGGTGACAAGACTCGGAAGTCAGGATACTAAAAACATTAATTTAAAATCTGCAACAGTTAATCGAAGAGAATTAGAGAATATATTTAATTTTGCATTATTTGCAAATTTCTGATAGCGCGAAGTTTACGTAAATAAATAAAATATTTTGGAGAAACAATCAGAATGATCTGAAGCTTCCAAATACTTCAGATTGACTTCAGTGAAGGCTGGACATCGATCCAGACAGCGCCATCCTAGATGACGACTTTTTCGTGATCGCAAAGCCTCGGGAGAAGGTGGTAACAGTAGGAGTTGCCTTCCAGGAAGTATATAAAGTGAATGATAGTATTCGCCAAAACCACGACCTGGAGATCAGAGCCCGGCTTCATTATATACATACTTCTACATTCGAAATGATATCGATCATTGGCGATAAGAAAACTTCGATTTTATCAGTTTCGGTGTAGATTTCATGGCAAACAATGCCATCGCCAGTGAGTACATTTCGATGGAAGTTCTTAAAGATCAGTGAGAACCGACGGTATATCCAATATGCTCAGATACCTGCCACTAATGGACACACTGGACTGAATAATGCATATGTGTTGCAACCAATCCTCAAGAGGAGTAGATGCATCTCACTACCGGTGAATCTCCGATCGAAAAGTCTCTTTCCGAGTATTAACCGGTTTTAAATTTAAAATAGACTGCAACAGTCAATTAGCGAACTGCTAGCTTAAGTTTGCCATTCTGTAGCTTATGCGGACGACTTCAATGCGTACAGTTCAAGCCCAACGATCGACTTCGTTGCCATTCCCCTGCAGTACAGTGATGACAAGTGGTTGAAAATCAAGCAGAATCATTTTTATTCTGAACGCCTCTGTTTTTTTTTTTGACGCAGTTTTTAAATTTTTGAACCGGCCGGGCGTCAACTGGCCAAACAAAATGTAGGCATTTGTATTTTGACAAAGATAAATATGTTGCTTTAGCAAAGGCCACTTTGCTTTGACATGACGCCTGTTTTAGCAGCCAACTTGAATCTAGGGTGAAGGTAATCTCCTACATGGTCTTAATCAGCCACATGATTGCCTATAGATGGCCCGTGTGGTTCAATGTGGGAGCCAGGCTAATGAAAAGGCACGACACGCTCATAGGTATAGCCTCTTCAAAGTAAAGCCTGAGTGATTACACAGGTTAAGGTCGGTTAGGGTGCGGTAGGATAAAAAACAAGAAATAAAAAAAAATTAAATAAAACACAAAAAAAACTTTAAAAAGTAAAAAAATAAAATTTTTCCGCCGGCCTTTTGGCTTCATTAAAAGAACCTATTAATATTTTTAATATAAGCGTCGCCACGTCAGGGAAGGCTAAGTGAAGAAGGGTAATTCGTTATATCAACATAGGTGTAATGTATAAAAAAATATATATTAATTTCAAATTGTACCGTATGAACTTAGTTTTGTACATCAATTTATCTTAGAAGGTCTACTAAGTTCCTGCAGTGTTTCGAAATTGTACCACTTCTATATGAGGCGTTCGCGTTAAAATATTACATATGGTTGTTTCGGTTCTTACTTACATTGTTTACATAGAGTAGGTCTCTGTTTAATCCATACTTTATCATTATCAATATTCGTTTTATTTGTATTCTTTTTTTTTATTTACTTAGCAGTTCACCGACGCGACGGGGCTTATATTAAAAATATTAATAGGTTCTTTTAATGAAGCCAGGAAGCCGAGAGATACATTTTATTATTTTAATTTTAAATTTTTTTTGCGTCGGGGGCTACTTAAAATTTTTAATTTTATTTTTATTTTATTCTTTTAGGTATAGGATATAGGATAGGTAACTACTTAAATGACTTTTTTCTTAAGTATCATGCAACAAGTCATAGGGCTTCTTGTATGTACAAGGTGGCGCAAGATTTATCATCCAATTTTGTTTTTGAATAACCTTTTTACCAAAAAAGAAAAATTGCTTTGAATGATGGAAGTCTTTACTTCGACCTTTACAATTGTTTCTGTTATGTGAAAAAGATGATATCCGTCCAGTGGCTACCGCCAGTGTTGATACACCTTTGTACACGTTTTATCGCATTTTCCATGACTTTCCGCAAGATTTCCGGTGATAAATGTTCGTATTTCTGTCGAATATTCTCCTTAAGGGCTGCGAACGCGAACGTCTGAGGCTTGAAGTCTCGAATGATTAAATCTGGCGATCTTACTGGCCATGCCAAATCGTCAAAACGGGAGATTACGCGACCAGGAAACGCTTCATTCCTCTTGTTGAAACCACATTCAATTCTGGTAGTAAGAAGTCGTTTATCATGGCCCTGTAGCGTTCGCTAGTAACAGTGATCGTATTGCCGATGGCGTCCTCTAAAAAATACGGCCCAATCATACCCGCGTGGACGCCTCACCACACTTTGGCTTTGAGTGGATGTATTGGCTCGTTGTGCATCACACGTGTCCCAGAAACGACGATTTTACTTATTGACGTAGCCACTTAAGTAGAAATGCGCCTCGTCCTCATGATGATTTTCGACACAAAATCGTCCTCTTCTTTGTTGAGATTAAGGATGGCTTGACAATAATTCATACGCGACTGACGGTCATCAGGCATTAACTGATGCACTTTGTACGGGAACATGTGTAAGTGTTTCACTAAAATTCGCTGTAGGGTCCGTCTGGTTATGCCCAATTGCGTGGCCTGTTGTCTGGTAGCCACATCGGTAGCCACAGCCGTGATATTCTTGGCCGAACGACCAGTCCGGTGGCGGTCTGATCAAGTCGAAATTCACAAAATTCTGCCGAACGATTATTGGTAAAAAAAATCTACATAATTATTCCACGCTCTTGCGAAGTATAGCACTCCATTGCAGCTGTCTAATCCACCAATGTCAAATATGATTGAGGTACGAGGCCATTTGCAAAAATTATAACATCTTTCGATAGGGTGATATATTTTGCGCCACTTAAAAGAGAGCTCATGGCCTTGAAACGCCTGAACAGATGGATCATTCGCCACTTGTCTTTCGATAATAGAATGTTCCTAATTATTAATTAATTACGTAATTGTATAGTTTTTGTTCATAAGATTTGACGTGAAATAAATCCAAAAAAAAAAAAAAAAACAAGATCTTCATAAATTGTAGCTAAGAACCATCTTGATCACGTTAATAAAAAAATCATCAAAATCGGTCCATTCGTTCAGGAGCCAGAGATGTGACTTATTTGAAGTACTTGTATTTTAAATACAAATACAAAATACAAAAAAACCTATTTTGTATTAAAAAAAAAACATTTTGTATTTTATTTGAAATACTTTTTGGGACACATTTTCCATTTTCAAAATTCAAAATACTTTGTGATACAATATTATATTTAGTCGCACTAGTAACCTGTCGAAAACATTTTCGATTAACAAAATGTTCCTTTAATTACGAAAAGTTTATGGATAGAAGGTTAAAAATGAAATCAATACGAAGAGATCGGAGAATATTTGGCCACAGGCAAGATTGATTGTTGATAAGTCAACTTCCGGTCTATTAGCCTCAGTGGCCTGGCGTTTGGCTTCGCTGGCGGCCTCGAGGGGCGGTGATTTGCGCTTGTTTGCATGACGGGCGGCCATTTCTTCCTTTTTCGCTTGCGGCGTCCATTTCCTGGGCCCTCTTTTGCTTTTGTGCATATTTGGCCCAAAAATCCTCCAGGGTCTCCTGGCAACGATTTAGGTTGTCTTCTGACTCCCATGTATTATACTTAGCGGCGTAGTTGGTCCATTTCATCAAGAAATAGCACTGGCCATCCTCGACACGGTGTTTGATGACACGCTCAACTTCATACTCATCATACCAATAAACAGGAGCGTTGCCTTCTAGCATGGTGATGTTTGCTTCCGGCAGTTCAACGTTGAAGCACGTGATGATGATGGTGGTGCTGATTAAAGATGATGAAAATGAAATAGGAATGATAATTTTTGTCATTATATTGACCGTTTATACCGACAGTATGTCAATTTTGACCTCATTTTCTCACAAGGTTCATTTAATCTATTTAAGTTAGACACTAAATGGTGCCTTTATTCGCGAGGGGTGGAGTCAGCTGAACTTTGACCCCTTTATGCCACAGTCTGGGGTCAGACCTCCCTAGGTCAACGGGTGTTCTCGTGAAGTGGCCGCATGTTGGGGGGTGGTAGCTCTTAGTATATTTAGATGGAACATCGATAAAGCCAGATGTAAAAATGATTCATACCGGAAACTACATGGTACGGCTATGGCTAAATGTAAGGCTCTTTGAAATCTATGCGGTAGGTCGCCGAAAGCATCTGAAATTTTCTTGCAAGTTACTAGGAAATCTCCAACAAATCCCTGCTCAACTCGGTCGAATATATATTATAATTGCATAACTGATATCTTAAAAGTTCAAGGAACTTTAAATGAAGCACTGAGAAAATTGGGATTGGCAGTCTTGAAGGAAATTGAAATTCAGTTCTTGGTTGAATATGTTAAAACTTCCAAGCCCATAGCTGAAGCAATTAGGAGGTTGGAAGGTGACAATGACACATATTATGGATGTCTTTAACCTGAATTAATAAGAATGCAAAAAATCTTAGCTGCATTGGTAATGGACAATCCAGTATACTGTAGCATGTTGATTGAAATAATAAAAGAGCGCATTCAAAACCGCTTCGAAAAATATAAATTAGAAGACCCTAGATCCAAGGACAGCATTCTGGCTGCAGTATCATATCCTTTCATCAAATTGAAATGGGTGCCAAAAAATATGTTTATCACAGAAGTAAGGAAAATGAAATATGATGATTCGAAAAGTGGAACCCTGTCACAGACATCAGAAAAAAAGAAAGAAAAAAACGAGTCTTATTACATGTTCCAGGATTCAGACTCCTCAACAAGCAGTGAGGGTGGTTGTACCAATACCACGGTAGATCTGGAAACCCTTGAATATTTAAAGGATGAGTATACAAGTCTGGCGATCGGCGACCATTATCTTACAATAAAAAAAAAGTGTTTTTAAAATGCAGCACATGTTTACCAAGCTCAGCGTCGGTAGAAAGACCTTTTTTTCATATGGTGGCATGATAATGCGACCCTCCAGAAGAAAGATGAGCGATAATGTGTTCGATCAATTTGTATTATTAAAATGTGTAATAAATAAAGAGAATTGAATTGAACAAAAGGTGTTTGTATTTAAAGGAAGTATTTGGAAAATACCTATTTTACATTTGGTATTTAAAATACAAAAAACAAAACTGTTTGGTTTGAAATAGTAAATCGAAAAGGTATTTACATTTTGTATTTAAATACATTTCTTAAACTATTTTGTACATCTCTGTCAGGAGCTACCATGCCACAGACAGGCACACAAACACGTCAAACCTATAACACCCCTCTTTTTGCGTCGGGAGTTAAGAAATAAAATAAAACACAAAATCAAAAAATCCAACAAAAATCAAACAAAAAAAAGAAAATTAAATTTATAAAAAAATTTATATGTATGTTATTTCAGGTAAAATAAGTCAGGTTTAGTTAGATTGAGATAGGCTTAAGTTCTATATACAGGGTGTCCCACGAGCAGTGTGCCAAAAAGCTAGAGCGTGTAGGCCTGGTCAAGACAAGAAAAAAATCGTATGGGAGGGGGGTCTATTCCCCCCCCGTTTGCCGGGAGGGGCAATTTTCTAAAAAATTGACTTAATTTGGAAAAAAAAATTATTAAAAATCAACAGTTATGTACATCCACAATGCCGTGATATACTTTTTTGTAAAACCAGAAACCTCTTCTTTCATCTTGTTTTTAAATGAAGCTGTTTTAAGGAATAGTGTTTGAGAAATTAATTTTCAAACTCAAAATTCTGAAAAAAAATGAAAAAAAAAAATTTCGAACTATTTTTTTTCAAAATTGTATGTAATTAATTACTATTTTTTTTTCTTTTTCAAAAATTCAATTTTCTTATTAGTTTTTAGTTAAAAACAGAAAGCCGGATGCAAAAATGTCTTGTAGTTTTTGAGAAATTAAAAAGAAACCCGAACCATTTTTTTCTAAGAAAAACCTTTTTTTTTGTTTTAACGCGGCTGGACTTGTAGGCAAATTAATGTATGAAACATTGACCTCTTTTTTATTATTTTTAAAAAATTCGGAGTTTGTTGGAACGTTGTCCATCAAATCGGGCAAAAGGTCTCGTAGGAACTGCAGGTATGATTCGGCATTAATAACGGCATTCAAAAACCGGGGCCCGACTACAGTTTGTCCAACAATACCAAGCCAAACATTACAGCTAAAGCGGTGTTGTGATTTATTTTGTTTTTTGTTGTGTGGATTGATGGTACTCCAATGATGCAAATTATGGAAGTTAGTAACCCCATCTCTGGTAAACTGTGCTTCATCCGTCCAGAATATCCTTGCAAAATAGTTTCGTTCAGTTTCATCTCGAAGCAGTAATGATCGACAAAATTCTGCTCTCAAAAACTTGTCGTTTGAGGTGGGTTCCTGAACTGGCCTAAAATGGTACGGGTGTAAGTTTTCGGTATGAAGCACTCTCCATACCCTAGATTAGGGCACTCCAAGCATAATAGCCGGTAGATTCTTGAAAACATGCTACGACTGGGACACCTCTGATTGGGATATCTTTCAGCGTAGAGTCTTTCGGCTTCACGATCTCGACCATTAGCTAAACCGTAGCAGAAGTGCATGTCCGTTAATTCTTCTCGAGAGTATGAGTTTGACATCGTAATGTGTTGATGAGTTAACATCCAATTTGGAAATGGTTTTTTTTATTAAAAATGCGATGCCTTTTATTTACATTTGGGTTGCAAATATTTTGTTTTTCAAACCCCCCCTCCAATACGATTTTTTTCTTGTCTTGACCAGACCTACACGTTCTAGCTTTTTGGCACATTGTTCGTGGGACCTCCTGTATAAATCCAACAAAAAGAAAATCGTATGTTAAGTTTTAATTTATACTTAATTTAGAGTGCTCGCATAGGTCCAATAAGATACTTAAAATAGTTTAGATATTTCATACAGTTTTAGGCATTTTGTCTAGCATAAGAAAAACAATGGCACTGAAGTGAACCCGATCCTTACGGAAAAAGTAATTTTCAATTCGGGTATCAGCTTCTAATTAGCTGATACACATATTCACATCACCTCGCGAGCCAATGATAAATTATGAATTGAGCACGAGGTGCATTCATGCGTTTCTTGCAAGTATTGATAGAGAAAGTAAATAAATATATAATAAAGCCTCCTTCCCAGGCGTGCATCATGTTTGTTAAATTTTTCAGGGTACTACATATAACGCGTTCGTTACGGCGACAGAACAATTAAAAATTAAAATACAAACAAGTCTGCGACTATTTTATAGTTAACCTAATAAACTACATGGACAAAGTGATGAGAATGTTTGCTATGGACTTTGGAATATTTTTACAACCTGCAGCTGTTATCATTTGAACAAGCTTATGATAAAATTTTTCTTTTCCGGTCTTTTCGATTTTCTTTCTTTCAACATAGAAACTATTCCTGTACACCAGCTGATCTCGTTTTTGAAAATTTCAGAGGAAAAAGAGAAAAGAGCGCGAGAGAAAAAAAAGAGACGACAAAGAGAAAATTATAAATAACCAAAGAAACCAGTTTTCGACAGTCAAATTGCCAACGACGACTTGACAGTTCTCCCTTTCGACACGTTGACAGCAGTTGTGACCTGGTTGTGACAACTCGCCTGCTTAATAAAGTGACAGAACCCTGTGTTTACAAACATTAGCTGATACGCGGTGGTTCAATATACTGAGGAAAAAAATAAATATTTATTGGACAACGAGTCAACGACTACTAGCAGATCTCTCTGACTTTCGAGTACAGAGCGCAAAGAATTTGCGAATCGTATTATGACGTACTTCACGTTCAAAACTTCAAAACAAAATCAATCACGTTTGACCTCGAGTTCTTTTTTTAATCGCGATTGAGAGTGTTTGGCATTTTTGTTCCGTGTCTGTAGTGTTCATTTCGTTGTACTTTCATTCGTGATTTCATCTTTGGTTGACATCCGCGGTGTACATTAGTTCGTGGAAACGTCAATTTTCGAATTTGCAGTGTTACAACGCTGCCAAAAAGTGACCATCCGCAAGGCACTATAGTAATAACAAAGGAAATTATATTTAAAAGAAAGCATCGATCGTGTCAGAGTCATTGTGTTTGGGAATAAAGCTTTACTATACCATTAGACGATAGACGATCAGGCGTTGTGTAGTCGCCAATAGTCGATCGCCGACATACGTTTTTATTTATTCCGTACGCAGCCAGTCGGTGATTAAAACGCGAACGCGAATGTTGGTGTTGGCCGCGAAATCCGTGCTTCGAAGACCGGTCTTCCTAGCCCTGCCGATCAATGTGGAGCCTAGGAAAAGTGTTTTCAAAACAAGCGAAAGGAAGAAGATCAAATTCATGCAGTTGCCACGAAAGACGCGGTTCGTTGAAGCGCGCAATTTGCCCCAGCAATGCGGTCTGTGGACACTCGTATATGATCAGTAGGTGGTTCTCAATTCTCTCTCTGTTCATTTCCAATTTTGCTCGCAGAGATACAGTGCACACATACATACAAACATTTATTAACGTGGTGCGGTGGGTGATATTGCGTGCGTCATTTGATTTATCTAATCGGCGGGTATTGGTTTAGGTCGCAAAATTTGGACTTTGATCAATGTGGATTGCTTCCTCGGTTCTCTTCTGAATGGTTGGACATGGAATATGTGTTTCACTTGCGAGATATGAAGTCATATCGTTGATTTGTGAATATGCATAACTTGCAAGTCAGGTTCTCGGATATATGAATGTTTGACTGTTGAGTTCACCTTGCTGATACAGTCTTGATTCTGCTTTTGTCGCGAACACACTTAGTGGATAACAACCCGGAGTTTTACGTAAGAATTTATTGTAACGACAATTTTGGAATTAAAAACAATTTTCGTGGAATCAATTACATCAGCGGCCGCCTTGACATCTGTATGGAATTACCCAATGAGTGTGTTGCATCTCGATCTATTGCCGTGTGTTATCGTATGCTGGCTGTATAAATGTTTAGGTTTTTTATTATAACGGAGTAGTTAGTCATTACTTCTAATTTACTAGATTTTGCAATTGTGGTTAATGGTCATTTTTATTGTTTTTAATTAAATTTCTGACTCAAGTGTGACTGATTTCGTCACGATGTGTTACAATGAAAACGAGAATTGTGTGTTTTACCAGATAAAAAATCTTGAATCTACTTAAGAACATCAGATTCGAAATGAGTTCTTATCTCCGCTCTTATCTCTACTAGGCATAATACCTAGCTTATTTCGTTTGAGGAAGTGATCCAAAATTTAAATCTTAATTTCTGTGACTTTTCTCTTGGCCATTGTGATATGTACCAAAACGGTAGGAGAAATAAGATTTTAGACAGTGTAAGGCCAACGAGTGTTCATAAGTTACAGCCTATCCGGTCTGATGTCCACTTGAGATGAATGGAAACTTGGACTAAATCATCTCTTGTTGTAGACCATAATGGATTAAGTTAAACACATGGGCTTATTAGTTCCAATCTATTCCGGAAAATTCGTACAGCTAAAATCTCAGCCTTCCATCTTCAATTATAGGTAACGGACATTTTCTGCAAAACCACGTGCATTGATCTTAAAACAAAAGTGCTTCCCTTGAAAGTCGCGTCCACATTCACGTTAATGAAAAAGAGTTTTTGGCAAGAAGTGAATCATTTTTTCCCTGTTATTTCAGTAAACATGGGGACTTGAGGTCAACATTTTGTTGATTCAAATAAAAAAATAAATTTTCCTGGAAGCTGCAACTGTGCAATTGATTTAACACAAAACAATAATCTTTCATCATAAATCTAATTTTAACGTGAGCTTTTGGTCCGAGTAACTTTTCGTCCTTGAATTCATTGAGAATCATCTGTTCCTTTTTGCATAGGCTCAGAAATTTACAGGAAAGTCGTTTTAACATTTACAAAATCATCTTAAGTTTGAAACGAAGAAGATTTCTTGTTATTCCAGTAAACCGGAAAAAATCAGGCTATGCCGAAGTCCACCATTTGCACTAGGTGTACAACTTTGCTTCCGCCGAGTTTTCCCCAACATTTGAGGCTTTAATGAAACAAATTGGTTACACATGTATCATTCAAAGTATTTTCCATCGCTGGCCACTACTTTCTCCCATCTTTCGGGCAGTGTACGAATCGCGCGTCGAAAAAATTGTTGATCTTTTGAAGCGATCCACGAATCGATCCAATTTGTGACTTCTTCATGAGATCGGAAGTGTTGGTCAGCCAGGCCATGCGCCATTGATCGAAACAGGTGATAGTCAGAGGGAGCAATGTCTGGAGAATACGGCGTGTGGGGTAGGACTTCCCATTTTAACGTTTACAGGTACGTTTTGAACTCATTTGCAACGGGGGGTTGAGCGTTGTCGTGCTGCAAAATCACTTTATCGTGCCTCTCGCTGTATTGCGGCCGTTTGTCTTTTAATGCTCTGCTCAAACGCATTAATTGCGTTCGATAACGAGCACCTGTGATTATTTCACTTGGTTTTAACACCTCATAGTACACGACGATGAGCTGGTCCCACCAAATGATCTTGGAGCCGGGGATATTCAGTTTGGTCGTCGACGTGGAAACATGGTCGGAATATCCCCATGATTTTTTGTGTTTAAGGTTATCGTAATGAACCCATTTTTCGTCCCCGGTCACAATGCGATGCAGAAATCCCTTCCGATCTTGCCTCTGAAGCAACTGTTCACAAACACACAAACGCCATTCAACGTCTCTTGGATTCCACTCATACGGGACCCAGGTTCCTTCTTTCTGAATCATGCTCATGGCCTTGAGACGTTTTGAAATGGCTAGCTGTGTCACTCCCACTGGTCGTGCCAATTCTTCTTGAGTTTGACACGAGTCTTCACTCGGCAATGTCTGCAATTCTGCATCTTCGAAAACTTTCTCTCTTCCACCACTACGCCGGTCTTCGACGTTAAAATCACCGTTCTTGAAGCGTTGAAACCACTCACGACACGTTCTTTCACCAACAGCGTAATCACCATACGTATCTGAGAGCATTCGAGACCCAGCCGCTGTTTTCTTCATATTAAAGCAAAACAGTAACACCTCCCGCAAATGACGAGAATTTGGCTCGTAAACTGACATTTTCAATCGAGAACAACTTTATGACGCAGACACAAACCGACTAATGTTTGAATGGTGTTCTGTTGATCGGGGTCCAAGCCAACTGCCTGACGTCTGCGATGTGTTTTTTTCGACCGTTACTTACCGTTATCGCCACATATCGGCAAACGGCGGAAGCAAAGTTGTACACCTTATATAATAATTTTCGATTCAAGCAAAACCTATCTCAATACAATCATTTGATTTGCTGTTGGAAAAAGTTCGTTATAAAATTACAAAACGAAGGAAATCAATTTCAATATTAATCTTTGACATTATTACTTTTTGCCGCTTAGCACTACACTGGAATAATTGTTATGAGTGAAAAAACATCAACCTTCTTCGGAC
Source organism: Merodon equestris (assembly GCA_958301585.1). Lineage (NCBI taxonomy): Eukaryota > Metazoa > Arthropoda > Insecta > Diptera > Syrphidae > Merodon > Merodon equestris. The sequence goes on along the minus strand of OY284417.1, from coordinate 71,419,706 downwards.
ACAATTTATTACAGAGGGAGAGCGCAATTTACATGGACAACAATATATATTAATTTTTAGGCGGGAAAAAGCCTAATTACGCGCCTTTCTCAAATGCCATTAAAGTTGTCATCTTAGCCTAACATGTTCTCTTTGAATCTCTTTAATATATTTCTGCCCTTCGCCAGGGCTATTAGGGTTAAATTCCTTTCATCGCTAAATATAATAGATTACTACTCGTCCAACCAAATCTTGCGTGTTTCAACAAACCTCCATCTTGCTTCCTTAAGTCGTGGGAGTAGCTTAAATGTCAGCAAGCGCTTTTGGTATACGTCTTCGATCATATGACCAGGTTGATTAGATTGCTTTTTTCAAAGAAAATATCCACCTGTTCTCTATCAAATATCATATGTAGGGATTAAAACTATATCACAGATGAACAATATCGTCAAAAAGCTAATGAATGACAGGAACCTAGCCAATCGTCGTTGTAACATTGTGTGTAACTTATCGAGACCTGAGTAATCTCTGACCACTTAGTATCAGGTAAAGAGCACTGTGCCTACACAAAGTAGGCACATTCAAGCGTCAACTCAAAGGCTTGGATGATGAACATTGTGTTGCTTTCTTCTTATTTTCTATTCCATCTTCACCTTTCCCTTACCCTCAAATGTCGTTCAACAAGGGGTCCTTATAGAAAAAGCGGCTACACAACTGTGAGATCGAATACTTGATCGAAATAACCCTTAGTTCCTAAAGCTGTCACTCCCTGTTACATTACAGTATGTAATTCATATTGTCTCACCACCTCTATTTTTCGGTCTAACTGGAAAAAGGCTAAGTCATCCTTTTTCCTAAAAAAAAAAAGACATCTGCAGCCTTATCGGGTTTTGGTTATTGGCTATTTCCGAATTGTAGTAATAGGCGATAAAATGTCTTAAATCCCTCCATAAAGACAGACGTGTCGCAAGGCTCTGTCCTAGGTCCCATTCTTTTCCTCCTATACTTCAATAAACTATCCCATATCGTAAAACATGCATATGTACGACGTGCAGCTACAAATATCACTTAGTTTGGCGGAACCAATTGCGAAAATAAATAAGGAACCTCAGAACTAAGACAAAACCAACAACCTCTACCTCTGTGTCTGTGAGTCTAAGTCCCTTGTTATACGAGTATACCGCAACCCGGTCGATATTTCTACCCTTCTACCATCAACCTTCGGCAGTTCGGTGTTGGCTACGTTGCCAACCTTTAACTTGAGACGATCACTTAAATACCAGTTAGAAGGCATCCCTTTCGTTTTAAGCGCAAGTGTTACACGTGCAGAAAACATGCAATTGTTGTTACATAAAGACTGCTAAATAGCCCTGGCAAAATTGGATATTGGACGTCTCTCTCTCAGTTATCGCTTAAAATCCAATTGTTTGGAAATACCGATCTCTACTGTATTTTCTCTTGAAAGGGGTGATTAGATCCATCTTATCAGATAATTTTTTTGCCATATGATTTACGTTTGTGGAAATCATCATCATTTATCACATCTCATTTTGCCATTGTCCAACTTATGTGAAGTGGAAACGCTGTAGCAATAACAACTACCATATTTCCCTCTGCAAGGCACTGAATTCGACATCTTTTTTGAATAGCAAATGTTGTTTTCGAACGCCATAATTATGCCTAACATATTTAATTGACAACAATATAATGCCCACTCACACCGTTGGCATATATTGTCTCCATGGGCATCGTTAGGTAACTAATCTTCATTCAAGAACCAGCAGCTGAGCAGTTAAGCGTTCTGCATTATATCACTAGTCATATCATATTTTTGAAAATTTGCGTGGCTTTGATCGATCGGGCTCTTTCATTCTTTTTATGGTTTATTTTCCTTTTTTTTTCACTTCTGAAACAAATTCATTTTTATTTCATTTATCAGTTGAGTAAATAAAAAAAAATAATTTGTGTAACTGCTGATAAGCAGTATGATCGCATAAGTATGCGATCGGGCTGCCTTGCATCGCTAATTTTCTTGCGATCATGTAGAGTCTTTCTTCGAATTAGTTCGAAGATAGTACTGTTGGCGCAAGTGTCTATTGTGTCTTCCACAATTTGTTTGAATTTTACATAATTTAAAATCAAGCAACTATTTCAAAAATCGTGAGTTAATATTTGTGAATTTTTGGTGGAGGTTGATAAGCAGCTTAAACCTTGACTTATCACTTTCTGACAAGTGACCTACATATATAAGCATGCAATTACGTCAAGACGAGTGGGTGGCGGATAATCTGAAAATTGTAGGCTTTCGTTATTGCATTTCGCGGTGTTCCCTGTCAATGGGGTGTCCGGTAGTTGAGAAAGAAGAAGAGAAAGAAATGGGACCTTTCTTGGTGGGTCTTTTTTAAATTTGTGAAAAAAACCAGAGCCGAAGCTTTTCTTAGTCACTAATACAGAGATGAATTGAATCTATTGTTTATAACCGGCTCTGAACAGCATATTTCGAGAAGTTTTTTACAGACATAAGGCGATCACAGAGCACGAGATCATTCCTCCCTACTGAAATGAAAAGTTTAATATGCTTGAAGCCACCAGTAAGCGAACACACGTTTTTAAAATTATTAACGATGGGTGTTGTAGTGTGACCCTTCCTGCGCTCGTTTGGAATTATTGTTAATTATTGTCAGGTATTGTCTCAGTTAAATGACTTGATCCGTCTTTGACTAACATAGATTATAAGTTAACATCGATGTGAAGGAGTAACTATGGTGACCCAGCTTCCAGCTTTCACAGCTGTGTTGCAGTTTTTGAGTGTACATTAGTATGGTCCCAACATGTAGTACATCGTCGTCAAAGAACTGGGCAAGACCGGTGTCACTCGTGGAGCTCTTAATATTACCTTGACTTCTAAATGAGGCTTAATATTTCTTTAACTTTTTCGTCTCAAACGATGAAGGTTGTCGTTATACTGGGGATTATCGTACAAAGATTAGCTAGAGAGTAATTTAAGGCTGGTTTAACCCCATCTTACTCAGTTAAATGTCGTTCGTCGTGTTCCAATTCGAATCGATAATACTGCTTGCCAGTTGGACTATACCCATCGTCTCTGTCTGCATACATGCATATGTATGTTCCTTTCATACAAATTGTTTTCGCACTTTGTTCGTTTGTTTTATCCTCTCCGTATTGGATGAAATGGAAGGTTTCTACAGCTTTGTGATTTTCTCAGAATTTTTTAACAATTTTGCATCTTGATCATTGGGAAAGCTTTTTCTTCTTGGATATATATAGGTGCTCGTATATAACTGGTCCTCGTTCCTAGAAAGATTTCCAAAAATGATAGTACACCACTAGATTGTCTTTCCGTTGGAAAAGGTGCAACTTATTTAATTTTGTTACGTTTTGCTACCTACAAATCTATTAACAAGTTCCTTCATCTGTCATGCTTTACATCTGGTATTAAAATATTGCACTTACTAATTGGATTTGATAAGCAATTACTTTAATTAATGCATAAAATACCCACCTTAACAAAATGTTGGCCATTTCAAAATTCAAAAAGTGTTTTATCCATTAGCTTTTGCCAAAGTACAATGTCTGCAAATTTAGGCATTAATTTTGTGCTTTGCCATGCTAGTTCCCTTCTTCCATGCGAGAAGCGTCAACTTACGAGCGACTTAATAACTCATCCGAAACAGAAGCTCACAGCAAACTTATTGTTATTAACTTGCCAACGACTTGATAATTTCCGTATTTGATAGCACTGACCCACTGACATCATTATCATTTGTGGCGATTTCAATCTCCTGCGCCACCCTCTAGCTTTGATTTGCTCTTTTCACCCTCATAGGCAAAACTTTTACTCGGCAATCACGAAAATAAGTAGTGCTTCAGTTTTCTGCTCAACAACATTAACTTTAATTTTCTCCTAAACCCTAACACGCACATGTCCTTAAATGATTTTCTTGTCCTATTTCAGTCCAAAGTTATCAGTTACCTTATCCTATATTCACAAAAAAAGGCGTAAGTACCAGGTACTCATGAAATTTGATGTGTAAACAGTTCTTCTTCCTCATTAGCTTCTTCAATGCACAATTCTCGGCAAATTTGGATTGTCTTGCCGATATCCAAGTAGGACTCAAATTCTTGTCTTCGTTCCATTATGAATATATTTTTTTTCGATAAGGATTTCGTTTTCCTCGTCACGAAAAGGCAAATCTAACGTTACCATTCATCATCTAATTATTCTGGTTTCTTTTGATATTTATCGAAGCAGTTTTCAAGCCAAATGTCACATGAATCTTGTTCGGCATTTTCTTCTTCCAATGCCTTATTCGATTTTCGAACACGTTCTCGTTAAACAGGCCATGAAGTTGGAATATAGGCGATTTGAACAGAACTTTTTGACATATCTTGCCTGAGAAGATACCAAGCAGCTTCTTGGCTCGTAAGTTCTACACAATTTAGCATGTCGGCGCTCAATTTTCTTGCTATCACTACTATTGTATATCGAATTCGGGATGCTCGTCCATGGTTTTAATTATTTTCCGCTGAAGATTGTTTTATTGACATATTCAACAACGTAAGCTGCACAAGAGTATTCCTCGATAATAAATTGAAAGTCCATATTTGAACCCAGGACTTTAAAAACACTCGTGGTGTCTTTATTCCTGCTTGTTGTCTAGGTACATAGCATATGAATTTATTTTGTGCTCTAGCAAGGTGTCCAAATCAGGATAATCGTTCTCTTCAAGTGCTTTCCGGATTCGCTTGTAATTAATCGAATATGGTGCGCGACGTATGTCAGTATTTGGCATCGGCTCAAGTATGTGTGTTGATCGAGACAGATTCCGCTAAGAGTTTTACGTGGACACCTGCCTTGTCGGCTTAATTCCACGGCGGGCCTTCCCGCAAGGAGTTGATTTTATGGACGACAACCAACGTCCTTATTTGCATAGTTCATGTTCATAAGTAGCAATTCGGAGCCATGCGCAGGGACATGGCTTCCCTCTTGGTATGGGGCGACCTAAAACCTCTTACCGATATTAATGGTATCGGCACCCTCCGTACAACTGAGTAAAATTACTGTTGTTCGTTATTGCATTCAAAATTCCCGCGATTTGGGATAACCAAAGCCCCCACGATACTCCCACAAGGGGGCCTACCGCAAGACAGGCCAGGACTGTCATTCCGATATCTGACATTACTGTCATTTATCAGTCTGCCATTATTGTTATTCTGGTCAAGCCGTTACTCCCAGTAGGGTTACTGAGAGCCTTAAATTTGCTAAATAGCCAAAAGGAAAAAGCCAACAGGTAAATAGCAAAGGTCTGCCTTCGTAATCGATTATCTGTCACAGGATAACCAATTAGTTATCGGCATTTTGCATTCGATTAGCTAACTAGCTATATAGCTAAAAATAGCCATACAGCTAAAAAGCTATGTAGGCTACGCCGCTTAGCCTTTTAATCTAGCCCCCCGGGTATATGAATCGAGACGGCAAGAATGACGCTTCGAAACGACAAGAGGTTGAATTCTTTTTTTAACAGATATAAGGAGATTTTAGGAGATATAGACACTAGTTGGTCAATCAAAGCCTCAGCCTGAGCCTTTTCCTGTCCCAGAGCATCGGTTAGAGATTCATTTAGCCACAACAGTATATGAGCATGCGGACTGCCACGGTGTTGAAATTCTATTCTTTTGAAATAGTGCTTCACGTAGTGTTGGCCAAACGGACTGAAACGCGTTGATTGAAGTATACTGATGATAACTTGCACAAGTTTATTAAAGTGGATAGCACAGGTGACAGGATCTTCATTTATGAGTGTAGCTTTTAAGTTGAAATGCATATTTTCAAGTTCTTCCGTATCAATATCTGCTCCATTGTTTCTGAGTTTATACAACAGCTTCATTAATTTTGGCCAACCAATTTCATTGGCGCTTAAAGTAAAAAAGAACGTCGGTTTTCCAAGCTGACGAATCATCGCAAAAAGATCGCGTTTACCTTGAGCCCAGTAATAAGTGGAGTTTGGTATCGATCGTAGAAAAGCCAAATTAGTTTCAAGACATCCATCAATGAAATCTGCTGATTCTACTTGAGCTCGAGTGAGTTTTGTATTTTTTCCAATGAATTTGAAGGCAACAGTTATTACATCGCGTGTTCGGATACGTAAAATTTTCATTGGCATGAATAGCAAGTGCTGAGGAGTCACACCACGTATATCCGCTCTTCGCAGTTTACTCGTTGCCATCATGAATGGCGTCACAGTCAGTCCTTCCTTAAAGACACGAAATTGACCGAGATAAATTGAAGGAAACGCCATTTCTTCACAGTGTTCATCAGAAAGAACACTAACGGGCACTTCGTGTTCTCCTGGAGCTATTCTTAAATATCTATTCTTCTATAGCGTTTGTTGTTGAACGTGTAGACTATCTTTAATATCGATTACTTCACTTAATTCTTCGGTGGAATGAACTGGTGCTGTGTTCGGTACGAAGAAGGAATCGTTCATCTTTATGTTATAGAATTTATAGAGTGGTGTCTCTATCAAGAACTGGAGCCACTGCTTGACAACGCGTTTTTTAACAAAGCCAATCAGGTAACTTTACTTATGAATTTTTCTGCGCTTAATGTGAACATTAATACAATAGTCGTCATCGAGTTCTCGTGGGAGACAAGTAACCATATTGTAAACTGAAACTGGTACATTCACAACTTGACCTAAAATCCCATATTGACCTTGTCCATGCCTAAGTCTCCTGATTTGCATAAACGGAAGGCGCGGGGATACCAATCGTTCAGTGATCAAATCTAGCTCTGGTAAATCGTGTGGCCGTGGAGGATATTTAAATCCGTGTGATGTTGAAAAGTTCGGAATTCTCTCTTTCCGCAAGGAAGCGTGAAGATGTTTACACGTCAAAAAGTGAACCTCATTTCCACCGTGGTACACCAAGGACACAAACGGTGACCTTAAATTCCATTCTGTTTCCCACTTCTTTACGCCCAGAACCTCCATTTTGAGGCATGAAGTAGAATCTCCTATCAACTGTTCGGTTGGCTTTGGTCTGTGACTGAGAACGTATAAATTCCTTTCTCGGCTTTGTCAGGCTCCTTCCTAAATATACTAGTCAAGTCTACATAGTCTTCAGCTTAGGGTATCCACACCGTATTGAGAATATTCAACATAGGCTTACTTCTTCGGCCGTCCTTAGGCCTATGATACCTATAATAATGATCGTTTTAAACTAATCAACTTTCAACTTCTAGAAGAATGACGCCGGGTCGCAGTCATAGTTTTTATTGCCCAGTCAAGCTCCCAGTTTAGTCGAGAATGATAAATTAATATTACACTATGACATCAACTTCTTTGATTATATGAAATGTTTCGGCTACTTTTTGACCAACTCGCTTTCATTACTAACGTTGACGATACCACAAAATACGAAAAATAAATTACTTGTTTTAGTGCACTGACGTATATTCGGTATTTACGAGTATATCCAGCGAAAGCGAACTTGACCTCGGCCTTCAGTTTGACAAGAATGAATGTCATTGCTAACACTGTATGGCTTCCTTTCATTTCACATGAGTTCAATTTGCTCGAGACTAGTGAATCATAACCTCATATTCAGTAGCACAGCTTATCTACTTCAACTAATCAAGTATGCTTGACATTGTACTAGCCTTATGGGGGGGACAATTAATTTTGATTTGCTTTTACACAGCGGTCGTTACTAGTGCGGTGCTTAATTATTAAGTAGATAAATAAATAAGTCACGTACGAATGCTCTTTTTTTATTTATCCAATACTATACTGGTGGAAGAGCAGTTCTCGTATAGCACACGTATGGCATTTGAGTACTTTTTTTATTAGAAAAGACTTCAAAACGTGGGGCTCATGTATGAAACAATGCCTGGTGATTAGGTAATTATGGTAGATTCTACATTCAGGTTCTTGTTACATGCAGGGTTTATATCCATAAATAAACAATCGTCCAGTGTTAAAATATTAAAATTGTATTCCCTTTTAGAACACCCATAGGTTAGGTTAGGTAAGGTTAGGTGGCTCCCTTCCGGGGTGGGGATCACTTTGACCAATATCGGTCCATTGTGATACTACTTGAGTCGGCTTTGTCACCGCTACTCTTGGAACCATTTTGAGTGCTGAATTAAATTCGATATCGTGTTCTTGAGGAGGCTAGAGCAGGGCAATAATATAAGAGATGGGATGGATTCTTGGTCTTCCTCATCATGACACCTACTGCAGTAGTCATTATATGGCATGCTTTCCTAAGGCGCAATGTCCTGTTAGGACTTCGATGAGGCTGCTTATAATCTGCCTGCGTATTTTTAGTAGGCTTGTGGTTTAAGATTGACAATACCTGGGCCAGGTTTGTCTCGCGTAGTTTCATGTTTTAAGGTCAAGCCATCTCTCATTTGCCTGTTGCAATGCATTTTTTTAGATTTTATATTTTTCCGTTTCCATTGGTGAGTAGATTTCCCCTTTAACAGCTCCAGTGTGGTGGCCATTTTGGGTAGTTCGTCTGCTTCACAATTACCTGCTATATCACTATGCCCAGGTACCCAGCACAACGTGTTATCTGCTCGATATCTCATTTAGAGACGTGCGGTAGTGCCTAATAAATTTTGATCTTATTATTGCTGCTACCACCCACTAGAATACCCATAGCAATAAGAATTCTGTATTCTGTCAAAGGCGACGATAGAGTTTGATATGAGTAAGCTCGTAATCTCAATTTGAAAAAGCATCTCCCACTAATTAAGCAACTGAAAAATACCTGCAAGATCATATACAGCGTGCGCCATCTCATATGGGTCGATATAAATTTCGAATACAATCAACAATTCTCAACCGATTTTGGAAATTCGAAAACTTTTATTCAATTTAGACCATTACAATTTATTTTAATTAATTTTTGAAAACAATATCAATTAAATGACCGCCTTTATTGCCGATGCAAAAATGGGCTCGTTTTCGCGCATTCTCCATGACTTTTCGAGCATTTCGGTCGAAATTTCTGCGATTTCCGCATGAATGTTTCTTTTGAGCTATTCTATTGTCTTCAGGGCGTTAGAATACACCTTGCTTTTCAGGTATTCACAAAGAAAAAAGTCTGGGGGAGTCAAGTCCGGCGATGTCCGAGGCCAGTCAATATCGCCCTTATTATGAGACCAATCTTCCTGGAAACTTCTTACGCAAACGGTTCATTGTCTTGTCCGCAGTATGGCATGTCGCGCCGTCTTGTTGAAACCAAAAGTGAAATAAGCCTTTTTTTAGCATTTCTGGGACCACATAATGGGCCAACATCCACCGATATCGATCGCCATCCACTGTATCGCCAACTTTGAAGAAATATGGTCCAATGATGGTTTTAGCGCATACACCGGCCCAAACAGTAACTTTTTGATCATATAGCGGCTCTTCGTGAATAATGTGAGGATTTTCGGTGCCCCAGAAGACACAATTTTTTTTATTAACTGAGCCAGAGAGCGTAAAATATGCCTCATTGGTCATCAAAATTTGCTGCCAGAACTCCGGCTCAGCATTAATCATAGCAACGATATTTTTTGAGTATGCCAAGCGCTCATCTTGTTTTAAAATTCTTTGAGTTATCTGCACTTTGTATGGAAATAAGTGAAGATCATCCTTTCAAATTCTCCGCAAAGTGGTCCCACTGCGAACGGCGCCGATGTGAAAAACTTGGGTCTTCTTGAACACTGGCCTTCACGGACTGAATAGGTGAGTTTGAACGCCGCGGACGTGACCTAGGTTGCTCACGAGGGCTGCCACAGAACCAAATTGAAAAAAATTCGAGACCCAACGACGAATTGTATCTTTTTTGAGCGCAATACGATCACGATATTTTGCACGATACGCACGTTGAGTTAGCACAATCGAGCGTTAATTTTTAATGAACATTGAAACTATTTCCACACGTTCTTTTAGTCTGAAGCGATGGTTAAAATTATACTGAATTGACGTTTCCAAAATGCTATGACATATGAAAATCGGTTGACAATTGGTGAAGTTATTCGAAGTTTACATCCACCCATATGAGATGGCGCACTCTGTACTTACCTATTAATAAACGAGGGGTGATCCAAAAATAATGATATTGAAAATAAAGCATGGTGACTATAAAAAATTATTTATTTCTTTACTTAGTCTCCTAACATGTCAATATATTTAGTCAATGTTTTTCTAAACCCAGGATGGTCTTAGAAAATAATTCTTTGTCTCGTCTCGACGCTTTCAAAACGTCTTAGCAGCAGCCATAACTTCGCAATGTTTTTATTTGGACTGCGCAGTGAGATTCCGAAATAGTAGTTCTCCAAATATTCTACCATAATTATTCCTTCAGCGTCCCAAAAAAACGGTTGCCATAACCTTTCCCACCGAACTTGACATTTTGAATTTCTTAGGAGTCGGTGAGGAAGCTCGCTTCTGTGTCATTGATTGTTGTTTGATTTCAGGATAAAAATAATGGATCCAGGTCCCACCCACGGTAGCAAAAACATTTCCTGATCTGCTTGAAATTTCTCGAGTTTCACCCTCGAAATGTTGACTCATTTTTTCTTTTGCTCGTCGGTTAACATTCTCGGTATCCAACTAGCCGAGACCTTATTTATATTAAATTCGTTCGGAAGGATTCTTTGGACGTGGATTTACTTCCTTCGCGATATTCGTCTTCGGTGGATGTTCTGCTCAGTTTAAAATCCTTGGCCCAGCGTGTTATTGTAGAATATGGCGTAGCAGAGTCACGAGTCCCTTACAATTTTTAAATTACAAATTTTGGAATTCACTTGCTTCTTTACTCTTCAACGGTCACACAAATAGTCAATTTGAATTTGAAAATAACGCTCAAGCTTGTCGTTGAATGTATATCTGACAGAGTAGACAGTTAAAGGCCACTATGGTCCGTCCACTGGGCAAATAAACTTCATTAAAAGGAGACTATGACTGAATTCACCGGCAAGCTCATGCAACAGCTTTCATATACACATAGCTAAGTGCGAGTATACACTTAGACTCTAAGGGTCTAAATGCTATCCCCCGCAAGTGATGAATTCCAATAAACGGTGAATCAGTCCATTCATCAAATTGCCATGCGACACGTATTGATTGGTCTTATTGGTATGAAAGGCTTAGAGACGGCTCACCAGGGCTATGGACATTGAACTTAACTATGACTATGAGTGCAGTAAAGCAATAGTTGGTGCGGATTTATGACTCATGACAAATCTACGATGGAACCAGCTCATTTATTATTTTCTGTCCTTATGACATAAGTACGACTACATGTATCATCATGCGTAGGTAGACTACAGCATCAGACTGTATTTAATTAATACAACTTAGTCATTATCCGAAAATGGATTCCCTTCGCCGACTAGCAATTAGTGTAAAAATAATTTAAAATCAGATACAAATTTGTCGCGAATTTGTTTACGCAGACAGAACTTGAACTTGAAAGATAAGATTAGATCCACAACCAATTATTTTAATTTAGGAATTCCCTCTCGCTATATCCACTATTCTAGGTAGTCACACGAAATCATCACTCGCACGGCCGTTCTTGGCGCCTCTCATGCCTAGGTACCTCAGTGGAGCTTTCACTCATGTCCCAGAATAGCAACATAGATTTAAGCATTTCGCAAATTTGTAAATCTACAAAAACCGTGAATCTGTCCGTAAACTGCACTTGCACAGATCACCCATGTGCTGCTGTTGTACTCGTACAAATGATTTATTGGTAAACGGGTATGTGTCATGTTTGTGTGATCCCACGATTTAAAAATGGATTAATTGAGCTCGATTGGGACGCGTATGAATACTTTATCGTGAGACCGATCACCGTGCAAAAACCAGCAAATCACTTTAGCTGAGGCTTCACTCGAATTTTTGACTTTCATAACTGAAAATTCTTATCAAAATTATTAACGCGTTTTATTTTGGTTTAATTTTTCTCCTTTCGAATTTTAGAAACTCAGTGATGTACGACTACTTGTACTTCTATCTATCGAACCTACCGCGGTGGCATGTGCTTGCGTTCGCCGGCGTCGCCTACGTTGTTTATTACTTCATTCAAGTTGTCAAGGTAAGTTCTGATTTTTCTATTCCGTAATGTACATACATACATAAAAAGATGTCTTATTACTTGTAAGTCATTCGGTACTTAGACTATTTAAGATGCAAAAAAATGTTATCTGTATTGTACGAAGTAGGGGTGTACAAAAGAGCGATGCACTTTCAGTTTGTTCGGATTGCCAATCAAGTCAAATGTCAAATGGAATTTATTGAGCTGATTGGTTGACATTGTTTTTTATTTCTTGTTTTTTTTTTGTTTTGTATAGTGGGTGGAAAATTGGAAAATACAAATGGAAAGAATTAATTGATAAGAACGCGACTGGAGTAGAGAAATGAAACACAGTCGGCGGACATTTAAGTTCTTTGTGAACGAATAAAATAAATAGCGATAACTGTCAAAAGTTGGCATCAAATTTGAATCCTGCAAGTGGCATTTATTGCTGCCATTAACATACAAGCCACTGTCCTAAAATATTATACTTCTGAGTACAAAAATTGCGCACTCACATCAACGCTTTTAACGAGTTTACGACTTTATGTCTGACTTTTCCTTTTAAACACAAAATGAGAAATGAGTCAACATCACTATCCTGTCTTCCCTACTTTGAATTTGAGCCCTGAATGGAGCACACGGTCACGTCCTGTATGTCAGTGCCAGTGAGAACATATTTCACCAATATTCTGCATATTGCTCAGCAAACTTGTGGTCTTTGATCTAAAAATACAAAAGTTAGGAAATGTTATTTTCCATACGTGCCATAAAACATGACATGAAAACCTACAAAATCAGCGTCAATTAGCATAGTTAGAATATAACTCATAGCATCATGTGTAGTGTATTACTCAGAGGTTTTACCCAGATTTGGGAAGCTATTTTGAGTGCCTGCGAATGATTAAAGCATCATTATGGGTAAATTCTATTCCATTTCTGAGTCGATTCTTTGATATTATCCATAGATAAAAATTTGTATAGAATTCAAATGAATTTAATTGATAAATGCAAAATGGACAAAGTTGGTAGCAAGTTTTACTACCCATGGTCACGGTTGATCTTTTCCGAAGAGAATTATCATTATTATTACCAGCCATATTCGCCAAGCCTCCCTGTCATGAGTGCGTTCCTTTAATTTTTCACTGTTCTGCATCTCTTCTAGGTCCATTGTTATATTATCCTTGTCTTATGTTGACCTTCCCGGCGGACATCTTTAAACGGGCTTTCCACTCATTATTCGTTTGACTGTTCGTTCACTGGCCATTCGTTCTACGTGTCCTGCCCATCTTAGTCTTCGCGATTTTATTGCTCGGATAATGCTTGAGATGGAATAGAGTTCCTAAATTTCTTGATTTTTTAGTTGTCTCCATTCACCTCTTTCATCGTCCTGTTTTTTTTTTCCATTATATATTCGCCTTCAAATCTCGTTTTAAAAGATCCGAAATCTATTTTCCTCCGGAAAGCGTCTCTGACATTATGGTTTTATAAATGCGGGTTTAAACACTGCGAGAATTGTTTTGAATAATCCCTTCATTGCGAAGAAGCACGTGTTGCCCATACGCTGCCTTTTATTTATTTCGTTTTTGGCAGTCAATATGGTACCCAGATATTTGAACTTGTCCACTTTTTGATCCAAGTTTGTGGTTTTTGTGTTTGGTTTTCTCTTCAATTACTTCCAAGCCTACTTCTTTCCTGCATTATTAGACTTTCGACGTTTATCTTAACTTTCTATTTACAATAATATCTACCAATAGGTCCAGATTCTCAGCGTAAGTTACAGCGGATGTGATTCTACAAGGTTTTCCAAAAAGGACTTGACAACTTTTTTTTTTAAATAAAACGCAAACCATTTGAGATATTTCAAACACTTTATTATCGGCTTAAATTACAATCAAAACATTTATGAATGGAACTCGACTTCGTTCATATGTCCACCGCGAGCACGCTTGCAGTGGTCGATTCGTTGGACCCAATTTTCGATGACTCGGCCACACATTTCGGCCGAAACGGCCGCTATTTCGCGTTCAATGTTGGCTCTGAGCTCTTACAACGTCGTCGGCTTGTTGGCATAAACCAATGACTTAACGTAGCCCCAAAGAAAATAGTCTAGAGGCGTTAAATCGCACGAACGAGGCGGCCAATCGACTGGCCCATTTCTTGAGATAACACGCTCATTAAACTTACTCTTCAATAAATCGATTGTAACGTGTGCTGTGTGGCTTGTGGCACTATCCTGTTGAAACCACATGTCGTCCAAGCCCATATCTTCCAATTGGGGCCAAAAATAATCGGTAAACATGGCGCGATAACACTGGCCATTCACAGTAACGTGACGATGGTTATCGTCGACGAAAAAATAACGCCGCCGGCATGCAAACCGCACCAAACAGTTATTTTTTGTGGATGAAGTGGTGATTCATGAAGCACATGTGGATTTTCACCCGACCAATAACGCATATTTTGCTTATTGACGAACCCATCGAGCCAAAAAAGAGCTTCGTCACTGAAGATGATTTTGCGATGAAATTCATCATCTTGGCGCATCTTCTCCAGAGCCCAATCGGAGAACGTACGTCGCTTCAAATTGTCCATCGGCTTCAATTCTTGAGTCAGCTTGATCTTGTATGGGTGTAAACCAAGATCCTTACGCAAAATACGACATAATGTGGTCTGAGCGATGCCCAATTCTTGAGAACGCCGTGGAATTGACTGATTTGGATCGTTTGCTACGGACGCCTGAACGGCAGCGATATTTTCAACACTTCGACCAACCCGTTGTCTCACTGACACGGCCAACATCACACAACGAATATGTAGACTCAAATTTTTGCACTAAGCTTGTTATTGCCTGTCTACTAGGGCGAGAATTACGACCAAAAATTGGAGTTAACGCTCATAAAGTTGCGGTCACCGACTCCGAATTTTGGTCGAACATTTTTATAATTTGCAGACGTTGCTCGTTCGTGTACTTTACCATGATGAAAATGTTGAGTTTACTGAATAAATTGACGATGACAGTTCGATGATTAGTGAAAGGCTGCGTTCACAAATTAAATTCAAAGCTGTCAAGTCCCCATTGGAAAACCCTTTATTAAGGGTTACATATTTCGCTCTCATTTTCTTGAAGAGGTCCCGTTACCAATTCCAGCATCGAATTATAAAGACGTGGTGACAAGGCATATCCTTGTTTTAATTCTTTAAGTATTTAATAATACCTCATGCTACAGCTTCAGATGATGCGGTTTCTTCTCATATTTGCTTAGCAAATCAAGTAGACTCGATAATCAAAAATAATATCGTAATAAGTTGCACAGGAGGACACCAGCTATCAGTGGATATCGTGTTGATCCTTATGTTATAATAAATTGGATGTATACACACTTTGTCTCCTGTAATTTGTGAAGAGAGTATGTAAGTTGTCTAAAGCCGTTCTGTTCGGTTTTTTAGCTAGCCTTTAGGTAATTCTGAACGACTTATGGCAACTACTTTATCCCCACTTAACAAAGATTGAAAAAGAAATGTGAATGACATAACAAAATATTGTAGTTTCCACGTATAATTCACGCCCAAAACGCAAGCTCGTTTTTTCTGATTTTCCTATGTTTGATTCAGCGCATTTTCAAGTTATGTAAATCGAACGCCATTGGAAAACCATTTCCAAGCCAACGAATTCCATTTAACTCTGAGACACTGTGATCGCGTCAATGACATAATGAACAGCAATATGATTCTAATTAACTTTAGAAAGACCGACTTTCAAGAGAAGGCATACGCAACAGCTTTATCATTGTTCCCAAGAAACAAATTTGTGGTTCTGTACAGTCGTGTACGCTTGCGCTGTTTGGTTGGTTTTCATTTTTCTTCAACCATAGAGCGCTATTACTAAGAATTCTCTACGCTTTTGTCTACAACCAAATCGCTTTAATCATATACATACATATGTAGGTAGATGAGTCAGAGACGAATGTCTTCAAAGGAGTTCAGTATAAAAGAAAGCAAATAATATTAAGAATAGACTAAGCTTGGACTCGCGGTTGCTACCACATAGAAAGGCAATATAACGTGGCACACCACAAGGAGGAGCACTGTTACCGCAACGAAATACTCCTATCGCTGGAGGACAGCGGGTGCATTGTGTATGCAGAAGTTATTGCAATAGCAATCAGCGGGAAACATCTCCTAACAATCAGAGATTTGTTGGAAACAAGCGAAGTCAAACTGGTTAATTGGGCAGAGGAATGCGGGTTTGGAATAAATTACCCCGAAATGGAGCTAGTTTTATTCACAGGCAAACGACAGATTCCTCAAATCGCTCTACCAAAACTCAATGGGACTCACCATATATTCACAGACCGCGGCAAATACCTTGGCATGATACTCCACAGGAAGCTCAACTGGAAATTGAATGCAGAAGAACGCATCAAAAAAGCACCAACTGCACCATACATCTGCAAAAAAGCTTTGGGAGCCAGATGAGGTATCAAACCCCATATTACACACCGGCACTGTGGAGATCTGAGTATTGCAAACTTCTAAGTAGAGTTCGATGGATGGCGTGCAACCCTCACTGCAGTCCTCGAAACGATACTTCACCTACTCCTCTTGGATCTTTTTTGCAAGGAAAGGGCAAAGACATCGGCGCTGCGACTTAAGGAATCGAATCATTAGAAGTTCTCCGAAATAGGGTACGCCGGTATTCTACACCAAAGCAATGATCTAAGTGAAGTCACGGACTACTTTATCCCGACCCTAGACTTCAAAATTCTTTATAGAACAATTCCAATAGCCATATAATGACTACTACAGTAGGTGTTATGATGAGGAAAAAGAAAAATTTCCTTCCGATCTCCTGTGTAATTGCCCTGCCTTAGCATCCTCAAGAAGACGATTTCTGCGAGAATATTTCCTGGTCCAAAAGTAATCGGCACTTGTCAATGTCGTCGAAGCAGAAAATCTACACTCTTTCATTACTATTCTTAACGTTATTGTCAATGGCCTTGCCTTTTCCCAGGTTTGATGGTGCTGTTCACAGAGTTGCTACCTATATACAGAGAAGGTGATTACTGCTAGCCTTAATGCTTTACCCTGCCCAAAAACGCAACAAGAAACAACGCGTGTTGCCAGCGCAGCCATCAGTGCCAGTGTTGCCACTGCCCCAACGGAATGTACTGTCGGAAGTATTAAAGACAGTACCAAACATTCTTTTCGTCAGCCACAGCGTATCTTTGGCTCTGCGGTTGGGATGACAGCAGATGATGCTCTCAAAACCGTCCCAAGACTCAGGTTTCTGCACCTTTCTCGTTTGGATATAAGTGTTCAGGAAAGCAACGTAATTTCTTTCATCGCAAAAAAGTTAAATCTTCCGGAAAGCGCTTTTCGGTGTCAACGCCTAGTCAAGAAAGAAGCTGATATTGCTTTGTTACGATTTGTTAATTTTAAACTGGGGTTCCTGCCTGCGCCTATGAACGTGCCTACGACGCTGAATTTTGGCCTTTTGGAGTACAAATTAAACCATTTATTTCCCGGCCAAAAAACGGAGAAGATGTGGCGAATCCAGTGGTGATATAACTTCATTTACTAAAAGTTTCAACGTTTATTACCATAATGTAGGAGGTCTGAGAACCAAATTAGAATCACTTCGTTATGCTTTTGTTAATGATATTTATGATTTTATATTCTTAACTGAAACTTGGTTAAATGATAATATTTTAACTTCCGAATTCGCCAATTTGAAAAATTATACGATATTTAGAAAAGACAGATGTAACATTACATCCGGATCCGAGAGAGGCGGTGGAATTTTAATTGCTGTCAGATCCTCTTTTCATTGCTATAAATTAGATCTTCTCTCTGAGAATTTACCGTCCTCCTCCGGTTGGGATGTAGATCAATTAATTATCAAAATCAGCCTCTTTAATAGTTCTGAAATATTTCTTATATGTAGTTATATTCCTCCTAAAAGTTATATTGATTTATATAATTTACATCTTAACAATTGTTTGCATATTTTTGAGAATTTATCGAATAATCAACACGTATTATATACCGCCGATTTTAATTTAGGTGATATTGAATGGAAATTTGATTCAGATGAGCAATGTTTAATTCCTTTGAATTTAACTACGGAAACCGAAACATTTGTAATCGACTTTTTTTCCCAATACAACTTAAGACAGTGCAATAACATTCCTAATGATTTCGATCGAATTCTCGATCTCGTGTTTGTAGACAACGAATGTTCTTTAAATCTTGAAAAATCTGAGATGCCAATGTTTCGGAATTCCGTTTTTCATTGTGGCCTTTTTGCCAAATTAGATATATATCACTATTCCAATCCACAAAAGTTATATTCCAAGCCCGAATATAAGTACTATTACCAAAGATCAAATTATGACGGCATCAATTGTTATTTAAATGAACATGATTGGAAGGATATCCTAAATTTGTCTAACTTAAGTGAGGCTTACAAATCATTTAGTAACATTATAAGTTCGGGCGTCGAGCGATTTGTACCTAAAATAATAATTCGGAACAATTCTAATCCAATTTGGTTCAATAAGAGGCTATCCCGTCTTAAAAACCAAAAAAATAAAGCTTTTAAAAGATTAAAAAAAAAACCTAATGATCTTGAACTTCGGCTTTTATATATGAAGCTTCAGAAAGAATTCGATTACCTTAATCGTTTTCTATATCGTATGTATATTCTATCAATACAGTCTAATTTAAGGCAAAATAGTAAACAATTTTGGAGTTACTTAAATTCAAGACGAAAATCAAATGGAATTCCTAATTGCATGAATTATTTAGGTGAAACTTCCAATAATATGTCAACAACCTGCAAAATGTTTGCTGATTACTTTAAATCAGTGTATTCTCATGATTCTCCATGTCAAGATTTACCTAGGACCCCAGAATTGTTTCAAATCGGTACACTTCAAATAGAATCAATCGAAGTTTATAATGCATTAGTTCAAATTGATACTGCAACTTCAATCGGTCCTGATGGATTGTCTCCTCATCTTTTAAAAAACTGTGCAGCTTCATTAGTTGAGCCGTTAACATATATTTTTAATTTATCTTTGAGGACTGGATGTTTCCTAGATGAATGGAAATTATTGTTTCTTACACCGATTTTTAAATCGGGATCCAAACTGAAAATTCAAAATTACAGGCCTATCTGTAAGCTTTCACACGTCTCTAAAATCTTTGAGAAAATTGTATATGATAGATTATATTTTAAGGTTTCGAGGCATATATCACTTTTTCAACACGGTTTTGTTTCTGGTAGGTCTACTACCACTAATCTCTCAGTATTTGTAAATTATTTGAATTCAAACCTGGAGGAGAACTGCCAAACTGATATTATATACACTGATTTTGCCAAGGCTTTCGATAGGGTAAACCATAGTACGTTACTTTTAAAACTCTCTCATTTAGGGTTTCATTCTTGTCTTTTGAAATGGATTAAATCGTATTTAACAAACCGTACTCAAAAAGTAAAAATTAATAATTGCGTATCTGATAACATTTCTGTCCCATCAGGGGTCCCACAAGGTAGTCATTTAGGCCCTTTATTATTCCTTTTATTTATTAATGATATCCCCTCGACGTTCCTTTTTTCAAAATGCCTTCTATATGCAGATGATCTTAAAATTTATAAAAAAATTGTATCTTTAACCGATTGTATTAAACTGCAAGACGATATTACCCGTTTGTTATATTGGTGTCATTTAAACTCGCTACACTTAAATGTTTCGAAATGTGTACACTTTTCTTGTTATAGAAGAAGAAATATTGTACAATTTCAATATACTCTGAATGGTCTGCAATTGACTAAAGTCTCTCAAATTAAGGATCTAGGTGTTATAATAGATTCCAAATTGAGCTTTATTGCTCATATTGATTATGTGACCACAAAAGCCAATTTGATGTTTGGATTTATTAAGAGAAACACAAAGGAGTTTTCTGACACTTTTGCACTGAGAGGCCTTTACTTTGGTCTAGTTAGATCTTCTTTGGAATACTGTTGTATTATTTGGAATCCCTTCTACTCAAATGCTGTTGATAGGATAGAAAAAATTCAGCGTAAATTTACTAGATACTTGTTCTGCAAACTTAATTGGAATATGGAAACACCATCTTACAGAACAAGGTGTCTTTTATTTAATGTTATCATATACGTCGTAGATACTTTTTATTAACCCGACATCGTATGCTCTTCCGTACTAGTTTCCATCGCACTAATTATGATATAAATGAACCATTATCGCGTTGCTTTCGAGAAGCTAATTTAGCACATAATAATTTAGATTTTTTAGAACATTGCTCAAGAAATGATTTTAAAAATTTTTTTTTTTCATATCTTGTAAGTCTTAATACTTAACAAGAACAACAAAAAAAAACAAAAACAAACAGAACTGAATTATATTTACTTTTATTGTTATAGTCTTAAAGAGAGATCGAATGTAAATAAATAAATAAATAAATAAATATATATGCACACTAAGTTTTAATTTTTTTTTTAATAATTGACGCTGAGTGTGTAAAAACTATTTTTCTGTCGACATGTTGCGCTTCTTTGCCAAAGACTTGACTTTCCTCAAAAGTCATACATGTAGCCGTCTAAGCTTATGCTTAAGGTCCTAAAATTAATTATCGTGCACTCGGTTATAGCATGGCTGAAGTGATGCATAATCGACTTTCTTACACCAACACAATGTGCTTTGCTTCAAATCCTTGAAAGGTCTGCACACTATCTGTTCGCTTACACCTAGGAACTCTAAGCTCGATGACCGATCCGACAGCTGTTACCGTGCCTATTTCAGAATATTTTTCCTTATCGATTTAATGACGAAACTCCGTAAACTAGAACCCTACCGAAAATCATATTATATTAAACAGAAATCTTAATTTAACACTTTTTAGACCACTTCCTTAATTTTCTTCTTAAATACCCTTTAATCTAATTCCTTGTTTCTCGTCTTTACAGAGACCCATATTAGCCGTTTCAAATGGTCCGTTTAAAGACTTTCTTTTAAAGAATGTGCCTACATTGGAAATGAAATTCTGGCCGACTTTCTGGTGTGTTGAAAGTCGGGCACAAACTGTCTTTGCCAGCATACTCCGTTCTTCAAGTATGCCAAAAATCGACTATAAGAGGTAAGCTCTTAACACCACACCAGCGCTCTGTTTCTAAACTTCTATTTGTTATTTTCAGAGAAATTTTAAAGCTAAAAGATGGTGGTGAAGTAGCCCTAGACTGGTTAGAAAAAGGCTGTGATATCAGTGCTCCTGTGATAATCATACTACCCGGTCTGACAGGTTCGAGCAAACACCAACCACCTACGTATATCTTTAAATCTTATTTCATATACTATCTTAGGTGAATCGCAGGCTGATTATATAAAGTGCTTAGTGATTGCTGCCAATACAGCAGGTATTCGAGTGGTCGTCTTCAACAATCGGGGTCTCGGCGGTATCGAACTGAAAACGCCACGTCTCTACTGCGCGGCAAATTGCGAAGACTTGTCCGAGGTCGTGAATCATGTCCGAAAATGCAACCCCAATGTGAAATTAGGTGCTACTGGTATCTCTATGGGTGGTCTCATCCTGGGGAACTACCTGGCTAAGCACAGTGAACAATCGCGGAAAATTCTGACTGCAGCGAAAATCATCTCTGTACCATGGGATGTCCACAAAGGTAATGCTAGTATCGAAAAGCCAATATTGAATAGCTTGCTTGGGCGACATCTGGCCAATAGCCTATGTCGCATGTTAAGCAAATGCGATGTATACCGGGATACGGACATCGATCTTGACCGGATCATGTCGGTAAGAAATTACATGAAAACTTAATATTTGGTGACGACTTAGTGTTTTTGTTTCTTTCAGGCGAGAACGATCAAGGAATTCGACTCGATGTTTACGTCGAAACAGTTCGGCTATGCGCATGTTGATGACTACTATAGTGATGCCACGTTGCATAATAAATTGGATAATATTTCCGTGCCTTTACTTTGCCTAAGTGCCGCTGATGATCCATTCCAACCGTTAGATGGTAAGGTTTAAATAAATCAAATAGTTCTTTTAAGTTCCTATGTTCCACTTTTACGACACAAGCAGTTGGCTGACTTGCCCAAAAACTTGCCCAAAAGAGGTTCGACTTTTTGTCTTTCTGTCGTAATATGTTAATTTTGTTTTGCAAATATTTATGTGTATTCCAACAACGTTCATTTAGGAATTAACAAAGTTTATTCTAGAAAATTATCCTCATTTGCATCTATGGTATTTTTCCAAAGATCCAAATAGCAATCAATTATGCCTCTTTTGGAAAAGGCCTTATCTCTTGAGGCCAGGAAATCCTTAAACTCGTGTTTGATGGCTCCTCGGCAAAACTTCATATTCCATTGGCGTAAGCTTCAGGAACATAGACTGTGTTGTATGTGGGTCTTGCATTATCATGCAACAGTATGGGGCTATGCCTATTTACTACATATGTAAAGGAGTTTTTGCCTAGTCTACAGAGGTTATTAGCTTCTTTGTATAATGGGGAATATTAGGGTTACTGAGTAATTATACATTCTTGTATTGTATATTATTAAGTGGTTCAGCTCAATAGCATGGACGAAGATCTTGTCTTAAGGGCGTATTTCATGTCGCCTTTCAGAACACATAAAATCACGAATTTAATTAATATTTTATTCACATTTCTTATGTAAATCCATAGAACTAATCAAAGCTCTTCGTTCATCCTGAAATTTTCAAAATATTTTTGACTGAGTTAAACTATCGAAATGATTCTTTTGCAGAACCTCTAGCCGGACAGCCGAGTCCGATGAGTTACGCAATCAGGTTTACATCATACTTGGTATGATATACGGCAAATAACGTTCTTTGGATATTCTTTTTTTTTTTTTTTTTGTTTTTGTTGGAGGCTTCTAGTATCTGTTGGAGCACTCAGACACAAATACTGGTCCATTGTACTACCAGACAGATACCTTGTCTTTATTGTATTTTCCCCGTTGTCCGGAGAAAAGTGAGGAAGGGCTTCAGTGATGTGGAGCTAAGAGATTCGGCACCCACCACGTCGGCCCCAAGGGTGCGCCACCGTGCGCGAGCGAAGGCGGGACAGTCGCAGAGAAAGTGTTCTGCTGTGTCATCTTCCTCGCAACATGCAGCACATGTAGGCGTCTCACTGATCCAAGCACGTAGAGATGCTTGGCAAAAGTGTAATGGCCCGTAATGAGGCCCCTTAGCCTTCTGCAATCATTTCTCCTTAAGGATAAGAAAAATGTTGCGGACTTTTTGCAGACGTCAGGGCGTACGCGCTTAGTCATCCTGCATCCTGGATGTTCCCTCCATCTGCGACTTTGTACGTTAGAGACCCAGTCATTGATGTCAGATTTGACCGTGGAAGCAGGTAGACCTAAGGCGGGTTCAGGTCGTGAGAAACTCTCCTCTGAGCCTCTTCTAGCGAGTTCATCGGAGATCTCGTTTCCTGGGATTTCAGAGTGACCTGGAACCCATACAAGCCTAAGTGAATTTAGTCTTCCGACTTTGTTCAAAAAGGTCTTGAGTTCATGTGCTAATTTGGAGTTGAATATAGGGTTAAACACAGCTTTGAGTGCAGCTTGGCTGTCACTGCAGACACATATGCTTTTTCTCCTCCACCTGTGTTTCATTACATAGTGCATGGCGATTAGGATTGCGTAAATCTCCGCTTGGAAGACTCCTAACGAGAAGTGCAGTCGAATGTTTTCGCGCTCAAAGAAAACTCCAGCGCCGGATCCCTGCCCAGTCCTGGAACCATCTGTGAAAATGCGAAGACATTCTATTCCGGGTTCAGTGTCTGGCCAAAGCCAGTCCTGACCCCATGGAAATGTGACTGGGTAGTTACAGCGCAGTAGGATGGCAGGTGTCATTGCATGAAGACATATCAATGAGACAGGGCTCGTAGGATATTTCTCCCGCAAGTACACTTTCACTCCAATGCGAATTGTACCAAAGAGCATTTCTCTTTAGGCGAGAAATGGCTTTCAATGCACGCCCTCTGATATATATGTCAAGGGGTGAAAGATTCATCATAGCATCTAGAGCAGCTCCCGGTGTGCTGGGGAAAGCTCCGTGCAGCTGAGACAGACCGCTCTTTGGAGTTTGGTGAGTGAAGCCACAGCGTGTTTGCGTGTTAGCCTGCTCCACCAAACAACCGATGCATATGAGATTATCGGTCTTACCATTGCCGTGTAGATCCAAAGGACCTTTTTCGGCGATAAGCCCCATGTTTTGCCAAAGGCACCTTTGCATTGCCAGAAAGCTGACAGCGCTTTGGTGGTTTTGGACTCAACATGTTTTGACCAAAGAAGTTTGCTATCTAGAATGACTCCCAGATACTTAGCTTCCTTGGATATCGGGATGGGAATGCCTTTTAGCACCAGCTGAGTAATGCCAGTTGTTTTCCTCCTTCTCGTGAAGAGAACGACATCAGTCTTAAGAAGTTTAACCGACAGCCCATTTCTCGTGCACCAGTCTTCGATCACGTCTAGCGCCGCCTGCACTTTGAGACAAACATTCGCTAAACATGAGCCGACAGAGAGAATAGCAACATCATCCGCTTAGGTCTGGGCATAGATTCCAGAGGCATTGAGAGCATCTAGCAGAGTCGACCACCATGCACCATAACATCGGAGACAAGACGCCACCTTGCGGGCAGCCCCTGTTTACTCCAGACTTGACACATTGTTCGAGGCCTGTATCAGCGATCAATGTCCTGTGCACAAGCATTGCTTTGATCCACAGAATCAGTGCTTCATCTACGCCATGCCGTCTAGCAGCGTTACACATGCTGTCGAAAGTAGCGTTATCAAAAGCTCCCTCAATGTCGACAAAAATGCCTAGTACGTACTCTTTCCTTTCGAGAGCGCATTCACTTCTCCCAACTAGGTTTTGAAGCGCAGTCTTGCAGGTTTTTCCGCGCTGATAAGCATGTTGCATGTCCGGGAGAGGATGCATTCGAAGGGCAACTTTGCGCACGTGCAATTCTACTAATCTTTCCATGCTTTTCAGCAAGAAGGATGTTAGACTGATTGGTCTAAAACCCTTGGCGAGTGAGTAATCTTATTTCTCTATTTTGGGAATAAAGACCACTTTCACCGCGCGCCAAGGAATAGGTATGTAGGCAAGTGCCAGGCTAGCAGTGAAAATTATTTTCAGAGTGGGAAGCAACTGTCTTATACCTTTTTGCAGCATAACAGGGTATATCCCATCAGTGCCCGGCGACTTAAAGCCATCGAAGGATGCCACAGCAAATTCAATGGCCTCAGTAGTTGCCACGCGTGACGCAACATACCAGCTACGCCGAGTTGTTTTCATCGTTTCAATGGCAGTTTCCAATGAGGAAAGAGCCGATGACAGTCTGATTTCCCGGGAAATGGGTCTGCAACAGTAAACTAAGAGTTTCTGCTTCAGACTCGGTGAAGGTACCATCAGACTTTCTGAGTACATCCAGCTTTGTCGATTTTCCTCATTTGAGAACGTTAACCAACTTGCTGGTCGCGTGCAGGGATTTGATCTCTTAGCAGAAGGACTTATAGGAATCATTCTTTGATTTTCGAATAAGCTTCTTATATTCCTTCTGCTTCGATCGATATTTATTCCAGTCATCTTCCGAGTTCGATTTAAGCGATCTGTTCAGGAGACTTCTGTCTTCCCTGCGAAGACGGTTTAACCAGGGAACCGGCTTCCTGCTGGGATGCTTTTTGACAGGACATGCGAGTTCAAAACAGTTGGTGATGGCGCTGTTCAGGTTATGAACGGCATCCTCCACCAATTGATTTGTGTGGATATTCTTTGGATATTCACTGTGAAACTAACGATGCAATATTATTAGCAATACTTACTGATAGAATTTTCAGTTTCGCTGTTAAAGGACTTACCTTCCTACTTAAGGCATTACGACTCGGGTCGAACCTGAGTCTCAAACAACAAGCGACAACAACTAGCAAACTATGTACATCACCATGGTATATACGCTATCCATTCACTCTACATGGGCTTGAGTAATCCAATGTCGCTGTGCAACACGTTCAGCCCATGGTTAAATCTTCTCCTCTCTTTTCATTAATATGTCCGGTTTATATTGACTGATTGCATCCAGATTTTTTCTTCAGACCAATAGATATTCTCTAACCTTTTTCGATATGTTTCAACTCTTTGTGTTGTAAAAGACATCCCTTGCAGTTAGCAAGACTTAATCTGCCTCTTGATGTCACAGCTGACGTGATCAAGGATGGTTCTTAGCTACAATTTATGAAGATCTTTGAAGCGCGTCAAGGCCATTAGCTCTTTTTGTTAGCTGCGATAGGGATCTTAGACGCGTAATGGGTATTTACATTACTTTTAAACAGGTCTGTGACCTAACATTTGAAACACCCATGTATGCTGTTGCTATTGAGCTACTCTGATGATGGAACTCGAAGGTAGGAGACGAAATCCTGGATTGCCTATTAAAAAACCCATCAAGTTTGGGCTCATTAGATTCGTCTACGTCTCGTACGTCAATCATATTTGATATTAGTGAACTAGACAGCTGCAGCAAATAGATAAGCAATGAAGCGCTATCTATTTGCTCTAACTCCGCAAGAGCATGTAACAATTGTGTCGAGTTTTTTGACCAATAATCGATCGGTGGTGTTAGCGCAAGGTGAATTTCTACGTCGATTTCCTAATCGTGTCGCGCCAACTGGGCAAACATTCCGGCTCTTAGCTACTCGACTCGAACAGACTGGAACCACAGGAGACCATACAGGGCGTGGCGGCCACCGGACTGGTGGTTCGGGCGAGAATATCGCGGCTTTGGCTGCCGATGTCGCTGATAACGAAGAAACATGAACCAGACGACGGACCACGCAATTGGGCATCACCAAACTTACACATATTCCCGTACAGTGCATCAGTAAATGCCTGCTGACCGTCAGTCAAGCTATCCTTAATCTAAACAATGAAGAGGATGATTTTATGTAGAAAACAACAGGAACGATGAGGCGATTTTCCACTTAAGCGGTTACGTCAATAAGCAAAATCTTCGTTTCTGGGGCACTGCAAGTCCGCGTGTGATGCATAAAGAGCTATTACATCTACACAAAGCCATTGTATGGTGCGGCGTTCACGCAGGCATAGTGATTGGGCCGTATTTTTTTGAAGATGTCATCGGCTATGCGGCCGATGTTACCTACGAGCGCTACAGGGCCCTGATAAACGACTTCTTACTCCCTGAATAGGATAGGTGGATTTCTTCAGAAACTGTGGGAATCCTTAAGTCGCAATGTAGATCGCTGTTTCTTATATACCATGGAGCATTAACAATAGATCGAAGTACTTTGTTCTGAAAACGTTGGATGATGGCAATGTTGGTTTGGCTGGCACATCCCCAAAGTTGAGCGTCATAATTCCACACTGGTTTTAGGACCTGGTTGTATAAAAGAATTTTATTAGAGATTGATAACCCATTTTCTACCTAATAGCCATTCTATTTTTCTCCATGTTCTTTCCAACGAAGCTTGACATCTAAGGACATATGTACCTAGATATTTCGCTGTGTTGGCATATGGAATTGTTGTGCCTAATATAAATATAGGGTTGTACGAGACAGTCTTATTTGTGAAGTCAACGTGTACATATTTCTTCGTCTTCTTCTTCTTTTCCTTTTTTCCGGCGTCGTTATGGTCAGAAGTGTAGGACCATAACCTTCCCACTTAACTACATTCCTATTGGTCCGCTTGTGGGGTCCGCCGGTTTGACCTCAGAAAGTAGCGGCAGGCTTCCCGGTTTGGGATTACTTCATCGCTGAGACCAATCAAATGCTGGTGTTTTTGCATTTGTTTGCACCAATTGTTTTTCGGCCTGCCGCAATTTTTTGCGTGTTGAAATTGGAACGTAGATTGATATTGCCTTTTGGACGGGGTTCAAAGGATCTCTCTCTGAGTCGGTCGCGCTCTATCTTTCTCCATTGATTAGGCCTAGTGTCGCCTCTCATAAATTTGGAGATAAGAACCATCTAGACCCGATGTCTCCCATTTTTTTCCAGAACTCAGAGGGTATCCCGTCCGGCCCAACAGCTTTTCTCAACGTGTACAGATTTGCTGGAGTTAAGTTTTATTCTCCATTTTTGAGTCCACTTGACTATTTGGTCCGTAGCAGATTGTAGTTTTTGGGCTGAATCCAGTGCCGTGTGCCCCACTGCTAGTAATGCCGTGTCGTCAGCAAAGGTTGCAATCTTTGTGTAAGGTGTTGTTGGTAGATCCTTGGTATAAAGGAGGTATAGTAGAGGCCCAAGGACACTTCCTTGAGGGACTCCGGCATTGATCTGTACTAGATTAGAGTAGGAATTTTCTTGTTTAATCCGAAAATGACGAGATGTTAGGTAAGACTCAATTAAACGTAAGTACTCTTCAGGCAAGTACGCTTTTAGTTTATTAAGAAGACCTTCATGACAGACTCTGTCCAAAGCCTGTGCTACATCTAGAAAGATTGCAGAACATACTTTCTATTCTTCTAAAGCTCGTTCGATTTCGTTGGTAATTTTATGAACTTGTTCTATTGTAGAGTGGTTTCTTCGAAATCCAAACTGATGACTGATGATAAGGTTTCTTGATTATACTATTGGTTTGAGACGCTTAAAAATTAGTTTTCGAACAGCTTTGAGATCAAGGGAAGTAACGATAATGGTCTATACGATGATACCTCATTGGGGTCTTAACCTGGTTTAGGGATCATTATCACCACTTTCCAGACGGTCGGAACATATCTAAGGCTAATGGTTTTGTTCATCAACCGTAAGAGTTTATATAACCCTTTTTTTGGTAGTTGTTTCGAGACTTCTGCAGTGATCAAGTCAAAACCTGGAGCTTTTTTGTCCTTTAGGCACATAATTTCGTGCTTTAGCTCGGACATTGTAATCGGAGGTATCGGAGAATTTTCATTTTCACTCGCATTTAGGAACTCGTCACAAACAGCTTCATTTGGCTTAAAGGAGTTTTCTAGATAATTCGCAAATGTTCTTGCTTTTTCCTCATTAACCATTGCCGGTTGTCGCCTCTAATTGGTGGAATGTGTGGTTTGTTGGTCGCTTAAGATATTTTATACTTTTCCACAGTGAATATTCTGTATTCTTATCAGCAGATAGTTCCGAAAGATATTTTTTCATTTCTTTCCCACTTAATAGAAAAAATTGTAAAGGTCCAAATTGAGATTTCCATCACTCACAATAATTTGTTTTATTTAGTAAAAAAAGTGATTCAAAAACAAAATTGGATGATTAATTTTGCGCCACCTTGTACATGCAGAAGCCCTATAAGAAAAAAACTTAATTCAGATCAAAACTACTTAAGAAAAATGTGATGTAAGTAGTTACCTACCGGAATTAGGGTCTGTGAGTAATTTAAAAAGAATGAAATAAAAATGAAATTAAAAATTTTAAGTAAATCACGACGCAAAAAAAAACTCTAAAAAGTAAAAAAATTAAATTTTTCTCTCGGCCTTTTGACTTCATCAAAAGAACCTAAGATAAAATGCCCATCCGGATGTCCGTGTGCATCCTTACAAGTTTCCGAAAATCATCCAACCGATAATCCCAACAACTTACAAGTTCTTGTTTTTCTTGTTACATAATGGCCCTTTGCAAACACTCGAAGTCAAATCGGAAAGAACATAAAAAAAATCCAAATAAGCTTTAAAAATCTAAAGGCAGGCAAATTAGCTCTAGTAAGACCAAAACAACACTATCTCTCCATAACATACATATTCTAGGTTAAGTGAGCTGATTTATCATAAATCCTTTGACATGATGTTAATGACTTGTAATTTTTCATTTCAGCTATTCCAATAAAAGCAGCCGAACAATCGACGCACGTGGCCATTATTGTGACTGCACGCGGTGGACATATCGGCTTCCTCGACGGATGGTGGCCATCAACCAAGGACCAATACATGGGACGTTTATTCAGTCAATTCTTTACCAAAACGCTATTCGACGAAGACGGTGAATTCGATCGCATCTCCCACATGCTAATCCAACAGTTCTATACAAAACGCATGCTGCCCGATATTGTTACAAAAAAGCTTATCGAGCCAGAAATAAAATCTTTCGATAAATAGTGAATGCAATAAATATTTAAATTCACGTTTTGTCCCCTTCTTATTCTCTCTCCTCCCCTTCTGTTGGGATATCAATGAGCAATAACGGTTTTCTTTAACTAGTTAATGAACCCAGATTCATACGAGTTAAATAGATATATTTTTCTCTTCTAAACTAAACTCTAGGCTAGATCTTAAATTAGGTCAAATACCAAATATTTTATTGTAGTCTAAGCTAACGTACAGAAGAATGTGTTCGGAAAACTTCTTCAACTGGTATTCCCCCAAGTTTATCATAAGAGAAGGCCTTAGTGGTGTGTAGGACTGCACCGAAAACGTTGAGCCAAGAATATAAAAGAGACATTTAATCATTTTCATAAAAGAATAACTGGAAACAATAAAACGAAAGCCTCTTCAATGTAGATTTGTATTTTAAGTCCGACGTAAAAGTGTTGACGTTCGTAAAGCCACGGGCCCGACAAGACTTGTGATTCTTTAAAACAAAAAGCAAAAATCTTAATTACATGAAAGCAACGGAACTCCTTGATCATATTTTAGACAATTTTATTATATTAAAATGTTATTTATATACTTTGTACCTTAAGTAGATAATTCTTAGGTCCTGTTTGCTTGGGTTTAAACTCAAAGCCATATTTTGTAGTATTTAATTAGAAACAATATTCTTATGCTAAATCGTAGACATCTATCGACTTACCAATCAACGAACAGTAGTACATTCTAGAACATATCATAACTATCATTTCTAAAAAAACAACGACAACACCTGAGCAGAATAAATAATAAATAATTAGTTTTTTAAATTTCGGCAAATAGGAATTCCTGGATAAGCCAGGACTAGACTTAGAACTGAAGCTAGAATTATTGGTCTTAAAATACAATTTTTAATTATAAAACAATATACACAGATTGTAACAATCAAAAGCTAAGAAAATAAAAAAATTCAATAAACCGCTAATAATCATTTTATATTTTTAACATTTAATACCAAAAAAATATAGATTTTTACCCAAAACATAATAAATAAATGGCGGTGGAAAAATATTTCTGCGATAACCTGGAGGATACTATCTGATATAAACCTCAGTATCAGCACAAACCATGCCAGTCCCAAAGGTGAGCCATAGGTCGGATAGTCTGTTTCTAGAATTTCGCCAACTATGACTAAGTCATGAAAAAATATCAAAAAGAGGAAGATTCAGCATGGCTTCCAGAGCAAAGCCCGACGTGATAAGAAAAGTTGCCGTGCAGCCGAAACGATCTGTAACCTGAATTTTGACTGACGAGACTATAACGACCAGGAGACAATTGGCGAATATGTATGAGGTTATGGGTTTCGTTACTACAGTATACCTCCAGGGAACCTATATGGAGGAACATGCGAAAAGCAACCTTACACAAGTGCAACTCCAATAGTCTTCATACTTTTCAAACAGGTTTGATTACCACAGTATAATCTGCATGAATATCTTCCATTTTTCACGCGGAAGTTCTGTGAATCAATAGGAGTTCTGTGAATCAATAGAGGATCTCAATTAAGCCGCAAGGCTCAGGAAGATCCTATCCAAGGACCCCTGCCTCCCGGGATTCATCCTTAAACCAGATGGTTCTTGGACAGAATCCAGTCGGGAATCTCTAGAACTGCTGACTGAAACCCACTTCCCAGGCTGTAAAACCTGTCTCCTTCAAGACGACGGTTCCTACGGTTCACACAACCGAAGAAGTAATAAACAAGATTATCACAACGGATAAAGTATCATGAGCAATAAATTCGTTCAAACCCTTTAAATCTCCGGGGCCGGACGATATCTTGCCAGCGATGCTTCAAAAAACACAGACCCACCTACGAGTACCCCATCTCGTAAGCATTTTTTCCAATTGCCTGCGCGCAGGGTACATCCCAACACAGTGGAAAGAAATACAGGTAATTTTCATACCTAAGGCAGGTAAACCATCCCATACTGCCGCAAAGGACTATAGGCCAATTAGTCTCTCGTCATTTCTATTAAAAACCTTGGAGAGACTCCTTGACCTATACATCAGAGGACTCACAAATTCACGAAACTTATGCAACACTCAACACGCCTACCTCAAAAATAGATCAGTGGAAAGTACTCTGCATAATGTTGTCCGTGAAATTGAGGGCTCGCTGAACTTAAAAGAGTTTACAATGGCAGCCTTCCTCGACATAGAGGGAGGAACAATGTAAACACAGAGGCCATAACAACAGCTCTTGAGGACATTAAAGTAGACAAATCCATTGTAATCTGGATTGAGAATATGTTGAAGAACAGAATTATCAATGCAGACATTGGACACAGTTCTATAAGGAAAGTAATGGAATCTGCGCTGAGTAAACTCTCCTCGTGGGCAAAACAGAACGGTCTCAGAATAAACCCCCAGAAAACCGAGCTGTTCTTGTTCACCAGGAAAAGGAAAATTCCGATATTTGCTCCCCCAAAGTTAGAGGGCACTCCACTCAAACTCAAAGCGGAAGCAAAATATCTAGGCATCATTCTTGACTCAAAGCTCTCCTGGAAAAGGAACCTGGAGGAAAGGATGAAAAAAGGATTGAACGCTTTTAATGCATGCAAAAAGACCTTCGGAAAAAGATGGGGCTTGCAACCGTACATCATTCATTGGATGTACACAGCAATCATCAGACCCATTTTAACTTATGGGACCTTAGTCTGGTGGACTGCTAGCAGCACAAAAAGCTATATGAACATGCTCAACAAAGTACAAAGGTCAGCCGCTGTTTGTACAACGGGAGCCATGAGAAGCACGCCGCAAGCAGGGTTGGACATGATTCCTCATCTCCTCCCCCTGGATCTATTCATAAAAGGCTACGCTGCAAAGAGCGCTCTCAGACTAAGAGAGTCCTCTCTGTGGGAGCAAGCCAACTATGGATATGCGGCCATACTTAAGATAATAGACGACCTGGGAAGGAAACATGGTTTTAGTAGCCTCGCAGCTAAATGACTTCTCTCTCAGTATACCTATCCTTTTCCCCGACAGAGAAGAGTGGCTATCAAACGCCGTAATCAACGACCACGAGATAACTCTCTTCACCGACGGATCGAAAATGGACAGAGGCACTGGGGCCGGGTTCTACTCTGATACCCTCCACAAACAGGAATCATTCAGACTCCCTGATCTGTGCAGCGTTTTTCAAGCAGAAATCCTGGCAATAGAGAAAGCAACCAAACACCTACAGGTAGCCGATATCCCACCATCTGATATCACCATCTTCGTAGACAGCCAGGCTGCATTGAAGTCAATAGAATCCTGTTTAACGAGATCAAAGGCTGTCAAGAAATGTCGCGACTCACTGAAGTCCATCAGACACCATAAAGTTAAACTCTGCTGGTTCCCGGGCCAAAGCTCAATCGCAGGGAACGAAAGAGCAGACGAACTGGCCAGGCAAGGTTCTGAAATGGACATCAGCGAAGCGGACACGTCATTGCAACCACCGAACAGCGCATTATACCGGATCATAAACGACACAATCATCAAAGAGGCCAACTCGTCTTGGCTTACAAGAAACGGCAACTACACGACAAGATCATCGTGGCCAGAGCTCAATGTCGGAAAAACAAAGAAGCTCCTGGCGCTGGACCGTAACTCGATCCGTATGCTCGTCGGAGTGATCACAGGACACTGTCCCATTGGAGCAATGCTCCGGAAATGGGACTCGGGATCCAGCGATCTCTGCCGGAGCTGCGGCGATGATGAAGAAACTGAGACGATCCATCATCTGCTTTGCCACTGTCCAGCTCTCCAGAATCGACGCCTAGTGTCGCTAGGCCAAAGATTCTTTACAGAGATTGCGGACGTGGCTAATGCAGATATATCGGATCTTCTAAGATTCATCAAGAGCACGGGGTGGTTTCAGCCACCACGTGACAGGACAAGGTTAACTTCAGAAGCTCGGGGACAACTGGTCGTATGATTTAACACCGTACAATGTGAAAATATGCATTTGGTGGAAAACCCCACTGAGTTGACAGAGTTGATCATAGACTACGAAAAGGTACGGACGTGTTTCAACGAAGTAGCGAGTAAATAAACATCCCAGAAGTTCTAATGCGCATTTTGGCGAGTTATGAGAAAGTACCAAATTGGCTTAGTGGTTAAGTGCCTGGTCGCCGGGAGTTCGGTTTTACCGGCTAGGGCAACACATTTTTTTCTTTTAAAAGAAAGTGCGGTGCAATAATCCCGCTCAACATTTAAAAGTCGGAAGATGACGGGGAAAAGCCCGTACGTCGCGCGGCATCATCCGGTGACTCGGCAACGAAGTCGTCCGAGTTCCCGACGCCAATGGCTGTTCCACCAAGTGACTTCGGTATGAACAGGAGACGACAATTTAACACCAAATCCATCTTTATTAAGCGTCCCTCGCGATTGAACAGCCGCGATTCGAAGCGAAGGAAGAATCAGAAGCAATACAAAAGGACAACAACAACGATATGAACAAGAACAAGAGTTAACAACCGTGCGTGAGGCAGAGTTTAGCTACCTTTCAGACGGTGGGGAAGGCCACTAT
This sequence comes from Merodon equestris, assembly GCA_958301585.1. Classification (NCBI taxonomy): domain Eukaryota; kingdom Metazoa; phylum Arthropoda; class Insecta; order Diptera; family Syrphidae; genus Merodon; species Merodon equestris. Next base: position 71,384,935 of record OY284417.1, on the reverse strand, counting down.
ACCTGTGAAAACAACTCCTTTGCCGCTCTGTCAGTATCAGACGAAGAAATTCTTATCGCATCTGAACATGTACTTATGTAAGCATACATATTAAGTGTCTACGCGAAGACCGCCATTCCACCCACTGCCAAACAGTGGAGGTCAAAGATCTGCTTAAGATGTCGACGACGGAGTTTTTTTTCATATTCTCATAGCACAGATCGGCCAACTTCAACAGCATATTCGTGAGCAGGCGACTCGAGTGGATCGGATCTATTCGCTTCTGACAGGCCTAGCGCACCTTGAATTGAAAGGGGTGCGCTGGCTGAGAGTCACTTAAAAATCCTATTTGTGAATATTAATGAACTATGTAGGGTCGAGCGGAGAGCCGTGCTTTTTAACTTGCTGTAGGACGAAAGCCCCCATGTGCATCTGGTTGGCGGAACAAAGTTAAACCAGAAGCACAAAATCAGGCACAGTTCTTATAAAATCATTCGAAGGGACCGATCCAACGCCACGCGAGGTGGGGGAGCTGCGATCTTAATAAAAAACAATTTGAAACATAAAATCATATGTAGTGGTGAAGTGCGGAGATTCTGAGTGCTAGAGGCCTGCATTCTGTGCATCCCCCCACATAATGGTAAGAGGTTGTTGCGGCTTATGCACCTGAAATACCTCAACCACATGTTCTTATCGCAGAGCTCGAGATACTTTTTAAATTTCTGTGACTGAACTTGAATGAAAACTTCTATATTCTAGCTGGAGATTTAAATGCCAAAGATAGTGATTGGGGAAATACCGTACTCAACACTAGGGGGAGCCTACTAAGCCATTGGCGGGCTATGCATAACATAGAGTACAAAGTTAAGCTACTCGCAACGGATAGTCCGTCGTATCCTAGGAGCGGCTCCTATCTGGATCTTATGCTGCTTGGCTCTCGACTGAGACTGGCTGAGACAAACGAATGGACCTTCACATACGACGGACTTGTGCCGTAATCACAGTACCTGACGAATTTGCGGAGATGGGAGAGCATGTCAAATTGCAACCCTACGATTATAGTAGGATGCGTTGGCCTCGCTTTACCAAATCCCTGACGAGAGCGCTCACTTCGAACGCCTCCTTTCCACCTAATAATAGAAACCTATCAAATGACGAAATCGACAGGTACCTCATAGACATGGACGATCAAACAGACAATGGACAGAACAACACCACGCCGCAGGCACCACGATACCATGAACATGTACCGCAACGCGACAATCGATGCACTGCACAGACAGAAAAGTAGACTCCTGTCAAGATTTAAACTCTTGTACAGGCAGTTTACTGACAGGCAAAACTCGGAGGTCAGGTCATTGAAGTCACTGATTAAAAATCTCCAACATCTTATTAAATAAAATTACAGAATATCTGTGAGTTTGTATTGGAACAACAAAATTCGTGCTGTAAAATCCAACAGCGCGAATATGTTCCCGCAAATAAATAAATTATTTCGGAGAAACAATCAGAATGACATTTAGGATCTGAAGCTTCCGAGAACGCCAGACAATGAACACCTTTTATGAACAGTCAGTATTGATCCCGAAGGCGCGGTGACGATGACGATTTCTTCGTGATCGAGGATCGCAAGGAGAAGGTGAAGACAGTGGGAGCTGTCTTTCAGGAAGTGTATAAGGTGAATGACAGCATTCGCCCAAACCACGACCTAGAGCACAGCGTCCTACTTCATCACTTGCAATTGAAAATTGCATGAGAAATAATGCCGTCACCTGCAGATCTCCAGTGGTCTTCTAGTCGTTGAAGAAAAAAAAAATTCCGCAGGAACCGGGGGAATATCTAATGATGTGCTCAGGGACCTCCTACGAGTAGTTGTAGAGATATAAACCATACACAATTCGGTTTCAGAGCGGACATGACACTATTCATGCCGCAAGAACCAATGCACGGGTGCCTGCCTGATTGACTTGAAAAGAGCTTTCGACACTGTTTGGTTAGAAGGACTTTACTACAAATTCAGTCGGCTAGGCATAAATAAACCACTGCTATGCATGATTCTTGATATGTTAACCGGCAGAAAGTTTGTTGTGAGAACCGCCAACGTAGTTTCTACTCAAACATTTGAAATTAACAATGTACTGCAACAGGGTACGATGAGCTCGCCGATACTTTTTAGGATTTTCATGAGTGGCATACGATTTAATTGCGTATAGATCACCTCCAACGATCGACGTTATTGTTGCTCTTCTGCAGCGTGACTTCGAAAAAATGGAGAAGTGTCGTATGACTGGAAGTTGATGTTCAACAAGAATCAGAATTTATTTTATTCAGAAGGTCTTTGTCTACTACCCCAATAAATTCGTATCACGAGAGGGTGCGTCCTTATAGCTTTGTCCCCCAGAGGCATTCCTCTATTTAGATAAAAGTGCGCTAATCCAGGATAGATTAACCGTGCCGCTGATCTTCTACTTGTCCCGCAATTCCGTGGAGCAGCGGCGCGTGCTAAATATTAAATACCGGCGCCGTGTAAAATGAAAGGGTCTATTCTCTTCTGCTTTGAAAACCGAATAGTGTCAAAAGAGCCTTAGAAGTCTAGAAATTAGACATCCGGAGAAGCAAAAACAAGTGATATATTTACAGAAGCAAATTGAAAAGTTACCGTAATGTGTAAAAACACATTTACATAAGAATTCACTACAGGTTCCTGGCGGTTGGAATGTTTCCAGTGCTGATCCCTAACGAGAATAAACCAATAAGAATCATAAATCGTCCTAAGAGGCGGCCCAATTGAGCTGCGACTTACTTCAGAAAGCTATTATTTCCTAATGAGTTGGTAAAACTGGATTAGTGTTTGCCTTATGACAACAGAGTTTATTGTCTACAAGCACGAAGATGCATTTGCCTCTCAATTCTGTGGATTTTTTTCTTTATAGCCCTATATGTAAATATTTAAATCACAAGCTGCTGTGGTCAAAGCTAGCCAGTCTATAAATGTATCGTGTCTCAAACCACAGGCCGATATAAAAATACCAGCAGTACTGGAAAACGATATGGTGTTGGTCGGAAAAAAGGTTCGGAAAGTAAAGGTCCAAATTGAACCAAATCGTTGACAAAGTGTGGAAAATTGGCTGATGAGATAAAGATCAAATAACCAAGCGTCAGATTTATAGTGAGCAAAAAGAAAAATATTTTTTTTAGCGGACGTACACTAGATGGCGTAAGACAGAAGAGGCTTCATAATAAAAAAAACTTCTCTGATTATATAAAATCCGAAAACCGCTGATTATATCCAATCAACAAGGCAACCATCTTGTAGAGCGTCTTATACCACACCATCATCACTTCACCAACGCACCATAACAACACTACAATATAAAAAAAAAACACCAAAAATCGTTGAACCACCGTGATGATAAAATAGCTGACCTTTCTTGGATAAAATATTACGAAGGTAAACTAGTTCAAAGTCCATGGAAAGAAATTCACAAAAAGTAACCCTTTGATGCCTATTGTTGCCATATGGTAACAAGACTTTCAACGAAATGTATCTTAAACAGAAGTAAACAAAAACCGTTATTCATATTCTCCTTCCCTTCTGTTAACCACCCACCCAAAAAAAAAAATGTCTGTGCAGAATTCTTCAACGCGAAAAAAAGAAAAAAAGCGATACACTAGGCATCATAAGTCTACGCTCCTGTGTGTGGTATACAGGGTGTCCCACGCGCAGTGTGCCAAAAAGCTAGAGCGTGTAGGTCTCGTCAAGACAAGAAAAAAATCGTACGGGAGGGGGGGTCTGTTTTCTAAAAAAAATATGAAAAATCAACAGTTACATCCACAATGCCGTGATATACTTTTTTGTAAAGCCAGAAACCTCTTCTTTCATCTTGTTTTTAAACGAAGCTGTTTTAAGGAATAGTTTTTGAGAAATTAATTTTCAAACTCAAAATTTTGAAAAAAAAAATGTCGAATTATTTTTTTCCAAAATTGTGTGTAATTAAGTACTAATTGACCCAGACGAAATTGGCGGGTCAGTTTTCAGGCGTTATCAATGAAAAAAAAGGATTAATCCAGGGTTATTCCAATACTGTGTCACTTAATTGTATCTTCATAAAACTCCGATTTTTTTAAAAATAATAAAAAAGAGGTCAATGTTTCATACATTAATTTGCCTACAAGTGCAGCCGCGTTAAAACCAAAAAAAAAGATTTTTTTTAGAAAAAAATGGTTCGGGTTTTTTTTTTAATTTCTCAAAAACTGCAAGACATTTTTGCATCCGGTTTTCTGTTTTTAACTAAAAACTAATAAGGGAATTGAATTTTGGAAAAAAAAAATAGTACTTAAATCCATACAATTTTGGAAAAAAGTAGTTCGAAATTTTTTTTTTCAAAATTTTGAGTTTGAAAATTAATTTCTCAAAAACTATTCCTTAAAACAGCTTCGTTTAGAAATAAGATGAAAGAAGAGGTTTCTGGCTTTACAAAAAAGTTTATCACGTGGATCTAACCGTTAATTTTTAATAATTTTTTTTCCAAATTAAGTCAATTTTTTATAAAATTGCCCCTCCCGGCTAAACGGGGGGGGGGGGGGGGGAAATAGACCCCCCTCCCATACGATTTTTTTCTTGTCTTGACCAGACCTACACGCTCTAGCCATTTGGCACACTGCTCGTGGGACACCCTGTATACTGCAACGCGTGCTTCTTCACGATGAAGGAACTATTCAAAACTCTTCTATTCCACAATGTCAAAATACATATTTATAAAACCATAATAATGCCAGTGACATTTTGCGGATGTTGGAGTTTTTGGGCACTTGAATCTTCTTCTTCTTAAGGAGAATCGATGGTGGATAACAGGGCCAAGAAACAGGTGAAACCAAGAAACCAAGAACTAGAGCCCCAAATATTATGCGAGTAATAAAATCACGAAGACTAAGATGGGCAGGACACGTAGGACGAATGGACAGTCAAACAAATAATGAGAAGAAAACCTTCTTCTTTTCCTTTTATCCCGCGTAGAAGTGTAGGACCATAACCTTTCCACTTAACTGCATTCCTATTGGTCCGCTTGTGGGGTCCGCCGGTTTGACCTCAGAAAGTAGCGGCAGGCTTTCCGGTTTGGGATTACTTCATCGCTGAGGCCAATCAAATGCTGGTGTTTTTGCATTTGTTTGCAGCAATTGTTTTTCGGCCTGCCTTTTTTGCGTGTTGAAATTGGAACGTTGATTGATATCGCCTTTTGGACGGGGTTCAAAGGATCTCTCCTTTGAACATGGCAATACCAACTGAGTCGGTCGCGCTCTATCTTTCTTGTGATGGTTTCCTTTACGTGGAGGCTTCCTCGGATCTTTGAACTTCTAATTCTGTCGCGCTTTGTTACTCCCGCTGTCATGCGAAGCATCTTCATCTCAGCTGCCGTTAATTTGCTCTCATACTTTTTGTGCATTGTCCAGCATTGTGAACCGTATGTGAGCGCCGGACGTACAACTGAAGTGCAGAGCCTTCCTTTCAGCTTAGGGGGCATTTTTCGATCACAGAAGATGGCGGAGTTTTCCCGCCACTTCATCCACCCTACGCTTACGCGATGGTTGATGTCGTTATCACAAGTTGATTCTTTATTAATCATAGATCCCAGATATTTAAACTTTTCACACTTGGGAAGCACTCTCCCATTCAAGTAAATGTCTGGAATAGGCTGATGAAGGTCAGAGAACGGGCAGCACAGGACCTCTGTCTTCTTTGAACTAATACGATACCCGTGTCCCTCAAAAATGTCCAACCACACATCAAGTGCTCGTTGTAGGGACGCCTGATCATCACTTATAATGGCTCCATCGTCAGAAAAGAATAGCTGGTGCACATTGGGGTCCGTCACTTTTCCTTCAAGCAAGCAATCAAGGACTGCTATAAAGAGCAGTGGGCTGAGGACGCTCCCTTGGTGTACACCGACTTTGATTGCGAACTCTTCGGTGACTCCTGCGGTGCATCTTACTCTTGTCGTTGCTTTCTTGTACATGTCCATGATCACTCGCACGTAGGTTTCTGGAACTCCTTTTTGTCTTAGCGCTACCCATAAAAGATCTCTTGGTTGCCGGTCAAAGGCCTTCTCGAAATCAACCAACACCATATGCAAGTCCTTTGAAGAATCACGATGCTTTTCCATCATGACCCATATACTTTGGATTGCACCTGTCGTTGATTTACCCGAGACAAACCAGCACTGGTCATCGGATAGTCGTATTATTTGCCGCAGTCGGCTATCTAATACCCGTTCAAGGATCTTCATGTTGTGCGACATCAGCTTGACAGAACGGTAGTTATCACAATGTCGCGTATCATCCTTTCCTTTGGGCAAAGGAAGAAGATAGCTTTCCCTCCTTTGATTAGGCATAGTGTCGCCTCTCATAAGTTTGGAGATAAGAACTATGAGCCATCTAGCCTATCCCGTCCGGCCCAACAGCTTTTCGTTTCTTGGAGTTTTTAACCGCGTACCGAACTTCTTCAACTGTGATGTCGGATATTTCGGCATGATTCGGGGCGGCTCTTGGAAAGTACACTCGGGGAAACTGTTAATTCAGAAGTTCCTCGCAATACGGTCGCCATCTGTGGAGAATTTTTTCGTCGTCAACAAGGAGTTGGCCTTCAGCATTGTTAATAAACTTTGGGGAACGAATCTCCTGAGCATTTCTTCTTCTCTGGGCGGCTATCTTAAAGATATTTGCTCTTTTGTTCAAATTGCTTTGTCGAAGCTCCTGGGTAGCCTGGTTCCTGTCCGACGCGGAAGACAGGATAGAGGCCTTCCATGCTTTTCGCTTTGAATTCGGCGCACTTTTTCTTCGCGATACCTTTGCAATATCTGTATACCTTTTCACGGCGAGCTTTTTCCTCTCTATTAGTAGAAGAGCACTTTGACCAAGCTTGGAAAGCCATTTTCTTTTCGTGTATCACTGCTTTGGCTTCGTCTGTCCACCACCAGGTTTCTTTTGCGTGTTGGCAGGGGCCTTTAGATGTTCCGAGCAGTGATTTGGCTTTCTCCAGGCCAGATTGTTGTAGGGAATCCCACATGTCTTGTGCTCTGCACTCCTCATTACCGACCTCATCGATAATGGAAGAGAGGTAGTTTTTCATGTTGGTAATAAAAGCTTTTCCTTCTCCTTTATCCAGCTTATACCACTTGATTCTCTCAGACACCTTCGTTTGCTGCTTTGACTTCTTACTCGCCTCCATAAAAAAATCAGTCAGGAGGAGACGGTGTTGAGGGGCGATCGCGTCTCCCAGGATCACTTTGCAATCTTTAACTCGTGGCTTCATGAAACTGGATACCAAATGATAGTCTATTTGAGTTTCATTTCCGCCGCTGCTATAAGTGATCAGGTGCCGGCTTTGTTTGACGAACATGGAAGAAAACCTAGAGGACAGGAACCGCCAGGAATGCCGCGCCGTAATTGGCGAAGGGAGGTCAACGACGCTCTGAACTTCCAAGTTCCAAATAGTCGGTGATAATAATAATAGGACAACCATCTTGTAGGGCATCTACGAATTAAGGCCTACAATCATTGCCATAACATTAATAATTATAACATAGACGATCACGAGACACTTGAGAGTACAGTCAGGTCCGTGCCGATTACTCATTATGTCAAACAAGAAAATGCAATGTTTTTTCTCCATACTAGCATGCAATTTTCTTTTGTTTTATGTCTTTCGAAGAGAAGGGTGCAAGTTCATAGTTCACAGGGGATTCGATGTAACGAGGGTACTTTCTTAGAGGCTTGTCTTATTTTACCATTACCATTTCGGTATTAAAGAAAAGCCCTTCCAATTCGTCTCGACATTGTAAAGCTTGTAAAAGCCTTCCTTCGTCCAAACGTGCAATAAAATCACCCACAAACTACTTTAAAATATATATTTACTCCTGTTTAATCAAAGTAAAAACAAAAACAAGAAACGAAAAAATTACAATATTTTTTTAGGTTTCTCCGCCCATTGCACTTTAAGCTTCATCTCATGCAGCCTAGTACCTAAACCTTAGTTACAAAATTCTTACAATTTCTTATATCAAAACCTAATGCGAATCGATTCCGAGACTGGGATGAATCACATACGCATATTCCCGAAAACCTGATAGCCAAATGAGCGAGAGGTTAGCCTTAAACAATTTATTGATCTGTAGGATACGCTGTTAAAGTTCGCAAAGGAGTTAAAAAAATATTTTTCTTTGACAAAGGACATCTATCTGCTTAGGCTTAGATCGGCTTGTAGAGAAGTGTGGTAACGTACTTCTTACGATAGCGGTGTGTTGCACTTAGGACCATGACACCATCTTTGATAGAGAGAGCATAGAGATGGTTCAACATCACATGATTGGGCTCTGGGAGCAATGTCGGCTCGCACTATAAGAAGAAGAAAAAGGTGAAAGGTTCACGTGAATATATTTAGAACGTAATACTTACCGATATGGGTGTATCTTTATTAAGAATAACTTGGAGTAAGTGCGGCGGAAGAACTGGCGGGCCGGACACTTTCTCCCAGGGTTTAGTGGCGCTTTGTGGCACTTCTTGGGAGTATTCCTTTTCGGCATAGTTGATAGCATTCTCACTGTCTTTGGCTAGTGCTTGGAATACTTCAAAATCCGACTGGCGCACTGAAACTAAATTGTTTTTAACACCATTCGCGTCATCAATGCTTTTCTGCGAAAACAGAGAAAAAAATCAGTTAAAACAGTGAAATAAGGATAGATGACAATAAGGCAACCTGGCAATCAATCATTCTTGCTCCCAACTATTAGTTCAAACTACTGATAAATCAAGAATACGTTGATCTATACAACCCAGTTTCACCTCATAATCGCAGAAGATTCAAGGGCTTTTAAAAATCATGCAAAAGGAAGTGAGTTTACTGGGTATTGGCCAAAACCACAAGAAGTTATCGGAATCTCGATATAACAGTGGAGACCTCAAATATTTCATTTTAAGGCTTTTGCAGTCTTTAAACTGGGCTCCAAGTACCATAAGATTGTTGCTACGACAAGACGTCACGAAATAGCCGATTAAGGCAAGGCAAAGTATGTACCATATAATACAAAGTCAGTAAATATTTAGTTAGCGTCCTAAAGTGATCAATGCTTCAATGCCGATTTATCACCTTGACAAGCGGCAACTATTTTAGCTGGTTGAATCACATCTAAGAGATCAGGACTAAAAATGACAGAATGCCATTAGGAAAGTTGGAAATTTAAGAAGCTAAACACAAAATCCACCTATATTGCTATCCATCTAAGTAATCCAGGGATTTATATCTCTGATTGAGTCCGACGAATAAATAGGGAATGTAGCAGCGGAATTGCAGTCTGTAATTAGCAAGAACTCTTCGCGCAGATTTTTAAACCACAATGGAGGATATAATTCCCCGCTTAAGCTGGATAATACCTACTTAAATTGATTTCTCCTTTTGTCAAATTTATTGAACTAACAAGATTAAGGATGGAAACTCAATCAAGGCTATGAATTCGAGACATTTCAGGATTTCCTACATCGAAAAGTGTCAGAGAGCAGATCCAATGAAAATTTCTTGCTAAGTGCTACTTCCTGAGTTTAGGGAGCAATTTTTAAAAAATCCCTTTTTTAAAATACCACGGTGGCCATATGTGCTGATCTTTCTTTCCTAATCTAGTCGCATGTTCTGGTTGGCTTTTGGCATCCATAACACGGAGCTCATAACACGCAACAGCGAACTGTGATTCTCTTAGAGATAAATTCTTTGTCTTGATTCTTTCAAAAAGCCTCAACTGCGTTATCGTCTTCAATTTTTTTGCCTCGGATATGGTAGTGGAGTGGTGGAAATCACTAGATCTGATTTCTTGAATGGCAGCCATCGTAACTGCAGCTTTGTGAGTCGGTGCGTTGCCTTGGTGAAACTTCGGGCTGCAGATTGCCGCGTCTGTTTTCTTTAATGACCTATAATACAGCGTGCGCCATCTCATATGGGTCGATGTAAATTTCGAATAACTTCAACAATTCCCAACCGATTTGGGAAATTCAAAAACTTTTATTCAATTTAGACCTTTACAATTTATTTTGATTAATTTTTGAAAACAATATCAATTAAACGACCGCCTTCATTGCCGATGCAAAACTGGGCTCGTTTTCGCGCATTCTCTATGACATTTTCGAGCATTTACATTTCTGCGATTTACGCACGAATGTTTCTTTTGAGCTGTTCTATTGTCTTCGGGCCGTTAGCATACACCTTGCTTTTCAAGTATCCCCAAAGAAAAAAGTCTGGAAGAGTTAAATCTGGCGATCTCGGAGGCCAGTCAATATCCCCCTTTTTTGACACCAATCTTTCAGGGAACTTCTTACGCAAAAGGTTCATTGTTTTGTCCGCAGTATTGCATGTCGCGCCGTCTTGTTGAAACCAAAAGTGAAATAATAATTTTTTTACGCATTTCTGGGACCACATAATGGGCCAACATGCACCGATATTGATCGCCATCCAGTGTATCGCCAACTTTGAAAAAATACGGTCCAATGATGGTTTTAGCGCATACAATGGCCCATTATCATACAGCGGCTCTTCGTGAATAATATGAGGATTTTCGGTACCCCAGAAGACACAATTTTGTTTATTAACTGAGCCAGAGAGCGTAAAATATGCCCCATCGTCAGAACTCCGGCTCAGCATTAATCATTGCAGCGACAATTTGTGTGTATGCCAAGCGCCGCGGCTCATCTTGTGGCAAAATTCTTTGAGTTATCTGCACTTTGTATGGAAATAAGTGAAGATCATCCTTTAAAATTCTGCGCAAAGTGGTCCCACTGATGCCTAACTGCTGCGAATGGCGCCGATATGACAAACTCGGCTCTTTTTGAACACCGGCCTTCACGGACTGAATAGGTGGGTTTGAACGCCGCGGCCGTGGCGTAGGTTGCTCACGAGGGCTTGCCACAGAACCAAATTGAAAAAAATTAGAGAGCCAACGACGAATTGTATCTTTTTTGACCACAACACGATCACGATATTTTGCACGATACGCACGTTGAGTTAGCACAATCGAGCGTTAATTTTTAATGAACACTGAAACTATTTCCGCGCATTCTTTTGGTATTAAGCAATTCATGATTAAAATTGTACTGAATTGACGTTTCCAAAATACTATGGCATAAGAAAATCGGTTGACAATTGTTCAAGTTATTCGAAGTTTAGATGGACCCATATGAGATGGCGCACTCTGTATAATCCTGCGAGTATAATCTTTTTATTTGGTCTGCGACGTAAGATCCCGAAATAGTGGCTCCCTTTTCATAACGGATGACATAACCTTTCCCGCCGAACTGGATACTTTGAATTTCCTTGGTGTCGTTGAGGCTCCTCAAGTAATTGATTTTAGTTTGGTTTCAGAATCAAAATGATGGATCTAGATCTCGTCCATGGTCACAAAAGGTAAAAAAGCAGTTCCTGATCTGCTTGAAACTTCTCGAGATTGACTCTTAAAATGTCGACTTGTTTTTTTTTTTCTTTTGCTCGTCGGTTAACATTCTCAGCAGCCAACGCGGCGCGACCTCGGATTGTATATTCGTTCGCAAGGATTCTCTAAAGGCTGCCATTTGTGCTGCCTGTAACCTCAGCTATATGCCTGATGGTCACTCTTCGATATGCCAACACAACATTTTCGCCTTTTTTATAATTATCTTCAGTAAGGGATGTGAAACATATTTTATGCGGACTAGAAATAACTGATTATTATTACTTTTGGATCATCCCTCGTACTAATCTAGAAAAGGCTTTCCGCATGTCGGTAAAACGTGAATCACATGAAAACAGACGATTGAGAGAGACTTTGGCTTTGGTCCTCCAAGGGCTGTAATGCTGATCATAAATATACATACAACCATGGCAGAGTAGCGCATGTTTTTCAAAGATGGGGAGGGCGTCTTTCCGATTTGGGGAAAATCGAGCATAGGTCCGAAGACATTCCTTGAGTCATGCATCGTTATACAGGCTGCGTATGGTATTTGAGAACGTTAAGGTAATTTTTGTTTGTTTTTTTGTTTCTTATTAGGTCATCAATGTAGGACTATATTCTAAGACAAGAAATAAAAAGACATTCTGTTGTCACCGCTATGTGTGCGAAATCCACTGATTTAGAAATATCCAACTTTCTGAATTGCGCCTGATCCTTCGCACTTAAGTTTGGCCGTGAATTGGAAGCATCAGGTTACGATAAAGAATCTGTCACAAAGTGTAAAACAATCGATGGGATGTAGTTAACAAGCTGGAAAATATATGCTTGGTTCAAAAGCTATTTAATGAATAGAAATTTTAAAGTGAAAATAGAAGAATAGTCAAGGGAGCAGGAAGATATGTATACTCGTAGAATACGGTGTACCACAAGGGTCGAAATTAGGTCCACTCCTATTCATAGTGTACGTAAATGACCTATTAAAAGTGCTAAAACAAAGTACGGGATATGCGTATACAGACGACACAGCTATTGTGGTTAGCCATAGAAGTGCTGAAAAGGCAGGAAATATATTATAGAGAGAGTTCAACGCTGTAATAGCATGGTACCACGACCATGGCCTGGTCATCAACGCAGACAAAACGAAAGTTACGCATATACGTCCTCCACACATTCAGAAGGTGAAGCTGAGGATTAAAATAAATGACTGTAATTGCTTACATAAAGTAGAAGACCATGAGAAGCTAGGAGACAATGATGAATGCGCTAAGTACATCGAAAACGTTTCAAAATACGAATACCTAGGAATCTGGATTGACTACAATCTGAAATGAAGCACGCACATAGAGACACTTTTAAAAAAAACTTCGACAATCTTTATTTGCACTCTTCCACCTGAGCTATCTATGTCCCCAACCCGTGCTCCTACAAAGCTATTCCGGATTAGTGGAGTCATATTTGAGATACGGTATATTGGCTTGGGGCAAAGCGCCAAATATGAGACCATTAGAAGCATTACAGAACCGTATTTGGAAGCTGATGATCCGATCACAAGTTAGGGGCGTGCAACAAGGTGCCAATAAACAGATGCTAAGTATAGCACAACCTACACGGTGAAATAATTTATAAGATTCCTACGCAACAAACATACAACACAAGAAGGAAACAGCAGAGAAAATACACCATTCCTAGGTCATGGAACGAATATGGAAGAAAAAGATATTACGTCGTAGTACCAAACGTGTTAGACGAAATACCCTCTGAGTTTGAAAATTTAAACAAACGTGAAATTTTTCAAAAACCAAAATTTGTATTTGCACTCTGTATAAATCGTTGTAACTTGTATGTTAAAGTATACTTGTTCGATTTGCACAAAAAAAATGTCAAACAACAGACTACGATTGTATCTAATCTTCTGCAGACAACCCCTTAGGCTTTGCAGATACTTTCTGTATATAATGTTTGTATAACTTCTTGAAATGCGAATAAATTGAATTGAATTGAATTGAAGTATAAGCGATCGTTGTCGAACACGTTTCGAAGTCAATGGGAGCCATTGCGAGGGACTTTAAAGTTTCCAAGAGACTAATCCTTCGACTTGGCCACGAAGACCTTCGTTATAAATCTTACGTTGTGTGCAGAGGTAAGTTCATGTCGGCACAAATTCGTCGGGATCAGAGAACTTTCCGTGCAAAGAGTTTTTTGAATAAACTTAAGCAACCTGAAGCTCCCAAAATGTTGTGGTTCTTCTGTGGCGAAAAAAAAACCTAACCAAGACCAAAAAACAAAATGCGAATTGATAGATGGCTATGTTCAGATCCTATCGAGGTTCCCCATGTTACGCACACGACATTTCGAGTTACCGTCATGATTTTAAGAGCTGTGAAAAACGAAGGACATGTCATGCCACTAAATTTCTTTCCTAAAGGACTCTGGGATAATGATGCCGCCTACATCGAGGTTTTAGAAAGCGTTGTGAAGCCCTGGACTGATAGTGTGCACCAGAGCAGAGCATCATATTCATATTCCAGCACGACTCTGTTCAATCACACAAAGCGACGGCGCTACAAGCGTGGATAACCGAAAATTTCCATGACCACAACATCCCGAATTTATGACCCCCTAGCTTCCCAGACCTTAATCCCCTGGGTTATTACGAGTATGTATGATGCGTAGTTGACCGTGAGACATTTAAGCGTCCTCTTAACACCATTTCTTCACTGAAGGACGCTATAACTGCCAACATGGTCAATATGAATAAAGAGCATTTGATTTGGACATTCAATCGCTTTCGGCCTAGGATTGAGCAGATTATGGTCGCTATTGGGGATTTTATTGAATTAATAAAGTAGTCACACAACGTTGTGTACAAATTTCATGGAACGTGAACAATATGAGCAAATAAGTTTTAATGTCAATTTGTCCTCACCCGCATCCTATAATAGTCTCAAAGGTTTCAAATCAGGAAAGACAGGCATCTGCAGTCTGAAAATTGGAGCCCAGGAGACCATAAGATTGTTACTATCCCAAGAATGTACTAAATAACTAATAAAGACAACGAAACAATACAATTATCTTAGACATGGCTCCATTGTTCCAATGACCATTCGTCACCTTCATGGATCATTACCATACAAGTTGCAGCTATTTTAGTTGGTTGAATCAAATGCACACAGCGGTGGTTGGGTAGGATTTGGTTAGTTTTACTACATGTCTCAGGGATCAGTGAATATACTGGCAAAATGCCATAAGGAATGTCGCCATTATTACATCGGGATTTTAAGAAGCCAAACACAAAATCCTTATGAAACGCTATTTCTTACTAAAGTAGATGTATAAACATGGAATTTAGCAGCGGAATTGCAGTCTCTAAGTAGGCTTTTGTGTAGACTTGTGAACAACAACGAGAAACATAGTTCGCTACAATCAAAACTGTCTGCGAACCATCGTGTACGACAGTGACCATAACCCACTCGCCGCAATACGAACCAGAATGTACCTTCGAATATTAAAAGGTACGCCGGACCCTCTTCTGAAGATCTTTCAGAAGAGATAGACGCCTGGGTGGATTTAATGCACATGTAAGACGAAACTTAACAAACGACGAAATTGACGAACAATGGACAAGACCAGCGATAAATACAGAACACGAACAATCCACGGGCTTCACGGAGAAAAAGTAGACTCCCTCTAGGCTTAAACGGCTATGAAGACAGTTTACAGACCCACACGATCCAGAGATAAAGACATTAAAGTCGGTGCTCGAAAACCTCCAACAGCTATTAAAAGAAAATTAAAGAAAAGGTGTAAGTTTGCACTTCGGCAATTAAGTTCGTTCTATAAAATCCAATAGTCCGAGCATGTTCTCGCAAATAAATAAAATATTCAGGATATCATAACGATATCCCTTATGCCCGAGTCCCCCGGGCGAAAAACAATACAGCGACACTACCGAAAGTCCGCAGAGTGTCGACACCGACGACGGCTTTTTGGTGGTCGCAGATTACAGGAGAAAGTCAATTCGAACGGCGTTTTCGAGCCTAAGTACACGACGTAGAGCTCGACTTTCTGCAATCAAGAATTTGAAAATCTGCCAATTTGTTTGTGAGAAAGTGTGAACTCCTGTGCTTCCTGGAGTCACTTAAAAATAAAAAGTCGACAGAAATAGATGATATCCCAAGTTCCGTTTTAAGACGATTCCCAATTGAAACAGTAGATATCCTCACCACGCTGTTCAACAACGCTTTGAATAACATTAATTTTCCAGATCATTGAAAACAGCGGTGGTCCACCCTATCCCTATACGGGATAGAAATAGAACAAATCCTGCTAATCTCCGATAAATAAGTTTGCTTCCGAATGTTAGCAATGTTTTTGAAAAAGGAGTAAACAGAGCTCTGATCAAATGGGTTGAGGAAGAGATAATAATACCGGACGACAAGTTTTAAGGCGAGGCATGATACTATTCACGCTGCTAGTATTGGATATGTACTGGAATAAGGCAATAAACCAATGTACGGGTACTTGTCTGGACGGCTTTGAAAAGGCCTTGGACACCGTATGGTTAGAAGTTCTATACTACAAGCTCACCAAGCTAGGCATGCCAAGTCACCATCTGTACATGATTTACATAATGACTATGGGAAAAAAAGTTTGTTGTTAAATTTTACATTAAAAACGGTTTGGAGCAGCTAACTATCCGATACAGTTGACATCTATACATGCGATCTTATAGGTTTTCTCAGCCATTCAATAGCATACAGATCAGGTCTAAAAATTGAGGTCATCAATATAATGCTGCGCTGTGACTTCGGTCATATTAAGAGATATTGCGATGATTGGAAGTTAAAAATTAACCTCAAGTCAGAAATGATACTGTTAGGGACTCTGTTGTTTAGGGCCTCAAGAGATAGAGAGTAAGAAGACCATTGGAAAACATTAGCAGTGATATCTTGGTGTCTGGGTTGACTAGTACCTATATTTAATAGACACATAGACGCTTATTTTTCTGGAACTCAGAAAGCCTTGGGTATGACAAGGAGTCTGTTTCACAACTGCCAACTTGACTGTAGTGTAAAAATCATAACCTTAATGGTGCAAACATATACCCTCATTGCGTATGGTTGTGCTTTAATGTTGCTCCATCTATGGAAAAGATTCACGTATTCGAGAGTCACTGTCTTAGATTTTATAGAATGTCAGAGTCCCAGTTCATTGAGTATTAATAAGGTCCTGTACGAAGGAGTAGGCCTAAACAGAAGCGACAATTTTCTTGTTAAGATGACCCGGAAGCACGTCGCAAGGACTATGACTAACGACAATAACCCGATCCCCAGCGTTTATTACCCCACTTACAGATACACGAGAACACACTTCGATTGGGTTTTATTCCCCTAGAAGCATTTCTCCATATCGATTTCGAAAGGTTGGTGCAAATTGGAGGTGGTCTCCCGGTAATTTACTACCAATCCGGTGGCGGCCAGTAACTAACGGCTCAACCGCGACGGGTACCCTGACAGTGTTCGTGAGATCATGCTTACAGTTCCGCCAATGGCGAACTGGGATCTCGCCGATCTTGCTTACCAGCACGGCGATTTTCAAACCCTTCCCAGAGCAGTGTGTTACTCCGGTGAGATACTCGTCTCTCCTTAGTTCGTGGATCTTTTGGAGACTGGACGTGTCATCATGCCTAGATGAGTGAGTGAGCGAGTGAAGTTGCTAAAAGATACAATCAAGGGGGTGACCATTCGGAACGATACCCTCTGGAAAGCCATTTGTCCAATATGTGTATACAACTATAGAGCCTGATCGTCATATAAGCACTGTTTCGATTGCGCAAAAAACCGTTTGGAACCATTGGAAAACGACTCAAAAAAAGCTCGATGTATGGGTGCCACACGAGTTACCTCATTCACCCAGTTTCCATCTGGGAATCGCTACTAAATCGCAAGAAATTCGAACCATTCCGGAAGCGTGTGGTCATTCAAAATGGATCACTCACGATAATTTCAAACGTCGTAGTTAAATCGCGGCAGCCGGCACAAATAGTAGCCAAGCCAGGATTGACGGCTAGGAAGATTAACTGTGTGTTGGATGGATCTGCTATGAACTGCTCGCCTACGGCAAAACTCTTAATTCGGACCTGTCAACAATTAAACCGTCTGAGGAAAGCCATCACCCAATAGCGGCCAGCTTTACTCAATAAGAGAAAAATTGTGTTCCATCAGGACAACGTCGATAGTGACCAACCAGAAGTTCCGGGTGTTTGGTATTGAGTTTCTTATGCATCCATCAAGTGATTACCACCTGTTTCTGTCCATATCGAACGATATTGCTGGGGAAAATTTGGTGATTATTCCAGTTTGTGGCCAAGACAAGAGTTTCTATGAGAGCGACATAATGAAATTCCCTTCCAAGTGGCAACAATTTGCCGAACAAAAGGGAACATATTTGACTTAAGTGCTGAAAACCCGAAGCTCAAATCTCGCAACCGATTTCGTAGTTCGCTGCATTTTCCCTTAACGGAGTATTGACCTTTTGTAGTATACTTGCCTAGAAAAAGCAAGTCGGTAAGAATTGAATCACAAACAACAGGCGAAACTCTGGTTCTAGACGTCCAAGAGCAGCAGAACCAATAATATAAAGCTCTTGGCTTGGACGTGAGGAAGTTGAACTCCGATATTGATTTTATTAACCCTATTCAGCCATAACGACTGCGGTAATTGGTACATGTAAGACACACAAGCAATAACCCTTCGGCAAATAGTCGACCACTAGAAAATGGCGATGCCAAATGGACACAAGCGAACAAGAGCTCTTGATCATTTAAATAAACGACTAGTTTAACGTCGGGATGTTAGGGGCAAATAGAATTGTCAGCAATAGTGCTGCATGTGGCAACAACACTTTTGCAAGACAAACGCCGGCTTAGAGTGCTTTTGTTCCAGCTGCCCTTTTATCCGAGCTAATACAATAGTAACG
Organism: Merodon equestris; assembly: GCA_958301585.1. Classification (NCBI taxonomy): domain Eukaryota; kingdom Metazoa; phylum Arthropoda; class Insecta; order Diptera; family Syrphidae; genus Merodon; species Merodon equestris. The sequence goes on along the minus strand of OY284417.1, from coordinate 71,366,516 downwards.
ATGAGCCCAACCAACCACCAAATATCAAGCACGAGACCTTCTGCATTACAGCTTCACGAGAAGTCAATATTGGACATTCACGGCACAATACAAACACGTTTTAGACACCATGGTCGCCAATAATACCACTTTCTAAGTGCAGCCCGAAATGTCTTTTCGATGGTGCGGAACATGCGGTCATATCCCCCGAACGCTCAACACATTTTTACTTTCCATCCACTCTACTGTAATTAGAGTCCGCGTAAGAAAACACTTCAATGAATAATTCAAGCAATTAATCACACTTCCCAACCACACGACATCCCTGCCGCTGACAGGCACCTAATCTATCGATTTTTCCAATCAGGTGTCATTCCATATGAAAATTAAATTTTTAGCTCACCAACTTTGGATCATGTTTCCATTCGCCATCCACGCAAAACTTGTACTGATGATCGCCCTCGGGCAGATCAATTATTGTCACAAAATTCCCATGACTCCTGACCATGGGCAATGCTTGCCAGTTGGAAAAAGTTCCACTAATCAGCACCTGCTTACCGCCACCATCCCATCGCAATACTGTCGGCAATGCTGGTTTCGGCTGTTCGGCCGCTTCCTCAGCTTCACTTGTGGCCCCTGACATCCCTTTTGGAGTTGTACCCTCGGACACGGTGCTCGAACGTTGTCTCGGAGTTGGTGTGTCAAATTCAGAATCGTCGTGACTGGTCGACGAAACAGGTTTCGTATAGTACGGTTGTCCTTCGTCGTCCTGCGACGATCCTTGAAATACTAGGCGCGTGTCCGGTTTCTTGTCAAAAACAAACGCCTGCCCACCAGCGCCGCCGCTTATTGCGTTGTTGTTAGCAACACCGCCACCGCCACCAGCACCACCGCCACCCGCGACTCCAGGAATTCCACCCAACACGGCAGAGTTGTCGCGAAACGGCGAATTTGGCGTTGCAATGTCACTCGACTTGTGCCGCTCCCGCGACAGGCTAGTGCTCCCAGCATTTCCCATTGTCTTTTGTTAAATAAAAATTCAACTACGTAACGAAGGTGAAGCACACAACAAAGATCCAGCCGGGCGAAAGGCGTTTGACGGTATTTTGGAAGAACTTCGGGATTTACAAGAAAGAATGGGAAGTAAATAAAGTGAAACAAAACTAAAAAAAAAAGTTCGAGTCGCTAGGAGGGAGAAATAATTGTAAACGTATTTTTATCGCCCTCACTGCTCTTAGATTTTTTTCTTAGTACGCACGAACAACAAAGATCACAGCCGTCAAACGTTCTGTCAAAATCATATGATTTTGAGGAACAGAGTTGCCCGCATCGACCAATTGTAGCAGTCGGCGATGTTATGGTGAACGCACACCTTAGCCACATTTTTAAAATAATTTATACAATTAAATGCTAGATGAAGAAGAAATGAACTTGTTTGTTGCCGACTCCGAAGAGCCAAGTTCGAGAGGCTTTTAAGAGAGAGAGAAAAAAAAAGGAAAATTAAAAAGAAAAACAATAACAAGTGCAGGGATGTGATTCGGATGGAGTGGAGACGGGTCAGTGCAATGACCGAGAGTGCGTAGCATCTGACCTAGCGGAATCAAAAGTGCAAATTGTTGGTGGACCAACTCATCGATTTGATGTTGAGAAGCTACTTGAAGTTTGCACTTCTCAATTCTGCTTTACCACCTTTGAGACGTCGGAGTTGGTTCCTTTGGTGTCTGTGTTTTGTGCTATGGAAAATTTATGCTATCCGACTCCATCACAAGAATTGTATCCCTACATCCTCACACTGAGATTGCCATTGCAGGCGATTTCATTCATGCCAGACAACACCCAAAGGACGGTACGTAGAGATCTTGGCTGAGGTAAATAATCTGACCCAGCTAGTAAATGAGCCTACACGAATACCTGACATTGCAGATCATTCCGCCAACACATTGGACCTGTTTCTCACCTCTCATCCTGACAAATATTCTGTTGTCATATTGTCGCCCCTAGGCTCGTCTGACTACTGTGTCGTATCAGCTAATTTCTCGTCTTCACCCCACACAGTTAGAGAACAAATTCCTAAAGGAACAGTAGGGCTATAAGAGAAAGCCAATTGAAGCGGCCTTAACGACTTTTTTAAGAATTTTAACTGGTCACTGTGTTTCCTCGATAGTGACGTGGATGCCGCTGCTGATATGATCACGAACATTCTTTTGCTGTGTATGAGATTCTTCATTTCTCACAGAGTGAAGAGTATCAAACCCAAAGAATATGCGTGGTATGACTCGAGCTGTAAAGAGGCCATCAGGTTGAGAGAGGAAAACCGGAAAAAAATTAAAAGGGCCAGAAATGACTGTATTAATTAGACGTGTAAAATTCTACTACAATGTCCCAAGTATAGCAAACATTTTTGGTCGTTCGTGAAAAACGTAAAGAATTCAGCCTCGTCTACGCTCCACGCTCATTTACAATGACATTCCAGCTGTCAGCCCTTTAAACAAGGCCAATCTGCTTGGTGCGCATTTCGTGTATAGCTCAACGCTGCCAGATTCCACATTGTCTCCGCCTGTACCTGAGAGCGTTGATTTCACCATGGGCCAAATCCATTTTTGCACTCGTACAGCTTTTTTTTTTTTTGGAGGCTGCTACTATCTGTTGGAGCACTCAGACACAAATACTGGTCCATTGCAATACTACCAGACAGACACCTTGTCTTTATTGTATTTTCTCCGTTGTCCGGAAAAGTGGGGAGGGGCTTCAGTGATGTAGAGCTAAGAGTTCGGCACCCGCCACGTCGACAGTCGCAGAGAAAGTGTTCTGCTGTGTCACCCTCCTCGCAAAATGCAGCACAGGTAGGCGTCTCACTGATGCCAAGCACGTAGAGATGGTTGGCAAAAGTATAATGGCCCGTAATGACGCCAATAAGCCTTCTGCAATCATTTCTCCTTAAGGATAAGAAAGATGTTGCGGACTTCTTGTAAACATCAGGGCGTACGCGCTTAGTCATCCTGCATCCTGGATTTTTCCTCCATCTTCGACAGATTTAACCGTGGAAGCAGGTAGACCTAAGGCGGATTCAGGTCCTGAGAAATTCTCCTCTGATCCCCTTCTAGCGAGTTCATCGGAGATCTCGTTTCCTGGGATCCCAGAGTGACCTGGGACTCATACAAGCCTAAGTGAATTTAGTCTTCCGACTTTGTTCAAAAAGGTCTTGAGTTCATCCACCAATTTGGAGTTGGATAGAGGGTTGGACACAGCTTTGAGTGCAGCTTGGCTTGACTGCAGACGCATATGCTTTTTCCCCTCCACTTGTGCTTCACAACATAGTACATGGCCATTAGGATTGCGTAAATCTCCGATTGAAAGACAGACGCATATTTTCCTAACGAGAAGTGCAGTCGAATGTTTTCGCGCTCAAAGAAAACTCCAGCGCCGGATCCCTGCCCAGTCCTGGAGCCATCTGTGAAAATGCGAAGACATTCCATTTCGGGTTCAGTGTCTGGCCAAAGCCAGTCCTGACGCCATGGAAAGTGACTGTGAAGTTACAGCGCAATAGGATGGCAGGTGTCATTGCGTCGGAAGGCATATCAATGAGACATGGGTCGTAGGATATTTCTCCCGCAAGTACACTTTCACTCCAATGCGAGTTATACCAAAGACAATTTCTCTTTAGGCGAGAAATGGCTTTCAATGCACGCCCTCTGATACATATATACATATGTCAAGGGGTGGAAGATTCATCATAGCATCTAGAGCAGCTCCCAGTGTGCTGGGGAAAGCCCCCGTGCAGCTTGGTGAGTGAAGCCACAGCGTGTTTGCGTGTTAGCCTGCTCCACCAAACAGCCGATGCATATGAGATTATCGGTTTAACCATTGCCGTGTAGATCCAAAGGACCTTTTTCGGCGATAAGCCCCATGTTTTGCCAAAGGCATCTTTGTATTGCCAAAAAGCTGACAGCGCTTTGGTGGTTTTGGACTCAACATGCCTTGGCCAAAGAAGCTTGCTATGTAGGATGACTCCCAGGTACTTAGCTTCCTTGGATATAGGGATGGGAATTGCTCATATGAATAATGCCAGTATTTTTCCTCCTTCTCGTGAAGAGAACGACATCAGTCTTAAGAGGATTAACTGACAGCCCATTTCTCGTGCACCAGTCATGATCACATCTAGCGCCGCCTGCGCTTTGAGATAGACATTCGCTAAACATGAGCCGACAGAGAGAACAGCAACATCATCCGCATAGGCCTGGGCATAGATTCCAGAGGCATTGAGAGCATCAAGCAGAGGGTCGACCACCATGCACCATAACAGCGGAGACAAGACGCCACCTTGCGGGCAGCCCCTGTTTAGTCCAGACTTGACACAATGTTCGAGGCCTGCATCAGCGATCAGTGTCCTGTGCACGAGCATTGCTTTGATCCACAAAACCAGTGCTTCATCTACGCCATGCCATCTAGCAGCATTACACATGCTGTCAAAAGTAGCGTTATCAAAAGCTCCCTCAATGTCGACAAAAATGCCTAGAACGTACTCTTTCCTTTCGAGAGCGCATTCACTTCTCCCAACTAGGTTTTGAAGCGCAGTCTTGCAGGTTTTTCCGCGCTGATAAGCATGTTGCATGTCCGGGAGAGGATGCATTCGAAGGGCAACTTTGCGCACGTGCAATTCTACTAATCTTTCCATGCTTTTCAGCAAGAAGGATGTTAGACTGATTGGTCTAAAACCCTTGGCGAGTGAGTAATCTTATTTCTCTATTTTGGGAATAAAGACCACTTTCACCGCGCGCCAAGGAATAGGTATGTAGGCAAGTGCCAGGCTAGCAGTGAAAATTATTTTCAGAGTGGGAAGCAACTGTCTTATACCTTTTTGCAGCATAACAGGGTATATCCCATCAGTGCCCGGCGACTTAAAGCCATCGAAGGATGCCACAGCAAATTCAATGGCCTCAGTAGTTGCCACGCGTGACGCAACATACCAGCTACGCCGAGTTGTTTTCATCGTTTCAGTCGCAGTTTCCAATGAGGGAGTGTGCAACGAGCCGATGACAGTCTGATTTCCCGGGAAATGGGTCTGCAGCAGTAAACTAAGAGTTTCTGCTTTAGACTTGGTGAAGGTACCATCAGACTTTTTGAGTACATCCAGCTTTGTCGATTTTCCTCGTTTGAGAACGTTAACCAACTTGCTGGTCGCGTTCAGGGATTTGATCTCTTCGCAGAAGGACTTATAGGAATCATTCTTCGATTTACGAATCAGTTTCTTATATTCCTTCTGCTTCGATCGATATTTATTCCAGTCATCTTCCGAGTTCGATTTAAGCGATCTGTTCAGGAGACTTCTGGCTTCCCTACGAAGACATTGGAGCTCAGCGTTCCACCAGGCAACCGGCTTCCTGTTGGGAGGTTTTTTGATAGGACATGCGAGTTCAAAATAGTTGGTGATGGCGCTGTTCAGGTTATGAACGGCATCCTCCACCAATTGATTTGTTTTGAGTTTAGGCGGGGCTTGAGTGGATTTCTCAAGCTCCTCCCTAAATCGCACCCAGTCCGTCTTTCTCGGATTCCGCTTGGGCTGCGAGGGGGAAATCCCACACTTCAATTGGAATTCGATGTATCTATGCTCTGACAGCATAACATCTGGTAAGACTCTCCAGTTAGTGATGGCCTACACATGCCTATTAGACAGGGTTAGGTCAATCACTTCCTTTCGTCTCGCCAGGCTGGTTGAGAGCCAACATTGTTGATGATAAGGTCAGACGAAAGAATGAAGTTAAAAAAATGGTCTCCTCTCCGGTTGCATTTGCTGCTGCCCCAAACTGTATTTTGAGCGTTAGCATCGCAACAGATGATGAGTCCAATCCTTCTGGCTTCACAGTTCGGAAAACGCCTTAGGTGGCGGGGGTAGTACCGAGTGGTAGGGGAAGTAAGCAGACGCCACGACGAAGTGTTCAATTTCTCCGTACGCCTTGTAGCTCACTTTCGCAGCTACCAGATCTTGACCACAGAATTGACCAAGTTTGGTTGCCGATACCGTATTCGATATGATGAGGCAGACCCTGGACCTTTCGGATCGCTCATCATAAAGGATTGTAGCATCACGTATGCCTCCAAGACCACACAGGCGTTTGTTCCACACCCATGGTTCTTGAATGGATACAATGTGATGATTTGTACTACTGTATGCAATTCTGCTACTGAGAAGAGCAGTAGCCGTCTTGCAATGCTGTAGGTTAATCTGAGTGAAAATCTTAGATTTAGACTGCGGAACACGTTCCATCCTTCGACTACTTGACATCAAAGTGGAATAAAATCCTACCAAGGCCGAAATAGGGACGTGGGTCGTACGCGGATTTCAGAGTCTCGACAGAGCCGTTGTCCATTCGCACAACCAGAGTGAAGCCCTCTTTTTTCAGAGATCTCTTTTTCTTGCTGTAGGAATAGACAGTCCAGGGCCTTGTGTCGAGTCCCGGGTTCTGCGCACGCAGTCGCGTCAGCACTTTTAGCTTGTTTCCGGGTTTTCCCGGAATCCAGCAGATGGCGCGCGTTAATTTTCGGAGACTAACCACCTGATAGGTAGTAGTTCCCAGGGGAGTGATTTTCGGCACCATGCTCCTGATCCAGACTGATGTCTGCTGTGAGGAACAGCTCACCACGAAGGTACAATTCATCAAAGCATATCTCTCAGCCTGAATACAAAAGCATGTTGCTGAAGCTAGCTCCAGTAGATGATCTTCGCAGTGTTGGCAGTCTGCGCTGATCATTCTGCTGTCACTGCCAGCCTTCTCTATCCTGACCTTTTCCGAGGAGATGGCTGCCTCTTTGTAGGAGAGGTGCTTGTCTCGACTCTTTACGGTCACTTGTGTTTCCTTTCCAGAGGAAAGGGTTTTGTTGTGTGATGTGCCCGCCTCCGATGAGCAGTCTTTGGTCCTCTCCGTCTTCAGATCTTTGCTTTGATCTTTGTTGATCGCCGCATCAACCAATGATCCAAGCCCGCTTCGCCTTCTGCGATCAGAGTCTGTCTGTCAGCATCATCGCCTTTTTTGGCGGTGGCGCCGGCCATATCAGGCCACTGAACACCTCCAGCTCCGTCAGTTTTGGAAAAAGAGGAGGAGTGTTTGAGGCGCATGTCGAAAGTGCTGGCATGCTTGTGCCTCCTGCAGCAGCCTTTACTAGCCGCCGACGCTTTCTACGCTGCGCGCCGCCAAAAAGTGCGGGTGCTGCAGATGAGAGGGTCGGATGGGTTTCGGTAAGGATACCTCCGCCGATCTAATCCTCTTAACTGCTTTCCCCAGAGGTTCGCCTTCAATCTTCGTGCCTTCGGCTGTGCCAGTATCTTTGCACGATTTTCGGGCACGCCTCCTTCTCCTTCTTTTTTGGCACTTAGCAGTGCCAGTGCTATAAGGTGTTCCAATTCTGGGGCTCGTTCAACCTTAGCGGTTTTCCGTGCCGTGCCATCGTCGGTGTCGCCTCCGTTGGTTGCACCACTCACGCTCAGTCCAACCAGGTGGTCGGACAATGAGCCGCAGGAGTCGGTGTCGTTCCGGGCTGCCAGAAAGTTAGGAATGAGTGATGGGCCCTCCACAATCCTTGCCCCGGCCGCGATCAGGGAGATCGCGGGGGTATTTTCGCTATTGCGGGTGCCATCTGGAGTATTAATATCCATTTGTTTTTCCATTCAGCCATCAAAACTCAGTTCACCGGGTCTTAGTTCGAGGTCATTGATCTCTTAAGCCCCTCCGCCCCGACAAGGCGCCCGAAGAGCGAAGGGGCAGCTCGTACAGTTGCAAGAGTACTTAAAGATCTCAATCTACACAAATCCGCTGGCCCGGATGGTATACCCCAATACTTCTGAAGAGGTGTTCTTCTGCGCTGGCAAAACCTCTACGTAAGCTTTTCCATTTGTCCTACTATTCGGGTAGATGGAAAACAGCATTTGTCCAGCCCGTCCCTAAAAAGGGAAAATCTTCATCCCCCTCCTCCTACCGACCCATAGCACTAACGTCCCTTCTTTCCAAGGTCATGGAAACGCTGATAAACCGTCAGCTTATGAAATATCTTGAAACGCGGAAGCTTCTCAATGACCGGCAATGCGGTTTCCGCAGCCACAGGTCCACTGGTGATTTGATGGCATATCTCACCGAAACAATCTTTGCACAATTTAGGTGAAAGCAAGATCGTTGCGTTTGATATTTCAAAAGCATTTGACAGAGTTTGGCATCAGGCTCTTTTGTCGAAAATGTGTGCTTATGGCATCGATAATTTTCTGCTTCTATGGATTAGAAATTACTTTTCGAACCCTTCAATTCAAGTTGTTTTGGATGACTTCAAGTCTGATATTCATCAAATAAATGCTGGTGTCACCCAAGGCTCTGCTTTGTCTCCGACTCTCTTTCTGGTTTTTATAAATGATCTCTTGTCTCTTACTTCTAATCCAATCCACTCCTTCGTTGATGACAGTACTCTCAACTTTTCATATTCGTTCAAGGGCTCACGTCCCTGCTCTTCGGCCATAGAACTGGAACGGCATCGTATGTTAGGCACATTGAATTCCGATCTTGACAGCATAATCGATTGGGGTAAAAATAATAGAGTGGAATTCAATGCTGTCTACTGTCGTTAAAGCGAATCCGTAATAATCAGCCATAATCCATGGCACTTGTGTCGACGAAACCGAAAAGCTTTCCATCCTTGGTATGTGTATCAATACCAAACTTAATTGGAATGATCACATATTTGAAGTCGCCAAAAACACGGCAACATGCCATGAAGCCATGATTTGGCTTCAATTTATAAGGCTTACATCCTCCGCAAGCTTGAGTATAACGCTCATGTCTGGCCTGGTACCCGTAAGACTGAGGTCTTAGACTGCACCTACTAGATAGAATACAACAGCGAGCGATAAAACTTATAGGAGACAGTAATATCGCAAAATCAATTGACTCGTTCGAACACCGACGTAATGTGTCTCCCTTGTCACTGTTTTATCGCTGTTTTAACAATCGTTGCTCAAATGAGTTAGCCAATTGCATTCTTCACCTAGATGAATTCACCCGCAATACTCGTCTTGCCCGGAATGCTCATCAGTTCACCCTTAAGCCTGCTTTCGGACGTAGATTCGTTTATCAGCCGCACAACACGATTATGGAATGCTCTTCCCAGCCCAATATTTCCTACTCACTACAATCCACAGACATTTCGGACCAATGTGCACAGGTACCTCCTCTTCCTTTCTCCCTTTATACCTTCGGCCCGTGCTGTGTCTTGATCCCGGACACCTAAAAAAAAAAACCAAGTAGTCTTTGGGGGTGTGTATCCCTTGAGGAAAAACACAGCGAAATATGATTTCGATTTTTGCGGGCCTTGAGTCACGGTCATCAGAGTCCGTAGAGAACACAATAACTTTATTACAAGCTGATCGTAGGGCCGAAAAGAATAGTTTTAGGCTGTTCTGTTTCTTTAGAGTGTCCGTATAAGACCAGAAGGGTATTTTATGTTTGTTATTATTTAAGTTAGTTTTATGCATTTTTTCTAGGTAAGTTTGTTGTAAAAATATCAAAAAACGGTTCGCCGTTAGGAGCTATATCGATTAAATGTAGTGTTGCCTGGCGGGCTACAGCCACCCGGCTTCGAGTAGTGTTTCCTGGCTTCCCATAGCCATCCGACTGCATGAAGTGTTACCTGGCTGGCTACATGTAGTGTAGCCGGGCTGATCATAACCCAACTTGATCGTGCGTTCAGTAATTTACCACAAAGACGCCACCCAAGACTATTTCAGGTTTTATTAACGAGTTTTCTTAAAATGGACTAAATAATACTTTTAGTTCAAAAAAATTATCAAAAAAATATACGTGAGGATCACATTTAAGATTGACATGACCAGCTTGGGATAACACATGGTCATATGACCTCCAATCGTTGGTGTAATGTCTGCAAGTTTTATTTGGATCTGGAATGACTTGAGGACGGATATTATTTCTTCTGTATTGCAACTCTGTAGAGACAATGACTGCAAAGAGTTCATCAATTCCACCTGCTAATTGAGAAGTCAGACATAGAACTTTAACTCCGTAGAAACTACAATATACCTTGGCTGTGAAATCCCCTACCACCAAGCTTATGCTAACATTCTCGTAAATAAATGGGATAAGGCACAAAATCGATACTATTGTTTAGGGACAAACGTCAATGTTAGTGTAAAGAAAATAGAAAATAGATTTCTTAAGACTTACCCATGATGAAGAAAATTCGTCCTATGATGATTTGTATTGTACAAACATATATCGCAGTCATGAAGCCACAGAATGTTAGGAAAATCTTTGATACCAGAAACACTTCGTATCTGGATTTCGCCTTGCCGTGCAAACTCCATATCTTGCAGTAGTCGGCCTTCATCCGATTTAATTTCGGAATTGCCAAACAGAATTTATGATTAAAGCGCTTGATCATCTCCTGAAGCTGTTTCATCTCTGCTGCCACAATCGAAAGCCTATAAGCCAAGCATCGATAGTAGTACATCACAGCAAGCATGCCACAGCGATTGATGATGGTCGAACCAAGATTCCCAACGAAAAACAAGGCCCAATCCTTGTACTTGTGATAGCCTACACTGATAGCAATGACTTCGACCAATGTTGGAAATATAGTCATGTAAATAAAATCCCGCTGAAACGCCTTATCCAAAGAGGTCGACTTCGTTTGACATTCACTAACCATGTCGTGGATTTCTTGCCAGATCTGATAGTCGGTTTTTCGCTTTATCAACGTTTCCAAGATAAGAAGAATATGAATGAGTAGAGGAGCTACAATCTGAACGATGTTTAGCATGCTGTAAATTGTACTTATTTTTAAATAAGACTTGTCTTTTAGCTCATAATGCAATATGAATTCCAGAGCGAGTAAAATAAAATTTCCTAGTACGATAGCGGATAGTCTGACTCTCTTGGTTCCAAGGGGAAAGATGCAAAGGAGATTGAATAGCAAGGTAAAGGCAAATGACTGTGGTGCTGAGACTCCCATGGTTAGCTTTAGACGATTGATTTGAAACTAACGGGGAGAGTTGATGCAAATAGCCCAGTAGAATATGGCGCACTAACACGGATTGATTGATTGTTTAGAAGCAATTAGTCAGTGTCTGCATTAACATTTTGGTTGGAAAAGAGCGATTGGTTGGAAAAGAGCGATATACATACTTGCCGCATATTCAACTAGATTGGTAGATTTGTATCTTTTGCTAAGGATGTCATAAAGAACTATATTTAGAGTTGTAAATAGTTTCAAGTTCCTCGAAATCCATAGCTTTCAATGTGATAGATCAGAAACCTTTTTATATCACAAGATATTTACGCGGCAAAAAATTGGAATTCTATTATTTAAATTTCCAACAATTCACCCTTTGATAAACTCTATCAACGCCTTAAAACCCTATGGTTCCTATGATTTGATTGAAATTTATCACTTTAACGTTAATGTCGACACTACCTAGAGTGAACTGACATCGCAAAACTCCTTCATACCGAACATTTGAATATGGAAGAAAAGAAAGACTTCGTAAAGCTCTGTAAAGAATCCGAGGACATTCGCATCTTTACGAAAAAGTACCGCTATCCATATTGCCATAAAGAAGAAAACTAGAAACAAATAACATCAATGCTCAGACAAGGGATTATACGACATGTTATCGTTATTTCCCTTGGAGTGCGGAGAGTGCTAAAAAATCAGACTGGAAATCAGAACTCAGAAACGAGACTCGTGACTCGTGATTGATTCCAATAGGCTTCATGGGACAATTAAGCTATTACAGGAAATTTATCAAGGACTTTGCGAAACTCGTGAAACCTTTGTGTGCCTAAAAAAGGACAAAATTAGAAATCACCGCCGAATATCTCGAAACATCCACGATTTTACCAAATCCTTAAACCTTACTACCGACACGAGAAACTTTGTGCTAGGCGCCAATAACTTCACAAGGTAGATTGCAGCATCATTCTCTCGTCCATTCCGATGAATCAAATATAAACAAATTGGCTTCGTTGCAATCCGTTACGGATTTCATTTTTTGCTATCCGCGTCTTCGCTACAACCTTTATATTCATATTCGTGTGCTTCGCTAAAAAAAAGAACTGTTGGGCATTCCGGGCGAGATGTGTATTGCGGTTGAATTCTTGAGGGGGAGGAATGCAATGGGCTAGCTCACTTGAGCATTGTTGGTTAAAATATCGATAAAACAGAGAGATAGAGAAGACATTAGGTCGATGGTCGAGTGAGTCTATTGACTTCGCGATATTGCTGTCTTCTATGAGTTTATCGCTTGTTTTTGTATTCTATTTAGCAGGTGCAAAGAGGTATTGGGGGCACCAAACCAGCATTGTACTCAAGCTGGGAGCCCTGTACATTGAAGCCAGATCAGAGGGGGTGCATTCTTGGCGGTCTCGAATATGTGGGCACTCCAACGAAGAGTTTTATTAACACACATACCAAAGGATAATGGCTGATTATTGATGGTTAAATGGTTAATGGATGGTTAAATTCCATTCTATTTTTATACCCCATTCAATTATGCAGAATTTAGGTCAGAATTTATTATGCTTAACATACGCTGCCGTTACAGTTCTATGGCCGAAGAGAAGGCACGCTAAGAGTATGGTCATCAGCGAAGGAGTGTATCGGATTAGAAGTAACAGTTAAGAGATCTTTATAAAAATGAGGTGTTTATTTGGTGAATATCAGACTTGAAACCGTCCAAAACAACTTAAATTGAACGGCCCGAAAGGTAATTTCTAATTCATACAATAGAAGATGAGACTCATCAATACCATAAGCGCGCATTCTCACAAAAGATCCTAATGCCAATCTCTGTCAAATGCTTTTGATATATCGAGCGTAATAATCTTACTTTTGCCGAAATAGTGTATGGATTGGTTCCACTTTTCGGTGAAATATGCCATCAAATCACCAGTGGACCTGTTGCTTCGCTGCTGACGCAAATGTTTGTCCGTACAATTGGTAGGCACACCACCACAAAATAATTGACGCAGCATTAACCGCCATGACGACTTAATATTTTCGGTATAATCACCTGTTTCAGTGTCCACAAACTAAAGGTTGTTTTTTATAGAGGTATAGAACTTTGAAATGGAATAAAAGAAAGACGATTTTTTTAAATTGACATGAAATTGACTTTATTCGAAAGATAATCTTCCGACATTATAATTTAAATATAATTTATATTTTTTATAGGCATATGACCGCCACGGCTGGCTCGGACGTAGTCTAATCTGGAGGTCCAATTTTCGATGAATTTTCCAACATTTGTGGCCGTATATCGGCAATAACGCGGCGAATGTTGTCCTTCAAGTGGTCAATCGTTTCGGATTTATCGGCGGGGATTAGTGACTTCACATATCCCCACAGAAAATAGTCAAGCGGCGTTAAATCGCACGATCTTGGAGGCCAATTCACGGGTCCGTAACGTGAAATTATGCGGTTACTGAACGTTTCCATCAATAAATCAATTGTGGCACGAGCTGTGTGACATGTTGCGCCGTCTCTTTGAAACCACAGCTCCTGCACATCATAGTTGTTCAATTGATGAACGAAAAAGTCAATAATCATGGCTCTATAGCGGTCACCATTGACTGTAACGTTCTGGCCAGCATCGTTTTTAAAGAAGTACGGACCAACCCATAAGGCACACCAAACAGTCAGTTTTTGTCCATCTTGAAAATGGCCCACTTGTTTATGTTACTGATGCAAATGCCGACAAAGAGCAGTACAGCGTCCACCAACTATACCGACACCTTTTTTCAAGTTATGTGAAACGGATGAATTTGCCAGAACACTATTATATCCGGAAATACCACGATATTTCACTTGGAACGCATCAACAAAAAAATTTCAACGGCGCAAACAAAGTACCTACGTATTTCGGATGTTTTAGGTCGCATTTATACAGTTAGTCAAAATAATGTTTTGACCACAGTCATTTCAGGATTTAAAAACTGTTAATGGTGAATTGTATCCTACATATCGTGATACATGCCAATGGTTGCATTTGAGCGATGGCCCATAAAAAATCTTTGGAAGCATTGAGTCGAACATTACAGGATCTACCTATGTACGTGTAAGTCAACAGTCGTTCGGCGGTGCATTAATATTTCTATCTGGTATAATTGGCTCAGATACCGACAGCCTAATCTTAAGTTACAGCTCCACTATCTCAATAAATTGATCCAGAGTCTTATCTTCAAGTTTCGCAACTATAAATGGAACCAAAAGTTGGAATCATTAGATAAAAATTGTAAGCCCTTTTGGAATATCGTAAAAGTTATCAAGAATAAAAATAGACAAATACCAGCACCCTCAGACAATGATATCACCTTTTTTACGGATAAAGAGAAAACAGATTGTCTTTCTACGGTCTTCTCTAATAATCACTCTCTCTCTCTCAGAATTTAGGGGAACGTGAAACAGATCTCTTGGTTGAACAAAGAATACAGTCTTTTGACAATTATAATTGTATCACTCCATTAAGTGCTTTTGTTTCGGAAAGCACTATTGAACAAATTATTAAGTCCCTCAAAGCCAATAAAACGGGAGGTTTAGATGGTATCAGAAATGACTACCTGAAACATTTACCTTCATCGGGTTTAAGATATCTAACCTTTTTAATCAATGCATGTTTGAAAACCCAATGTTTTTTTTTTTATTTTGTTGGAGGCTTCTACTATCTACTGGAGCACTCAGACACAAGTACTGGTCCATTGTACTACCAGACAGACACCTTGTCTTTATTGTATTTTCCCCGTTGTGCGGAGAAAAGTGAGGAGCGGCTTCAGTGATGTTGAGCTAAGAGATTCGGCACCCACCACGTCGGCCCCAAGGGTGCGCCACCGTGCACGAGCGAAGGCGGGACAGTCGCAGAGAAAGTGTTCCGCTGTGTCGTCCTACTCGCAACAAGCAGCGCAGGTAGGCGTCTCACTGATGCCAAGCACGTAAAGATGCCTGGCCACGTAAAGTGTAATAGCCCGTAATGACGCCCGTTAGCGTTCTGCAGTCATTTCTTCTTAAGGATAAGAAGAATGTTGCGGACTTTTTACAGAGGTCAGGGCGTACGCGCTTAGTCATCCTGCATCCTGGATATTCCTTCCATCTGCGACTGTGTACGTTAAAGACCCAGTCATTGATGTCAGATTTAACCGTTGAAGCTGGTAGACCTAAGGCGGGTTCAGGCCCTGAGAAACTCTCCTCTGAGCCTTTTCTAGCGAGTTCATCGGAGATCTCGTTTCCTGGGATTCCAGACTGACCTGGAACCCATACCAGCCTAAGTGAATTAAGTCTTCCGACTTTGTTCAAAAAGGTCTTGAGTTCATGCACTAGTTTGGAGTTGGACAGAGGATTGGATACAGCTTGGCTGTCACTGCAGACACATATGCTCTTTCCCCTCCATCTGTGTTTCACAACATAGTGCATGGCCATTAGGATTGTGTAAATCTCCGCCTGGAAGACAGACGCATATTTTCCTAACGAGAAGTGCAGTCGAATGTTTTCGCGCTCGAAGAAAACTCCGGCGCCGGATCCCTGATCAGTCCTGGAGCCATCTGTGAAGATGCGAAGACATTCTATTCCAGGTTCAGTGTCTGGCCAAAGCCAGTCCTGACGCCAAGGAAATGTGACTGTGTAGTTAGAGAGCAGTAGGATGGCAGGTGTCATTGCGTCAGAAGGCATATCCATGAGACAGGGGTCGTAGGATATTTCTCTCTCAAGTACACTTTCACTCCACTGCGAGTTGTACCAAAGACCATTCTTCTTTAGGCGAGAAATAGTTTTCAGTGCACACCCTCTGATATATATGTCAAGGGGTGGAAGGTTCATCATAGCATCCAAAGCAGCTCCCGGTGTGCTGGGGAAAGCCCCCGTGCAACTGAGGCAGACCGCTCTTTGGAGTTTGGTGAGTGAAGCCACAGCGTGTTTTCGTGTCAGCCTGCTCCACCAAACAACCGATGCATATGAGATTATCGGTCTTACCATTGCCGTGTAGATCCAAAGGACCTTTTTCGGCGATAAGCCCCATGTTTTGCCAAAGGCACCTTTCCATTGCCAGAAAGCTGACAGCGCTTTGGTGGTTTTGGACTCAACATGTTTTGACCAGAGAAGTTTGTTATCTAGAATGACTCCCAGATACTTAGCTTCCTTGGATATAGGGATGGGAATGCCTTTTAGCACCAGCTGAGCAATGCCAGTTGTTTTCCTCCTTCACGTGAAGAGAACGACATCGGTCTTAAGAGGATTAACCGACAGCCCATTTCTCGTGCACCAGTCTTCGATCACGTTTAGCGCCGCCTGCGCTTTGAGACAGACATTCGCTAAACATGAGCCGACAGAGAGAACAGCAACATCATCCGCATAGGCCTGGGCATAGATTCCAGAGGCATTGAGAGCATCTAGCAGAGAGTCGACCACCATGCACCATAACAGCGGAGACAAGACGCCACCTTGCGGGCAGCCCCTGTTTAGTCCAGACTTGACAGAATGTTCGAGGCCTGCATCAGCGATCAGTGTCCTGTGCACGAGCATTGCTTTGATCCACAAAACCAGTGCTTCATCTACGCCATGCCGTCTAGCAGCATTACACATGCTGTCAAAAGTAGCGTTATCAAAAGCTCCCTCAATGTCGACAAAAATGCCTAGTACGTACTCTTTAATTTCGAGAGCGCATTCAATTCTCCCAACTAGGTTTTAAAGCGCAGTCTCGCAGGATTTTCCGCGCTGATAAGCATGTTGCATGTCCGACAGAGGATGCATTCGAAGGGCAACTTTGCGCACGTGCAACTCTACTAGTCTTTCCATGCTTTTCAGCAGGAATGATGTTAGACTTATTGGTCTGAAACTCTTGGCTAGTGAGTAATCCTCTTTCCCTATTTTGGGAATAAAGACCACTTTCACCGCGCGCCAAGGGATAGATATGTAGGCAAGTGCCAGGCTAGCAGTGAAAATTATTTTCAGTGTGGGAAGCAGCTGTCTTATACCTTTTTGCAGCATAACGGGGTATATCCCATCAGTGCCCGGCGACTTAAAGCCATCGAAGGATGCCACAGCAAATTCAATGGCCTCAGTAGTTGCCACGCGTGACGCAACATACCAGCTACGCGGAGTTGTTTTCATCGTTTCAATGGCAGTTTCCAATGAGGAACGAGCCGTTGACAGTCTGATTTCCCGGGAAATGGGTCTGCAACAGTAAACTAAGAGTTTCTGCTTCAGACTCGGTGAAGGTACCATCAGACTTTCTGAGTACATCCAGCTTTGTCGATTTTCCTCGTTTGAGAACGTTAACCAACGTGCGCGACTAGCAAGCGCTCAGGGATTTGATCTCTTCGCAGAAGAACTTATAGGAATCATTCTTCGATTTACGAATAAGCTTCTTATATTCCTTCTGCTTCGATCGATATTTATTCCAGTCATCTTCCGAGTTCGATTTAAGCGATCTGTTCAGAAGACTTCTAGCTTCCCTACGAAGCCGTTGGAGCTCAGCATTCCACCAGGGAACCGGCTTCCTGTTGGGAGGTTTTTTGACAGGACATGCGAGTTCAAAACATTTGGTGATGGCGCTGTTCAGGTTATGAACTGCATCCTCCACCGATTGATTAGTTTTGAGTTTAGGCGGGGCTTGAGTGGATTTCTCAAGCTCCTCCCTAAATCGCACCCAGTCTGTTTTTCTCGGATTCCGCTTGGGCTACGAGGGGGAGATCCCGCACTTCAATTGGAATTCGATGTATCTATGGTCTGACAGCGTAACATCTGGTGAGACTCTCCAGTTAGTGATGGCCTTCGCATGCCTGTTAGATAAGGTTAGGTCAATCACTTCCTGTCGTCTCGCCGTCACAAAGGTTGGTAGAGAGCCAACATTGTTGATGAAAAGGTCAGACGAAAGAATGAAGTTTAAAAGATGGTCTCCTTTCCGGTTGCATTTGCTGCTGCCCGAAAATGTGTTTTGAGCGTTAGCATCGCAACAGATGATGAGTCCAATCCTTCTGGCTTCACAGTACTCTACGAGTTCGGAAACCGCCTTATGTGGCGGGGGTAGTACCGAGTCGTAGGGGAAGTAAGCAGACGCCACGACGAAGTGTTCAATTTCTCCGTACGCCTTGTAGCTCACTTTCGCAGCTACCAGATCTTGACCACAGAATTGACCAAGTTTGGTTGCCGATAGCGTATTCGATATGATGAGGCAGACCCTGGGCCTTTCGGATCGCTCATCATAAAGGATTGTAGCATCACGTATGCCACCAAGACCACACAGGCGTTTGTTCCACACCCATTGTTCTTGAATGGATACAATGTGATGATTTGTACTACTGCATGCAATTCTGCTACTTAGAAGAGCGGTAGCAGCCTTGCAATGCTGTAGGTTGATCTGAGTAAAAATCATGGATTCATACTGGGGAACACGTTCCATCCTTCGACTACTTGACATCAAAATGGAATACAATCCTACCAAGGCCGAAGTAGGGACGTGAGTCGTACGCGGTTTTCAGGGCCTCAACAGAGCCATTGTCCATTCCCACTACCAGAGTGAAGCCCTCTTTTTTCAGAGAGTTCTTTTTCTCCTTGTAGGAATAGACAGTCCAGGCCCTCGTGTCGAGTCCCGGGTTCTGCGCACGTAGTCGCGTCAGCACTTTCAGCTTGTTTCCGGGTTTTCCCGGAATCCAGCAGATGGCGCGCGTTAGTTTCGGGAGACTAACTATTTGATAAGTGCTAGTTACCAGGGGGGGGATTTTCGGCACCATGCTCCTGATCCAGGCAGATGTCTGCTGAGAGGAACAGCTCACCACGAAGGTACCATTCATCAAAGCAGACCTCTCCGCTTGAATACAGAAGCCTGTTGCTGAAGCTAGCTCCAGTAGATGATCCTCGCAGTGTTGGCGATCTGCGCTGGTCATTCTGCTGTCACTGCCAGCCTTCCCTATCCTGACCTTTTCGGAGGAGATGGCTGCCTCTTTGTAGGAGAGGTGCTTGTCTCGACTCTTACTAGCCGCCGACGTTTTCTGCGCTGCGCGCCGGCAAGAGGTACGGGATCTGCAGGTGAGAGGGTCGGATGGGCTTCGGTTGGGGATACCTCCGCCGATCTGATCCTCTTACCTGCCTTTCCCAGAGGTTCGCCCTCAATCTTCGTGCCTTCGGCTGTGCCAGCCTCTTTGCACGATTTTCGGGCACGCCTCTTCCTCCTTCTTTTTGGGCACTTAGCAGTGCAATCTACAGCACGTCCCAATTCTGGGGCTCGTTCAACCTTGGCGGTTTCCTGTGCCGCACTATCGTCGGTGTCGCCTCTGTCGGTTGCACCGCTCACGCTCAGTTCAACCAAGTATTGAAAACCCAATACTTTCCGGATAATTGGAAGAGGGCCAAAGTTGTACCGATTTTAAAACCGCGAAAACCTGCCGAGTCTCCCACTAGTTACAGACCAATTAGTCTACTCAGCAGTTTAAGCAAAATCTTAGAAAAGGTCATTAAAATTCATCTTCTAGAGTATACTAATGAAAATAACATTTTGCCTAACATTCAATTTGGATTTAGACAATTTCACAATGTATCAATATGTTAGAATATGTAACCATGTCAAATCCAATCGTTCTGTAGGTAAATCAACTGGTATGATCCTGCTCGATGTCGAAAAGACATTTGACACAGTTTGGCATAATGGCCTAATTTATAAAATGATTACCTTTAACTACCCCATCTATATAATTAAAATCGTCATGCGGCTATCTTTGCGGATGACACCTGCATTTATACCTCACATGAGCTCGCTCTCAATATTGAGAGGACACTTATAAATGCAAGTAAGATTATAAATACGTTTTACAACAGGTGGAAAATAAGGATCAATTGTGACAAAACCCAAGCTATCTTTTTTAGTAGAAAAAGAAAACCTTGCTTTCTGCCCCAGGGTCCAATTCTTATCTACGGTAATGAAATAAATTGGGATCGTTCTGTTAAGTACCTAGGTATACACCTGGCCTCAAACTTGACTTTTAGTGACCATGTCACTAAAACTTTGAAAAAAGTAAGGGTAGCGACTGCTCTATTATACCCTATTATTTGCAGGAAATCGACTGGAGATCACCGGTGTTGTAAGAGTAAGATCAATCAAAAAAAAAAATAAAAAATCTGGAGCATGCCCGTGTCAAAAAGGAAGGGAAGAAAGAAAACGGTCAAACCGTAGCATTATGGAAAAGAACGCTAAAAGGAAAAGCACTACCCCGCCAAGCACTACTAATGGTCGTGATCCTGGGACGAGCAGCAATGCTCGGGTCAGAGCTATAGGATTTCCGGGGGATAGCAAAGTAATGCAACGGCGTAAGCCACACTTAAGAGTCGCGAGTTGGAACGTTGGAAGCATGAGTGGTCGCAGCTATGAGCTTGAAGAAATGATGGTTAGAAGGCGAGTAGACATCCTGTGCGTACAAGAGACGAAATGGCGAAACACCGGTAATCGGACACGTTTCTTGGACGTTAAAAGAAAAGCCTACAAGATGTTTTACTATGGATTGGAACAAGGAAAAAACGGAATCGCCATCATCCTTGCGGCAGAGCTACTTGGCAACGTCTTAACCATTTCAAAGTCCAGTGACCGTTTGATGGCTCTCAAATTGGTGATGCATGGTGAGGTGTGGAACATCGTAAGCGCATATGCATCTCAAGTAGGATGCGAACAAAAAGAAAAAGATGCATTCTGGCTAGATTTCCACAACCTTGTCAAAATCATCCCAAGGGAAGAGCTTTTGTTTGTTGGGGGAGATTTAAACGGACATATCGGGAAGACAAGCAAAGACTATGAAGACTACCACGGAGGGCTGGGATAGGGCAGATTCCGTCAATTCCATTTAACGTGGACACCTGCCTTGTCGGCTTAATTCCACGGTGGGCCACCCCACATGGGGTTGATTTGGACGACAACCGACGTCCTTATTCACAGACCTGTGTAAATAAGTACCAAATTGAATCCATGCATAGGGACATGGCTCCCCCTTGGTACGAGGCGAGGCCTAACTAAAACCTCTTGCCGTTTTGAGGACGACCACCTCCGGACTTCCACCAATGTTACCATTAGTCTTTCCACTAATGTTCCACCAGTTTTATCGTCCGTTGTTTCCCGCATTTGGGATAACCACAGCCCCCACGATACTCCCACTAGGGGGCCAACCGCAAGGACAGGCCAGGACATTACTGTCCTGGGGGCTACCTGCCTCCCGTGGTCCCGGAATTAGGCCTCCGGTCGAGCCGTTACTCCCAGCAAGGGTTTCCCTATCCCCTAACTGGGAGCCTTATGTTAGCCAAACAGCTGATTACAGCTATTTGGCTATGTAGACCATGCACCATTTGGCCCTTTAATGTTGCCCCCCAAGTACGTGAGCCGCATATTGAGGATGCGACCCGGTGTACCCAGAGGGCGTAGCTGGGATAGGGCACCAGGAACTCTTCAGCTGAAAATATCCTAAACATGTGCAAGTCGTACGGTCTTATAGTGCTAAATACCATGTTCGTCAAACAAAGCCGGCGATCACTTATAGCAGTGGCGGAAATGAAACTCAAATAGGCTATCATTTGGTATCCAGTTTCATGAAGCCACGAGCTAAAGACTGCAAAGTGATCCTAGGAGACGCGATCGCCCCTCAACACCGTCTCCTCCTGACTGAATTTTTTATGGAGGCGAGTAAGAAGTCAAAGCAGCAAACGAAGGTGTCTGAGAGAATCAAGTGGTATAAGCTGGATAAAGGAAAAGGCGAAGCTTTTATTACCAACATGAAAAACTACTTCTCTTCCATTATCGATGAGGTCGGTAATGAGGAGTGCAGAGCACAAGACATTTGGAATTCCCTACAACAATCTGGCCTGGAGAAAGCCAAATCACTGCTCGGAACATCTAAAGGCCCCTGCCAACACGCAAAAGAAACCTGGTGGTGGACAGACGAAGCCAAAGCAGTGATACAAGAAAAGAAAATGGCTTTCCAAGCTTGGTCAAGGTGCTCTTCTACTAATAGAGAGGAAAAAGCTCGCCGTGAAAAGATATATAGATATTGCAAAGGTATCGCGAAGAAAAAGTGCGCCGAATTCAAAGCGAAAAGCATGGAAGGCCTCTATCAGGAGTTGGAAGAAATATTGTCTTCCGCGTCTGACAGGAACCAGGCTACCCAGGAGCTTCGACCACGCAATTTGAACAAAGGAGCAAATATCTTTAAGATAGCCGCCCAGAGAAGAAGAAATGCTCAGGAGATTCATTTCCCAAAGTTTATTAATAATGCTGAAGACCAACTCCTTATGGAAGACGAAAAAATTCTCCACAGATAGCGACAGTATTGCGAGGAACTTCTGAAGGAACAGTTTCCCCGAGTGTACTTTCCAAGAGCCGCCCCGAATCATGCCGAAATATCCGACATCATAGTCGAAGAAGTTCGGTACGCGGTTAAAAACTCCAAGAAAAGAAAAGCTGTTGGGCCGGACGGGATACCCTCTGAGTTCTGGAAAAAGATGGGAGACATCGGGTCTAGATGGCTTATGGTTCTTATCTCCAAACTTATGAGAGGCGACACTATGCCTAATCAATGGAGGGAAAGCTATCTTCTTCCTTTGCACAAAGGAAAGGGTGATACGCGAAATTGTGATAACTACCGTTCTGTCAAGCTGATGTCGCACACCATGAAGATCGTTGAACGGGTATTAGATAGCCGACTGCGGAAAATAATACGACTATCTGATGACCAGTGCGCGTTTGTCTCGGGTAAATCAACAACAGATGCAATCCAAAGTATAAGGATCATGATGGAAAAGCATCGTGATTCTTCAAAGGACTTGCATATGGTGATGGTTGATTTCGAGAAGGCCTTTGACCGGCAACCAAGAGATCTTTTATGGCTAGCGCTAAGACAAAAAGGAGTTCCAGAAACCTACGTGCGAGTGATTATGGACATGTACGAGAGAGCAACGACAAGAGTAAGATGCACCGCAGGAGTTACCGAAGAGTTCGCAATCAAAGTCGGTGTACACCAAGGGAGCGTCCTCAGCCCACTGCTTTTTATAGCAGTCCTTGATTGCTTGCTTGAAGGAAAAGTGACGGACCCCAATGTGCACCAGCTATTCTTTGCTGACGATGGAGCCATTATAAGTGATGATCAGGCGTTCCTACAACGAGCACTTGATGTGTGGGTGGACATTTTTGAGGGACACGGGTATCGTATTAGTTCAAAGAAGACAGAGTATCTGTGCTGCCCGATCTCTGACCCTCATCAGCCTATTCCAGACATTTACTTGAATGGAAGAGTGCTTCCCAAGTGTGAAAAGTTTAAATATCTGGGATCTATGATTAATAGAGAAGCAACTTGTGATGACGACATCAAACATCGCGTAAGCGTAGGGTGGATGAAGTGGCGGGAAAACTCCGCCATCTTCTGTGATCGAAAAATGCCCCCTAAGCTGAAAGGAAGGCTCTACACTTCAGTTGTACGTCCGGCGCTCACATACGGTTCACAATGCTGGACAATGCACAAAAAGTATGAGAGCAAATTAACGGCAACTGAGATGAAGATGCTTCGCATGACAGCGGGAGTAACAAAGCGTGACAGAATTAGAAGTTCAAAGATCCGAGGAAGCCTCCACGTAAAAGAAACCATCACAAGAAATATAGAGCGCGACCGACTCAGTTGGTGTCGCCATGTTCAAAGGAGAGATCCTTTGAACCCCGTCCAAAAGGCGTTATCAATCAACATTCCAATTTCAACACGCAAAAAAGGCAGGCCGAAAAACAATTGGTGCAAACCAATGCAAAAACACCAGCATTTGATTGGCCTCAGCGATGAAGTAATCCCAAACCTGGAAGCCTGCCGCTACTTTCTGATGTCAAACCGGCGGACCCCACAAGCGGACCAGTAGGAATGCAGTTAAGTGGGAAGGTTATGGTCCTACACTTCTGACCATAACAACGCCGGAGAAAAAAAGGAAAAGAAGAAGAAGAAGAATTTGCAGGAAATCGAAGCTTTCTGCCGATAATAAGATAATTATTTTTAAAGTTATTTTCCAAGCGATTTTGACGTATGGCTGTCCTGTTTGGGGTTGTATGACTAAATGTCATCTAAAAAGGCTACAAGTGGCACGAAACAAAACCCTAAAAATGATGCTAGACCTACCCTGGCGGTTTTCAACAAGAGAATTACATTCAAGAGCGGGAGTTGAACTAATCTGCGAACGTATTGTAAGGCTTAACAAAAAATTTCATATTCCCTTACCGATAATCCTCACGTTATCAGTCTTAGTTCTTGATGTTTATTTAATTATCAATTAATTAAATTAATTTGTTATTTTGTTATTCATATATCTATTTATCTTTGAAACCAGCCGGTATGCCACCGCATCGTTTGAATTTAAAAGTTGGTCATTTGTATGACATGATTCGTGTCATTAGTAAACAGCACAGTGGTTTACACATTGTTCACATAAATGCGCAAAGTTTGAAGGGTAAGATCGATGAGTTCCGCTATTTGTTCGTTAACTCCGGTGTCGATGTTATCTGTGTATCCGAAACCTGGTTTAGCCCTGAATTTTACGACAATTTTCTCCCTGCCAATGGTTTCAGGTTTTATAGCTCTGATAGAACTGGTAGGATAGGTGGAGGGGTCGCTGCATACGTAAGGAACCAATTCTGCAGCAAACTAATTTATAAATCTCAAGAAGGATCCCCGATGGAATTTGTATTCATTAATATTCTTTGTGGTAGAGAAAATATCTGTGTACAATATATAGGCCCCACTATCTCATTGATATGTCACCCTTCTTGGAAACAATTGAACGGCATGTTACACTACAAATGTCATCATTTGTGGAGATTTTAATTGTAATTATCTCGATTCTACGCGGTCACGGCTCTTGTTTGGTAATATGGCTGCATTAAACCTTCAAGTCCTAAACTCAACCTTCCCAACTTATTTCTCTAACGAAACTAGTACTCTACTGGACCTGTTTTTCATTAGCAATATGGACAAAGTTCTCCTCTATGACCAGCTTTTAGCCCCAGGTTTCTCAAAACATGAGTTAATTTACCTTACTCTTGCTTTCGAGACTAATTTGGGTACAGAAACTTTCCAGTTCAGAGACTTTAACAATGTTGATCGTACAGAGTTGTTAAATGACTTGCACAACACCAACTGGAATAGAATTTTTTACATGAATGGGTCAACGAGCAGGTTGCTTTCTTTAGGGAAAAAATTAACTTGCTCTTTGATAAGCACATTAAAGTAAGAACTAAAACCGTAAACCATATTTTTCCAAAATGGATGAATAACAACATTAAAAAGCTAATGAAGGACAGGGACATAGCGTATCACCGTTGGAAGAGATATAGGGTGGAAACCTTGCGTTTGAAATACCGGGAACTGAGGAATAAAGTGATCCTTGAGATACGAAAGGCAAAAAAGACCTTCTATGCAAACCGTCTTGACCCCACTGTGTCCGGAGAGAAACTATGGAAGAACTTGCGCCAAATAGGTGTGGTTAAGTCCCAGCTAAACTTATGGACGACCTTGATTGTGACACTCTAAATTTCCTATTTACCTCAGCCTCCTCTCCTAATGTCTTAAACCAAGCATTATTGGAAGAAGAACAAATACCTGTTTCGGCAAGATCGAGGCTACTTAATTTGCAACTCTTAACCGACGCTGAAGTCGCAGATGCAGTTCCCTCGATTAAATCAAACGCGATTGGTCTGAATGGAGTCAATCCTAAATTTTTAAAAATAACACTTCCTGTCACATTACCTTTCATTACACATATCTTCAATCGTATCATCACTACCTGCATTTTTCCCAGTGAATGGAAGCAGGCTAAAATAGTTCCCCTACCTAAGAAGTCAAACTGTAATCTCGCCGATTATCGACCGATAGCGATCGTTCCCTATCTATCTAAAGTTTTCGAAAAAGCAATCTTACCCCAGATATTTCGACATCTCTCTGCTGAAAGGTTGTTGCACGATAGCCAATCAGGTTTTCGTAACCAGCACAGCTCTAAAACTGCTCTACTGTTTATCGTTGATGAGATCAGGAAAGGTTTAGATAAAAAAGAGTTGACTATTCTTACGTTACTTGACTTCTCCAAGGCCTTTGACACAGTGAATCACACCATCCTGTGTAACAAGCTTCTGAAAAAGTTTAAATTTTCAAGGCACACCGCAAGGCTCTTCCAGTCCTACTTGGTTGGCAGACAACAGAAAGTAGTAATTGGCGACAAAATGTCAGACCTTCTTTCGACGCATGCCGGTGTCCCACAAGGTTCCATTTTAGGTCCGGTTTTATTCCTGCTGTATGTTAATGAATTACCCACTATTGTCAAACACTGTTGTGTACACATGTACGCAGATGACGTGCAGTTACAAATATCCTTTCCATTTCACTCAGCAGCAGCACCCGTTGCCAAAATGAATGAAGACATTCAAAGTATCCTTGACTGGGCCCAAGCCAATACCCTTTGCCTCAATTCCAGTAAATCAAAGTCACTGGTTATATACCGAAACGTGGTGGACACCTCTACTCTTCCGGCTATCAAAGTGGGTCAGTACAAGATAGATCTTGTTGAGAGCGCGAGGAATCTAGGATTAATTTTTAACCGCACTCTCACATAGGACGATCACGTAAATGCCTGCATTGGAAAGGTGTACGGCGTGCTGCGAACTCTCTGGGCATCACAGCGCTATATCCCCATCAAAGCCAAAATGATTATCGCTAAGACCCTGCTGCTTCCAATTCTCACATATGGCGGGGAATTTTTTTTGCAATTTGGATTTCAGATCTAAACGGAAACTTAATGTGGCTTTTAACAGCATTGCGCGCTTCATTTTTAACATTCATAGGCACGAACATATCTCCAGCTATTCAAAGACCATTTTTGGCTGGTCATTTTACAACATCCTCATCTACCATACCCTGACTTGCTTTCATAAGATCCGGCATACCCGACAGCCTAATTACCTCTTCAATAAGTTGACCTTCCCATCTTCTGAACGAACGAACACACTCATTCAACCTAGACACATGTGCTTAGCATCTGAAAGACAGTTTTTTGTTCATTCCATACGCCTTTGGAACTCTCTCCCCATTGCATTGAGAAGAATCAGAAATCCCAAGCAATTTAAAACTAAACCACTTAAATATTTGGCCAATGATCATAATTTATTCACTACCTCTTAGTAAATCCATCCATGTATGTATTCTTTTTTTTTCCTTTCTTTATCTCCTTCTTTTCCTATTTCTCTCCTTGTTGCTTTATTGTCTCCTTCTATAACACTGTTCAAATCTCCGAAATTTATTATAATAAATGTATAATATACTTTTAATCTTACACAAACTTATAAGATTCTCATCTTAATGTGTAAGAATATTAATATCACAAATAAATGAATAAATGAATAAGTGAAAAGCAAAAGGAGAAGTTGTACTGACCCGGAGCTACACCATTAATACCAACAGACATGCCATTCCAATTCAAACGTCTTCAGTTCCGAGTGTGTTTATCTTTTGCTATGACCGTTAATAAAATTCAAGGACAAACGTTTTAAGTGTGTGAAGTGAATTTGGAGTAACCGTGCATACCTCACGGAAAATTATAATTGTGACCGCGTCCGAGAAAAGGGACCTAGTGTGCGAAAACGTAGTTCCGAGATAAACGCGTTTAAAGTTTCGCAACGCATTCTTAGTGTGAATGTTCTTTCAATTGAGAGAAGCGATGCAGTATAGTCAATTCTGATTGGGTACACATTTTAGTGACGTCATTCCCCTCTCGAACAATTTACGACTAACAGAGAAGCTTCCAGATGGATTACCTTCACTCATTGTACCAAGCGGTTTATCATTGGATCGAAAATGGTATTCTTCATAAGTTAGTTTTTTACATTTTTATGGTATAAATAAATGTTTGGCATGAATCTAACCCATTTCATGTTATTCTACACACTTTTAGGTACCAGAATCCACTTTTAACTCAAAACAATTTTTTTGCCACACTAGGTCCCTTTTCTCGGACGCGGTCACATATATGTTCCAGAGTGGGACCACGCAAAAATTTATTTATTCATGCACCACACAATCAAACAAAAAATGTTGTATACATTATTGTATTGAATTGATTAACTATTTTTTTTTCATTCATTTCCAAATAAAAAAAATAAAAAAAACCAATTGTAGCAGCAACAAAGAATCCAGTGAATTCCAAATTTGTTTTTATTGAATTTTGTAGCATTGTAATATTTACTGAATTTTTTAATTTAATTTAACTTGTTGATTTATTGAATTATGTTGTAATTATAAACTATAAAATGAATTATTGTTTATTTATTGTGAATGACTCTATTGTGAATTTGACATTTGGGAAAAAAAAGCTTTTGTTAATATTAATTTTAAACTTTCATTGAAAAGCTTTCTTAAAAGCTTATTTGTGCCTATAAAAACACGTGCAGGATCGTGCACGAGTTGAGTAGTCGCGATCAAGTCAAAGAAGTATTACCACAGAATAAATAGTATACAGAAGTCGCATCTCGGCCTGCGATGATTTTTCACTTTATGGTGCGGGCGGAACAACTGAAGGGAAGATCAAGCAACGAGAGAGCAAGCATGATCAGAGAGTAACAACCAGAGAGCAGCCACGATCAGAGAGAATCAACGAGAGAGCAATCTTAAAATGTTTATGTGTGTGCGTGTATTGTGTTGCTATCCAACGTCGTGAATGCACGTGGTGTTGACAAAATTTTGTTTCAAGTTTTAGATTTCTATATTTAGTTTTCTTCAGTTGAAAGTTGCGCTTGGTATTCGTACGCGTACTTTTTCGATGTAAACTAAAAGGGTCGGGTAACACCAATTAACGTTATTCCATTATTTGGGATTTTTGTGCAAATTTCAATCTGATATATGTAGGGAAGAATAACCCAAAAACTTTAGTGCGACAGGATTTTAAGTTTGCGGGCTTTAGTACATTTTTTTTTCTCTGAAGCCCACGAGCAATGCTTCCTCAAGAGTACTAAGATCATGAAGTCCAATATTATTTCCTTATGATCAGAACATGTGGAAAACCATTGCGGTGTGGCATTTTTGCATTTGGATTTTATCAAGTTTTTTATTACCAACAGTTTGTGGTTGTGTGTCAAAAATATTGCTAAACACTGTAATATGTTTCTTGCTAATTTCCAAGAAAATTTCTGAAGGAGCAACGAGGTTACCAAAATCTTTAAGAGAATTGTAATTTTTATGAAATATGAAAAGTTCACTAGGAACTGTTAATACTTCGTCTTCTTTTCTCAATATAGAAACACAAATATCGCAGTTAATTTTCGGTATCATTTTGTAGACGATATAACCTATGAAGTATCTTAAAGACGCCAAATCGATACTAAATTCCGAACAATTCTGAAAGTCATCATTTAATACGAAATCATCAATGATTTCTATGTTAATATCTATTTCAGAGTTTTCGTTTCGACTGAGTTCTTCATTATTTGTATCAGCTAAGTCCATATTTGACAAAATATTTGAAAGCGTTTCAAATGTGGTATCACTCAGCTCTTCACAGTTACTATAAGAACTCAACTGCACTATATTTGCAGACATTAAGCGTGCTAATAGAGTGTTTATATCAGCAACTGAGGGGTTAATATTATTTCCACCCTTTTGTCTTAGAACCGAGAACATATTTTCGAGCTTATCTTGGTTTAATGCTCTTGTCATTAAAAAAAATATTTGGGATTTTTTTTTGAAATAGCTCGTCTACTAATTGTAATACAGCGTTTGAGGTAAATTTCATTCCATCTAAAAAAAATACTTTTTTCTTTTTGTCAACAAATGAGATTTCATTGAGGTATTCAAGGAAGAATTTTATATATTCGTGTGATGGACTGTTAAGTTGAACTGCAGACTTATAACAATTCTTTGAAGATAGTGAACCACTATTTAGGCAGTCAAATATTTTGTCAATATTTCCTATGAAGCATGCCGTAGATAAACAAACTTCTTTTGAGCAATTTTTAAAGCCTACTGTCTCAATAACAGTTTTAATTGCTGCTTGAACAGTCCTACTAAAAATTTGGGTGGCTAGTTTTACTTTAATTTTTTCGAAAGAGTTCGGAAATATGTGCTGGCTTGTAAGTTTAAGACACATTTTTGTATTAGATTTGCACTCCATTTCCCATAGTTCCTTAACTACTTAAAAACTAGCAACTCCATTTGGTGTTGTAAGGTCACATTGAACCCAACCATTTCTTAATGATTTGATTAGATGTGGAAAATCATATACACAGAAAGTTTTACTACCATTATACATAAAATAGGATTTTTCTAAAGTAGCTCCCAATTCCAAGAAACACTTCCTGTTAGAGGACCCTTGGTCACAAATTACAACTTCAACTACAATATGATGCCAAAACTGTTCAAAATTGCTAAATTTCGTAATATTATCTTTTTTAATAAATCGGCAGAAAGTCCATTTTTTGAAACAAAGTAATAAATGTAAGCGCCCAGTTGGAAAACATTGATTTAATCATAAAAACGCACAATTGTTTACCAATCTGGTTCGTTCTTTCAACCCCATTTTCCTCAAATCCATCCACTAAATCTAATTTGGAATTGTATCGAAATTCCCTTCTAATCGCCATTTCATCCATCATATTATTCTTTTCGTACTGGTTCAAATCTAAGCACTTCTTTTTTATTAACTCTCAACCGTTATTTTTAAAACCTGGTTGTAGGGAATTTACAGGGGCCCATCGATAAACAGTAGAGATATGTGGCAAATTTAGATGCAATTTATTCTTCAAAAATTGGTACGTTGACTGTGAGACATAATAAATGTTTTGAACCAAATCTTTTACATCTTGCTTATATTCTTTAGGTCGTGGACTAAGAAGAAGTTTGCAAAATGTTTTTGACTCCTTGCTTATTTGAAAAGAGTCGATGGTTTGAAATACGCTTGATTTTGTTGCTATTTGTTTGCGGCTTTGGAGATTTTTATATTTTGCTACCATGTCGTAATATTTTTTTCTGTAAAAATTAGCTGATTTCAGATATTTTTCACAGTCATTACAACATCCATATACGGAGTCACTTGTTCGGCTCTTTTTAGCTGGACAATCAAGCTCCAACGACTTGTAATCTTCCTCAATAACTTCTAAGTTAAATACCGGAACAGCTCCGAATTTCAACTTTTTTTTACCAATGTCAGAACTTGAGAAGTGATTGGCGCAAATCAACAATTTTTTTGTGTGACCCATAGCTGAGTCATAGGGAGGAAACTTAAACATTCTTATCTTTTCACCATATCGCCTAGATTTACCGCATGTTTTTATGCAGCATCGAATGCCGGACTTTTGGAAAATTTTACCAACAGCCGGTACAGAATCCATTTTTCCTATTCAAAATCGTATGACAACCCCTCAACAATCAATATATAATAATAAATCCAAAGAATAATCCAAATCGTATGCAAAGTTGTCAACAATTATAAAAGCAACAATTCAAAATCAAAAATAGAGTTAAATATCAAAATACAAAGTAAAAATGGAGTCGATATATGTATAAGCGCAGGAAAACACAACCATTCGCATGAAAGTACAATTCCCAAGTGATTTCGAATCCAATCCACACAATCGAAAACAAGAGAAGCAATACAACACCATGCAAGCTTACGATAGAAGAAGCTATCAATGCATACACACGCACACACACTTGCATACACATCGTAAGCTGCTTTGCTCTCGTAAAAACAAAACCACCGAAAACGCACATGCTATTCTCTTTCGCTCGCACCAGCTTCTCAATTTTTTGTATACTCTCTTGCATGTTCTCATGCTTGTACTCTCTGTTCAATAGGGTGCCAATATTGGAACCCTAGAACAAAATTTGCTTTGTATGAGATGCAACTTCTGTATACTATTTATTCTGTGGTATTACTCTAAGGCCCTTCCTAGGAAGATACAATTTCTTTGATTTGATCAAGTGGTACTTGCGTCTATTGAGTGACACAGCCTTGGCGTTTCCCAAAGGCTTGTCATAGACGAAAGCACCGGCGTCTTGTGTATCTTTTTTTCTTTCCTTTTTCTCTTGTATTTGAATTAAATAATTTTTTTTTGTCAATAAAATTTCGCTAGTTCGTACAAACGACGAAGGACTTTTATTGCGTCCCAGTTCAGGCTACACAATGAATTTGATTAAATGCTAATATTCATGCGTAGCGAAGCACTCGGGATCCGCTGGGGTATATGATTTTGATTTTTAACTATTATTGAACTTATTTCAGTTTTAGTACCTACTCTGAATTAATTCTGAGGCGGTACGAAGTTCGCCAGGTCAGCTAGTTTATGTATAAAATTAGTTTGAATTAATTGGTTCGAAGGCGAAACTTTTACTTTGGGAAACATCACAGGACAAATTTAAAAAGAGGTCATAACTACAATTGTTCTGGGGTGTGCAGCGTTTTAATTCAGTAGCAACAGCCACAAAGTATTTACTGAAAGCGTTAGCAACGTCAGCTTGGCTTACAACTGTTTTATTTTCCATTTCGATTTTCAGTATTTTTTCCTTTGTTATACTCGTATGCTTATTGAGAATATTGTTAACTACCCTCCATTTCTCTTTGACATTTTCAAACTTTTTAAAATAAAACGTAGCACGATATGACTATACTTCCTTGTTTACATCTTGACTGAAATTGATAAAATTTTCCTTGAGAACTTGGTTCTCAGGGTTACGTTTACATTTTTTTCGCATCGAATTTTTCTTAGCAATCTTTTTTTTGTCCATCACAGAGTACACAGGACACTACGTTCTCTAGTGTATACTCTCAGTATCGCTTTACTCAATAGATATTTGTTGCGCGACTAAGGATCATCTAGCGATTTTGCATCTCATAGACTACTCAGACAAACAATATTACTAATTTAAAATCAATGAAAGAACACAATTTTTAAATTCCAACCGAGTTAAGCTGAAATCAATTTTGTTGCAAAGCTCATTGAATGTTTTTATGCACCTAGTAATTGGCTCATTGCAACCATAATTTGTTCTATGCCTTCTATCGTAAAGCACATTTCTCACCCGAAGAGATTTTTGGGGAGCATACATATATGTTTATAAGAAAAACTAATTCTGGTGAAATAATATGATAATTAATTATGTCGCGAATAAACATGACTGAAGATGCCTTCCGCCTAAAACTCAAGGTTTGCAAGCGAATTAACTTACATCTTACGTCATAAGGAGGAAGTTCGTCAAACATGTTTAATTTGCGAATAGCATATCTCGTGAAATTCTTTTGAACTCTTTCTAACCTAAGCTCTTGAGCATTATATGGCGAATCCCAAATAATCGAAGAATATTCTAAATAAGGTCTGACCAACGAGGTGAATAAAGTCTTAAGACTATAAACATCTTGGAAGTCTTTGCTATTCCTTTTGAGAAATCCTAACAAGGAGTTAGATTTAGATATGGCGTAATTATAATGTAAATTAAAATTTAGTTTAGTGTCAAATATGACCCCTAGATGCTTAACTTCGTGAAGACGAAGGAGCAGAAAATCGTTCATAAAATAATTATACAAGATCGGCGCTACAATACGGTGCGCTGTAAATATCTTACATTTAGAAATATTAAGTTGTAATGCATTATGCTCACACCATTCCGACAGTTTATAAATATCTAGTTGAAAACGCATACAGTCTGTAATATTATTGATGCGTGCAAACAGTTTTAAGTCGTCCGCGAATGTTAAAACTTCGCAGAAATCAAATATTTCGTGAACATCATTTAAGAATAAAATAAACAACAACGCGCCGAGATGACTACCCTGGGGAACGCCGGAAGTTACTTCTATTACACGAGATGTAAAACTATTAATCTTTACCAATCGATTTCTATTACACAAATAATTTGAAAGCCACATCTGCATAGAAGAGTGGAAACCCAGCGATTGTAGTTTAGCCAATAGTAAAGTGTGATGTACTCTATCAAAAGCTTTCGTAAAGTCAGTGTAGAGTATATCTACTTGTAAATGGTTTTCAAAACTATCAAAAATATAATTTGTTAATAAAGCTAAATTTGTAGTACATGACCTGCCGCGAACAAAGCCATACTGGTTACTGGAAATAATTTCTTTAACAGCGAAAAAAAGCTTATCCTTAACAATGCTTTCAAACAATTTTGGGATTGCAGAAAGCTTAGATATAGGCCGATAGTTTTCAACTTTTTTTTTTTTTTGTCTGAAACCGCTCTTAAATATAGGTGTAATAAATGAATATTTCCATTCACTGAGGAATTTTCCGGTGATAAGTGATTGATTAAAGATAATTTTAGGTGGATAAAAGATGGAAGATAAACACTTTTTTAATATTATAGCAGGGATTCCACCAGGACCTGGACTACAGTTTAATTCCAGTTTCTTTAACGCGTTTATTACGTCTTCATTCGAAAGTTGCAACACACCAATATCCAACGATTCAGTAATATTAGAATAATGGTTCGTCGTTGACTGGACTCGAGAATCATTATAAACCGACTCGAAGAAGTTGGCAAATAGCTCACAAGTTCCATTCAAATCTGTTTAAATTGCATTATCAAATTCCATCACCCTAGGCAAGCCTGAGGTATTTCTTTTTGTGTTAATGTAATTCCAAAATGATTTACCATTATCCTTTACCGATGACTCTACTGACAAGATGTACTGCCTATATAAAAATCTATTCAATAACTCATATTCCTTTCTGAATCTTAAAAAAAGTTCGCGGTTAGAGTTCGTTTTATTTAAAATATAAGCCGATTATGCTTTTCTTTTTACATTTCGTAAATTTATCAGTCTCTTATTCGACCACGGAATTCTGTAGCGGTTATTTTGACGCATTTTAGATACAAACCAGAATTAATTTTTCCCACAAATACATCGTAATTACCTTTTAAATTGGAGGTGTTCAGTAGTGCATCCCAATCAAAGCGTTTATAAAGGGTCCGCCAAATAATTTTTTTTTTTTTTTTGAAAATACTATAAAAAAACTACTGAATATTTTCTCAAATTTCTTTTTCTATTTGAAAGTACAATCCTTCCGGTTAATAATGGAAAATAATTTCATTCAAATGGCTGCCTCGGCTGGCCATGCAGTAGCCTACACGATCGGTTCAATTTTTAAGCACATTATCGATTGTGTGCAGCTGTATTTCACCAATGGCTTCACGAATATTGTCCTTTAAAGCGTCAATTGTCTCTGGCTTGTCGGCGTAACACTTATCTTTGACGGCACCCCACAAATAATAGTCCAACGGTGTCAAATCGCAGCTCCGAGGTGGCCAAACGACATCAGCTCTGCGGCTGATAATGCGATCTTCAAATATAGGGCGCAAAACATCGAGTGTAGCTTCGGCTGTGTGGCACGTAGCGCCGTCCTGTTGAAACCAAATGTTGCCAATATCCTCCTCTTCAATTTTTGTGAACAAAAATTCGTTCAACATGGCCCGATAACGATCGCCATTGACTGTAACGGCCACTCCGTGCTCATTTTCGTCCCATTGCCAAACTATCACATATACCTAAACTCTTCGAGAGTGTTTTGTACGAAACACTAAGTTTTCGCTGCAAGTCATTAATCTCCCCTAGACAACACGGTTTCCTCAAATGCAGATCCACAACCACTAACTAAGTAAAGCCTTCGATAAAATCTCCCACAGACTGATACTCTTCAAATTGTCCTCCCTTGGCTTCGACCCCATCTCTTTGAAGTGGATATCTTCTTACCTGGAAAATCGCTATTATAATGTTCGTTTTAGATCTGCCTTCTCTAACCCCTTTTTAGCCTCCTCCGGCGTCCCCCAAGGCAGCCACTTAGGTCCACTTCTTTTCGTTCTTTCCATAAACGATCTTGAATTGTTGATCAAACACTCCCACATCTCATTATACGCCGACGACAGCAAGTTCTTCAAGACCATTTCATCCAGTCATGACTCTTCCCTTATTCAATCTGATCTCAATAGCTTTTCCATCTGGTGCTCCAAAAATTGCTTAGAGCTTAATATTTCCAAATGCCAATAAATTACCTTTTCACGTAAACGAATCAAACCTCCTCCTCGTCTCTACTTCCTCAATAATCAACCCATCTCCACGGTTCAAGTCATTCGCGATCTTGGCATATTATGTGACCAAGAGCTTAATTTTCGGGCACACATCGATGAAATAATCCTTAAAGCTAATTCTGCACTCGGTTTCGTGAAGCGATGGTCTAAAGAATTCTCGGACCCTTACGTTACCCGATCTCTTTACATAACCTTTGTCCGGCCCCTTCTTGAATACGCCTCCCAGGTGTGGTCTCCCTACCAACAAACCCACATTTCTAGAATCGAGAGCATCCAACGCCGATTCCCACGTTTTGCTCTTCGAGGTCTCCCCTGGGGCAATCCTTTGATTTTACCACCCTACCAAGACCGCCTTAAACTAATCAACATGAACACGTTGGAAGAAAGACGAGTTGTATCTGACATTCTTTTTATCCATCGTCTCCTTTCAGGTACCATTGACTGCGCGACTCTCTATAATTCTGTCTCTATCAACACTAACCCCCGCAACGTACGAAATCCCCGTCTCTTCTATCTACCCACCCCCCGTACTGCCTATGGCTCCAATGAACCTATTTCTCGTATGCTGGGAATTGTTAATTCGAATCCTTACTTCGATTTCAACCTCAGCACTCGATGCCTAAAAATCCGCCTTCTTAACCACCTTCTCCCTACCTAGTAAGTGAGATTAGGTTAAGATTAGATTAAGCTAGCTTGAATTAAGCCCAATAAATGGGGGCGTTCGCCCCCACGAAAATTAAATTAAAATTAAATTTTCGAAGAAAAATGGCCCAATTATGCCTCTGGACCAAAATCCGCACCAAACAGTGGCTCGTTTTGGGTGCACCGGCTTTTCAATGTATGCGTGCGGGTTTTCTGTGCCCCAAATGCGACAATTTTGCTTGTCTACATACCCGCCAAGATCAAAATGAGCTTCATCTGAAAAGATGATTTTTTTGGCAAAATCGGCATCTTCTGTAAGTCGATCGCAGGCCCACTTAGCGAAGCGAAAACGCATTGGATGGTCAGTTGGCTTCAACTCCTGAACCAATTGGACTTTGTATGGCGTCATACCAAGGTCTTTATGCATAATTCGTCTCAATGATGTCTCCGAAATGTTCAATTGTTGAGAACGACGGTGAATTGATGTTGATGGCGCTTCACGCACACTTTCTGCCGCAGCAGCAATATTCTCGGCTGTACGCACTGTTTTTGGCTTTTCACGCTTTGGTTTATCGATGAGGATGCCAGTTTCTTTCACTTTTTTCACAAGATAACGAACATACGGAGCTGACGGTGCTTCTCTTCTTCCAAAATCCGTACGCAATTTTCGCACACATTCTGCAACATTACCATGATTTTCAAAGTAATGTCGCAATATTTCCCAGCGTTGTTCAAGCGTATACACAACCATATTTGTTCAGCGGAAGGATAAAACTAATTATCTGTCAAATCAGACATGAGCTAAGTGTTACCATTCACGAAATAAGCACTACTTGAAAAAAAAAACGTTAGATGGCGGACCCTTTATATTCCGTAAGTGCAACGAAATTGGTTTTAGCAAATTTATAAACTAACGCGTCAACATAATTTACATTATTACTTTGGTTAGAGTAATTAAAAAACTTGAATTCCAATAATAAGGCTTTATGGTGGATTTTATTGGAATCAATAAGGTAGCTTCTGAAATGTTAAAATTAATTTCGTTATTTAAGAATATTAAATCTAAAATTCCGTTCAAACTGTTCCGAACATTGTTTATCTGAAACAAGTTGAGAGATTGAAGACCGTCGATGATCAATTGTTCCCATTCATGGTTTACATCAAAGGGGATTCAATTCTTATCACCATCCACAATCTTCCAAGTAACATCATCACAGGGTAGTTGAGAGGCTCCAAGGCGAGCAACGACACTACTAATGTAGCAGATTCGCTGTAATCCATGGTTTAAGTCGTTTTAACTTAGATCTGTTAAATTGCCTGAACTGAGTTTTGGTGGAAGTTTCTCCAAAACTCGAAACTTATATTATTATGTAATTTTCCATAATCAATTTTTTTTTTCGTCGAGAATGGTATACATATGTATATCGATCAGTACATATTTTATCTGGAATTGAATGTTTTACCTTTATTTTTATTAAGCAATGGTCTGTAATTTTACAATCCATAACATCACTGTGTATTTCATATTCAAAGTTCTCTATGTATGCATGTCTGACTTTTATTTGTTATTCGCGTAGGTTCATTGACTACTGATTACAGGTCAAAGGACGACATCAAAAGTAAGTAATTGTAGGAGTTTTTGTTAACTTCTAAGATATCAATGTCTACGTCTCCTAAAACCAGTAAGTACTTCGATTTAATACGCAGAAGAAGATCACCTATTTGAAACAATTGTAAAGTTTTCATTTCCTTTGAAAAAAATTATTTGCATCGTATCTGCGCGGCTCACTTGGCTGCATACGATTTTTTTTTTACAAAAACGGCCTGTAAGTACATACCTATTATTACAAGTTGCAATAAGCTAATAGCCCGGAATATTGTAAACAGATAACGCATCGTCAAACACCCATATTTCAGACAAAATTTAGTGCACTTAAGTGTGTTACAAAATAGTCAAAATTTGTTCTCACGCTACGAATGTTTTGGTAGACGAAAAATATATTATTTAACTTATTGGTTTGACAATTTTCTGAATAATTTAAAGGAAATAAATGCATTTTAAATTATTTGCAAATTAAAAAGAGAAAAAAGAAAAAAACTGGAGACCATTAAGGTCTTCTATTCACCTTACATGTATGGCATTGATGTTGGTACCATCGTGATGATCGCCCAGTATTTACCTTTCATTATATGTAGTCTCTTTTGTATTGAGCCGACTAAATTTTACCACTATAATATTTGTTTTTCCTTTTTTGTTTACATTGTTTTTGTTGTTGATTTTTTTGGTAAGGCATTCGTCTATGCCTGGCTCATTAATTTGGACACCTACAACATTGCGAATTATTTGCAAGCTGTATTTACTGAACTTATTTTGTCAACACTGCGTACGTGTTAAATTTGCATGCTTAATGAAAGAAATTCCTTTAATTCATTAACATAATTTATTTAAGTATATAATAAGTATATAAGTTAGTAATTGGAAAAAACAACCTGATCGTGCGGAGGCCAATTTAAGAAGAAGGAATCAGAAAGAGCGTAGTTGTTTCTTTGTTCCAACGTTCAGGTAAATACACCACAGTCCTCCCCACTAAACTGGACGATACCGCTCGACTGGCCTCTTAATTCTTGAACTTCTTCGCAATACTGGCGTTGGATTGTTATCTGAGTCCATACCGAGACCTACTTCCGTGTTCGTACTAGTGGTTTTGCTATCCGAACTTGAGTAGTTTCGGGTTGGCCGGCTTCTTGCGCCTGTTCTGAAAATTGGGGCTCCTTGCTCAATGGTTGGGCAATTTCCGCCATTGTCGAACTTGTAGTATTAGCGGCATCCCTATCTGGCAGGTGACCGTGAGCTAGTTCCCGGTCGGAGTCCTGGATGACTTCATTTGGATTTACGCTGCACCTTAAAATTTGATCCGAATGTCTTCGCCAAAGTTTTCCCTGTACATTAATGTAATAATGAAACATTCCATCTCTTCTTACTATTTTGCCAAACTCCCATTTTCTGTCCTTGTTTGTATACGCCCTCACTTGCACTGTGTCACCCGGTTGATATTGCGTTCCTGTTGGATATACTGTTCTCATTTTCCCACTGACTTTCTCTTCGACATTGGATCGCATTAAGTCCAACACAATTCGAATATCTCTGTTCAGAAACAAAGTACATGGTGCCACCCCCGTTGTTGCATTCGGGGTTTTTCTATATCTCATGAGGTAGTTTGTCAGTTTCAAATTTAGATTTCCAGGGTCGTTCATCATTTTCCGGAGTGCACCCTTCATATTCTGCACAAAGCGTTCGGCCTGACCATTTGTTGCTGGATGATATGGCGCGGTAAACTTGTGTCGGATTCCGTTCCCTTTGGTGAACTCTCTAAATTCTTCTGATTTGAATGTTGATCCCTTATCGGTAACTAGAGTGACAGGCAACCCGTACCGAGCGAATATATCTCGTAAGGTCTCAACTGTTTTCCCCGCCGCCATGGTGTTCATCGGTATAATCTCCGGCCACTTGGAATGAGCGTCTACCAAGATAAGAAAGTATTTATTCATGAAAGGGCCGGCGAAATCTATGTGGACTCTCTGCCATGGACCAGACGGAAATTCCCATGGGTGGTGTACCTTCTTAGATGACAGCTTCATCACACTTCTGCAAGCAACACATTCCTGTCCTAAAGTTTCGATGTCCTTGTCAATGTTTGGCCACCACACGTAACTACGCGCAAGTGCCTTCATTTTAACTATGCTTACGTGCGTAACGTGCAATTCTGCTAGCACGATCGTACGCAGGCTTGTGGGAATTACTATTCGATTATGCCTAAGAATCGTGCCATTAAACAATGAGAACTGGTTCATCTTTACCTGCGTATCCCAGCTCAGTTAGCTTTTTCCCCCACAGCAAACAGTTATAAACGTTCCTTAATACTGGGTCTTTGATTGTTTCCTTAGCAATTTGATTTTCTGTGACCGGCATGCTGCTAATTTGTTGCATCTGGTAATGCGTTACATCGTCATCTGCTGTATCTTCCTTCTCCATTTTAAGAGGCAAACGTGACAGTGCATCCGCATTTGCGTGGTCCTCAGTCTTCCGATACACAATATCGTAATTGAACCCCTGCAGGAATTGGGCATAATGTAACATGCGAGTAGCCACAATACTTGGTAAGTTTTTCTTAGGGCTGAAAATAGACACTAGGGGTTTATGGTCAGTAATCAATGTAAACTTACGGCCATAGCAATATCGAAAGAAACGTTTCAAAGCCCAGAAAATGGCGGTTGCTTCCTTGTCAATTTGGCTATAGTTCTTCTCGGAAGACGATAAGGAGCGTGATGCGTAAGCGATGGGTCGTTCCTTGCCATCCGGATATGTATGGAATAAGACAGCTCCCAAACCATAGGGGCTTGCGTCAGTAGCCAACGACATTGGTAATTTTGGATCGTAGGCACAAAGTACTACATCCGAAGATATACGCTTCTTAATAAGATCAAATGCCTTTGCACAATTCTTGTTCCAGTTGAAAACCACCCCCTTTTTCAGCAAATTGTGTAATGGATGTAGGTTCGAAGACAAATTTTGCAAGAACCTTCCATAGTAGTTAACTAAGCCCAGCCAACTTCTTACTTCCGTCACGTTCTTAGGAGTTGGTGCCTCGGTAATGGCTTTTATTTTATCCTGGGTCTTCTCAAGTCCTCTTGCCGAGATGACGTGACCTAAGTAAGCTATTGAGTCTTCGAAGAATTTGCATTTACTCAAATTGACTCGTAGTCCCACGGTGTGTAGTCTCTGGAGGACTTCTCTTAAGCGACACACATGTTCCTCTAAAGTGGAGCCTTGAACCTTGATGTCGTCGAAAAATACACAAACGCCCGGAATATTAACCAGCGTTTGGGATACATATCTTTGCCAGATTGTGGGCGCGACCTTTGTGCCGAACATAAGACGATTCACTTTGTAGTCGCCCTTAATTGTCGAAATAGTCTGCATTTCCGCACTTATTTTATCCATTGGCATATGCAAATACGCTTCGCTCAGGTCCAAGGTTGAAAACAATTTGCCTCCCCGCATTGTCGTAGCAAAGATATCTTCTGGGTCTGGAATTGGGAAATGATCATTCTTAAGAATTTTGTTCAATGTTACCTTATAGTCGGCGCATAATCTTATCGATCCATCTCTTTTTACAATGGGCACCACTGGAGTCCCCCACTCGCTGTATTCCACTTTTGTTATGATCCCTGCTTTTTCAAGGCGATTAATTTCCCTTTCCATTGCATCTCTTAAGGCATAGGGTACTTTGCGGGCAGCAACATAGATCGGTTTCACGTGCTTATCAACGAAAAGTGTGGCCTCGTAGTTGTTTATCTTTCCCACACCGGGTTGAAAAACGTCACTGAATTTGCTTCTTAACTCGCGCAATATCTTTTCCTTGATTTCCGGGAGAATTTCGACGTGCAATTGATAAATTTCAGGTAATTTAACAGGAAACAATTTTAGCCACTCTCGTCCGAAAATAGCATCCACCCTTCCTGGCATAATGTAAATATTTGCACATGCTTCTAAATTATTGTATTTGACATGCATAGTACTGTATCCCAATGGGTAAATGACCTCTCCCGTGTACGTTTGGAAAGGAACCGTTGATTTGATAATGCGTTTCGTCGGCCATGCACTGATAAATTCTTGATGCGAGATAGATGACACTGCCGCTCCTGTGTCGAATTCTAACTGTTTGGTAACTCCATCTAGCACTACTTCTAGCAAAATTTTCTTTGGTTTCCTACTATCCTCTGGTAGAACAACTTCTTTAAGGTTATTTATATAATACCTTTCAATATTTTCCACCTCCTCTATACGTGACGATACTGGCTGCAGTTGATTCTGATTGCTTCTGTTGCATCTAGTTTGCTGTGGAGTACGCATGCCATTCATGCAAACGCGAGCCAAATGACCCCTTTTTCGGCATTTGGAGCACACAGTGCTAGTATGCTTGCATACATTGGCTAAATGGTCTTGGCTACCACAGCGATAACAGAAGTTTTTTTTGTGTGATTTTTGTGAAGGTCTTTTTGTGTAGTCACACCTAATCTTACTCTATTTAGCATTTCAACAAAGTTAGAATCATTGAGCTGTCGCATGTTAATAGTAAGTTCATCGTATACGAACAGTTCAATCCACAGATTCGGCATACTGAGGGAACCTAACAACTTGTTAGTTTCAGCAGTTGAGAGTTTTTCAAAAGGTGACTTTTCTCTTACCGGCGGAAGCTGTAAAAGATCCCCGAAAAGTACAAGATGTTTTTTTCCAAACCACCCATTCTGATCATCGCTTTTGTCAAATATCTCAGACAAGCGTAAATGAATATATGTTAAAGTAACATTGGATATCATCGACACTTCGTCTATGATAAACAACACTACTTCTTTCAAATCTGATCTCAGCACTTGGAGCACTTCATCGGATAGTGGCTTGTACCTCGGTGTTTGCTTGTGTTCCACAGGCAGCTGCAATAGTCTGTGTATAGTCAATCCATTCACATTGAGTGCAGCTATGCCTGTTGGATCACTAACTGCCACTTTTTTGTTTAAATACATCTTAACCCAAACTTTCAGAGTTTTTATTAAAAAGCTCTTTCCAGTGCCACCAGTTCCACTCACAAAACAGCGTAAAACGTCAGCGTTATTATCAGTTGTGTCCATTTTATGTGTGATCATATCGAAGACTCTTTTTTGATCGGCATTAAGTTTTGCGATCATACTTTGAAGATCAGTCTGCTCTTCTTCTACCAGATTGATTCTGTGAAAGTCATCCATTGCGTTTGCAGCTTCCACAGCTTCAAAGTCTAAAGGGTTTTCAGGACCATCGTCATCATCAACAATTTCCCTTTCTTCGTTTATCTCAGCAACTTTAGATTCTATCATTTCACATGCTTTTTGTATCTTATATCTTGACTCTATCATTGAATTACCATAATCGACTCCTTCTTTTAAATCTTCTTTCGCCAAATTAAAGGCCTCCGTGTAAGTATCACACCCCATTTTGAGTTCATCTAAGGAACGCCATGGCTTGAATAAAAGAAGTAAAGAGAAGAAGTATTTCTCTGGTACTTGTTCTCCGTCGTAGAAACAGTGATTGATCAAATATGGGTTATCTCTTCTTTTCAGGAACTTTTTACCGTCATTTATCTCGTAGCACTCGACTTTAGAGGAGACTGGCCGTGTTTTAACAATATCGTAATTTTGAGCGAAACTGTACAAGTTAGTAGTCTCCAACTCTGACACCGAACATACAATTTGTTTTAAAATTGATTTAATTATAAGTTCATCAAATGGTTATTAAATATATGTACATAATAAAGAAATTTATTTTATATTCCGTCAAATACATGAACCACATTGACCACTAAACCCAATTCCCCAACCGCCAATTGATTGTTGCATTGCATATTTTTAGGAGTTAATCGCCATCTAGATAAATTGAAAAAGGATACATACAGACACTATCCTATTAGTAATAATATTTGGTGTATCTAAAAAACTGGACCAAAATTGCAAAATATTTTAGTTTTTCCTTGATTTATACACTAAACACTAATTGTATTCTAAATTTCAAGCCTCTATGTCTGCTAGAAGTGCCCTAGAGTTTTGATGATCGGTCAGTGAGTGAGTGAGTGAGTGACAGAATTAAGAAACTTTGACTAGTTATAATTCTTAAACTACTCGTACAAATTTAATGAAATTTGAAATATACCGTGTCTATGGTATATATATTCAGGCTTCTAGTTTTATCCACAACGAAGTTATAGGGGGTCGAAAATGGCCCGAACTGCTTCGAGAAAAGGATGGTACGGCCGTGCTGCTTTTTTGCTCGACTTGGCGGGGGCACTGCCGTGCCCCCAGACTCATGTTGACAGATGTAAGAAACCCCAAATTCCCACTAGGTAGCGTAGTTGTTTCTTTGTTCCAACGTTCAGGTAAATACACCACAGCACGTTACTAATTTCCGAGGTGTTGGAGAGTTGACTGGTTCTAACCATTTCACTTGGTCTTGTAGAATATTCACTTGGGATTTTAGTTCGGCATTTTCAGT
This sequence comes from Merodon equestris, assembly GCA_958301585.1. Lineage (NCBI taxonomy): Eukaryota > Metazoa > Arthropoda > Insecta > Diptera > Syrphidae > Merodon > Merodon equestris. The sequence goes on along the minus strand of OY284417.1, from coordinate 71,321,699 downwards.
TTGTACATAGTTGGTTTACGCAAAGGATGAATTCTTGGTTAATTTTTTTCAGTTCTAAGATTTCTGCATAGATTACTTGCATGGTAATGTCGTTTGTTTTTTATTTTTCTTCTATTGCTATTTTGGGGGGTGCAGGGATTGATATGGCCTTGTTTTACACTGATCATCTAGTTTTGTAAATGGAGGGACAGCTATTCAGCTATTCTTTTTATTACCCTTCATGAACTCAATGTACGCGGGCAACAATTGTACACAGCTTCCATGAAAAACAACTTTGCATACACAACACTCAATTTTTGTTGGATCATGCCGGTCAAACTTTTTTTACACAGATACAGTTGTTCATGATATTGCTTTGGCTTTTGTTATTATTAACAAAATATATGGGACTATTTTCTCGTTATGTGTGTCCCCCACGACAGCTGTAACACTGTTTTATGCTCTGTTATTCATTTTGTTTTAGAAATTAAATTTACCTATTAAATTTATAAACATTTTTTTCAAATTAATTATAACTTTAAAACTTATTAACGGATTGTAACAATTTATATCTGACTTGAAAGCCTTCAATTGTAACTTTAATTTGTTTATTTGCATACGCTTTAGGGTTTGGAAGATATTTCAATTAGTGTCCAGTAGTTTGCGGTGTAAACCACTTTCAATTGTTACTTCTTATGTATTAGACTATGCATAGCAAAAATTTCAAGAAAATCGTAGGTGAGTACTTTTCGGAACTTCAGCCAATTTGGCTTGAACTGCCATCTGAAAACTACATATTTCAGGTTTTATTAACAAGTTTTCTTTTAAATAACACTTTCAGTTCAAAAAAATTAACAAAAAAATATACGTGAGGATCACATTTAAGATGGACATGACCAGCTTGGGGTAACACATGGTCATATGACCTCCAATCGTTGGTGTAATGTTTGCAAGTTTTATTTGGATTAGGAATGCCTTGAGGACGGATACCATTTCTTCTGTATTGCAATTCTGTAGAGACAATGACTGCAAAGAGTTCATCAATTCCACCTGCTAATTAAGACGTCAGACATAAAACTTTAACTTCGTAGAAACTACAATATACCTTGGCTGAGAAATCCCCTACCACCAAGCTTATGCTAACATTCTCGTAAATAAATGGGATAAGGCACACAATCGATACTATTGTTAAGGGACAAATGTATATGTTAATGTAAAGAAAAAATAATAATTTCTTGAGACTTACCCATCATGAGGTCAAGTCGACCTATGATGATTTGTGTTACCCAAGCAATTATCGCAGCCGTGAGACCACATAGTGTTAGGAAAATTTTTGACACCATAAAGACCTCGTATCTGGATGCCGCCTTGCCATGCAAACTCCATATCTTGCAGTAGTCGACCCTCATCCGATTTAGTTTCGGAATTGCCAAACAGAATTCATGATCAAAGCGCTTGGTCATCTCCTGAAGCTTTTTCATCTCTGCAGCCATAATCGAAAGCCTATAAGCCAAGCATCGATAGTAGTACATCACAGCAAGCAAGCCAAAGCGATTGATGATAATCGAACCCATATTCGAAAGAAGATTCGCCACCCAACCCATTTGGTTGTAGTAGGCTACAACAATGGTAGCAATGAGCTGGGCCAATGTCGGAAATACAGTCATGCAAATAAAATCCCGCTGGAACACCTTATCCAAAGAGGTCGAATTAGTTTGACATTCACTGACCATGTCGTTGATTTGTTGCCAGATCTGATGGTCGGTTTTTCGCTTCATCAACGTTTCCAGGATAAGAAAAGTATGAATGACCAGAGGAGCTACAGACTGAACGATGTTTAGTACGTTGCCAGTTGCATTTATTTTGACAAAAATAAGGTCCCTTAGGTCATACTGCAATCGGAATTCCAGAGCGAGTAAAATAAAATTTCCTAGTACGATAGCGGATAGTCTGACTTTCTTGGTTCCGAGGGGGAAGATGCAAAGGAGATAGAGTAGCGAGGTAAAGGCAAGTGACTGTGGTGGTGAGACTCCCATGCTTAGCTTTAGACGATTGGTTTGAAACTAACGGAAGAGCTAATACCTGCTAGGTGTGGGGCACTTAGAGGAATTGATTGATCATTTAAAAGCAATTAGTCAATGTCTTCATTAACATTTTAGTAAGGAAATAGCGATGTAGGGGACAACATTTGATTTATGTCTTTTATTAACAAGGACATAAAGAATTTTTTTTTTAGGTCGGTAAAGAGTTTCTAGTTCCTCGAAATCTCTAGCGTTCAAGGCAATAAATCAGAAACCTTTTTATATCACAAGGTATTTACGCGGCAAAAAAATGGAATTGTACTACGAATATTGAAATTTCCAACAATTCACCCCTTGATAAAGTCTATCAATCATTTAAATCCCTACGGTTCCTATAATTTTATTGAAATTTATCAATTTAGCGACACTACCTAAAGTGACCCTGGCATCGCAAAACTCCTTCGTACCGAATATTTGAATACCGAAGAGAAGAAAGACTTTGTGAAGCTCTGTAGAGAATCCGAGAACAAATCTGAGTTTTACCCGTAAAATCAAGCATAAGATCCACAAAACAGATGACATTCCCATCCTTAAGAAAACGTACCGCTTTCCCTATCCTAAATCCAGAAATAAATAACATCAATGCTCAGACAAGGGATTATAAGACATATGTAGTTATTTCACAAGTGCTGATAGTGCTAAAAGGAGAAAAATCAGACTGGAAATCAGAAATGGAGAGTCATGACTCGTGATTGATTCCAGAAAATTATACGAAAAAATTATTTCCTATACCCAAAATAAACTCTTCGATATTGGATTTAGCAAGCGGATTTTATCAAATCGAGATGGATCCAAAAGACATTGCTTAACCTGAGTTTTCCGTAGATGGTAGTCAGCACGAATATCTAAGAATATCATGCCCAGCGAATTATTGAAAATAGCCTGAAGGAATTAGTAGTGTCGTTTCTTACTTGGAAAACTAATAAAAAGTATTCACAAAGTTAAGGGAATATAATATTAAAGTTCAAATTAAGTTCAAGGGAAGTATGACTTTCTGAAGAAAGAAATTGCGTCTTTGGGACACATCGTCTCAACTGAAGGTGTTAAGACAAACCCCGACTAAATTCATGCCATTCAACAGTTTCCTATCTCACACAAACAAAAGGAGATAAGAGGCTTCGTGGGACAATTACCTAAGCTATTACAGGAAATTTATCAAGAACCTTGCGAAACTTTTTTTGTAAGCAATGTGGTTATGGTTTTGATTGAATTGATTCAGCATCTTGTTGTGCTTAATTCTTTTTTTCACGTTTGCTCATTCTCTGCATAAACGACTTCTTTCGGCAACCCGTTTGCGTCTTTCCAGAATGACCGACAAATTTGCACTAATTTCGCGATTCCAAATACCCCAACCACCATCGCCCGTTTTCACAATTCACAAGAAAATATTTTTAAAAATACATTTTTTATCCATTTATACAATGCAAATAGTTGCCTGATTGTTTACGAATAAAGCAAATAACTGGTAAAGTCGACTTTGATCGTTGCAAATTTTCGTTACAAATTTTTTGGACACATTTTCAATTTTACAAATCTATAATCATTTTCAATGATAAAAACAAAACAATTATTAAATGTTGCTCAAAAAATCAAAAAAGAGTAAATTTACAAGTATGTTGTCGTGAAGAATAGTAGAGAGCTTATGCGTAAAGGGGATAATGACAACGTCAACGTAAATGTTATTAATTGCATTGAAGAAATTCACGTTCTTAACACTAGATTGCCCAAGGAAGTCATTTTGACTGCTTTTTAATTTCAATTATTGTAGAAAAACAACAATGATGATACAATTTCTTAGAATTTTGTGACTTTTTGTACAACATATAAATGCTCTGAAAAATGTTTCTATATTGAGAAAGTTTATCATTTTAAATATCTCGGAGTTATGCTCGACTGAAAGTTCAACTGGCATGAACAAATGCCTTAATAAATACCTTTTGGCAGCTACTAGACAACTCTTCTTTTTAAAATCTTCTAAAGGTAATCTATTATGGATGAGCTCACTGTAAGCTTGAATATGGAATAGTTTGCTGGGGTGGTACTCACTATAAGAAAATATACCCTCTACTGGTGTCACAAAAACTTATTATTCGTTTAATTTGTAATAAAAATCGTCAGTAGGGTAGCTTTGTACTTTTTAAGAATCTTAATATTTTACCACTAAAACATTTATATTGTTACAAAGTTTTGAAAATATTTTTCGTGAGATCTGAATATCTATTAAACAGAAAGTTTTGTAAACTTGATGTACAAAACTAAGATCTTACGTACAATTTGAAATTAGTATATATTTTTTTATACATAACTCCTATGTAGATATAACTAATTACCCTTCTTCACTTAGCTTATATTAAAAATATTAATAGGTTATTTTAATGAAGCAAAAAAGGCCGAGAGAAAAATTTTATTTTTTTCCTTTTCAAAATTTTTTTGTGTCGGAGGTTACTTAAAATTTTTAATTTTATTTTTATTTTATTATTTTTAAATCACTCGCTTAAATGACATTTTTCTTAAGTATTATGCCACAACACATAGGGCTTCTTGTATGTACAAGGTGGCGCAACATTTATCATCCAATTTTGTTTTTGAATAACTTTTTTACCAAAAAAAATTACTTTGAATGATGGAAATATTTACAATTTTACAATTTTTTCTGTTATTTGGAAAAGATAATATCTGTCCAGTGGCTACCGCCAGTGTTGATACACCTTTGTACCCGTTTTATCGCATTTTCCATGACTTTCCGCAAGATTTCCGGTGATAAATGTTCGTATTTCTGTCGAATATTCTCCTTAAGGGCTGCGAACGCGAACGTCAGAGGCACGTTGGCATAGGTCGGAAACTTCAAGCAGCCCCAAAGAAAGAAGTCTCGGATGATTAAATCTGGCGATCTTACTGGCCATGCCAAATCGCCAAAACGGGAGATTACGCGACCAGGAAACGCTTCATTCCTCTTTCGCCAAGCCCCGCTCATTCAATTCTGGTAGTAGGAAGTCGTTTATTATGGCCCTGTAGCGTTCGCCAGTAACTGTCGTATCATCGTATTGCCGATGGCGTGCTCTAAAAAATATGGCCCAATCATTCCCGCGTGAACGCCGCACCACAAAGTGGCTTTGAGTGGATGTAATGGCTCTTTGTGCTTCACACGTGCCCCAGAAACGAAGATTTTGCTTATTGTAGCCACTTAAGTGGAAATACGCCTCGTCGCTCATGATAATTTTCGACACAAAATCGTCCTCCTCGTTGTTGAGAATAAAGATGGCTTCAGAGTAATTCACACGCGACTGACGGTCACCACACATTAACTGATGCACTGTTTGCACTTTGTACGGGAACGGGTAAGTTTTTCACTAAAATTCGCTGTAGGGTCCGTCTGGTTATGGCCTGTTGTCTGGTTGCTGTTGCTTCGTTCTTAGCGACATCGGTAGCCACAGCCGTGATATTCATGGCCGAACGACTAGTGTGTGGCCGCCACTTCCTATATGGTCTCCTGTGGTTCCAGTCTGTTCGAGACGAGTAGCTAAGCGCAGGAATGTTTGCCCAGTTGGCGCGACACGAATAGGAAGTCGACGTCGAAATTCACGAAATTCCACCGAACGATTATTGGTCAAAAAAATCGACACAATTATTCCACACTCTTGCAAAGTATAGCACTCCATTGCTTATCTGTTTGTATACTGCAGCTGTCTAGTCTACTAATGTCAAATATGATTGAGGTACGATGCCATGCAAAAATTATAACATCTTTCGATAGGGTGATACATTTTGCGCGACTTAAAAGAGCTCATGGCCTTGAAACGCTTGAACAGATCTTCATAAATTGTAGCTAAGAACCATCTCGATCACCTTAGCTTTCAAATAAAAAAAAAAGTCATCAAAATCGGTCCATTCGTTCAGGACCTACGATGCAACAGACAGACACACAGATACGTCAAACTTATAACACCTTTTTCTTTTTGCGGCGGGGATTAAAAGAGGACAGAATTAAAAATCAACAACGAATATCTCAAAACGTTCCTCATTTTACCAAACCCCGTAACCTTACGATGAATCGCATGCAAACAAATTGGTTCGTTGCAATCCGCTACGGATTCAATTTCCTAGTTATCCCCGCCTTCGCTTCAACCTACTTTAAGCTCAAACTCAAATCCACACTCATCAACGATGTACCACTCCACTCGATTCGTAGGAAGCAAACGTCAATTGAAGACTGGTCAATCTTGTTGTTTGTAATGTATTGCTCCATTCCGGTGCCCAGTTCTCGTTCGTGATTGAATCCCTGGCTCAAAAACTCGGTTATCCTCTCGTTAGTAGGTGCAGACTATATAAACAATCTCCGCTCGATGACTCTGCTTCGTTACTTATTGATGCCTATATTATTAACAAGCTGATTTATAACCTTCCGTTGAAATCACTGGATAGGTATATCGTTGGCCTTGTGGTTTTGACCTTAACTGATCCAAACTTTAGTGTGCCCTCTCCTATTGAACTTATTCTTGGTGTTGACAAACTATTGGGAGTAATCAAAGGCGATCAAATAAACGGACCGGTGGGTCCGTTTCTTTTGGTTGGGTCGTGACGGGAAAAGCCTTTAAAATGACTTTGAAATCTGTCCTCTCTGCCTTCAAGCATGGACATCGATTCCATGCTGCATAGTTTTTGGGCAATCGAAGAGGTGCACCCTTCCGGCCCGGATTCTTCTTCTCCGGATGTTACAGAGAAACATTTTCGTGAAATCGCCACTCATGTCTCTGATGGGAAATATTCCCTAGCGCTTCCCTTTAAGTTAAAAAAATCCCTCATTTAGTGACACACTTAAGGCTCCGGCCCATAGAATAGAGCCTTTACACCGGCGGTCGCACAGTTGAGATCACTGGAACGGCGATTTCGTTTTAATCCCACGGTTGTATTCGGAATTCACAAGTAAATATCTTCACCTGGGACATATGACTTTGATTCCCCCCGAAGAAGTAAATCTGAATCGCGGTCTGCAGTGTCCACCATGCAGTTGTGAAATCAGACAATTCCTCTATGAAGATTCGGGTCGTCTTCAACGGTTCAAAGGATTCGGTGTTTCATTAAATAGTATGTTCTTAATCGGTCCACCAATTGAGCACGATTTTTTTGGGGTTAGCCTTCTGCGGTCGATAATCGTGTGGCCTGAAAATTCGCTTCATACTATTCAACAATATCGTCCGCGCACATTTTCTGTCCGTTCGCGTGTTAAGACAATTAGCCCAAGACTATCAGGCTGAATACCCTACGCGTGCAAAATATTGTTAGAGGACGTCTACGTAGACGAAGTGATAATAATTAATAGGTGGAGCTAATCTGCGTTTGATCTCGAATCATCGAACTCGCTTTTCGATGTTCTTGGTATGTTTTGGAATCCGTCTAGTGACGAGTTCTGTTTTCGCGTGTCCAAATAGGATTCGCTCATATTCAATGGAGTACCCGCCCATTATCTTCTTTAAAATCTTATTTCAAGAGCTTTGGTTGAACTTGGAATGGGGCTTTGAATTTGGAATGGGATGATCGGTTACATCCTATGTTGGCCCTGCGTTGAATGAATTATCGAGAGGATTACGATTACGAAACTATTCAAATAGTCCTGAGTCATATCTTGACACCATCAGAAGAATTTGAGCTCCATAAATTCTTGAATTGCCATCGGTAACGTGTGCAGTTGTTACCTATATTTGTAGCAGAATCAAGACCAGCAGAGAAGATTATCGTGTTAATATATTCACTGTTAAGACCAAGGTCTACTTAAAGCAACTCTCTGGGGCTTTGTTTTCCTTATCTATTCTATCTTATAATTTCATCTCTCATCACTAAACCCTATATTCGCCCTGTATTCGCATGATGGCATTGGTTGTCGTCATCCTCTCGTCCTTGGGCGGCCTTTGTCGAGAATCTGCTATTTTGGAGGACATTCCACGCCATTGGTGGCAATATATTTCGTCCGAGTTAAATTCAACAGACTACGCTTCCAGATGTGTTCTTCCATCGGTTTCCAAGGCCCTCATGGCTCTCTGTTGACCGCAGTTCCTGGTCTCGAAAACCTTCTTAATCGTTCGTCAACAGTTTTAGATTGCCGAAATCTCATCCGAGCTATTGTATTATTTTAAGGTGCATGACGTACTCCAGGCAATGGAAGTAAACTAGTCACCAACTGATGGATGGAAATTTACCGTCATCATCAAGTCCAGCCTTGTCGCCTCTATACGAGCACTTAACAAGTGACGAGTGAAGTAGCTCTTCATTTGCCTACATATAGAGTTGTCTGACTTGCTATAACCACTTTGGTGCATACCTGTATAGTGTTGCCTGGCTGGCCATAACCCAACTTGATTGTGCGTTCATTAATTTACCTTAAACACTCTGCTCTCTGAAGACTATTTTAGGTTTTATTAACAAGTTTCTTAAAAACTTTTAGCTCAAAAAAATCAACAAAAAAAAATATACGTGATGATCACATTGCTAAGCGAGACGTCAGATTTGAAACACTTTCTCAATGGAAACAACAACATACCTTGGCTGTGAAACTCCCTATCACCATGCTCATGCTAACGTTTTCGTAAATAAATGGGACAATGCACAGCATCGAAACTATTGTTTAGGAACAAACGCCAATGTCATTGTAAAAAAAGAAGAAACGACTTCGTGCGAACATATGATGAAGTCAACTCCTCCTATCACGATTTCGGCTGCCCAAAAATATATCGAAGTCGTGAAGCCACATAGTGTGGGGAAAACCTTTGATACTATAAACACTTCGTATCTGGATGCCGCCTTGGCGTGCAAACTCCATATCTTGCAGTAGTCGGCCTTCATCCGATTTATTTTCGGAATTGCCAAACAGAAATTATGATTAAGGCGCTTGAACATCACCTGAAGCTCTTTCATCTCTGCTGGCACAATCGAAAGCCTATAAGCCAAGCATCGACAGTAGTACATCACAGCAAGCATGCCGAAGCGATTGATGATGGTCGAAGAAAGATTCGCAACGAAAAACAAGGCCCAATCCCTGTACGTGTAATAGCCTAAAATGATAGCAATGACTTCGGCCAATGTTGGAAATATAGTCATGTAATTAAAATCCCGCTGAAACACCTTATCCAAAGAGGTCGACTTCGTTTGATATTCACTAATCATGTCGTGGATTTCTAGCCAGATCTGATGGTCGGTTTTTCGCTTCATCCACGTTTCCAGAATAAGAAAAGCGTGAGTGACCAGAGGACCTACATTCCCAACGATGTTTAGGGCGCTTGAAACTGGTTTTGCTTTGATAAAGATGAGGTCGAAGGACCTGAGCTGAAGAGCTCGTACTGCAAAAGGACTTCCTGAGCGACTGAAATAAAATTTCCTATTACGACGTAAATTCTGAATTTGTTGGTTCCGGGGGGGTAGATGCAAAGGAGATGGAATAACAACGTAAAGGCAAGTGACCTTGGTGGAGAGACGCCCATGGTAAGTTTTAAACGATTGGTTTGAAACTAACGGGGAGAGTTGATGCAAATAGCCCTGTAGAATGTGGCGCACTAACACGGATTGATTGATTGTTTGGAAGCAATTAGTCAATGTCACCATTAATATTTTAGTTGGATAGAGGCGATGGGATACATATACAGATTGACAAAGAATGGAACAACATTTGATTTGTGTCTTGAACTTAAGGCGATGTAAAGAATTATATTTCCGACTAGCTGGACCCGTGCTCGCCTTGCTTCGCCCTCAAAATTCTTCTTCATTCATAAAAATCCATACATATGTATGTAACATCAACGCGGCTAAAGAAACATTAAAGTATTTGTCTAAATCCATGAAATTGTGTACAATAAATTTTATTGATTAATTGCATTTTATCATTTTCATTACAATGGGTAATGAATTCGCCTAATTGCGGACTTCATAGTTCTCGATATTCAATATATCTTTCCCATACTCGTATATTGTACTCGCACTCGTAAAATGTGATTTTTCTACTATGTACTCGTATTTGACCGATTGCCCATAAACTTTGACGGCCTGAACGCAGTTTTATTATTATGAACTCAAAAGTTCAGAGCATGCGATGGGAAAACAGTTATGGTTCAATGATAAAGGCATCTACGGTAAACAGTATTTTTTATTAATTCTAATTTTGATTCTAATATGAGCGCGGCAGGCTATATTCTAAAACAGGTAGTAATGTACGCAGATCTTTTACACTAATTGTATCTACTATAAAGTTACGGTTCATTTTTTATAAAGCTTCTTTGCAAACAATATTTGAGGTTGTGTTGCCTGGAGCATAAACAAATACATTTTTACTGCCGCTGACACGGGAAAGAGACACGTACGAGGGTGGTCCAATAAGTACTTAGCCTCACCGCCAGATGGCGCCAGTATCACAATAGCAACTTACTATCGTGTAGTATATTCTAGTAGACGGCTACTGACGAAATTTCAGCCGGATCGGACTCGTAGTTTTGTTTTGACCGCGTGTGGAAGCGGGAGTGTCCGCGGATTTTAGAAAAATGGAAAAAGAGCAATATCGGTCGGTGATTCGATTCTTGTTTTTGGAAGGGAAATCGCGCAGATCAACTCTTCTCCTTCGATGGCGACCATCAAAAATTGGTTTAACGAGTTTCAACGTGGTCGTACGTCGTTTTTTGATGAGCCACGTCCAGGTGCACCGAAAACGGCTACCACGGAGGATAACGTGACAAAAATCCACGATCTCATATGGGCAGACCGCCGATTGAAGGTGCGCGAGATAGCTGAGACAGTAGGCATTTCAAAAGATCGTGTGGCTCATATCCTGCATGAAATTTTGGGCATGAGAAAGCTGTCCGCGCGATGGGTGCCGCGTTTGCTCACTCCGGACAACAAGCGCAACCGTGAGACCACTTCAGAGCAGTGTTGGACGCTGTTTAAGCGCAATCCGAAGGAGTTTCTGCGTCGTTTCGTGACAGTCGACGAAACATGGATCCACTGGTACTCACCAGAGACCAAGGAACAGTCGAAACAGTGGACTTCACCCGGCGAACGTGCTCCGAAGAAGGCGAATACTGTCACATCGGCCGGAAAGGTGATGTCCACCGTTTTCTGGGATTCACAAGGTGTGATCCACATCGACTACTTGGAGAAGAACAAAACGGTCACAGGGATGTACTATGCCAAATTATTGGGCCGATTCGAAGAAAAAAGTGCTCTTCCAGCATGATAACGCACCGGTTCATACCTCCGCCCTCGCCACGGCCAAATTGGTCGAATTGGGCTACGAACTGCTGCCCCATCCACCGTATTCTCGAGATTTGGCCCCGTGCGACTTCTTTTTGTTCCCAAACTTGAAAAAGTCACTCGCCGGGCAGAAATTTCGCCACGGAGGCCTACTTTGCAGACCTCGAGAAAACGTATTTTTCAGACGGATTAAAGAAGTTGGGGCATCGCTGGGTCAAGTGTATCGAGCTAAAAGAAGACTATATTAAAAAATAAATCGCCATTTCTCCAAAATTTTTGTTTTTCTTTTGTAGGCTAAGTACTTATCGGACCACCCTCGTATTGTAGTCTCTAGGAAAGAAACTGTACTTGATAGAGATAAATAAATAAATAAGTTCGAGCAAGAGGAACAGATACCATGTGATACCAGATATCATAAAGACTTAAATACTTTAAAACAATACAGATGACGAAGAGGAAGGATCTTGAGATAACGGAACAAGGGAAAACTATGATATTAAAAAAAGTGACTTTCTCAAAGATTCGGTTTGACTTGAAAAGCTAAATTTGAAGTCGATGATAAGCCCTAAATATTTAAATTCATCTACTTTCTCAATTAGGGTCAGTTATCACCATTAATTGATGTTACTACAAAAAGTGGGAGAGAAGGTTCTATGAAAGTGAACATTTGTTTCTAAATTGTGCACCAAACTGAAAAACATAATTTTTGTTTTGGAGCCAATTACTCAATAAATTTAAATCGCAATTTATGCCAACAATAAGAACCAACAGATTTTTCTTACCATACGAAAGAGCTTTGTCATCTGCAAAAGCAGTCAGTGAGCTTTTAAAGTCAAGTGAATAAAAAGAGTGAATTAATATTGATAAGAAATAAAATTGGACCCAAGACAGAGCCTTGGGGTAAGCCCAGGTAACAAATTTTAATTTGGCTTCTTATATCATCTATCTTCACTCTTTGTGACATATTTTTAACGTAAGCCAATCAAGCATAAAACCACAAGAACAGCTTTTTCCATAGACTCCAACAAAATAATATGGTTGACCATGTCAAAGGCCTTGGCAATATCAATGAACAAACCAGCTGTATACTTTCTGTCATCAAGGTTAGACATAGTTGGTGTACAAAACAGTAATACGGCATCTTCATTATTCCAAACTCCACCAAACTAGCAAAGGCGACTAAGGAACTGTGGGCCTGTCAAGAATAACAAGACCACAAAGTCGACCTATTACCACCAGAATGAATACAATATGCTGAAGAAGAATTAACGGAGAAGTTACACGGGCTCACCACAACTATATGAAACAGTGAAAGCATCTCCGAGGAATCGAAAAACTCGATCACTATTCAGGAATCCCAGGAATATCTCTGGAGGAACAGCTCTACGAGTGACCAGATACTCACTAAACAACAGCTATATGTATAAACCCATCGAAAAAGTGTCATGTCCTTGTAAGACGGGAATCCCGAACAAGTTGATGAAACTGATACAAGGGACAAGTTAAATTAGAAAACGTCTATCTGAAACACTCGTGCTAAGTGAAAAAGTAAAACAAGGAGATGCATTGTTGGAATTCTAATGAGGTCCCTTCAGGAAAATGGGAGAGGAATAACCCTTAATGGAAACACATCCATTTAAGGTTACGCTGACGATGACCTGCTGGTAGATAGTGAGAAAATGGTTAATGTGAAAAGTCTAATTATCAGGAAAGGAAGCAGGCTTAGAGGTAAATGAAGAGAAAACCAAATATATGGTCACTGACCGAATTGAATCGATTTAAACCTCACACCTTACTGCACTCGATAAACGCTTTGAGAAAGTAAATGAGTTCGATAAAATCACAAAGCAGGACACAAGGACGAATGGACAGTGAACGAACAGTCAAAAGTATATATTTATAGGAAAAAGATCCCCTAGAAAGCCGCGCTGTAGATGATTGGACAACGTAATGATGAACCTAGAGAAGATGGAACAGAACAGCGAATCCTGGAAGGAAACCCCCCATTAACTGGCAAACTTGGCGAAGGGTTATCAACCAGGTTCTGAACTTTCGAGTTCTAAGTGGGCGGTAATAATAATAATATATATAAATCATCCGAAATATGTGTTGGTGTGTAAAGCTAGGTGGGGGAGACATCGTGGAAATTCATGAGGTTTGAGCTGGATACGGTTTTTTTTTTTGTATTACACGGCTGAAGTTCATTTTTGCTGAACCCCGAATGCTACTTCAGGCATTAAGGTCACTTTAATCACGCATAACTAAAAGTATATAAAAGTATATACATGTATATGTATATTTGTTTATATATTTCTTTTTTTTCCTTTTTTAGTTTCTGTTATTGTTTAGTACTTTTTTGTTTGTTTTTTATTTCAATTAAAAATATAACCAACCTAGACTAGACCTACCCATCACCCTACCATGCCTTAGCCTACCCTAACCTCCTATAATCTATCCTAACCTATCCTAGCCGTGCAATTGCGTGGTAGGCTCTGTATTAAAGAGGCAAACGCAATCTGGCGCACGTCGCGACGCCAGTCTGACAATCTGACAATTTGTTTCGCCAATGGATGCCCATCCGGTCATCTGAATAAAACAGATTCTGATTTCTAGAAACTACAGAAGATCGATCGTTGGCATGATAGAGTGGCAAAGAGAAACTGTTATATCGCTTAGGTAAATACTGGAAAGGATCGGCGAGTTTACCGTGCCCTGTTGCATTTATGATTTCAAATATTTGGGTAGACAATTTTCACAACGATCTTTCTACCGGTTAACAAGTCAAAAATCATATATACGAGTATTATAGCAGTGGCTTACTTATGCCTAACAGGTTGAGCTTGTTATAAAGACCGCCCAACCATACGCTGTCGAAAGCTTTCTTCAAAACAGGCATCCGTATATTGATTCTTGCATTTGTTTCTTTGAACACCTGATTCGAATTTCGAGGCGGCATGAATAGCGTCATGGTCGCTCTGAAACCGAAATTGTTTTCCGGAATAACTTTATTGTCCTTAGCTCACTTAGACAGGGATCTATAGACTACCTTCTCGAAGACCTTGCTGATAATAGGAAGGAGACTATTAGTTGGAGGTGTTTTTTGCTCCTTGTGAGGGTTGGTTGCACCACCGCTGCCTTACAGCTCTTGTAATATTTTGTAAAGTGTTGGTACTTAGGTCCTGCAGAAGATGTTCAAACAGTTCTTAGATCCGAATGATGTCGTCGCATTTAGACAAAATTATTAAGTCGTGGTCAATTATCAGTGGTCGCTATTATTATTTTTGCCGAAATTATTTCGCCGAAATCGTTAAAGGCGTCAATGAACAGGATCACAGGAGAGCCTCGAGGAATACCATTACTTAATTGGTGTACATTAGAGTAGACATTATATTGACTCTGGCGCTAAACTTACAGTTTGTTAAAAAAGCCTTTAGGTAGGAGAACATCTTAGGACCAACATAACACTTGTTTAGTTTATTTAAAACGATATGGATGGTCAAAGACTGACTCAAAGTCCAAAGATAGAACTGAGATATGGTTTCAACAGGACAGTGCGGGAGCAATATAATCGCCTATATGGAGCAAGGAATTCATTGTTTTCGTTCTTTTAAGCTTAAAAGATTATTTCCCTAGATTATCTTTTCGAGAAGTTTGCGTATGCATGGAAGCAGGGAAATTGGCTTGTGTTCTTTGGATGTGTATTCGTTTTTTAGCTTCAAGGCGTAATTTCTTAACAACAGATAGGATATCCGATCGTAGACTAGTGTTTTACCTAGGTATTGGGCGTTTTGTTGAATTTCGCTGAGGAATTTGAATTTTGGGTTTGCTCGATTATGATAGGTATGTATAAGAGATAAAGAATCAAGGAATTGTGATGGAAAATTATTGTCGTTGCAATAGTTAGACCGGTTTTGGCAGAACTCGGCAATTTCGGCAGAATCGAAGAATGTTTTGGATTCGGTTCTTACGGCGGTAATCGAAAACGGACCATACTTGCCAGTGAGAGTTTTTATATCTGTCCAAATCTTTGGTTTATTTTGGATATGAATTGTCAAAAGCTACAAATAATTTTTAGATTCTGTTGCTTTTTTGGGATATAGTGTCCGCCTTATTACTAGTATACTGGTATATAACCAGGTTAAAGCCATTGATGTTTTTTTTTAATATTCTCCACAGTTTCTGTTTTTCTTTTTACGTAAGGGATGATGTACATAGAACGAAAGATTTCTGGGGGATTGGCTTAAGGAATTGAAAGATTCATTGCAGAGCAAAGAGCTTTAATTTTTGAGGGTCGAAGAATGCGTCGTGTTATGGTGCGGTCTTTAAGTAATGAAAAGCTGGGGTTTGTTAATAAGTTCTCTACTTCTCTGTCTCTGAGATTACCTACTGGTGAACCCCCGAGAGGCTCCAGAAGTTAAGTTAATCGTCTGCTAGAAAAATGAGTTAACAATATCGTACAGGTCTGATGAAGTAAATGTTTGATTCTGAGGGATAAAGAGGGATATGATAGTGATTTTAGTGATTTAATTTATTTTAATGTCAACTTCGGAAAGATTGAAGTTAACCGGTAGGTGAGGTTTGGGATTGTACAGGCGTTTCTTGCAGAGCGATGATCGGTAGCTGAAGCTTGTGGTAGTTTTTATAAAAACCTCTGAGGTTCCACTGGAAGACTTTAAGTTGCGGTTTAATTTCAGGACAGGACTTTTTTGCAATATGACTGCGTGCCCCACAAGTTTGCATGCAAATCAGTGGGTTGACACGACTGGAGATCACCGGTGTTGTAAGACTAAGATCAAACAAAAAAAATAAAAATCTGGAGCATGCCTGTGTCAAAAAAAGGAGGGAAAGAAAGAAAACGGTCAAACCGTAGCATTATGGAAAAGAACGCTAAAAGGAAAAGCACTACCCCGCCAGGCACTACTAATGGTCGTGATCCTGGGACGAGCAGCAATGCTCGGGTCAGAGCTATAGGATTTCCGGGGGATAGCAAAGTAATGCAACGGCGTAAGCCACACTTAACAGTCGCGAGTTGGAACGTTGGAAGCATGAGTGGTCGCAGCTATGAGCTTGAAGAAATGATGGTTAGAAGGCGAGTAGACATCCTGTGCGTACAAGAGACGAAATGGCGAAACACCGGTAATCGGACACGTTTCTTGGACGTTAAAACAAAAGCCTACAAGATGTTTTACTATGGATTGGGACAAGGAAAAAACGGAACCGCCATCATCCTTGCGGCAGAGCTACTTGGCAACGTCTTAACCATTTCAAAGTCCAGTGACCGTTTGATGGCTCTCAAATTGGTGATGCATGGTGAGGTGTGGAACATCGTAAGCGCATATGCCCCTCAACTAGGATGCGAACAAAAAGAAAAAGATGCATTCTGGCTAGATTTCCACAACATTGTCAAAATCATCCCAAAGAAAGAGCTTTTGTTTGTTGGGGGAGATTTAAACGGACATATCGGGAATACAAGCAAAGACTATGAAAACTACCACGGAGGGCTGGGATACGGCACCAGGAACTCTTCAGGTGAAGATATCCTAAACATGTGCAAGTCGTACGGTCTTATAGTGCTAAATACCATGTTCGTCAAACAAAGCCGGCACCTGATCACTTATAGCAGCGGCGGAAAAATTCTCCACAGATAGCGACAGTATTGCGAGGAACTTCTGAACGAACAGTTTCCCCGAGTGTACTTTCCGAGAGCCGCCCCGAATCATGCCGAAATATCCGACATCACAGTCGAAGAAGTTCGGTACGCGGTAAAAACCCCAAGAAAAGAAAAGCTGTTGGGCCGGACGGGATACCCTCTGAGTTCTGGAAAAAGATGGGAGACATCGGGTCTAGATGGCTCATGGTTCTTATCTCCGATCTTATGAGAGGCGACACTATGCCTAATCAATGGAGGGAAAGCTATCTTCTTCCTTTGCACAAAGGAAAGGGTGATACGCGAAATTGTGATAACTACCGTCTGTCAAGCTGATGTCGCACACCATGAAGATCGTTGAACGGGTATTAGATAGCCGACTGCGGAAAATAATACGACTATCTGATGACCAGTGCGGGTTTGTCTCGGGTAAATCAACGACAGATGCAATCCAAAGTATAAGGGTCATGATGGAAAAGCATCGTGATTCTTCAAAGGACTTGCATATGGTGTTGGTTGATTTCGAGAAGGCCTTTGACCGGCAACCAAGAGATCTTTTATGGGTAGCGCTAAGACAAAAAGGAGTTCCAGAAACCTACGTGCGAGTGATCATGGACATGTACAAGAAAGCAACGACAAGAGTAAGATGCACCGCAGGAGTCACCGAAGAGTTCGCAATCAAAGTCGGTGTACAGCAAGGGAGCGTCCTCAGCCCACTGCTCGTTATAGCAGTCCTTGACTGCTTGCTTGAAGGAAAAGTGACGGACTCCAATGTGCAGACAGAGTATCTGTGCTGCCCGTTCTCTGACCCTCATCAGCCTATTCCAGACATTTACTTGAATGGGAGAGTGCTTCCCAAGTGTGAAAAGTTTAAATATCTGGGATCTATGATTAATAAAGAAGCAACTTGTGATAACGACATCAACCATCGCGTAAGCGTAGGGTGGATGAAGTGGCGGGAAAACTCCGCCATCTTCTGTGATCGAAAAATGCCCCCTAAGCTGAAAGGAAGGCTCTACACTTCACTTGTACGTCCGGCGCTCACATACGGTTCACAATGCTGGACAATGCACAAAAAGTATGAGAGCAAATTAGCGGCAGCTGAGATGAAGATGC
The DNA here is from genome assembly GCA_958301585.1 of Merodon equestris. NCBI lineage: Eukaryota > Metazoa > Arthropoda > Insecta > Diptera > Syrphidae > Merodon > Merodon equestris. Next base: position 71,303,648 of record OY284417.1, on the reverse strand, counting down.
TTCGCATGACAGCGGGAGTAACAAAGCGCGACAGAATTAGAAGTTCAAAGATCCGAGGAAGCCTCCACGTAAAAGAAACCATCACAAGAAAGATAGAGCGCGACCGACTCAGTTGGTATTGCCATGTTCAAAGGAGAGATCCTTTGAACCCCGTCCAAAAGGCGTTATCAATCAACATTCCAATTTCAACACGCAAAAAAGGCAGGCCGAAAAACAATTGGTGCAAACAAATGCAAAAACACCAGCATTTGATTGGCCTCAGCGCTGAAGTAATCCCAAACCGGGAAGCCTGCCGCTACTTTCTGAGGTCAAACCGGCGGACCCCACAAGCGGACCAGTAGGAATGCAGTTAAGTGGGAAGGTTATGGTCCGACACTTCTGACCATAACGACGCCGGAAAAAAAAAGGAAAAGAAGAAGAAAGAAGAAGAAGATGACTCGTGTAAAAATGCGAACAGACTTGGATGGGAGAGAAAGCTAGATTGAGTGAAATGTGCCTGAGGTGGCTGGAGTGGGATCTGTTGTTTTCAGTACAGCGTTGAAGTGGTATAAGTTGAGGTAGCATAAATAAGGCAACATCCGGTCAAACTCCAACTTGCGTACGACACCAATGCTCCATCGCATCCGACCCCACTCGACACCAGCGCATATTACCTCAAATGCATTCCTTTGCATCAACACTCGTCAACCAAGAAGTTTGTTTGTCCTTCATGTTCCCAAATTGCAAATTTTGAAAACGTCCATGACTCCTTGTCTTTGCATTTCCTCGGGGACATTTATAAGATATGGTGCATAGACCGTGAGATTTGAAGAGTTTTGTTGAGCATGAAGAACACGGAGTTTGGAGACCTTTTTTTGACGAGGGTTCGGCTATTTTTTTAAACTTAACTTGACCAGGATGAAGGCTACCCTCACGAAGTTGTGATTGCTTATGTCATTATTCGTTTATACGCGGCGTCGAACAGTACTCCACACCAAGATCAAATTCCGGCCAGTTTAAATGTATCGTATCCGCCCGAAATACGACAAATGGGAAAGTGCGGAAGCGGTGGCCACAAACTCGCGCGCCGCTGGATGAAAACCGATTAAACCATTTGTGTAATTCGCTCAAAAGGGCAATTAAAGACTACAAGAATGAGCGTATCGGCATTTACTTACAAAACTTGACTTCAGAGAAAGAATCAAATTACTCGCTTTGGAGAGCTGTAAAAAGTATTAAAAAGCCGCAAATCCAGGCACCACCAAAAAGAACAGGTCAGGGCGAATAGGCAAAGAGAGATAAGGAAAAAGCAGACATTTTCGCCGGTTACCTTGAAGATACTTTTAAATCCTTCCATGGCCAATCGGTGAAGGACAACGACAATCGCTTGAATACAGAAACGGACTACCGAGCACCAGCTGCAACGCTCTCGGAACTTAAAAAAGTAGTAAAATCGTTAAAGTCGAACAAAGCACCTGGTTAAGACTGAATCACGGGAGAAATTCTTAAAGCATTGCCGGAGAAAGCGCTTCTTAAACTTCTCTTTCTCGTAAATGCGGCACTTAGATTAGAACATGTTCCAAGCCGGGAGTCTGTCTGATTGACTTGGAAAAGGCTTTCGACACCGTATGGTTAGAAGGTCTGTATTACAAGCTCAGGCGGCTGGGCATAAGTAAACCACTGCTATATATGATTTTTGACATGTTAGCAAGTAGAAAGTTCGTAGTGAAAATTGCCAACGTGACTTCTACCCAAACATTTGATATTAACAACGGACTGCAACAGGGTACGGTGAACTCGCCGATCCTGTTCAACATTTACTTCAGTGATTTGATAGCTTCTCTTCACCATTCAATAGCGTATGCGGACGATTTAATCGCGTACAGATCAGGTCCAACGATCGACGTCATTGTCACTCTCTTGCAGCGTGACTTCGAAAAAATTCAGCAGTATTGTGATTACTGGAAGTTGAAAATCAACTGCCAGAAATCAGAAACTATTTTGTTCAGAACGCCTTTGGCTAGGGCCTCCCGAGACACTAGAAAAAATTGGCGCGGGTTCTCAATTCTCGGACCGGATGGGCGCCCATTGGCAAAACAAAATGTAGTCAAATACCTTGGGATCTGGCTAGACCAGTATTTATATTTTGACAAACATATAGATGCTGCTCTGGCGAGGGCCCGGGGCGCTTTTGCTGTTACAAGATGGCTGTTTCATAGCAACCAACTTGATTCGAGAGTAAAGGTAATTTGCCACATGGCCTTAATCAGGCTCATGATTGCCTATGGATGTCCCGTGTGGTTTAATGTGATAGCTAGCTTAATGGAAAGGATTCGGGTGTTTGAGAGACAATGTCTCAGAACTTGTCTTGAGTTATATAGGACACCCGAATCTGAGTACACGAAATTTTACTTGAACGAGGTCTTATACAATAGGGCCAGGATTGTACGGGTGGATAATTTTCTAATAAAACTGATCCGAGGTCACGTTGTGAGAGCAATGACTTCGGTCAATAACCTGATCTCCGGGGCTTACTTCCCTAATTACATACATGTACCACGAGAAAGTTCGCCTTAGCGGCTTTGTCCCCCCAGAGGCATTCCTCTATTTTGATCAATGTGGGCTGATCCAGGATAGATCAGCGGTACCGCTAATCTTCCAAGTGGCCCGTAAATCTGTGGAGCGGCGGCTCCTCTACGAACATGATGTTGCGCTCCGCGAGCCCGAACGCCTCAGGTTTAGTAGATCAGTATCGCACCAAGATCGGGGAGACGTCGCCCGACGGCATCAACGCTTTGGTCAGTTAACCACTGACGCAGGTTAACTTCAATAGGTCAGCCTCTTGAAGGCAAAGCTTGCCATATGCCAGTGGCAGGCTTACATAGACTAGGGTAGATTAGAAGAGGTTAGAGTAGATTAGGATAGGTTAGGGCAGGCTAAGGCAAGCTAGGGTGGCTGGAAGGCTTTCTTTAGATCTAGCTCTAATTATAAAAACAAAAACAAAAAAAAAATCACAAAACAATAATGAAAAAAAGATATATTATACATACAAACGGTATATGACGTATGTATTTTTGTATATATGTATATTTTAGTTAAGCTAGGGTTAAATTGTTTTTAGTTATAAGCTTTTGTCTAAAAAAAATTATCAAAAATATCACTTTTCTTAGCCTCAGTTGTTTATTTATTTTAATTATTGCAAATTAATCATAAGGCCGAAAGGCATAGTCTTAAATTGTTCTGTTTGCTTTAGAGTAAGGTATTTTATGTTAGTTGTTATGTAAGCTAGTTTTAAGCATTTTTGTCTAGGGTAAGTGTGTTCTTAATACCTATATATAAAAACAAAAATGAATTAAAAAAAAAAAAAAAATGTTCCAAGCCAATGGAAAGTCGCAGAAGTTATCAAGGTTCCCCAAACCCGGAAAACCGCCGGCTGAAGTTACGTCGTATAGACCTATTTCTCTTCTACCGATCATCTCCAAAGTATTCGAGAGAATTCTACTTAATCCACTTAAGCCAATTATTGAAGGTCTTTTACCGGAGCATCAGTTTGGTTTCAGAAGCAAGCATTCCACCATAAATCAAGTAGACGAATAACTGATGTAATTGAAAAAGCGCTAGAACAAAAGTTAATTTGTTCAACCATTTTTCTTGACATCTCAGAAGCCTTTGATAAGATATGGCACAAAGGCTTGGAGTACAAGCTACGACCTGTTCTATCAGGACGGCTATATAATATTCTAATATCATACCTATCACACAGACTATTCCGTGTTAAGCACGGAAATGAATATTCCGAGCTAAAAGCGATAACGGCCGGTGTACCGCAGGGCAGTGTTTTAGGCCCGCTATTATACTTACTTTATACTCGCGACATACCACAGACAGAAGGCACGGGTAAAACGGTTGAAGAAGAAATGTCAAATTACTGTGCGCTCAAGATCGTGCAAATAATTGGACAAAGGTTTGGCGGATCGCGCTCAATGAAACCAAATCTGTGCACGTTAACTTTACATATAGAAAAATGTGGTCAAGGTGTGAACCGTAAAGTCCACACGACTAACTTCCCAGTGAGACGAATTAAAGAACAATTATTTTTTTTTTATTATTATTTATTATTATTATTATTGTATAATTTTAAATTTATTCAATATTTTCTTTTATAATTTTAACCGTAGTTGATTACAGAGAACATGAAAGAGAAAAAAATCAACAACTTATGGCGTCGCTACGAAGTGATGGAGGTTATCGAAGTTTTGAGAATCTGAAAAATCTCTAATGAGTCTCTGACTTACGTAAAGACGATGAATACAGAGAACTCGAAAGAATGAGCACTCAAAAACGCATGGCATCATTACGAAGTGATGACGATTTTAGAGGCTTCGGAAATCTGAAAAATCTTCAACGATTGAAAGAAAGACGAAAAGATGAAACTTTCAAAAAAAATGAAAGTATTAATACAAAACGACTTATCTGGTGCTTGTGGCGTTTTGAAATATATGGAATGTAAAGATACCGACGTACCGTCGATGTTATGGTTGGATTTTCATACGCCCAGAGTCGGCATCAAAATACGGGCACGTTATCATAATTACATGACAGAGAATAGCATAGATAATGCGTTAACCCCAATAGAAAGAATATCGATCCAAACTAGTGTTACACAAGATGATAAATATAAAATCTTAAAAAATCAATTTCCTGTTATACCTGCGGAAGCAATAACTATTCATAAGAGCCAAGGTCAAACATATGACAAAATATGTATAGATTTTTCGGCGCAGGAGAGGCGAACTTTATCGATGTTATATGTTGCTCTCAGCCGTGTTACTAAATTGAGTGGACTATTTATAATTGGTAAATTTAAATTATCAAATGTTCCAAAAAATTCAAAAGTTGTAAACTCAGCACGTCTGAGATCTAAAAAAATGTTAAAATTGTCGTTCAATAATTTAGAGAGCGTAGTAGCCACAAAAGTAGGTTATTAAAATGTTAGTACATTAAGAAAGAACTTAAGCCACATAATTGCAGATGAATGGTATCTGCGCGAATATATTAATTTTCAGTGAGTCTCGAACTACTGGTAGCGATAAAAAAGACATTGATAATTTCAATATTGTTTTGAGAATTGATCGCAATAAAAACAATCATGGACTAAAATGCTATGTAAAAAATAGCGTACAATCTACAATATTATCGTCAAAGCATCTTTACAACAATAAGGGACATGCACAGCTATTTACAATGAAAGTAGATAATTGGTATTTAATTAGTGGGTACAAATCTCCTAAAACAACAACGACTATGTTCGAAGAAGCTTTCGATGATATTATACAAAAATTACCTTCTGATAGTCTTTTTATATTACAGTGCACTCTCGGTAGAGTGAACTAATAAAAACCAGGTCTGTTCATACGAGCGAGATTGTTCATATTACCGAGCGTGCAAATTTCAATGCATTCTATAGTGCGAGATACGTATACGATATGATAGTATAGTGAATAAAGTGAAACAGCTTTTAATTCATAATAAATCATGAATGAGCAATAAACTTAATTCAATATTTTTAAAAAGAATAAAGCATTTCATTTCAAATGTATTTTTTAAGATTTGTAAAAACAACATTTGTGATTGTATGGCTACGAAGAATATTAAGGATCCAAGAATGTTACTCCAACATTGTTCAATAATAGAAGCATTTACATTATCCCAAGCTGCTCTCAAGTTAAACACTGCATCCTTTATTTTTATAGATTTCACAGCATCACACATGTTGTTTGAAATATAATTCAATGGCCTTTACAAAACACAACACGAAAATGATAAAAAATTGTCTGCAGCAACAAGCGATTACAGCAAGCTTTTTCTATAGAAAAGTTTATTCAGACAAATAACATTCTAGTCCGTACGCTGAATGAGAGGAGTTATAAAGGGTCCGCCATCTAACGTTTTTTTTTTCAAGTAGTGCTTATTTCGTGAATGGTAACACTTAGCTCATGTCTGATTTGACAGATAATTAGTTTTATCCTTCCGCTGAACAAATATGGTTGTGTATACGCCTGAACAACGCTGGGAAATATTGCGACATTACTTTGAAAATCATGGTAATGTTGCAGAATGTGTGCGAAAATTGCGTACGGATTTTGGAAGAAGAGAAGCACCGTCAGCTCCGTATGTTTGTTATCTTGTGAAAAAAGTGAAAGAAACTGGCATCCTCATCGATAAACCAAAGCGTGAAAAGCCAAAAACAGTGCGTACACCCGAGAATATTGCTGCTGCGGCAGAAAGTGTGCGTGAAGCGCCATCAACATCAATTCACCGTCGTTCTTAACAATTGAACATTTCGGAGACATCATTGAGACGAATTTTGCATAAAGACCTTGGTATGACGCCATACAAAGTCCAATTGGTTCAGGAGTTGAAGCCAACTGACCATCCAATGCGTTTTCGCTTCGCTAAGTGGGCCTGCGATCGACTTACAGAAGATGCCGATTTTGCCAAAAAAATCATCTTTTCAGATGAAGCTCATTTTGATCTTGGCGGGTATGTAAACAAGCAAAATTGTCGCATTTGGGGCACAGAAAACCCGCACGCATACATTGAAAAGCCGGTGCACCCAAAACGAGCCACTGTTTGGTGCGGATTTTGGTCCAGAGGCATAATTGGGCCATTTTTCTTCGAAAATGAGCAAGGAGTGGCCGTTACAGTCAATGGCGATCGTTATCGGGCCATGCTGAACGAATTTTTGTTCACAAAAATTGAAGAGGAGGATATTGGCAATATTTGGTTTCAACAGGACGGCGCTACGTGCCACACAGCCGAAGCTACACTCGATGTTTTGCGCCCTGTTTTTGAAGATCGCATTATCAGCCGCAGAGCTGATGTCGTTTGGCCACCTCGGAGCTCCGATTTGACACCGTTGGACTATTATTTGTGGGGTGCCGTCAAAGATAAGTGTTACGCCGACAAGCCAGAGACAATTGACGCTTTAAAGGACAATATTCGTGAAGCCATTGGTGAAATACAGCTGCACACAATCGATAATGTGCTTAAAAATTGAACCGATCGTGTAGGCTACTGCATGGCCAGCCGAGGCAGCCATTTGAATGAAATTATTTTCCATTATTAACCGGAAGGATTGTACTTTCAAATAAAAAAAGAAATTTGAGAAAATATTCAGTAGTTTTTTTATAGCATTTTCAAAAAAAAAAAAAATTATTTAGCGGACCCTTTATTTGGAGGCATATAAATAACTGTTATGCTACCGTCTGAATTTCGTAGTTTACTCTCCGGGGGATGATTAGGGGCATTATCCAAAATAAGAAGAGCTTTGATTGGTAAGCCGGCTTCTTAAAGGAAATTTGTAAATTCGGGAACAAAACAGTTGCTGAACCAGTCTTTAAAAATTACTGGAGTCATCTAAGCTGATTTGGAGCTTCTGTGATGTACAGGTAAGGATACATTCTTGAATGGACAAGGATTTTCGCTTTGCCTCTAGCGGTTTCAATTTGTGGCATTAGTGCACGCTAAATATGTTATCTTCTGCTTTTCTGTTTTTCGTTCAGTTTTCTCAGTTGATACCCAGTTTTCCCTGGTAGAAGGTCCCAATATAGCCCCGACTCATCGGCGTTATAAAATTGGCCTGGTTTCAAACCCAGATCTTGAATTCTTTTCGTAAGTTGCCTTTTAAATGGACACAGTTCTGGTTGTGACGGCAATTTTTCCCCGGATATTTTGAGATACCGAACACCAAACCTCTTTTCAAGTTTTTTGAACCAACCGTCACTTGCTATGAAGGTGGACTCATTGCCGTGCAGGCTTCTATTTATGGCAATGGCTTTTTGTTTAAGAATTAAGCCAATTGGTAAATTCTTCCTCCGCTGTTCTAGCGCCTTTTCCATCTCAGGTAGTTCAGATGCTTTCAGTGCCCTTCTATTTCCAGGGCCAAAGTAAGTAGTACTAGCCACAGTTGCTATAATATCGACCTTCTTTTTGTTAATAGCACATATGTATAGTCGATTTGGCTATTCCATATTTTTTGCCAATACTGTACCCGAAACACCTTGAATTTTATTTTTATATTTTGTAAAATTCGAATGGATCATGGCAAGGACGTTATCGTTCCTGCAGACAACTCCTTTAAAACTTTAGTTTTTTCTATTAAAGTTAAATGTTTGCGACTCATTCAAGAAATTTCAAGAGAATATTTACCAACCCCAGGATGAAAAACGTAGAACGATGACAGGCAAAACAAACGGTAAATTTGCTCGAAAGATTGTGCATTCTTTCTAGCTGGTTTATTCGTCTTAAAAGTATGAGTTCACTCTAAAGAGGTTTACTTGTTCACTCTGTAGAGTAGTCTGCATAAAATTTTGTGTGTTCACTCTATTGGATTGTTCACTCAACCGATGTTCACTCTACCGAGAGTGTACTGTAATTGGAGATTTCAACTACGATATCATTAATCAAGGTGACAAAAAAAATAATTTTTTGATCAATTATTTAAAAAAATATAAATTATTAACACAATTGCCGCCAGACAGTATTACTACGTCATTAAATACTCAAATAGATGTCATTTTCTCCAATGTTTCCAACACACAATGTGGAGTTTATGAATCATATTTCACATACCATAAGCCAATATATGCTATTTATAATAACAGTTTCAATAGAAAAAATTCTAACAATCATTGTAGCACTAGTGTTAACAGTACAGATGAAAACAAAAATTGCGATGAAATTATCATTAGTAGCTATGTTGGCATGGACACTTACAATGACAATATCAAGGATTTAATTCCTATAGATGTTGATAATGATGATATAAATCACAAAGAAACTAATGGAAATAGTATTCATTCTGGTGTTCAAAATGATATGAACAATATTTACGATAATACCGATGATAATGACGTACCATATGATTTTGATATTCCGATCGCAGAATGTCAAGAAGTGGCTCATAGTGAATTTTATTTGTCCGACAAACATATCAATTTATTCCATGAAATAATGAACAGAAAACTCAAAGCTCAACGGGTACATAATTTCGCACAGGATGTAGGTTACGTCGCGTCGGCGCGTTTCTACGTAATTTACAAGTAATACCCAAATCTGAGATTAATATTCAGATCATTTATAGCGGTCAAATTGGTGTTAACATTATAGGTCACTGGATTTGTACAAAATATGACGGTAATGGCAATGTCCACATCTACGACAGTTTAAATAAGAATTACTTGGAAAACGATCAAATCGATTTTTTGAATGCTCTGTATAGATTTAAAAAAAGGTATATATTTCATAAGGTTCAGGAACAGAGCAATGGTATAGATTGTGGGGCATTCGCAATATATTTTGCAACAGTGTTACATATGTTACGATAAGTTACCGGAAGAGCAAATACCATATGATGTACCCATTATGCGGAACCATATAGTTGAAGTGCTGCTGAATAAAAAATTGTTACCTTTCCCGAACAGTGGATATTTGAACTATTAAAACTTTGTTTTATTATAAACAAAAATTTATCGACACTATTCTCTAAACGTTATCAACAATATCCAACTGTTACAAACAATATTAATTTTTTTTCAAATGTATTCAATTATTATTTACAATATTCGATTGTTATTCACAAAATTCAATTACTATCAACAATGTTCATAAATAAATTATACACTTCATTCATTTTAAAATTCAGCTTGTTTTTTGCTTTTTTCTTTAAAAAAAAACGGCTGGACCGATTTCGCTGAAAATTCTTTCAGTTCTTTGTTATGTAATTACGCGTCTAATGTATCTAGTCCCATGTTAATATCATCTTTGGTTCTCAAGATAATCGAGACGAAAAAAATGAATACGAACACACATATACACATACGTACATACACACACACGGACATCTCTACAAAAACGTTGGATTTGGATTCTGGTAACCTTGAAACGTGGAGATATGTCAAAATTTGGGATTCACAAAATCGGCCCCATTACAAGAACTTCCCACTGGGAAGTTAAAAATAAGTTGTTATAAACGCTGCTCATGGTATACAACTATGGGGTTGTACCAAAACAAGTAATACTGAGATCCTGCAAACTTTTCAAAACAAAGTAATTGTTAATGCGCCGTCTGCTTACTTCCCCTACGACTCGGTACTACCCCCGCCACCTAAGGCGGTTTCCGAACTCGTAGAGTACTGTGAAGCCAGAAGGATTGGACTCATCATCTGTTGCGATGCTAACGCTCAAAATACAGTTTAGGGCAGCAGCAAATGCAACCGGAGAGGAGACCATCTTTTAAACTTGTTGGACAAAACAATAAATACCAACATATGTATACATGTAATTTCATATACTTATCATATATGTATATACATATATACTTACCATGTTCTCCTATAATATATATGGTGAATTAATACTATTATACTATTGAACTATGTACATATATTGCTGAATTCCAATACTACTACTTATGTAACTTGTCCATATAAAAACCAGAATTACTTAAAATACATTCATTCCTTCATGAAGAGTTGACAGTGGTACTTTTTATTTTTTCCCCAACAAAGGTTATGGGCCCAGGTTCGCGAGTAGTTGAAGTGTTGTTTAACGTTTTAAACATTTTTTTTGTGATATCAAAAGACAATGAGTGCGTTTTTAAATATTGAAAAGCTCGACGGACAGAACTACGATGGATGGAAGATTCAAATGCGAAGTGTGCTTATTCACCATGAGCTTTGGTCGTATGTCAATGGAAGCAGCACATTGGATGAACAAACTGTTCAGAATCAATCCGCTTGGAAGCAGAAGGATGAAAAGGCGCTGGCAACGATCTTCCTGTGTGTTAAAACTTCCCAATTGAATCATATTCGAAACTGTCGAACCTCAAAGGATGCTTGGGACAAGTTAGAAGCTTTGCATCAGCCCGATGGACCCGCAAGAAAAGTCACGCTATACCGAAAGCTTTTGTCATTGAAAATGTCGGAGGATCATTCGATATTAGACCACATGGATGCATTCCTGGATGTGGTAGAAAAATTGAAAGAGATAGACGTTGATCTCAAAGAGGAACTTCTATGTATTATTCTTTTGTCGAGCTTACCTAAGTCGTATGAGAATTTCGTTGTAGCGATAGAGACAAGAGATAAACTACCGACGCTAGCCATATTAAAAACAAAGCTAGCAGAAGAAGGACAAAGGAGAGACAGAGACAAAAAGGAATCAGATGGGGAAATGGCTTTTCTGGCAAAAACTAAAGAAAAGCAACAACATTTTCATCGGCAAAAGAACAAGTCACACGGTCATAACAACAAAGGGAGATGTTTTAAATGCAACAAAAAGGGACATTTTGCCTCTCAATGCAACGAAAGAGACAAACATTGGTCTAAGCCATCAACTTCTTTTGCATTGCTGAATTTAATTAATTCTGCCGATCTAGACAGAGACACATGGATCCTTGATAGCGGAGCGACGTCTCATTTGTGTTCGGAGAAAAAGTTTTTTGTAAACATTAGAGAGCATATAGAGTTAGTTGAACTTGCCGCGAATAAGTTTCTGCATACTTCGGGAAAAGGTGACGTTTTGATTGAAAGCAATTTTTATAAAATCAAACTACGCGACGTATTGTATGTTCCCGAGTTAAAAACAAACTTTATTTCAATTAGTAAAGCGGTCGATAATAATATGAACATTAATTTCTGTCGAAATAAAGCAACAATTAGAGACAAGCGTGGTAAATTAATTTTATGTGGTGAAAGAAAAGGTGATTTGTATGTCGTAGAAAATGTAAATATATCGAGTTGCAAAGCGTTTACTCGTATGTTAAAGCCTGAAAGAGAAGGTGAAGTTCATAGTTGGCATAAAAAATTCGGTCATTTAAATATAAAAAGTATGTCGCGGTTATTCAAAGAGAACATGGTACGCGGACTTAACCTAAATAGTGTTCCCAACAACATCCAGTGCGATATATGTTTGAAGGGCAAAATAGCACGCCAGTCGTTCTCAATAGAGCCTATAATGAAAGCTAAAAACATTCTAGACCTAGTTCATAGTGACGTGTGTGGCCCTATGCGCATTCGTTCGCTCGGTGGTGCGTTTTACTTCGTTACGTTTATTGACGATAAGTCGAGAAAAAATTTTGTCCAATTTTTAAAGGCAAAATCCGAAGTGTTTAACGCTTTTAAAAACTTCAAATCTAGAGTGGAACTAGAAACTGGTCGCAAGATAAGATACTACGCTGCGATAATGGTCGCGAATATTTAGGTGAAAATTTCGGAAAATTTTTGAGTGACCACGGTATAAGACGCCAGTTTTCAGTTGAATACACGCCCCAGCAGAATGGAGTTGCGGAACGCGCAAATCGTACCCTCGTTGAAATGGCTCGATGCATGCTACTGGATTCTGGTCTTCCTGAAATGATGTGGGCGGAGGCAATAAATACGGCCGCTTACATTCGCAACAGATCACCGACAAAATCAATACCTGCAATGACCCCCTACGAAGTCTGGTGTGGTAAGAAACCTAACGTTTTTCATTTTAAATCATTTGGTTGTTTAGGTATAATGTTAAATAAGAAGCCCGGGAGATCAAAGTTTCAAGCAAAAGGCGTTGATTGCGTAATGGTTGGATACTCGGCTGAAGCCAAGGCATACAGAGTGTATGTTCCGGAACAAAGAAAGGTCTTTAAAAGCCGTGATGTCAAATTTTTCAGCATGCCTGTCCTTAACAACAACCATGAAATGCCAGAGTTAATTCAAGAAACAAATAAAGAAAACGAAGTAACAGTCTTTAAAGATGCAATTCAAAACGAGCAAGGACCTGATGTCAACCATTTAAATCAAAATAACCACAAGGAAGATGAAGACCATTTCGAAGACAGTATAGAAGAAGTAATGGACGAAAATGACATATATGAGCTAGATTCGGACCAAAATGAGAAAAACGGTGTGGAAGACAAAGTTCCACCATCAAGTATTGTTACTCGGAGCAAAGCCAAAGCATTGGAGAAAAAGAGCATGCTATTCTACTCGGATAAGGCGCAGAAAATTCCGCAAACCGTTGAAGAAGCTCTGCGTTCCAAGGAAAACAGATATTGGAAACAGGCAATGAAATCAGAATACGAGTCCTTAGTTTCCAATGACACGTGGACACTTGTTGAACTGCCTCCGGAAAAGCAACCAATAAAGTGCAAATGGGTTTTTAGTTTAAAAAGAGATAAAAGCGGTAACATTGAAAGATATAAAGCCCGTCTAGTAGCCAAAGGTTGTACACAGAGACCGGGCTTAGATTTTTACGAAACGTTTTCGCCTGTTGTCCGCTACTCCACAGTGCGACTGATCTTTGCGTTATCTGTTATGTACAAACTACATCTTCATCAACTTGACGTTACTAGTGCGTACTTAAATGGAAGTTTAAAAGAAGAGTTGTACATGTGCCAGCCAGAAGGGTTCATCAATCCGAGATATCCCCAACGTGTTTGCAAGTTAAGAAAGGCATTATACGGGCTCAAACAATCAGGACGTGAATGGAATAATAGGTTGGATGAAGTTCTAAAGAAAATTGGTTTTAAGAGATGCAGTTACGATGTATGTGTTTATACTAACCACAAACAAGGTGAAATAAACATCTTGGCAATTTACGTCGACGATATCTTACTTGCATGCTCAGAGAGAGCCCGCCTGAACGAAATCAAGAACATGCTTAAAAATGAGTTCCTCGTGGTTGACAAGGGTATCGTGGGGTATTTTCTTGGTATGGAGGTCCATCAAAATGAAGCCAGGGATCACATACGTATCTCACAAAAACAGGCGATTTCATCTCTCCTAGAGAATTGTAACTTGAGTGACTGTAAAGGACGGGGAACACCGTTAGAACCTGGTCAAAAATTAATAAAATGTGAAAACTGTACTGACTGTCAATTTGCTGATACGAAGGAGTATCAGGGAATAATTGGTTCACTTTTGTTCATTGGGTTGGCAACTAGACCCGATATATTATATTCGGTAAACAAACTGTCCCAGTTCAATGCGAATCCGCATATCCAGCATATGGCTGCTGCAAAACAAATTCTCAGGTACTTAAAAAATACTATTAACTTTTCACTGATTTACAGTAAACCTGGGGATCCCTTGAGTGGATATTCCGATGCTGATTGGGCAGCAAATTATGACCGTCGATCCTACAATGGCTATGTATTCGAACTATCAGGTGGAGCTGTTACCTGGGCAACGAAAAAGCAACAAACCATAGCGTTATCCAGCACAGAAGCGGAATACATGGCTCTGACAGCTGCAGCCAAAGAAGCAGTCTATTTGCGAAACCTTGTTTCTGAAATTGGCTTCGGGGATCTTGTGAGTTGTCCCCTAAAGATATTTTGTGACAATCAGAGTGCCATTCATCTAACGAAAAATCCATCTCACCACGAACGTAGCAAACATATCGACTTACGTTTTCATTATGTGAGAGACGTTTATGAAAAATCTTTAATTGTTCTTGAGTACATATCAACAGAAGATATGAAGGCCGATATTTTAACGAAAAGTTTGAAGAAAATAAAACACATGAAATTTGTAAACCTTTTGGGTATAAATTAGAATTGTTATGAAGTTTGTATTTATTGAGGGGTAGTTTGTTGGACAAAACAATAAATACCAACATATGTATACATGAAATTTCATATACTTATCATATATGTATATACATATATACTTACCATGTTCTCCTATAATATATATGGTGAATTAATACTATTATACTATTGAACTATGTACATATATTGCTGAATTCCAATACTACTACTTATGTAACTTGTCCATATAAAAACCAGAATTACTTAAAATACATTCATTCCTTCATGAAGAGTTGACAGTGGTACTTTTTATTTTTTCCCCAACAAAACTTCATTCTTTCGTCTGACCTTTTCATCAACAATGTTGGCTCTCAACCAACCTTTGTGACGGCGAGACGACAGGAAGTGATTGACCTAACCTTATCTAACAGGCATGCGAAGGCCATCACTAACTGGAGAGTCTCACCAGATGTTATGCTGTCAGACCATAGATACATCGAATTCCAATTGAAGTGCGGGATCTCCCCCTCGCAGCCCAAGCGGAATCCGAGAAAAACAGACTGGGTGCGATTTAGGGAGGAGCTTGAGAAATCCACTCAAGCCCCGCCTAAACTCAAAACTAATCAATCGGTGGAGGATGCAGTTCATAACCTGAACAGCACCATCACCAAATGTTTTGAACTCGCATGTCCTGTCAAAAAACCTCCCAACAGGAAGCCGGTTCCCTGGTGGAACGCTGAGCTCCAATGTCTTCGCAGGGAAACCAGAAGTCTCCTGAACAGATCGCTTAAATCGAACTCGGAAGATGACTGGAATAAATATCGATCGAAGCAGAAGGAATATAAGAAGCTTATTCGTAAATCGAAGAATGATTCCTATAAGTCCTTCTGCGAAGAGATCAAATCCCTGAGCGCGACCAGCAAGTCGGTTAACGTCCTCAAACGAGGAAAATCGAGAAAGCTGGATGTACTCAGAAAGTCTGATGGTACCTACACCGAGTCTAAGGCAGAAACTCTCAGTTTACTGTTTGAGACCCATTTTTCGGGAAATTCATCGGCTCGTTGCACACTCCCTCATTGGAAACTGCGACTGAAACGATGAAAACAACTCGGTGTGGCTGGTATGTTGCGTCACTCGTGGCAACTACTGAGGCCATTGAATTTGCTGTGGCATCCTTCGATGGCTTTAAGTCGTTGGGCCCTGATGGGATATACCCCGTTATGCTGCAAAAAGGTATAAGCAGCTGTCTTATTCTACTCTGAAAATAATTTTCATAGCCTGGCACTTACCTACATACCTATTCCTTGGCGCGCGGTGAAAGTGGTCTTTATTCCCAAAATAGGGAAAGAAGATTACTCGCTAGCCAAGAGTTTTAGACCAATAAGTCTAAGCGAGACTGCGCTTCAAAACCTAGTTGGGAGAATTGAGTGCGCTCTCGAAAGGGAGCTTGTGATAAGGCTACTTTCGACAGCATGTGTAACGCTGCTAGACGGCATGGCGTAGATGAAGCACTGGTTTTGTGGATCAAGGCAATGCTTGTGCACAGGACATTGATCGCTGATGCAGGCTTCGACCAATGTGTCAAGTCTGGAGTAAACAGGGGCTGCCCGCAAGGTGGCGTCTTGTCTCCGCTCTTAAGGTGCATGGTGGTCGACTCCTTGCTCGATGCTCTCAATGTCTCTGGAATCTATGCTCAGGCATATGCGGATGATGTTGCTGTTCTCTCTGTCGGCTCATTTTTAGCGACTGTCTGTCTTAAAGCGCAGGCGGCGCTTGATGTGACCGAAGACTGGTGCACGAGAAATGGGCTGTCGGTTAATCCTCTTAAGACTGATGTCGTTCTCTTCACGAGAAGGAGGAAAAATACTGGCATTACTCAGCTGGTGCTAAAAGGCATTCCCATCCCGATATCCAAGGAAGCTAAGTATCTGGGAGTCATTCTAGATTACAAACTTCTTTGGTCAAAACATGTTGAGTCCAAAACCACCAAAGCGCTCACCAAACTCCAAAGAGCGGTCTGTCTCAGCTGCACGGGGGCTTTTCCCAGCACACCGGGAGCTGCTCTAGATGCTATGATGAATCTTCCACCCCTTGACATATATTGTATATCAGAAGGTGCGCACTGAAAGCCATGTCTCGCCTAAAGAGAAATGGTCTTTGGTACAACTCGCATTGGAGTGAAAGTGTACTTGCGCGAGAAATATCCTACGACCATGGATATGCCTTCTGACACAATGACACCTGCCATCCTACTGCGCTGTAACTTCACGTAACTTCACAGTCACATTTCCGTGGCGTCAGGACTGGCTTTGGCCAGACACTGAACCTGGAATAGAATGTCTTTGCATCTTCACACTTGTCTCCAGGACTGGGCAGGGATCCGGCGCTGGATTTTTCTTTGAGCGCGAAAACATTCGACTGCACTACTCGTTAGGAAAATATGCGTCTGTCTTCCAGGCGGAGATTTACGCAATCCTAATGGCCGTGCACTATGTTGTGAAACACAGATGGAGGGGAAAAAGCATATGTGTCTGCAGTGACAGCCAAGCTGCATTCAAAGCTGTGTCCAATCCTCTATCCAACTCCAAATTGGTGCATGAACTCAAGACCTTTTTGAACAAAGTCGGAAGACTAAATTCACTTAGGCTTGTATGGGTTCCAGGCACTCTGGAATCCCAGGAAACGAGATCTCCGATGAACTCGCTAGAAGAGGCTCAGAGGAGAGTTTCTCAGGACCTGAACCCGCCTTAGGTCTACCTGCTTCCACGGTCAAATCTGACATCAATGACTGGGTCTCTAACGTACACAGTCGCAGGTGGAGGGAACATGCAGGATGCAGGATGCAGGATGACTAAGCGCGTACGCCCTGACGTCTGCAAAAAGTCAGCAACATTTTTCTTATCCTAAAGGAGAAATGATTGCAGAAGGCTAACGGGCCTCATTACGGGCCATTACACTTTTGCCAAGCATCGCTACGTGCTTGGATCAGTGAGACGCCTACATGTGCTGCATGTTGCGAGGAAGATGACACAGCAGAACACTTTCTCTGCGACTGTCCCGCCTTCGCTCGCGCACGGTGGCGCACCCTTGGGGCCGACGTGGTGGGTGCCGAATCTCTTAGCTCCACATCACTGAAGCCCTTCCTCACTTTTCTCCGGACAACGGGGAAAATACAATAAAGACAAGGTATCTATCTGGTAGTACAATGGACCAGTATTTGTGTCTGAGTGCTCCAACAGATACTAGAAGCCTCGAACAAAAACAAAAAAAAAAAAAAAAAAGAATATCCAAAGAACATTATTTGCCAGTTATCATACCAGGTATGATGTAAACCTGATTGCATAACTCACCGGACTCGGCTGTCTGGCTAGAGGTTCTGCAAAAGAATCATTTCGACAGTTTAACTCAGTCAAAAATATTATGAAAATTTCAGGATGAACGAAGAGTTTTGATTAGTTCTATGAATTTACATAAGAAATATGAATAAAATATAAATTAAATTCGTCATTCGTTATATGTTCTGAAAGTCGACAGCTATGAAATATGCCCTTATGACAAGATCTTCGTCCATGCTAGTGATTGGCATCATATTTTACTCAGTAACCCTAATATTCCCCGTTATACAAAGAAGCTAATAACCTCTGTAGACTAGGCAAAAACTCCTTTACATATTTAATAAATAGGCATAGCCCCATACTGTTGCATGATAATGCAAGACCACATACAACACAGTCTATGTTCCTGAAGCTTACGCCAATGGAATATGAAGTTTTGCCGAGGAGCCATCAAACACGAGTTTAAGGATTTCCTGGCCTCAAGAGATAAGGCCTTTTCCAAAAGAGGCAAATTGATTGCTATTTGGATCTTTGGAAAAATACCATAGATGCAAATGAGGATAATTTTCTAGAATAAACTTTGTTAATTCCTAAATGAACGTTGTTGGAATACACATAAATATTTGCAAAACAAAATTAACATATTACGACAGAAAGACAAAAAGTCGAGCCTCTTTTGGGCAAGTTTTTGGGCAAGTCAGCCAACTGCTTGTGTCGTAAAAGTGGAACATAGGAACTTAAAAGAACTATTTGATTTATTTAAACCTTACCATCTAACGGTTGGAATGGATCATCAGCGGCACTTAGGCAAAGTAAAGGCACGGAAATATTATCCAATTTATTATGCAACGTGGCATCACTATAGTAGTCATCAACATGCGCATAGCCGAACTGTTTCGACGTAAACATCGAGTCGAATTCCTTGATCGTTCTCGCCTGAAAGAAACAAAAACACTAAGTCGTCACCAAATATTAAGTTTTCATGTAATTTCTTACCGACATGATCCGGTCAAGATCGATGTCCGTATCCCGGTATACATCGCATTTGCTTAACATGCGACATAGGCTATTGGCCAGATGTCGCCCAAGCAAGCTATTCAATATTGGCTTTTCGATACTAGCATTACCTTTGTGGACATCCCATGGTACAGAGATGATTTTCGCTGCAGTCAGAATTTTCCGCGATTGTTCACTGTGCTTAGCCAGGTAGTTCCCCAGGATGAGACCACCCATAGAGATACCAGTAGCACCTAATTTCACATTGGGGTTGCATTTTCGGACATGATTCACGACCTCGGACAAATCTTCGCAATTTGCCGCGCAGTAGAGACGTGGCGTTTTCAGTTCGATACCGCCGAGACCCCGATTGTTGAAGACGACCACTCGAATACCTGCTGTATTGGCAGCAATCACTAAGCACTTTATATAATCAGCCTGCGATTCACCTAAGATAGTATATGAAATAAGATTTAAAGATATACTTTCGTAGGTGGTTGGTGTTTGCTCGAACCTGTCAGACCGGGTAGTATGATTATCACAGGAGCACTGATATCACAGCCTTTTTCTAACCAGTCTAGGGCTACTTCACCACCATCTTTTAGCTTTAAAATTTCTCTGAAAATAACAAATAGAAGTTTAGAAACAGAGCGCTGGTCTGGTGTTAAGAGCTTACCTCTTATAGTCGATTTTTGGCATACTTGAAGAACGGAGTATGCTGGCAAAGACAGTTTGTGCCCGACTTTCAACACACCAGAAAGTCGGCCAGAATTTCATTTCCAATGTAGGCACATTCTTTAAAAGAAAGTCTTTAAACGGACCATTTGAAACGGCTAATATGGGTCTCTGTAAAGACGAGAAACAAGGAATTAGATTAAAGGGTATTTAAGAAGAAAATTAAGGAAGTGGTCTAAAAAGTGTTAAATTAAGATTTCTGTTTAATATAATATGATTTTCGGTAGGGTTCTAGTTTACGGAGTTTCGTCATTAAATCGATAAGGAAAAATATTCTGAAATAGGCCCGGTAACAGCTGTCGGATCGGTCATCGAGCCTAGGGTTCCTAGGTGTAAGCTAACAGATAGTATGCAGACCTTTCAAGGATTTGAAGCAAAGCACATTGTGTTGGTGTAAGAAAGTCGATTATGCATCACTTCAGCCATGCTATAACCGAGTGCACGATAATTAATTTTAGGACCTTAAGCATAAGCTTAGACGGCTACATGTATGACTTTTGAGGAAAGTCAAGTCTTTGGCAAAGAAGCGCAACATGTCGACAGAAAAATAGTTTTTACCCACTCAGCGTCAATTATTAAAAAAAAAATTAACACTTATTGTACATATATATGTAGGTAGCAACTCGGTGAACAGCACCATCAAACCTGGGAAAAGGCAAGGCCATTGACAATAACGTTAAGAATAGTAATGAAAGAGTGTAGATTTTCTGCTTCGACGACATTGACAAGTGCCGATTACTTTTGGACCAGGAAATATTCTCGCAGAAATCGTCTTCTTGAGGATGCTAAGGCAGGGCAATTACACAGGAGATCGGAAGGAAATTTTTCTTTTTCCTCATCATAACACCTACTGTAGTAGTCATTATATGGCTATTGGAATTGTTCTATAAAGAATTTTGAAATCTAGGGTCGGGATAAAGTAGTCCGTGACTTCACTTAGATCATTGCTTTGGTGTAGAATACCGGCGTACCCTATTTCGGAGAACTTCTAATGATTCGATTCCTTAAGTCGCAGCGCCGATGTCTTTGCCCTTTCCTTGCAAAAAAGATCCAAGAGGAGTAGGTGAAGTATCGTTTCGAGGACTGCAGTGCTTAGAAGTTTGCAATACTCAGATCTCCACAGTGCCGGTGTGTAATATGGGGTTTGATACCTCATCTGGCTCCCAAAGCTTTTTTGCAGATGTATGGTGCAGTTGGTGCTTTTTTGATGCGTTCTTCTGCATTCAATTTCCAGTTGAGCTTCCTGTCGAGTATCATGCCAAGGTATTTGCCGCGGTCTGCGAATATATGGTGAGTCCCATTGAGTTTTGGTAGAGCGATTTGAGGAATCTGTCGTTTGCCTGTGAATAAAACTAGCTCCATTTCGGGGTAATTTATTCCAAACCCGCATTCCTCTGCCCAATTAACCAGTTTGACTTCGCCTGTTTCCAACAAATCTCTGATTGTTAGGAGATGTTTCCCGCTGATTGCTATTGCAATAACTTCTGCATACACAATGCACCCGCTGTCCTCCAGCGATAGGAGTATTTCGTTGCGGTGACAGTGCTCCTCCTTGTGGTGTGCCACGTTATACTGCCTTTCTATGTGGTAGCAACCGCGAGTCCAAGCTTGGTCTATTCTTAATATTATTTGCTTTCTTTTATACTGAACTCCTTTGAAGACATTCGTCTCTGACTCATCTACCTACATATATGATTAAAGCGTTTTGGTTGTGGACAAAAGCGTAGAGAATTCTTAGTAATAGCGCTCTATGGTTGAAGAAAAATGAAAACCAACCAAACAGCGCAAGCGTACACGACTGTACAGAACCACAAATTTGTTTCTTGGGAACAATGATAAAGCTGTTGCGTATGCCTTCTCTTGAAAGTCGGTCTTTCTAAAGTTAATCAGAATCGTATTGCTGTTCATTATGTCATTGACGCGATCACAGTGTCTCCGAGTTAAATGGAATTCGTTGGCTTGGAAATGGTTTTCCAATGGCGTTCGATTTACATAACTTGAAAATGCGCTGAATCAAACATAGGAAAATCAGAAAAAACGAGCTTGCGTTTTGGGCGTGAATTATACATACGTGGAAACTACAATATTTTATTATGTCATTCACATTTCTTTTTTAATCTTTGTTAAGTGGGGATAAAGTAGTTGCCATAAGCCGTTCAGAATTAACCAAAGGCTAGCTAAAAAACCGAACAGAACGGCTTTAGACAACTTACTCTCCTCGCAAATTACAGGAGACAGTGTGTACATCCAATTTATTGCTGAGTGAGCCGAAGGCGAGCGAAGCTCTTATACACGGGACAGCCGTTTCTTCCTACAAATACTCATCCGGAACCATTCAACTGATTTTGACTAAACTTACCAAGGTGATCATGTGGACATCGCTGAGTGTCCGTACGTTTTGTTTTTTCAAATCCGACTTATTATTCAGGAATAATCACCGAAAACCCGAAACTAATTCTCAATTGATGTCTATGGGAAAAAATGTCAAGCGCAAAATCGAATTTCCCGGAGGGAAAAAGATTCTACGGATTGTTTAAAAACGGCGAAGCCCTTTCCAGTTTGCGCTGCGCACCTCTCGCTTCGAACTCAATTTTTTTCAGAACTTTCGGACATGTTTCGTCTTTTTATTTTCCAAAAATAATCATAAATATTGGGGCAACTTTTTCGTATAAGGTAATTAGAAATTGATGTTATAACAACTGAGATATTAACGAAAATCGTTCTGATAGACTTACTATAGAAATAAATACACAGGAAAAAATAACAGCAAAGGATAAATACCATAAAAAACAAAATATATCAATTGAGTTAAAAAGAGGTAAATAAGACATTGTGTTATAAGCGAATATCATTTTACTTATAAATTGCTTAGATCATGCCAAAGTTGTGTCAAAGAACTAACATTGAGAGACGAACAGTGAATTCCAGACGACACGACAACGAATGGTCCTCCAATCAATCTAATGGAGATGGTTAAGACAGTTAATTTGCTGCATGGAAACGGTGCTGTCCTACCTATGGCTCCTACTGCTGTTGCCGCTAACAACATCAACGGCCAAACAATCCATTCAGCTCTCAGGTTAACAGTCTCGCGTGGAGTTGTCAACGATCTGAGTCGCGAGTCTGAAAGGAATTTTCAAAATGATATGCAGTGTTTCAAGGTCTGCTTAATCGATGAAATGTCGATGGTTGGCGTTCGTACTTTAGTAAATATCGACAAACGGTTGAGGCAAGCATTCCCTGAAAACCAACATCTCGCATTCGGTGGAATAATTCTCTATCTTCTTGGCGACTTCAATCAACTTCCTCCAGTATTAGACAGAACTATGCTTGCTCCGTGTGTTTCTAATACTGTGTTATCGCTCCACGGTAGAATGCTCTTCGAACAATTCACAAAAGTTTACGAATTGAAACAAATAATGAGACAAACTGTTGAAGCTCAACAACGTTTCCGTGATACCAGATTTGCTGTAAACAACTTCGCATCTACAAACGACTTCAAAAATGCATTGAGAATCCTGTCCAAAAAGGCTGAAGTTGCTGCTTACAATCAAGATATGCTTAGATCACTCAACACACCAGTAGTTTCCATAAAACCAGAAAATAACAACGAAACAGCATCAAGATGCTCTGATGATGCACATGGTCTGCCGTCATGCCTAAATTTGGCTATTGGTTGTCGAGTTATGCTGAAAATGAATCTGTGGACTGAGCAAGGTTTGTGCAATGCATCTCTTGGAACAGTCAAAGATATAGTGATATAGTGTATCAACCAATACCTGAAGATGACATTTGAATGACTTTCCTCTTTGTATTCTGGTGAAATTTGACAAATACACAGACCTCTTGGTTTCGTAAAGGCAGCGTATCATGCAAAAGAAATATGTCTATTTCGATATTGAAGATAAATCGTATTTAAACAGTGAGACAAAAGGGTTCACTCAGCTCACTTTTTTCAAAGCAGTCCACATGCATTGAATTCCTAGTTATAACCCAAGGATCAACACGATATCCACTGATAGCTGGTGTCCTCCTGTGCAACTTATTACGATATTATTTTTGATTATCGAGTCTACTTGATTTGCTAAGCAAATATGGGAAGAAACCGCATCATCTGAAGCTGTAGCTAAATACGTGAAGAATTAAAACAAGGAGATGCCTTGTCACCACGTCTTCATAATTTGATGCTGGAATTGGTAACGGGACCTCTTCAAGAAAATGAGAGCAAGATAATGGGTTTTCCAATGGGGACTTGACAGCTTTGAATTTAATTTGTGAACGCACCCTTTCACTAATCATCGGACTGCCATTGTCAATTTATTCAGTAAACTCAACATTTTCATCGTGGTAAAGTACACGAACGAGCAACGTCTGCAAATTATAAAAATTTTCTACCGAAATTCGGAGTCGGTGGCCGCAATTTTAAGAGCGTTAACTCCAATTTTTGGTCGTAATTCTCGCCCTAGTAGGCAGGCAATAACAAGCTTAGTGCAAAAATTTGAGTTTACATATTCGTTGTGTGATGTTGCCGTGCCAGTGAGAAAACGGGTTGGTCGAAGTGTCGAAAATATCGCTGCCATTCAGTCGTCCATAGCAAACGATACAAATCAGTCAATTCCACGGCGTTCTCAAGAATTGGGCATCGCTCAGACCACATTATGGCGTACTTTGCGTAAAGATCTTGGTTTACACCCATACAAGATCAAGCTGACTCAAGATTCGAAGCCGATGGACTATTTGAAGCGGACGTACGTTCTCTGATTGGGCTCTGGAGAAGATGCGCCAAGATGGTGAATTTCATCGCAAAATCATCTTCAGTGACGAAACTCATTTTTGGCTCGATGGATGTCAATAAGCAAAATATGCGTTATTGGTCGGGTGAAAATCCACATGTGCTTCATGAATCACCACTTCATCCACAAAAAATTACTGTTTGGTGCGGTTTGCATGACGGCGGCTTTATTGGGCCATCTTTTTTCGTCGACGATAACGATCGTCACGTTACTGTGAATGGCCAGCGTTATCGCGCCATGATTACCGATTATTTTTGGCCCGAATTGGAAGATATGGACTTGGATGATATGTGGTTTCAACACGATGGTGCCACAAGCCACACAGCACACGTTACAATCGATTTATTGAAGAGTAAGTTTGATGAGCGTGTTATCTCAAGAAATGGGCCAATCGATTGGCCGCCTCGTTCGTGCGATTTAACGCCTCTAGACTATTTTCTTTGGGGCTACGTTATGTCATTGGTTTATGCCAACAAGCCGGCGACGTTGGAAGAGCTCAGAGCCAACGTTGAACGCGAAATAGCAGCCGTTTCGACCGAAATGAGTGGCCGAGTCATCGAAATTGGGTCCAATGAATCGACCACTGCAAACGTGCTCGCGGTGGCCATATGAACGAAATCGAGTTCCATTCAAAAATGTTTTGATTTTACTTCAAGCCGATAATAAAGTTTTTGAAATATCTCAAATGGTTTGCGTTTTGTTTAAAAAAAAAAGTTGTCAAGTCCTTTTTGGAAAACCCTGTAGAATCGGTAGCACCTGGTCGACTATATAAGATAGAACTCGTTGGCGACTTACCTTGCTGACCTCTCTTGATAATTGCAATAATCACTGCCATCACCAACAAGCATCCAGTCACGTTTTTCCGTTTAAGACTTTAGTTTTAAAAACCAGGCTGTTCTTTAATAACTAATATATTTTCTTTAAACTTAAACTACCTACGATCTTTACTCCTAAAAATCATTCTTTACTAAATGTGCCTTCTCGCGCAACGCCAAATCCCGTTCGTGTTGAGCTAGCATACGATCACCCTTCGACTTCTTCCCAATGCCCAGCTTTGGCAAGCCTTTGTTGAGTCCTTCCAGCAAAACGCACGCCTTGCAAGGTTGCTGAGAAGATATAAAACCACAACGGGAACAGGTCCCCCGCACGGGCTTCTTCACCGTATCCTTGAATTGCAATTGCTCTCCCGAATAAATAATGTCCATTATCACAGAAGGTCGAATTTTCTCGAGGTCCTTCAGAAAAGCCCTTGCGTGTCCTCGATACGCATTCGGCGCAAACACGCACTCAGTTGAGAAGTACACTAGTTTCTTGTAGTGCGCATACATCACGATTTCCTTCTCATAGGCATACTTAAGGGGCTTTACTCTGGGTATGGATTGTTCTCCGCCACCAGTGACGATATCCGTACACCGACGTAGTCGTGCGGTATCCCCCCGTAAGATATTCATTAAAACCGTCTCGGCAATATCATCAGCATTGTGGCCGGTCGCAATACAATCGACTTCAAGCAATTTAGCTCCCCTATCTAACGCCTGGCGTCGGAACACTCCACAGAAAGTGCAATTATTCGAGCGGCCAATTTGTGCTACGATTCTATCCATGGTCCAGCCGTAGAGCTCTTCGTAGGAGAGGATTTTCAATGGAATTCCATAGTCATCTCGGTTTTGCTTGACAGTTTCCAAACTGTCGTCCCGGTAGCCAGTGATGCCTTCATCAATGGATAGGAGAACGAGGTGCAGGCCGTAATCATACTTGTCGTTGAGGAGTTTCATGACGTGAGCAAGGACAGTAGAGTCCTTTCCGCCGCTTGCTGCTATAGCGACTTTGGTACCACGTTTGAAAAGCGCATTCTGCTGGATGGTATGGTGGATTTCCATTTCGAAGGCCGTAAAGAAGCATTCTTTGCAAAGAGCGTCACCCGTTTTCGGTCGCTAGAAAGAAATTTATGAAAGGAATTAGAGATAGGCGGGATGTTCCCTGATGTCTTACCTTTAATGAAGCCTTTTTGCCACAATTTGATTTGCAATCGACAGGCATTTTCGTGAAATAACACACGCGGACGATTTGTTTACTTCGCTTCGGAATGTCAATTGCAAATCAAGTGTCACCAACTGACACAAGAGCTGTCAAGTAAATCAGAAAAGCAAACACGGAATTCCGTGTCTGGGCAAGGTGTATTTGGAAACTGAAAATCACAACAGCAATGGTAGTGAATCCGCAGTTTATAAGAGATATGAGCCCTGCTACAAGCACTTGAGTAGTGAAGCAACTAGCAAAGGGAATTAGGTTAAGCAAGTGCTGCTAGAATCGTATAACGCTAGAGACGCCATCCAAAAGCTCTTAAGATGGAGAAGAAAGAACGCAGCAGTCCATACTGATTTTCGTCTACCGAGGCAACGCGTCGCAAGCCTGCGAGGCTTGTTCCAATGTTCATGTTTTTGTCCGGAAGTAGCAATTGGAATACCATTTAGAAGCGCTCCAATTAGCTGTAGCGGAATGTGTTTACTTCGAAAAAGCTCATGAGCGAGTCGCTTAACCAAGTGGCTCTTCAGTAATTTTAGTTCCCCTTGCAGGCAACACTGCCACTATGCATTCGTGTCGACCACAGGTTCAAGGCACATATTTTTGGATATCGACAGTAGCAACGCTGCTGTATGCATGTCAAGTCAAAAGTAAAATGAAAATCAGATTCTTTCCGGTTTTGAATAAATTTTATTTGCTTTCATCCTTTACATGTCAAGGGATCACAATTCTTCGGTTCCAACACCAATCTCAACGCAGAATCTCCGCCAGCAAGAAAACCTATGGAGAAAAAGACAAATTTAGATTCATATTTACCACCTCAACTAAAGATTTTTGGGGCAAAGAAGAGTTCAGATTGTTATAATAAGTGGAATCACATTGATTCATATGAGGTGTCAGAAAAAATAGATTTCATCAGTGCCAAAGCTAAGGAGCAACCAAAGGCCAAGAACTCACCTTAGCGTCCATCAGACAACAGCGAAGAAATCATCGTCTTTGCTTGTAGGCAGGCAAGTGTCCCTTAGTGTACTAAAATGTAATGAAAATAAAAGCATTAGTCGATTTCAATCTTGGTATATCAAAATGTAATTCCCACTAAAAGAATATGCACCGCAAGCCTTGAGCAGGCAGGCTTGGGTTATGCTTGGGCGGAAATAATTTGATCTACGAGCAAATAAAAGCACTGGCAAAAGTGGTTTGATTTTATTCTTTAAACCAGCGACTCGATGCTCGCACAGGAATATATGCTAAAAATTGTATAATTACCTCACATTCCATCTGGGAATCCACGTGATTCGTGATCACGAGCCGGGAGACTTTTCACCGCAACTCATCTGAAATAGATTTATTCGTTAGACCTTCATTTCAAAAGGAGTTCTGTCGTAGATTATTGCAAGATGTTGGAACACTCCGCAGGGATTAATCCACAGAGTGATGGAACTTATGCCATGCTCTCGCGGAGTTCGGTTCTACGGCATAAATCGAGGTTATGCACGCAGTTATATATTCTCCGCTTTTCGTCAGTTATAAAACTTGTTGCTAGGATCTCTAGACCGAAACTGCTAATGGAGCAGACCGGTTTTAGTTCCCGCAGTTCTTTAGCAGAGAGTTTGTCCCGCGTTGGCTGCAATATGCAACGCAGGTATATGAATCCTGCCATCGTGGTGACTTGGAACAAAATGCTATATTTTCCTAAATTTATGTGATTGCACTCACCTGATTCAAATATTTGTATGATGGGTAGTGAGAAATAAACTACTTTTTGGTAAACTGCCCATCCAAACGTATACTGCAACCTCACCCAACGACACCGCAATTAGAAATGGATGACTACTCCTCAATTTGACTGCCAGCAGGAAATGAAAACAAATGTTGATGGCGAATTGATACTTGAGTAGTGTTGATCTACTTTGCGGTAGATGGCGCTAATAATTTGTTCAAATTAAATAAATTTAAATTATCCTTGTAATCCGTTGGGATGACAAGGACGAGGTGAATAACAAGTTCAGTATTTAAATTTATATATTTGGATTTGACTATTGCTCCGGAGTAAGTCTATTCAAAAAAAAAAAAGTGAAAATATCAATATAAAACCTAAATATGTTGAATTGCGAGAGAGAAATATGGCGAAACTGAAGTTAGATGTAAAAGTGTGTGCGGGAAAATAATTCATAATAACATCAAATATTCGGGCTTGAACGATTAGATGACGATGAAGATTTTACATGAGAAATTCGAATCAAATGGGTGCACTCAAGGATATTATTCCTGCACTTTTGTTCAATGGGTGCATTCAGATTATAGCAGAGAATTTACATTTGCTTTAGGTTTTATATGAAATTAATTAAACATTTTAAAATAATATAAATGTTTAACATTCTTTACTAAACACTGACAGAGACAATTAAGGGTTATTGGCATCACTAATCTTGTGATTGTCATTTTTCGTAACGTCAAACCGCTTTGATTCCCCACGTGTGTGAACGACTCGTTTGGCAATTTACTTGTCCGTTGCACGTTTTTCCTCAGTTTTAACAATAATTTCAGTTTTTAAAAATAAGTTTTAATTTATTTTAATTATTGAAAATGGGCAGAAAAGCAGAGTTTTCAGAAAAACCAAAAAAGGGTCCGGGGCGTAAGGCTAGAAAGCAAAAACCGCCAACATTCCCCAAGGCAACATTCGGTAAGTCACTTCGATGTAAAACATTACAAGTTCAATCGGTTTACTATCTTCTTATATTCAGCACCAATGCAAGATGAAGACAAGAAACTGTCGCATCGTCAGAAGCAGCGTTTGGTGAAGCGTGTAGCCAAGAAAGAGGATAAGCAGAAGAAAAAACAGCAAAAGAAATTGGTGCCGAAGAAGCAACAGCACTACGATAGCGAGTCTGAAGAGGAAGCAACCGGTAATGCCGTTGATAAGAGTGAAGAAATGGCATCAAGTTCAGAAGAGGACGATACAGCAACTGTTCCTGTCAAAGGTTTCACTGATGATAACAAATCATGGCTCAAACCGAAGCAAAAGACTGCTGCATCTACTAAGCAGGCCGTTACGAGCGATGGAGAATCCGAAGAAAAAAGCGATTCCGACGACGACCAAGCCGTTGACGGTGAGTCAGACGTCAGTCAGGACGTAGACGAAGAGGAAGAAATCGAGGCCGAAAGTGATTCTGATGATGATTCCGAAGACAAATTGAAAATAGGCAAACTGGACGACCTCTCGGCCGATGAAGCAGATTCTAATGATGACTTCGACGTCTCCGGAGACGACAACGAAGATAGCGACGAGGAAGAAGAAGACGATGATGACGATAAATTGCCTATCGAGAAAGCCAATAAGAAACTTAAGAAGAAAGCAGCTGAGGAAGCGAAACTCTCACAAGCTGAAATGCAGATGTCCATTGACCAGCAAGAAATTTTCCGATTCCCCGAAGAGGACGAGGAAGAGAAAGAAATCACCCTGCAGGAAGTACAACAACGCATCAAAGATGTCAGTCTGGTATTGTCTGACTTTAAAAAGTATCGTCAGGAAGGTCGAAGTCGTCAGGAATACGTCGAACTTCTGAGAAAGGATCTCTGTCTGTACTACAGTTACAACGAATTCCTCATGGGCAAACTGATGGATATGTTCCCGCTGAACGAGCTCATGGAATACCTTGAAACCTCCGAAGTTGCCCGTCCTCTGACCATTCGTACCAATAGTTTGAAAACACGTCGTCGTGATCTCGCAGCGGCACTTATTAATCGCGGCGTTAACTTGGATCCGTTGGGCAAGTGGACCAAAGTTGGTTTGGTCGTCTACAACTCTCAAGTGCCCCTGGGTGCAACGCCGGAGTACCTCGCAGGGTATTATATGATTCAAGGCGCGTCAAGCATGCTTCCAGTTATGGCGCTTGCACCGCAAGAAAACGAGCGTATACTCGATATGTGCTCAGCTCCCGGCGGCAAGGGATCCCATATCGCAGCTGTGATGAAGAATACCGGAGTGCTCTTCGCAAATGACGCAAATCGTGATAGGATCAAAGCCGTGGTCGCCAACTTCCACCGGTTGGGCGTCATAAATGCAATTATAAGTTGCGAGGATGGTTGCAAGTTCCGCAAAATCATGACCGGTTTCGATCGAATTCTGCTCGATGCACCATGCACCGGCACGGGGGTTGTGGCCAAGGATCCAAGTGTGAAAACTTCTAAATCTGAGATCGATGTTCAGAGATGTTACAACTTGCAGAGAAGACTTCTGTTGACAGCAATCGATTGTGTGGACGCAAAATCAGCAACTGGGGGATACATTGTCTACTCCACCTGCTCCGTGCTACCTGAGGAGAACGAATGGGTAATTGATTACGCACTGAAGAAGCGTAACGTAAAACTTGTCTCCACCGGTTTGGACTTCGGAACGGAAGGCTTTGTCAATTACAGGCAGTTTAGATTTCATCCTAGCATGAAGCTGACTAGACGTTACTACCCGCACACCCACAATATGGATGGCTTCTTCGTTGCGAAATTGAAGAAATTCTCAAATCAGATACCGATTAGTAAGGAGGAGCAGGAAGAAGATGAGAAAGAGTTGTCAGAGGAAGTGTCACATAAGGAACCCGACCAGGAAAACGGAGAAGTAGTGAAGGACGACGAATCAAGACCGAAGAAAAAACTGGGCAAACGCGCTGGACACCCCAATCTCTCAGAAGTTGAGCTGGAGTTAAAGAAGAAGAAACTACAGGAGAGTTCCAAGAAATATATTGTGAATGTATTTGAAAAGCCCATAAAGGTAAGTAAGTGGTGATCGCGAGCTCAAGAGCTTTATACAGTTCCCTTTTCGTTCATAGAAACCCTCTAATAAAGCACAGAATGACCAAGACGACAAAGCGAAGGATGACGGAAAGAGCCAAGAACACAAAAAGCAAGGAAGTGGAACTCAAGTGGTCGTTACCAATGGAAAACATGCGAAAAAGGTCCAGAAGAAAGCTAAGGAGACTGATCCATCGGCATCCCCACAATCCCAACAGCAAAATGGAATCGCTTTACCCAGCAAAAACTCCCAAAAACATCAACAGACCGCCGTGTCTCCGTCGAGTAACACTTCTCCTCCGAAACAACATAAAAAACCATTCATCCAGCAGCCGAAGAAGAAGATCGACATCGATGAGGTGCCTGTCCTCACAGGAAAGCCCATTAAAGCGAACCGACTTAAGATCAAATCGAAACAAATCGGACAGTTGAAGGCGGACAAAAAAGGCACGGGCAAAAGTCAGAAGTTTAAAGGAAAACCTAGGAAGTAGGGACGCAGCTTTATGCGTCGCTGTGTAAATTAGGTTCAAAGGTTAATCATTATTTACTGTTGTATAGAAACTAGTAGCTAGGCTTCGACTGTAACTTTTAAAACGTAATTGTTATATTAAAGATATGACTTAATGAACTTATCGTTTTTTTTTTGTCATGTATACCCTGTCCATTCAGACCCTAGCAATTCAGAACTTGGGCCATTCAGACCAGACCATGGACCACACACCAGACCATGGACCACACACCAGACCATGGACCACACACCAGACCATGGACCACACACCAGACCATGGACCACACACAAGACCATGGGCCACTCAAACTAAAACATGGACCACTCAGATCAGAGCATGGGGCATACAAACTAGACCATGGGCCATTTAGACTAAACTCAACCAAGATCTGGGCGTACAGACCAGACCCTGAGCCATACTATAGATTTTGGGCCATTCAGAAGAGGAAGCATCAAATTTATGTTTGCGGTCATTGTCTACATGACTTACCGTTTATATGACGTATTTGCATGCTTTGATGATTTGCCGACGTGGTGAAAGGAACCATTTTGCCACAAATGAATGTTTTGAATTTTTCTCTCAATTTAAATCCAAATCGTGTGAGCTTTCACTTCAGACACAAACCACATTCCTGTTCGTTACGAATGCGATTTATTCACCAAAAAATATTTGCGCATCAACTCTCACCCGTTCACCCAATCCCATGTTCTCTCACATAGAAAAGCTCCCGCTCCCGCTCCGACGCAATTCCAGCGAATGCTGCTCCACTGGTGTAACACCCTTACGATGTAAACAACTTTCCATTACTGATAAAGGAAACTCCCAACTTCAATGCAAGCAAGCGCTCCCACGCCCACCCCCACCCTCTCCACCAACTCCCGTATGTATGCTTGTGTATGGTGAAAAGTGTTTACACAACTTTGCAAAAAGCAACTGAGCTACAAGCACTCCGGAACTGATTGCTGCTAGCTCACCGGGCATAGAGCGAACATCATCATCTACGAAACCACTATCCACGCGAAGAGTGTTCCCTCCCCGATTGTGACGTGTGATGCGAATGTGTTTGTATCCATTCGGTTTTGGGCGAGTACAGATTCGAGATTCTACTCCATTTCCAGTTGCAGACGTACCCCCGAAGTGTTCGTGTGTGCCAGTCATTGTCGGTTCGCTGCCGCGATTTTTTCCCGTGTCCCCTTGATTTATTTTCATTCATCTGAAGGATAAAATAAAAATAAAGAAAAAAAGGATTGTGAATCCGTTAGTGGTATCCTATCAATATCAGTTTGATACAATCGCGTAGAACATTCTGCGTTCGATTGATCCGAAGATTTGTGTTTGTTGCGCGGCATCTCATGAATCCCTGTTGAGAGTGTTTTTCTAACTACGCCCGAATTCGAAGCAGAGAACACTCGGGATACGAATATCCTGTGCCAAAACGTAGAAAAGAATTTAAAAAAAAATTAACAAACGTGCGTGTGCGGGTGTGTGTTGGAGTTACCGCCCTAATTTTAAAGTTTTCCTTTCCCCGGTGTTTTCGTCCCGTTTTCCTGTGACCGCAACGTACTGGCAGCCAAAAATCCAATTCGTCCTTATCCATCGAGAGCGTGATTGCTGCTTTTGTGCAATGAAATTAAGCATCCGTACGGTTGTGGGTGGTATTTAGATACATACAACGCGTAGATACTGAGCTTATTTAGGCGCGAAAAAAAAATAACGTGAACCTGTTTGGGATACAGCTTGTTTGTTTCCTGTTTCCTTGAAAAGAGGGTAAGTACTGAGTGAGAGTGTGGGTAGATGAGGTTACCTCGGTGCGAGTCGTTGAGAGTTTAACTGCCTTTTTAATCCGCGAGCGCTTCTTTCTCTTTTCTACTTTGATTCCTTACCATTTTCATACCACTTCCGGGTGTGTGCGGTTTCTTCTCTTCCCAGTGCATAGATAACATGCCAAAAGGATGCATGACTCTACGTACCACACACGTCCTTTTTGCTCTTATTCTATTTTCTTACTTCTCTCTTTCTCTATTTTGGCATTCCCCCTTAATGTGACGGAAGTAGCATCTTAAAAGTTACTTTGGCTTACTTTGGAACTAAGTTGGATGGCGTTGGTGTTGACGCTGTGGATGGGTGTTGTCGTATTATCTTTTACATACGACTAAGTTAGATGAGTTTTAAAAATGGTATAATGGATGCTGTGATCGATATACGAGTGCGGGTATGGGCAAGGCACTGACGTGTCCTTCTTCTCTATTTGGCCCTTTATAGGTTCTTTTTTTTTTACTGCGTTTTGAATGTCCTGTAGTTGTGTGGTGAATCAAGCTTAGCTTTTTAGCGTTTGAAAGTTGGTAGCGACGAAGAATATCTGCTTAGAGGAAATGAAGATAAAAACAGTTTAATGGACCTGAACAGGTTTCATTTATTCCATAAGACTGAGGAAGGGGAATACGTAAAGGAAGGGAATGGGTTGAAGCAAGAGCCCACAACAATTTACTAATTATTTTAATTATTCATTACCAGATGTGCAAATGAGAATCTGTCGTTTTTCGATAGATGGAAGGAAATATTGGATCACAAACGGCACATGGCCCATCCCTTGAGTATGTGTTAACAACTTCCCATAATTACATTTGTGAATTTTCATCGCGTTTTTTATTTATTTATTTTTTTTTTGAAAATGTCGATGGCGAGGCTTCTATTAGTGAAAGAATGTGACGCAAGGTCAATGCCATACAAAATGTGATTTCGGCGTGGGCGGCGCGGCGGGGAGCGACCTGAATTGGTGGAAAAGCTCGAACAAGCAGGATTGAGGGTCTAATTAGATCAAGATTCATTGCAAAATTTATTGGCCATAACTAGCCAAGCCATTTTCGATCCTGGTGAATAATCCAAAAGCAAAGGAATACGGTATCATTGGAGTTGAAGCGAAGTGTAAGAAGGATTTTTTGCGCTTGCATCCCTTACGTGAGGGCGCCGTGCCCGATCAAAGTGTATCCTTTGTATTTGGTGGACCTAGCTCGGCGTGACATCTTATCAGCTATTACAACCGGGTTATACCGCCATAGGTGATCGCTACCGATCACAGCAAGTGCGTTTGAAAATCAAAATAAAAACCGTTACAGTAGAAGAACAAAGTGATTTCGAGGCATGATGATGCTCGGCCACAGGTTACTTGGGTCGTTTAAACGTTATGATTCGTCTCATAGGACATACCGTTTATCTAAGACAGAATTCGTTTGCTTGCCTTTCTAAAACAAAGCTCGATCGAAGCTATCGAAAATAAATGGGATATAATAATCATGTATAAGGGTCGTGTCGATTCCTTGCAGCTAGCTGCTATCAGGTTAAATGAAATTGGGCAATAAGCGTCATGAAGAAGTACCACAAATCCCTGACAGAGTTAGGGAAATATGCGTACATTGCTACTGAACTCAAAACTTCCTGAGAGCCATCCAATCTCTGGCACTCCTGTGTGAAGCAAGAAACCTTTCATTTCCGCTTGTGTATGATGGGCCGAAGGATACTCCCTTATCGTACCATTTTGTGGTGGCGAAAACAGATATTTTAAATATGACATCCGAAGACGCATCCTGCAAGACATTTGACGTCGGGTTGAAACCCTTTTGCCACATGGTGGACACACCTACGCAAGACCCTCTCTCTGCTGTCATATTTAGAGTAACTAAACCAAGTCGATGCTAGTTCAAAGTCCATATCTTTTCAAAATTTATTTTCATTTTCACGTCCCATCTTGACTAAATGAAAAGTGAAAACTTGGTATATCTCTACGGGTTGAGGTGAGAAATTGTGTCAAGGGTGAACTGAAATTTCCACCCGACTCCAGTGCATTCCCAGCAACACTATCAAGGATTCTATCCCATATGAGATCTAAAAGAAAGGAAGATGCAGTCACTTGAGACTCCCGATGTAATAGCATTGCACTAAACGTTCATAGTAAATTTTAGAATGTATTCCTACTGTCATCAAACGACAGTTGTCGAGGGTTCTAATGAAACTCCTAGTCTTGATTTTCCGATATCATTAAATTTTGGCAGATTCATTAGGAGGCTTAATTGCTGCTAATGATTTACGAGGGTGGTTCGATAAGTACTTAGCCTCACCGCCAGATGGCGCGTGTATCGCAAGAGCAACCTACTATCGTGTAGTACATTCTACTGTCGACATTTCAGCCGGATCGGAACCGTAGTTTTGTTTTGACCGTGTGTGGAAGCGGAAGTGTCCGCGGATTTTAGAAAAATGGAAAAAGAGCAATATCGGTCGGTGATTCGATTCTTGTTTTTGGAAGGGAAATCGCGCAGCGAAATCAAAGAGCGTTTGGATGCTGTGTTCGGTGACTCTTCTCCTTCGATGGCGACCATCAAAAATTGGTTTAACGACTTTCAACGTGGTCCGACGTCGATTTTTGATGAGCCGCGTCCAGGTGCCCCGAAAACGGCTACCACTGAGGATAACGTGACAAAAATCCACGATCTCGTATTGGCAGATCGCCGATTGAAGGTGCGCGAGATAGCTGAGACAGTAGGCATTTCAAAAGATCGCATGGGTCATATCCTGCATGAAATTTTGGGCATGAGAAAGCTGTCGGCACGATGGGTGCCGCGTTTGCTCACTCCGGACAACAAGCGCAACCGTGAGACCACTTCAGAGCAGTGTTTGACGCTGTTTAAGCGCAATCCGAAGAAGTTTCTGCGTCGTTTCGTGACAGTCGACGAATCATGGATCCACTGGTACACACCAGAGACCAAGGAACAGTCGAAACAGTGGACTTCGCCCGGCGAACGTGCCCCGAAGAAGGCGAAGACTGTCCCATCGGCCGGAAAGGTGATGGCCACCGTTTTCTGGGATTCACAAGGTGTGATCCACATCGACTACCTGGAGAAGGGCAAAACGGTCACAGGGATGTACTATGCCAAATTATTGGGCCGATTCGACGCCGAATTGAAGAAAAAACGGCCCGCGAAGAAAAAATTGCTCTTCCACCATGATAACGCACCGGCTCACACCTCCGTCTTCGCCACGGCCAAATTGGTCGAATTGGGCTACGAACTGCTGTCCCATCCACCGTATTCTCCAGATTTGGCTCCGTGCTACTTCTTTTTGTTTCCAAACTTGTCACTCGTCGGGCAGAAATTTCATTCGAATGAGGAGGTCATCACCGCCACGGAGGCCTACTTTGCAGACCTCGAGAAAACGTATTTTCCAGACGGGTTAAAGAAGTTGGAGCATCGCTGGGTCAAGTGTATCGAGCTAAAAGGAGACTATATTGAAAAACAAATCGCCATTTCTCCAAAATTCTTGTTTTTCTTTGTAGGCTAAGAACTTATCGGACCACCCTCGTATGTAGATCTTCTTTAAAAATATCACTTTTCTTTAAAGCGTTTGGTTTTTAATTGTCAGAGAAAATATAGGAAAATTGCAAAAGTGTATACAATTTTTTATTTCAGCTAATAGATCAACGCTTGCCATTTGAGAATTATCTTAAGTAAATGTTAACCACGACCAAGTTTAAGTTGTCCATCCGGAGAGTCCAAAATCGTGTTATATTGGTATATTGGATGGTATCTCGCTAATAACACGTCTTCCAAGGAATTGACGCTGGGTTATCGACATAGATGAGGGCTTTGACGTGTCCCCATAAAATAGCGTAATCCAAAGCCGACATTTCCCAATTCGTTTTTTTTTTTAATTCATTTTTTATTCCATATTTCTTAGAACTCTCTTATGCTGGGCAAAAATAGCTTTTTTATTAACTAACTTAAAATACAGCGTGCGCCATCTCATATGGGTTGATGTAAATTTCAAATAACTTCAACAATTCTCAACCTCGCCTTCGGCTCACTCAGCTCAATACTAATCTTTCCATGCTTTTCAGCAAGAAGGATGTTAGACTTATTGGTCTAAATTCTTGGCTAGTGAGTAATCCTCTTTCCCCATTTTGGGAATAAAGACCACTTTCACCGCGCGCCAAGGAATAGGTATGTAGGGAAGTGCCAGGTTGGCAGTGAAAATTCTTTTCAGAGTAGGAAGCAGCTGTCTTATACCTTTTTGGTATATCCCATCAGTGTCCGGCGACTTAAAGCCATCGAAAGATGCCACAGAAAATTCAATAGCCTCAGTAGTTGCCATGCGTGACGCAACATACCAGCTACGCCGAGTTGTTTTCATCGTTTCAGTCGCAGTTTCCAATAAGGGAGCGTGCAGTGAGCCGATGACAGTCTGATTTCCCGGGAAATAGGTCTGAAACAGTAAACTAAGAGTTTCTGCTTTACATTAACCAACTTGCTGGTCGCGCTCAGGGATTTGATCCTCCGCAGAAGGACTTGTAGGAATCATTCTTCGATTTACGAATAAGCTTCTTATATTCCTTCTGCTTCGATCGATATTTATTCCAGTCATCTTCCGAGTTCGATTTAAGCGATCTGTTCAGGAGAATTCTGGCTTCCCTGCGAAGACATTGGAGCTGAGCGTTCCACCAGGAAACCGGCTTCCTGTTGGGAGGTTTTCTGACAGGACATGCAAGTTCGAAACAGTTGTTGATGGCGCTGCTAAGGTTATGAACGGCATCCTCCACCAATTGATTTGTTTCGAGTTTAGGCAGAGCTTGAGCTCCTGCCTGAATCGCACCCAGTCCGTCTTTCTCGGATTCCGCTTGGGCTGCGAGGGGGAAATCCCACACTTCAATTGGAATTCGATGTATGTATCTATGGTCTGACAGCGTAACATCTGGTAAGGCTCTCCAGTTAGTGATGGCCTTCACATGCCTATTCGACAGGGTTAGATCAATTACTTCCTTTCGTCTCGCCACAAAGGCTGGTTGAGAGGCAACATTGTTGATGATCAGGTAAGACGAAAGAATGAAGTTTAAAAGATGGTCTCCTCTCCGCTTGCATTTGCTGCTGCCCCAAAATGTGTTTTGAGCGTTAGCATCGCAACAGATGATGAGTTCAATCCTTCTGGCTTCACAGTACTCTACGAGTTCGGAAACTCGGGGGTAGTACCGAGTCGTAGGGGAAGTAAGCAGACGCCACGACGAAGTGTTCAATTTCTCCGTGCGCTTTATAGCTAACTTTCGCAGCCACCAGATCTTGACCACAGAATTGACCAAGTTTGGTTGCCGATAGCGTGTTTGATATGATGAGGCAGACCCTGGCCTTTCGGATCGCTCATCATAAAGGATCGTAGCATCACATATACCACCAAGACCACACAGGCGTTTATTCCACACCCATGGTTCCTGATGATGATTTGTACTACTGCATGCAGTTCTGCTACTGAGAAGAGCAGTAGCCGTCTTGCAATGCTGTAGGTTAATCTGAGTGAAAATCACAGATTTGTGTGAAGTGGCCGCCTCCGGCGAGCAGTCTTTGGTCCTCTCCGTCTTCAGATTTTTGCGTTGATCATTGTTGATCGCCGCATCAACCTTCGGACTCCGATTTCCCGCCGCTACGTCAGAGGAGGAGACGACGCCGGCCGCTTTGGATCAGCTCTACCAGCTTGAGGTTTCTTGTGTTCCGAGACCGCTTCGCCTTCTGCGATCAGAGTCTGTCTGTCAGCATCATCGCCTTTTTCGGCGGTGGCGCCGGCCATAACAGGACCCTGAACACCTCCAGCTCCGTCAGTTTTGGAACCTGGCACGCTCTTATTGGGGATTAGACCGTCACCAATAAGAGGAGGAGTGTTTGAGGCGCATGCCCAAAGTGCTGGCGTGCTTGTGCCTCCTGCAGCAGCCTTTACTAGCCGCCGAAACTTAGCAGTGCAATCTACAGCATGTCCCAATTCTGGGGCTCGTTCAACCTTAGCGGTTTCCCGTGCCGCGCCATCGTCGGTGTCGCCTCCGTTGGTTGCACCACTCATGCTCAGTCCAACCGGGTGGTCGGACAGTGAGCCGTCCGAGTGCGGTCGGTGTCGTTCCGGGGAGAGTTGTGAATGAGTGGTGGGCCCTCCAGAATCCTTGCCCCGGCCGCGATCAGGGAGATCGCGGATGCCACCTGGAGTTAAAAGCTTAGTGTACTATGACTATGAAAAAGCATTTCGACGAATTAGCGAGCTCAGGTTCAATGCCCATACTTTTCGGATATATGTGTCCAAAACAGCAGTGACATTCACGAACAAGAACACTTGCCGGATAAAGAGTTCATGTAAAATGTATGTTAAATGTTATTTAACTAACTACTTGAATTTAACATGAATTAAACTTGCCTTTAAGTATTGAGAGTTTAACTATACGGAAAGCATTAGCTCCCATTTATAATGTAGGCTGTTGTTATTGCTCTTGTGATCAATAAGTCATACTATACAATAAGTCTAATCCAATCAAATTATTCTGTTTGCATAAATTCGTTTTACGATTAGGGAGAAGAACTTTGCTGCTTTTTGCGAGCCTGTCAAACTAAATGATTTATTAAGAATATTAAAATGCTCTGAAACAAAGGCTAAATAAGTTCGTCGTCTGTGGTGCCATAAATTGATTTCCTTGACACTACATGTTTGTATCTACCATAAATGCTGGCGCCCGGTTCACATGAGATTAAGATTTCGCTTCTCCATGATTTAGTGCTTCAATTTTGCTTTGATTTCGATTAGAACATCTGGCCCCCATCCATTCATCTGGTCATCAAATTATCCGTCGAAATTGTATGCTTTCGGAACTAATCCAAAGAGTACGTAGTTCAGTCTCTTCAGATATAAATATTCTGAGGTAAGCACAGCGTTAGGGTGCATTGAACTCTAACTTGGCCTATGTAAAAGTCGGACGCAACCGTGTTCTGACTGTCGTAAAGGTTTTACATTCCTCTCTCATAAGTACGTTAGGCTGTACGACATAGGATAAACAACTATTTTCATATTGAGCGATGAACTCGATAAGTTAAGAAGAAAGTCTTGAAATAAACTTTGCGGATCATCATATACAATAGCTGCAGTGTCGGTGTTTGTTTAGGTAAGAATCTTAATAGCTATAAAGCTATTTACTTTGTTATTTGAATGGTGACATACTTATTCAAACCAAGATGTCGATTTGGAAGACTGCGTTCTTGCTTTTTTTATGTATGCAATTACATAAATGAGGAGCGCTGTGGCTCAGTGGGTAATCTATTGGCACAACAGTCTGCGAAATTATATTTCACCGATTTTTAGCTCTGAACAGATATTTGACACCGATAGAGTGAGTTATAATCTGGATATTCAAATGCCTTTTATAAATACCATTCGTCATAGCTCTAATACAGAAGTGTAATCAAGGAGGCCCGTTGCTCCTTGAAATAATGTGTAAAAATTGCTTTTATTCTGGACTTATTTTTTCGTCTCCGTACTTTCGTCCGTACGTTACTCGATAATTGTATGCGAGGAACATTTCAATCGACCCAATTACTCGGCTCCAATTGAA
Organism: Merodon equestris; assembly: GCA_958301585.1. Classification (NCBI taxonomy): domain Eukaryota; kingdom Metazoa; phylum Arthropoda; class Insecta; order Diptera; family Syrphidae; genus Merodon; species Merodon equestris. The sequence goes on along the minus strand of OY284417.1, from coordinate 71,262,519 downwards.
AAGTAGTTATGGATAGGAACTCTAAACCAAAGCTATGTATATGACCATACCAACTTAAAGAAGCAACTAAAAGTCAGCAGGATGATGTATTGAATGACGTGCTGCTGGGTCCATGTGGTTTTACTACATGATAATGGTTTCGTATGCCACAATCATATGAAGATGTCAATCTATTACCAGGCAAAGCATGTCTCTAAGATTGGTGATTACTTCCTTCTCAAAGCCCTTGTCACATAAGTAAGGAGCGCAAGTAAGTTCTCGCTGTTTTTTTGATGAAAATGCAACTTTATTGTGAAAAAAAAACGGTTACAAATGAATTATTCAAAGTATTGCCCATCGCTAGCGGTAACTTTTTCCCATCTTTCTGACAGAGCTCGCATACCGTCGCGGTAGAAGTGTTCGTCTCTTGAGGCTATTCACGAATCAAGCCATTTTGTCTTTGTCCATTGATGTCTTCATATGAATGGAACTGCTGATCAGCAAGACCATGTGCCATCGAACGGAACAAGTGATAATCGGACGGCGCAATATTTGGGGAATATAGCGGGTTGTTTAGGACTTCCCATTTGAGCGTTTCTACGTAGGTTTTAACGGACTTGGCAACGTGAGACCTTTTTTCGTGCCTTTGCTCATATTGTGGCTGCTTTCCGCGCAGTGCTCTATTGAGTTATACATATACATATACGCTCATAATAAATAACACCATCCTGATCCCACCAAGTACACAGCATAACCTTCGCAGCGTGAATATTCGGCCGAGCCGACGACGTAGAAGCATGACCGGGCTGTCCATATGATTTTTTTCTTTTTGGGTTGCTGTAATTAATCCATTTTTCATCACCCGAAACGATGCGATGAAGAAAACTGCTGGAGCAGTTGTTCACAGGCGAAAAAACGATGCTCTACGTGTCTTGGCTTCAAATCATAAGGAACCCAAGGTCATTGCTTTTAAATCATTCCCAAAGCACGCAATCGCTTGGAAATAGCTCACGGGTAACTCCTAATACTGAAGCAAGCACTTTTTGCGTTTGACATGGATCCTCATCGAGCAATGACTCCAATTCAGCGTCTTCGAAGGTTTTTGGCCTACCTTCATGCGGACGATCGTCAACCTCGAAATCATCGTCTTTGAAGCGGCGGAACCAATCATGGCACGTTGTTCACGAGAGCAGCATCTCCGTAAACTTTTTGGAGTTCTCGATGCGCTTCAGCCACCGTTTTCTTCGAGTGAAAGAAGAAAAGCATAACTTCCCGCAAATGACGATTATTTGGCACAAAATCAGACATTTTCACACACCAAAAGTATATGACGCAAAAACAAAATCACTAATGTGTCAAAGCCTTTTGTTTACCATATGTCTAAGCTTGATTCATGACGTTTTGGATACGTCACAATCGACCAGCACTTTCTCTTGGAACCCTCTCTTGATAAACAGCGAGAACTTAGTTGCACACCTAATAGCTTATAAAGGGTTTTCCAATGGGGACTTGACAGCTTTGAATTTAATTTGTGAACGCACCCTTTCACTAATCATCGAACTGTCATTGTCAGTTTATTCAGTAAACTCAACATTTTCATTATGGTAAAGTACACGAACGAGCAACGTCTGCAAATTATAAAAATTTTCTACCGAAATTCGGAGTCGCTGACCGCAACTTTAAGAGCGTTAACTCCAATTTTCGGTCGTAATTCTCGCCCTAGTAGACAGGCAAACAAGCTTAGTGCAAAAATTTGAGTCTAAATATTCGTTGTGTGATGTTGCCGTGTCAGTGAGATAACGGGTTGGTCGAAGTGTCGAAAATATCGCTGCCGTTCAGGCGTCCGTAGCAAACGATCCAAATCAGTCAATTCCACGGCGTTCTCAAGAATTGGGCATCGCTCAGACCACATTATGGCGTATTTTACGTAAAGATCTTGGTTTACACCCATACAAGATCAAGCTGACTCAAGAATTGAAGCCGATGCACCATTTGAAGCGACGTACGTTCTCCGATTGGGCTCTGGAGACGATGCACCAAGATGATGAATTTCATCGCAAAATCATCTTCAGTGACGAAGCTCATTTTTGGCTCGATGGGTTCGTCAATAAGCAAAATATGCGTTATTGGTCGGGTGAAAATCCACATGTACTTCATGAATCACCACTTCATCCACAAAAAAATACTGTTTGGTGCGGTTTGCATGCCGGCGGCGTTATTGGGCCATAATTGTTCGTCGACGATAACGATCGTCACGTTACTGTGAATGGCCAGCGTTATCGTGCCATGATTACCGATTATTTTTGGTCAGAATTGGAAGATATGGACTTGGACGACATGTGGTTTCAACAGGATGGTGCCACAAGCCACACAGCACACGTTACAATCGATTTATTGCAGAGTAAGTTTGATGAGCGTGTTATCTCAAGAAATGGGCCAGTCGATTGGCCGCCTCGTTCGTGCGATCTGACTATTTTGCCTCTTGACTATTTTCTTTGGGACCACGTTAAGTCATTGGTTTATGCCAACAAGCCGACGACGTTGGAAGAGCTCAGAGCCAACATTGAACGCGAAGTTTCGGCCGAAATGTGTGGCCGCGTCATCGAAAATTGGGTCCAACGAATCGACCACTGCAAACGTGCTCGCGGTGGCCATATGGACGAAGTCGAGTTCCATTCATAAATGTTTTGATTGTACTTCAAGCTGATAATAAAGTTTTTGAAATATCTCAAATGGTTTGCGTTTTATTTAAAACAAAAGTTGTCAAGTCCTTTTTGGAAAACCCTATATATGTAGGTATCATAGATTTTCATAAATGTCGGAACTTCCTTCGACCTGATTGTTCTGTTCTGCGAAAAAATGATTTTATCTAGCGCTTCTCCAAAATCAGTACCCCTTCCCGCCAGTGAGAGTCAGAAGGTTGTGAAAATATTTATTTACGGCCTCCTCAAGTTCTTCGTTGAACAAAGCGCTTCAAGTTTAGGAACAGATTGGAATCTGAGAGCACCAAATCAAGAAAATAGGGAGGTTTTCCAGTTTCGCAGTTTTCCCATCGTTAACGCATCTGTACACAAAGATTGTTGTCCTGGACAAAGTTGATTTCTTCTTACTGTGAAAATGTCTTCTTCTGGATTCCTGGCGAAATAACTGAGACCACTCATTTTCGCTGTCTCTTTTTGAGGAGAATTTATTTCCATTAAGGAAGTTTTGCAGAAATCGAGACAAATGATATTCTGTAGCGGCAAGACCTGGGCTATACGGTGGATGCAACAAAACTTCCCTGCTAAGCTCTCTCATTTTTTGCTGCGTCATAAAAGATGTACGTTTTGTGGTCAATGTTTAGTTCTTTAGCAATATCCCGAAGGTAATATAACCGAACCCCATCTGGTGACAGATATTTCTCAATGACTGCTTTAAAGTCATGTTTCGTTAATGTCTTTTATTTTCGGGAAAAAATAAAACGAGACATAACAGATTTTGAAACCGCCTTAGTAGTATCGACACCATGTTTTTCTTATCACTGTACAGCTTCTCTCAATCTTCCCAAGGGTTAAGGGGCACCTCAGCACCTCGATGAGGAGAAACACCGCGAGATATAATTTCGATGACTTGGCTTCGAACACCGTGTCGTCGGCGTCAAAACTTTAACTACTGAGCCAGCTATGCTCCTCCAACTGCACGGTTGGTTAACAGCCAATTATTTCTAGTATATCGGGTTACCAATTCATTTCTTGTTGGGGCAAACGCCAATATATTAAAAGCGAACCGGTTTTACGATTTAGGTGAATAACGAGAATCAATACCGAAAGTGAATGTCATTGGAAATCATACATAACACTCTCTCACATTTTTTTATAGTTTTTCTTTATTTTTATGCCTTTTTTATAATAAATATGCAACAACAACAAGAAAACAATAAATACATTAAAACAATTGGACGTGCTAACCTTTTAATTAGGTGATTAAGCGAGTGTCTTTTGTACTCTTGGTGTGCATTATTTTGGGCCTACATTGAAAGCCCTAAGACTGGCTGGTCCGTTACTGAATCCGGGACGAGACGTTTTTCCATATTCACGGACGACTTCAAATCCAAACAGGATCTTCGTGGAGCTAGCTGCTTCTCATTTCTCATGTTCTCTATAATCTTAGTCTTTCTTGGGTTCCAGGTCACGCTGGGATCTAAAGAAATGGGATATCCCTTGAGTTAGTTAGAATGAGCTCAGTGGAGGATATTTCAGACCGTGAACTCGCTTAAAATTCTTGGGCGGGTTCTTCGTCAACGGCTGGATCTTTCAGTCATATAGACAAGAGCGAAATTGTACTCCTACGCTCTGAAGTCTGAGGCCCTTCTCTTATCTTAAAAAGTGACTGCAGAGATCTTAAAGATATCATTATGGGCCACTACACGTTTGCTATCAATATGCATGACATCAGCGGAACGAACACCTGTGAAGCTTGTGGCGAGGACGATGACACGACGGAGCATTTCCTTTATGACTGTCCCGCATTTGCTTCCACTAGATGGCGTATTTTTCGACCGAAGTGTGTATGTGTATCTGTAGCGAAAACGTTAATTTCTAACAGAGTTTCTTCTCATTTTTCTCCGGAAAGCCAGCCTTTATCTGGCAAAATAATCGACAAGTAGTTATTTGTTTCTGCAGTCCAGGATAGCCAAAGTTAGCAAGGCGCTAAATAATTTACAGATCGTTGGTCTATTTATAATAGTATACTATTCGCATAAACTAAGGTAAAAAAAGGTAAACATAAGCAACAGAAAATACAAATACCTGATGCCGACAATCAGTGTATAGATGATTAAACTTTACGATATTTGGTAAGCAGCGGCTTGTCCCGTGCCAGGGTCATTCCTTGTCTTTTCGTAGTTTGTTCTGCTGGTTATACCAGAAGTCGGGGATTACCTCACGTTTGTAGAGATTAGGAAAGCTCAACGCCTTTACTATTACAATATACGTTCGTACAAATCTGTCGTTATTGATAATGAGATGTCCACACTGTGCTCGCCCTTTGTATGATCTTTTGGAAGATTATTTGCGCGGAGTGAATTTGCTCTATTTTTGGTGCTTGGCCCCGAGCAAGAATAAGCATATAAGATGCGATTCAGCTAGACAGAGATAACGTTGTCGGAGGATTGGTGTTAGGCGGAATTTTCTTAGATTATATAGAGCACATATTGATTTTTGTTTTTTTGAGATTGGGCTAACTCTATTTTTATATCGAGGCGTTTGCAGACCGTTTCACTATGGTTGCCGTTATCTGATATGCGCTTTTTGGTATAATCTTGAGCTCTTACAGAGATGCGGTTTTTATTTCCCCTTATCAGTTTTGGAAAGGGAAGAAAGTTGCAGAGTGCCAAGTCTGGCGCATGCGGTGGCTGAGGTATGACTAGGTAATATTCCTTGTTGACCGTTCGACTTTCCGGCACGAACTCATGTTAAACCCCACCATTGTAAAACTTTCAAAATTGATCGAACTTGGCTTGCTTTTTCGATCGTAGCTCTTTTGGTCGCTTCCATCAGGATTGAGCTTTGGTTTCAATGTCATCTTCTGAGTGATGCTCGTGCGAAGGTTCTTTTGGTCCAAGTTAAGCAACATCAGCTTCGCGGATACACTTTTAAGAGAAAAGAGAAAATATGAGAAAATATTTTTATTTGACATACAGTGGTTTCGTACAATTAAGAACCAAGTTCTTTTGCTAGTACATAAGGAACGGAAATACATAATGGCGATAAATATAAAAACATAACAGTACTTAATACATGAAGGAAGAAAGAGGAAGAATAATAAGAATATAATACAGATTTGAAATTTTTACATAGACTAACAATAAACATAAATAAAGTAACAAGTGTGTTTATTAATTTTAAGACCAATTATTTGGTTTATAAAAATATTTGTGTGTCCAGTCCGCGTTACAGATTTCTAAAATGATTGAACAGAGAAGCACCGAAATCCCTTGACCCTCCCATACGTTTAATGGTGCATGGCAGAGAATTCCACAACCTGATAGCGTGAACAAAAAACAAACGGCTGCTTTCTAAATAATAATGAATTGGGAGAATTATATTACCAGTTCTAGAAGAACTAGGAAACTGCAACTTTTGGTAAAGGTACTTTGGCTTTCTTTGAGATATTAATTTTCCTAGGAAAAGACAGTTTCGATAATTTAAAAATGTTCGCAGCGGACATCCTAAAATAGACATATTAAACATCGAAATATGGTCAAATTTTTTTTTAGATGATGAACATATCTAATCATAGCGTTAAAAGCGAGTTCTAATTTTCTATACGATATCGAATCGAGGTTGCTATAGATTAAACAGCTATAGGTTAATTGAGGTACCAGCAGAGTTTTTACCAATTTCAACCGAATTTTAATCGGAGTATAGCAAGCAGATGTCCACAACATGCGCAGTCCAGAATATATATTTTTTACTACTATGTTAATGTGTTCGTTTGCTGACAGAGAGGTGTTTAATACTATGTATACCAAGATTTTTTACTTTGTTTGAAAAAATAATCTTTTCTCCAGATAAATATATATGTGGGTATTCGTCAACAGCACCGACGTTCTTGCCAATAGGTAAGCACACTGATTTTTTAGGGTTGAGTATCAGATCATTGGAAATAGCCCAATTATGTACTGCTTTCAAATCCTCATTTAACCTGCTGACACATTCTCCAATTTTTGATCGCGGGGATGCCTTATATATTTGTACGTCATCCGCATATAAATGTACGGAGGTGTGCTTACAAATGGAAGGAAGGTCATTTATAAATAAGGCGAAAAGTAACGGGCCAAGAATTGAGCCTTGTGGAACACCACGTCGAATGTGAAGCATTGTGGAAGTAGCCCCGTTTAAAGAAACCTGTTGATATCTCTCGCTAAGGTAATTCGCTATCAATTCAACTGCTTTTTTATCCAAACCGTACTTGAAAAAGAGTTTATTGCAAAGTTTGCTGTGATTTACCGAATCGAATGCTTTTGAAAAATCCAAAAGGCAAAGCAAGGTAACTTCAGATTTGTCGAAATTTTGACGAATATCGTCAACTATTTTGATCAATGCGGTGGTACAACTGTGGTCTTTTCGATACGCGGATTGATGCGGACTAATCAAGTTGTGGGTGTCAATGTGTGCTTGTAATTGGCCTTTAATGATTACTTCAAACATTTTCGATAACCCAGAGAGAATGCTAATTGTTCGAAAATCGGAGCAATCTGTAGGATTTGATTTTTTTGGAATTGGTGTTACTTTAGCAAACTTCCAGTTTGAGGGGAAACAGGATTTGGTAAGGCAGCTGTTATATACATATATGGGTTAGAGTATCGATCAAAGAAGGGAGTATGAGCTTAAGAAATTTTAACGATATTCCATCCAACCCTATGGCATCGGACTTAACAGATCTGATGGCAAATATAACATCAATGCTATTTACCGTTTTGAATACGAATTTCGGCCCCGAAAACCCTGGACAACAATAGTTGACATTAGATGATAGATTTATATCCGGGACAGTGGATGAAGTAGACGGTTTGGGTAAACCTGCCGAAGCGAAGTAATTGTTTAGTGAATTTGGACTTATATGGATATTTTGGGAACATTTTTTATGTATAATACCGAGTTTACGCAGGTTTTTCCAAAGATCGTGGCTACTTAAGTTGACGTTTAGCTTAGGAGTGTAAAAGAGCTGTTTTCTTCTACGCACTTCAGCAGTTGTTCTATTTCTCAATTTAACAAAGGTGGTCCAATTACCGGGTGAAGGAAAAGTTTTCCATCTGTGATAAGCTTTGTCGCGAAGTCTCATAAGCTTTTTTACCTCTAACGAAAACCAAGGGCGTCTAGGATTCTTTACAAGAACTTCTTTTACAGGGACTTATTTGTCAAAAAGCTCTGTGACCATAGACTCGAATAATGCGACTTTATTGTCGATGTCTGACAGGTTCCAACACAAGTCCCAAGGGTAATTTGAGGCTTCGCAGTGCAAGGCCTCCAGATTAATATTATTGAAATTTCTGTATCTCAGTTTTCTAGGTGCCTGATGAATATTAAAGTGGATGTCATAGGTTAGAAAAATTAAATCATGGGGAGAGTTTAAACCCGGTACCGATAATTGCTCATAAAACATTACTAAGCTTTCGTTTATTGTTAAAAAATAGTCCAAGAGCGAAGGACGGCAGCCAGCTCTGAAATGCGTAGGCACATCGTTATGTGTAATACTAAGACCACTGTTTACAGCGAAATCCTTCATCGAACTTGATTTAACATCATTTTCCAACAGATTTTTATTAAAATCTCCACATAATAATATATTTTGGTATCGCAGGCTATAGTGGGACAATTCAATCTCTAATTCTGTAAGAACAGTATCACGGTGTGGGACGTATACACAGCCAATAAGACATTTTTGATAATTATCAGAGATTTCAACAAACAAAAATTCGACGCTGGATGAAGTCGCATTCTTTTTAATTATATCGCACTTAAAGCAACATTTGCAATAAATTGCAACCCCACCCCCCCTCGTGGGCCTGTCACTCCGATAAATTTTGTAGCCAAAAAGATCTACAAGCTCGTCGCTATCGCCGTCGTAGTATTCACTTCCAGGAACCAGCCAAGTTTCAGAAACACATATTACGTCAACCTGCTGCGAAGAAAATAATTCTCTAAATTCATCTATACAAGGTTTAAGACTCTGTACATTTATGTGACAAACTCTCAAACCAGAACATCGATTTGAAAAAATGTTAAGCATAATACGGCCGTTGCTTACATTGTGCACGCCATCCATTATACGCATATTACAATCATCCATATAATTGAATAAAACAGAAAAACAGAAGTGAAATAAAATCTCAGTGATTCTCCCCCAAAACATATTGAAACCTTTTGAACACAAATATTATACTTGTAAACAAACAAGAATAGAAATGACAAAATATGACCAAGATTAATCAAACACTCAAAGAATAACACACTTGATGGTCTATTTATAAAATTAATGCAAATAAAATAAGGAAAAATTAGAATAAACAAATTTAAAAGATAAAACATACATGAATTAATTTTCATCATAATTTCTTTAGTCGATCAATGCTCCAGCATGAGTTGGTAATAAGGGTGGATATCATGGCTTACATCATCAAAGCTTTTAAGAGAGTTTAGTTGTTGAAATGATTTTCGTCTCGGTGTCATCTCGGCTCTTCTTAACGTAGACCAAACCATCTCGAGTTCTTACGGAAAAAAATTATTCCCTCTTTTCGCAACTGAAGGGCATGACGTAGTAAGGAACTATTTTCCACTGTTAGGCTCTCATTTATGTAAATCCGTTTGCAGACGTTTTTGCTGTACTTTACGTACTTTTCATGCCTATAATATCTGAAAATAATTTTATGGCATGAGCCAACCGATATGCTCTCAACAACTAATCTGATAGTTACAATTATGTTTTAATTGTCAATTGATTTATGTCAAATCTATTGTTTATTATTTAGTTATTGATGCCAAATCACCATGGCAAGTTACACGATTGTACAGCATATCAAATGATAAAACTATATTATCAAAATGAATGTTCGTTAGCATAAACGTTGCGCATGTTGCGGTTGCCCTTCATAGTCGACTCTTCGACGTTTGGTGGCTAAGTTAGAGACTTGGTCCGGTAATTAATCAGCTAACATTCATACGTTGAAGGAACGCAAAATCTGCCGACAACATCGCCGCGGTCCGTGAAAGTGTACAGCAGAACCCGAGGCAATCGATTCTTCGCCGTGCACAAGAACTCAGCCTTGCGCAGACTTCAACTTGGCGAACTTTGCGCCGGGACTTGAGCCTACACCTGTACAAGATCCAACTGACCCAGGAGCTCAAAGTTCATGACCATAGATGTCGGCGTTTGTTCGCTGACTGAGCAGCGTTTGGAAGAGGACCCTAATTTGGCCAACAATTCATCTTAGCGACAAGGCAAATTTTTGGATGAATGGCTGTGATAAGAAGAAAATTGTCGTATATGGTGAGACACCAAGCCACACAAGGCTCATCAGGTGACAATGCACGTTTTTGGGCTGGCGGTGTCATTGGTCCATACTTTTTCGAAAACGGAGTTGATGAGTCGGTCACCATCAATAGCGAGCGCTACAGAACGATGATAACCAATTTCTTATGGCCCAAATTGAACTGGCTACATGTGGTTTCAGCAGGACGACGTTACGTGGCAAACAGAGGACGCCACGGTTGACATTCTGCATGAACGATTTGAGGGTAAAACTACAATACCTCTCGCAGAGATGACTCTAACCGGCCACCAAGATCATGCGAATTGACCCCACTAGACCTTTCCTTGTAGCGTTTCCTAAAGTCACCTAAAAACCCTTTATCTGCGAAAAACAAACTAAATATCCAAAATGGCCAACAATATCAGCATGCGAGGGTAGTCCAATAAGTACTTAGCCCCACCCCCAGATGGCGCCAGTATCGCAAGAGCAACTTACTATCGTGTAGTACATTCTAGTAGTATTTCGGCTACTGTCGACATTTCAGCCGGATCGGACTCGTAGTTTTGTTTTGACCGCGTGTGGAAGCGGGAGTGTCTGCGGATTTTAGAAAAATGGAAAAAGAGCAATATCGGTGGGTGATTCGATTCTTGTTTTTGGAAGGGAAATCACGCAGCGAAATCAAAGAGCGTTTGGATGCTGTGTACGGTGACTCTTCTCCTTCGATGGCGACCATCAAAAATTGGTTTAACGAGTTTCAACGTGGCCGCACGTCGGTTTTTGATGAGCTACGTCCAGGTGCCCCGAAAACGGCTACCACGGAGGATAACGTGACAAAAATCCACGGTCTCGTATTGGCAGATCGCCGATTGAAGTTGCGCGAGATAGCTGAGACAGTAGGCATTTCAAAAGATCGAGTGGGTCATATCCTGCATGAAATTTTGGGCATGAGAAAGCTGTCGGCGCGATGGGTGGGGCGTTTGCTCACTCCGGACATCAAGCGCAACCGTGAGACCACTTCAGAGCAGTGTTTGACGCTGTTTAAGCGCAATCCGAAGGAGTTTCTGCGTCGTTTCGTGACAGTCGACGAAACATGGATCCACTGGTACACACCAGAGACCAAGGAACAGTCGAAACAGTGGACTTCAACCGGCGAACGTGCCCCGAAGAAGGCGAAGACTGTCCCATCGGCCGGAAAGGTGATGGCCACCGTTTTCTGGGATTCACAAGGTGTGATCCACATCGATTACCTGGAGAAGGGCAAAACGGTCACAGGGATGTACTATGCCAAATGATTGGGCCGATTCGACGCCGAATTGAAGAAAAAACGGCCCCACTTGGCCAAGAAAAAAGTGCTCTTCCACCATGATAACGCACCGGATCACACCTCTGCCCTCGCCACGGCCAAATTGGCCGAATTCGGCTACGAACTGCTGCCCCATCCACCGTATTCTCCAGATTTGGCCCCGTGCGACTTCTTTTTGTTTCCAAACTTGAAAAAGTCACTCGCCGGGCAGAAATTTCAGTCGAATGAGGAGGTCATCGCCGCCACGGAGGCCTACTTTGCAGACCTCGAGAAAACGTATTTTTCAGACGGGTTAAAGAAGTTGGAGCATCGCTGGGTCAAATGTATCGAGCTAAAAGAAGACTATATTGAAAACTAAATCGCCATTTCTCCAAAATTGTTGTTTTTCTTATCAGACCACGCTTGTATGTTACCATAGATGACATATTTTTAAACATAAAATAAAAGCACGCCATTCGAATCTTATTTAGTCAACCGCAAAACTTCAAGTTTTAGTTTGTTCAGAAACCTAAATATTTTTCCATTCAGACATCTCTACAGCTATAAAGTACTAAAAATATTTTGCCAAAATTCGGGTTTTTATTCAGTTAGAATTATAGATAACTAAATTCTGGGAGGACACTTTGTAACAATACCCCCAGTTTATAAAGCACCCCGTTTTTTTTAGCTTACTTTTAGAGTCTTTAAGACGTGAATTGGTGGAAAATGTATGTATATCTTAGTGGAATTAAAAAATGGATTATGTCTTTTGACTGTTTAACTATGAATAAATTGTATATACCATAGATGAATGTTGCTCTTAGAATGTTTTTTCTTTCTGTCAAAAAAAAACTGTTTTCTTAATTAATTTTAGGACTAATCTTCTACTACTAACTCCCTTACGACAATCATATATTTTTCTAATTTTCTATTGTAGTTTACGATCTGAATGGTATATTCAACTCTTGTCGCTAGTACTACAGACTGTACCTAACTATTTCATTCTTATTAAAACAATTTAATGTAATTATTTGTAGACTAAAATGAAATAAAGTAAGAAAAGTAAGCAAGTAAGTAGGTGAGTAAATAAATAAAAAATCGAAAATCGAATGTACTTAATTAGCGAAATTTAAAGAGTCACCTTATTTTTTGAACAACCCTCGAACATTATCCAATGCATTGCAATGTTTTCTCCATTGGGCTGTAAGTCTTTCGTTGTCCGAAACGAGTTTACGTATAACTTTTATCTCTGTTTATATTTCTTTTTGTTAATATAAAATATAAAAAGGTAGAAAATATAATATTTAATCTGTTTCAGGTCTAAATTTAATCTTAATCCCTGACGGTGCTTTCACCTTTAGCCTAAAACCTAAAAATAATATAGAATTTAAATTTATTGTGTTATTATATTTCATCAAAGAATTCTATGTTTATGTCTATGGCGTCATATGAAATCTGACTGTGTATCTGACCAATGCTGCCAGGAATCATGAACTTGAATCGAAGTACTTTTAGTAAAGTTTTGCTTTCGATATGATATTGGGCTACAAACCTAAATCAGTTCAGCCTTTAAATCAAATTATGAGGCTAAAATTTTCTTTCGACAAGAACTAGCCATGATTTCTATCCGGCATGTGGAGACTACAAACCTAATTTCAATATAAGTCAAACTCTATGAATATTTTTGGAATCCGGCTTTAAAGCTCTAAAATATTATCATCCTATTAGGTTTTGTAAACTGATTATTGTGGGACTTCAACTGATACTGAAAACTATAACATTTAGGCATTCATGTTTTTAAGCTTGCTTATATCCTAGACATTTGCCTGTCTATAATTAGCAGGTATCCGCCGTCTTCCAATAGATGGCGCTAGCGATACATACTGGTGAGATCAGAAATATCACATGGTAATCTTGGGCGTTTGTCAACAAGTCATAATCATTACATTTGTGAATTTTGATCGGCGTCATATATTTTTGTGCGTAAAAATGTTAAGATTCACTGTGCTCTTCATCTTTGATTTGAATATGAGGTGCGTCGAATAATTATAGAAATCCACGGTGAGGCTGAAGAAGCAGAGTTGGAGACATCTAGATCAAATGCAACAAAAATTTGCAGATTCGTTGGCCTTAACATAGTAAGCCGTTTACCATCTTTGGAAAGCTTTGTGCATGGTCCAGATGCAAGGAAATCGGGTCCCATTCGAGTAGAAATAGAGAGAAGTCGAAGTTTCTAAACCAATCCAAAGCAACAATTTAATCGTAAAGGCGCCGAAGTCATACATCTACATCGATGGCCAAGCCAAACATCCACGGATTAGCTTGAAGTTATATTTAGCTGTTGGAACTTGTGGCGGTCTTGCTGCGAAACATGACTTATGCATGGAGACATGACTAATTGATTTAGCCACATCTTGCTTAGAACGTTAAAACCTAATTGGAAACATTGATATGGGATGTCCTACACTCCCGAACATATTCTTTAGACATCGCCACTTCAGACTATTACCTGCTCCGATCAATGACGCATGGGTTGGCTGAGCATCCCTTCTGATCTTTCGAAGAAGCAAAAAACCGCGTCGATTCAGAATCGCCTTAAACAGTACCAGTTTTCCTAACGTATAATCGGTACGCTGCCAGAAAGGTGGAAATAAAGCTACAATTTTGAAAAACAAAACGGTAAGATCCACTCAGAAAGTAATAGTTGAATCGCAATTTCGCCTTAACGCCCCTCTGGATTCATAACTCACTAAACTGCGTTTCTGTAGCTCTCCTTTCACAAAAAAAAAAAAATAAATAAATAAAATAAATAAAAAAAACCAACAACTCACGTATAATTTGCATTTTCTGTAAGTGGTGGAGCGCGCCGTAAATGCTGTCGTTTTCATTTCATACGTCTTATCAGTTTTCCTGAACACACATTCCCAAAAAGAATTTCATCCAAATAAGCAGTTTCTAGACATGAGAGCTCCTCGTCGCCGTCGTCGTTATTGCTCGTAGTGCCATTGCCAGTTGTCGCTATCTTTGTCATAGGAAATGAGCAAATGTCGGAGTAAACTGTAATGTCCTCTTCGCCTTCGAAGGCATAAATCATAAAATGTAAAAATCTATATTTATTCATTCTGGTGAGGATGCATGCCTGTGTGTGTGGACACGCGTGTAAGCGGGTGTACTCAACGATGTCATCAATTTCCATCTCCACCTGGATGTGTGGGAATTCCACCTGTCAAGGGAGTCGCTTAAGCACAGGCCCTCATCCACTTTTGCGCGCCACATGCGAATTCTGCCAACGTCCCTGCTGTATCTGCAATCAACTCGGTATGTACTCATAGATTCATGCCTGAGGCGTATGGAGAGGGATAAGTCGACTGTACACCCATTCACTGTGTCGCTTTTGTTCGTCTGGGGCTGCTGAAGAAGAGCCTTGTACGAGTATGTGCAAAGTAATTTGCCGGTCTTCTTCGCTGGCTTATACGTAATCCTTAGGCTGGACATAAATATTAAATAAATTCGTATCCTTTTAGCTTCGTTTACATCTTTGCGATTGCGACGGCAATGGTGATGGGGATGGTGTCGGCACGGTACTTTGGCAGCAGGCTCGCTGGAAAATGGGATTTTGTATTCGGGGCTTTTGGGTCGTTACGGCAATGTCCTTTGGAGTGCGTTGTTTCCTTAAAACTGGGTCGAGTGTATGTGCCGTTGCTGGATTGAAAATGCGGATGATGAGTGGCATGTGCCTAGGATTGTGTGTGCTTCCCACGAGATTAAATGCCGCCTGACTGTATATGGTCAGTTATTGAGTGGAAATCGGGCTGTGGTTTGGGATTTGGATATTGGTCGGAGGTGAATGGCATGAAAATGAAAAATCCATTGCAAACTGGAACACTGTGATTCGCAATGATTTATTTTTTTTTTATGCGCAACAATGGCATGGACACTGATGATAGTGGTCGCTGTGGTGATACATACTCGTGCATGTAGCGCTAAGCTTTTATCTTTTTGTTCTGCTGACCGTATTCTGTCAGTTTGATAATAAAAAAGAAAATAAAAAACGAACAGAACATAACAAGTGCAGCCTAATACTGAACTGGATAGGGGTCTCGTATGAATTATTCATTTGATAAAAGCATGAGATGCTGTAGCCGTTGGGAATGGCATTGAGAAAGTGAGAGTGCTGGCGTGTCCAGTGGGCCGTGGTTGCGCAATCGAATGTGGAGATTTCTTATACTATCTGAGGAAGTGCATGTTTGTAAATGAATGAACATCTAGTTCAATGGGAATAGGGATTTAGATGTTTGGTGGGATGTTGCCTGTGTAGGATGCAACCATGCCATGCCGTAGTTGTGACATCTATGTAAGTGGGGAGTGAATATATATCAATTGGGAATGAAAATTGTTACAGGTGACCTTAACCTAATTACACATTTATTGCTGGCATTTCTGGCAGTCATTCCTGGATGTGATAAGTTGGCATCTTCTTCTCCTTCTTTTGTCGGTCTTTGAACACTTATCTACACAAATTTTGGAATGATTTCATTATATCACATCAAAGAATTACTACAGAAATGCACACGCTGTCAAAAGGGTCGCAGTTTATTAAGAGACTGAGTTGAGTCATGATAAGGCCACCTTTTTTTTTTTTTTTTTTTAAGTCTTCTGCTATCTGTTGGAAGCATTAATGCTGGTCCATTGTACTGCCAGGCAATAGGCAATACTGTTTTGCCAGTACCCCGCCGAGGAGACCGCGGAATAATCATTCAATGGCCTTGGTGTTATCGAGAACCGAACTCGCTCATCACGCGTCAGAGGCCGACACACTGCCCACGTCACGGCGCTCTAGAGGCGATCATTTTGGAAACATCAATTCAGTACAATTTTAACCATGTATTGCTTCACACCAAAAGAACGCGCGGAAATAGTTTCAATGTTCATTAAAAATGAACGCTCGATTGTGCTAACTCAACGTGCGTATCGTGCAGAATATCGTGATCGTGTTGCGCCCAAAAAAGATACAATTCGTCGTTGGGCCTCAAACTTTTTTCAATTTGGTTCTGTGGCAAGCCCTCGTGAGCAACCTAGGCCACGTCCATGGCGTTTAAACTCATCTATTCAGTCTGTGATGGCGAGTGTTCAAGAAGACCCAAGTTTGTCATATCGGCGCCGTTCGCAGCAGTTAGGCATTAGTGGGACCACTTTGCGGAGAATTTTAAGGGATGATCTTCACTTATTTCCATACAAAGTGCAGATAACTCAAAGAATTTTGCCACAAGATGAGCCATGGCGCTTGGCATACGCACAAAATGTCCTTGCAATGACTAATGCAGAGCCGAAGTTCTGGCAGCAAATTTTGATGACCGATGAGGCACATTTTACGCTCTCTGGCTCAGTTAATAAACAAAATTGTCGCTTCTGTTGCTGTTAATTTTGGGCCGGTGTATGCGCTAAAACCATCATTGGATCGTATTTCTTTAAAGTTGGCGATGGCGATCGATATCGGTGGATGTTGGCCTATTATGTGGTCCCAGAAATGTGTAAAAAATGCTTATTTCACTTTTGGTTTCAATAAGACGGCACGACTGCCATACTGCGGACAAAACAATGAACCTTTTGCGTAAGAAGTTCCCTGGAAGATTGGTGTCAAAAAAGGGCGATATTGACTGGCCTCCGAGATCGCCGGATTTGACTCCTCCAGACTTTTTTCTTTGGGAATACTTGAAAAGCAAGGTTTATGTTAACGGCCCGACGACAATAGAACGAAGCGAAGAAGAAGAAAGAAACATTCGTGCGGAAATCGCAGAAATTTCGATCAAAATGCTCGAAAATGTCATGGAGAATGCGCGAAAACGAACCCATTTTTACATCGGCAATAAAGGCGGCCATTTAATTGATATTGTTCTCAAAAATTAATCAAAATAAATTGTAAAGGTCTAAGTTGAATAAAAGTTTTTGAACTTCCAAAATCGGTTGAGAATTGTTGAAGTTATTCGAAATTTACGTCGACCCATATGAGATGGCGCACGCTGTACATATATCACTAGATCTTTTAGAATTCCTTGCTGGGCACTCAGACACGTAGGTAGGAAGACAATCAAATCAGCACTGTTTCACTGTTTTAAGATTAAGAAAAGCTAAAAAGGAGGAGGAGGACGATAAGACAGAATTAAATTCATCAAAGTTAATCAATGATAAAACCTTCCAGCAGCCGAAAAACGATTGGCCTAGGTTTTTAAGTCCGCTCCCCGAAAAAATGCAGTAGATACAAGCTGTGTCTTTAGACGGAGTATCATTAAAACTTAGGCAGTGTCCTTTTTCGGAGCTTCCGAAGCCTGTCGCATGAGGCAATGGCCTTGCGATTTTGTAAGTAATCGCGTTTCCTTGGTAAAATAAATCTAGGCTTGAGCATCACCATTGTAATTAATTTTCAGTTGGCTTGTTTTAGAAAAAAAAACGCGTTTTTCGTATGAAAATGATAAAAAAATGATGTCTGCCAATTTTTGGTCGCCATGCCAAGAAAATGGTGGCTCTTTTGAGGCAACCAGTCATCGAACCACTTCCGTACATTTTCGTAAGAAGTAAAGTGCTGCTTGGCAAGCGCGTGACCCTTCGATGGGATTAAGTAGTAATCGGGCGGAGCCAAGCGTGGTGAGTAAGCGGCATGCGACAGTTTAAATAATCATCAATCGTTTCATTGACAAGTTGTGCATTGTTATGAAGCAAAATCATTCTATATTTGATATTCTGCTCGCTTTTTACGAAAATGTTGATCCAAAGGGATCATTTGTTGTCTGCAGCGGTCAGTATTATTGGTGTCGTCAGGTTTACTATTCAGATAGATTACACCTTCTGATCAAACCTTCTTCCGTTTGCAATCAATGTCGAAAAAATGTATCGCGTGAAATTAGTTTTTTTCATTCAGCTCATGTGGACCCATTTTCCATCTTCTGAACCGTTGCCATGGCTAGCAAAGGTATTGAGACGGCTTTTCGTGTCAATTTTTTCGGTGGTCTTAAAGTTTCATCATTAGTTACGTCAAAATAGCTATTTTTTATTTTTTTTCAAAAACCACTCAAGGCATGTTTAGCGTTAGCTTCGGTAAGCATTCAATGTAAGCAGAAAAAAAATGGATCAAGGAATCTGTACTAAATTTTGTGTGAAAAATAAAATAAATACTTGAAATGTTGACTGCATCTCACGAGTCTACTCTGAGTAAAAGAAAATGTTTATAAGTGGTACAAGCTCTTCACAGAAGGTGGAGACGATGTTAATGACGATTCCTATCCTGGATGACACAGAACGTCAACAACGGATGAAAAAGTTGAAGCAGTGAAGAAAATTGTTATGGAAAATCGTCCAGTCACTATCAGATAAGTTGCTGAAGATATTGGCATATCGGTAAGCTTAGGCCATGATTTTTTTCCTATATTTTTGGCCATTAAACTTGTCAGTGAAGTTTACTCGGAAATTGCTATATTTTGATCAAAAGAACCGTCGCGTGAGTATCAATCAGGGGCTGTTGAATAACGATCCAGATTTGCTCACTGTTTTCTTCGATTATAATGGTATGGTTCATCATGAGTTCGTGCCGGAAAGTCGAACGGTCAATAAGGAATGTTATCTTGAACTTATTCACCATTTGCGCGAAGAAAACGAAGAAAAGATTAGAATTTTTGTGGAAAAAATTGGATGGTGGATCACGATACTGCAAAAAAAAAAAAGGCAATAATGATGCTTCAGCCACCGAACTAGACCGCTTGCAACTTTTTAAGGAGATAAAGATCGATAAAAGGGGCATATCATATAAGTGAGGAGAGGAGTGAGAGATCTGAGGAGAATATTAAAGAATTTGATGATTAAATTTTTCGAGTAAAATGAAAAGGTCGCCTTATTTTTTGAACAAACCTCAGGTATAGTAATGAGGTCTTTGCCGTCCTCCTTTAGATAATTAAATGTAATTTTAGTGTACATATTTGATGGTCATTTTCGATTTATGCTTGCATTCTTTTAATGTGTTGTTAAACGGCTCTTCGTCCAATTGACTGCCATAAAAACCTTCTTTAAAGTTTGCAAAAAGTCTTTCTACCATTAAAACAACTCATCAAATCGCAATACCATATAAACCCGAGAGGGAAATGTTAGCATTTATATCGAAAAGTTTCTATCCCACTGGGGCACTTATAATCGTTTTTGTTTCCTTCACCGTCCGTATATCACCTATCCAATTTGGGTGATTTATTGCTTCTCTTTTGCTGAGTTTTTTTATTTTTCCGTGAAATTTGCTGTGTCACAGATATCGCTTTTATATGCGTCAAGTAGATGCCACATCGAGTGTTATCCTTCTGTAGGCACATGTAATACGTAGTCCTTGGAGACGTGAATGGTTGTCGAAAAAGGATTTTATTTGTACGAAATAAATGGCCCGTGACATCAAAACCTGTTTTAGTGTCTTAAAGTCACTAACCGTTGTTCGTTGTTTTTTAGCTTTATTCGTCAATCTATCACTTTGTATTGTAGTTGCTGTACCTAGGGCAACTCAAGGAATCATTACTGAAATAAAATTGGATTTAATGATAACGGCGCGAAGTCTCCAAACTTCCCCAGATATAACCAATGTATGTTCATGTAACAAAATTTAGATGGGAATATGCACAAGTTACTATTGCAAATGAGAAAATGTTTATTCGATTCTTCGTTTCTTCATCTCCTTTCACTTTAAAATAAATGAATCCAACACTATCGAACTTGTCAACGAGGTAGTAAGTGATCTAGCCTCAAATGGAGGGAATAATTTGTTTGCCAACAGCGATTAACGCGTGATTTGAATATTTGAATTTATTGATAAGTGCCGATGGTTTAAGTGGCAATGAAACGCTAATAAATGTTATATCGACCACGCAGTTGAGAAATGAATATATGGAAGGTTGGCAATTTGGCATCAGTTGTTTGATTTGTTCGCATGCCTTTGTACAAATTCGGTTTTGGTTCCTTTTATGGGTTTGTTTACCCATTGAACTGATTCAACTTTACATATTTTTTATTAGGTAGTTAAGTAGTACAATGAGTGAAGTGTATTCACGGTGACGATAGTTATTTATGCATTTATTGCATTTCTGAACAATTCTTACGGTAATATGATATTTGAAAAGTAAAAAAAAGCATATAGAGTCATCCAATTTGTTTAATGTGAAAGTAAAATTAACGTCCCGCTTCGCTGCATTAAACATTTGAGCGAAGCGAACTACATAACTTTATAATATTTAATTTATTAAAACATGTGCGAAAACACTTGAAATTATTATTCAACAAAATTTTATTCAAAAAGTGACAAAATGAAAAAAAAAACATTTCATTTTATGTTTAGTTTTGTTTACATGTATGTATGTATGCAAAAACAAAATTTTTAATTAAATTGATTATTTCATCAATCGAACGTTTTTATTCGAAGTTATAAACTGATTTAGTAATAGCGCGCGCTATTTTCGAAAATTCATTGAATATTCGTTTTGAACATAAATTTGAATTAAAATATCCCTATTAAGTCGTATGAATCTTCATTTCGTCGTTCTGTTTCTATTATTGCAAAAAAAAATTAAAATCGTTTAAGAAATGGATTCAAAACAATATATCTAAGTTCGCCATTGGAGTCACCCGAAAAGAACTCGACTTTCAGTATAATCTTTGCCATTAGGAATGGAATGTACTATCAATAAAATGTTTTCATTTTTACCGGGCTCCATCCTATCAAGGTCATTTTTGATTAATGTTCGTTTTAAAAACGTCAAGAGACGGACTGCGGATTCAAAAACATGATCTTTTGTCCCACGAAAGCCAATCGCCAAAGGGGAAATTAATTCAGGAAATTTGTGCCCAAGAAAAAAATCTCTTAACATTTGCCCAAATGCTGTGTTTGCCGCGAAATATAGAGATTTAAACCAGAGGCAGGGTACCCTACTCTTTTTTACAATTTTACAACGCTCAGATGGACCATAATCTGTTCGTAATGGGCGAAACGTACCTTTTACATAATCACTTTTTGTGTAGTACGTTTTCACAATTTTAACACATTAAGCGGTTATAAAGCGATCCATTTTATAAAATGCCAAGGCTTAAGCTAGACATTTGCAGTCCCGGGTTACAATTCTGTTTGACGTATGTGACTGAAACAGGAATGTCAAGCTCCGTCCATAAATTGGATCATCCAGTATATTCCTAATTATTCTTTAATAAAATTAAGGGAGTATTTAATTCAAACATTAAGCGTATGGAGTACCAACATTGACGATGGTTCTCAAGCATGCGGACAAATCAGTTATTTTGGCTGATAATACAAATACTATGCAGTTGCAAATAAACAAAATGAAATGCTACTAACGTCTTTGGATCCTAAAGATAAAGACGTACAAATTTAAAATAATGATTTTCAGTACCGCTCGTGGTAATATGCTCTTACGGGGAAATTGGCCAATCGAAGATATTAAGAGATTTAATTGGATTTTCTCTAGATATTCTGTAGCGGCTTAAACAACTACTTAAGACCTGGGGAGAATTTTTTTGGCAACTAACCAATCGATAATCTTTCAAAGCTTAAGGAAGGTTTAAGGCTATTATTAATTTATACCTTTTCCATGTAAACCAAGTTGATATGTGGTAAATATTTCGAGGAGTAATAGTTCATGGCTATTCCTTTAAGCGTATATTCAAACCCCACTTATGCCATTCATGTCAAATCGGGTCTCCCAAAAATGTACCGTCAGTTAGGAAGTACCGGCAGTCTGTACGTAAGGCATCCTCATCGAGGCTTATTTATAAACGTCTTAATTACTCAATGGGGCTCAACATAACTTTAACATTGAGCTAACAAAAAATCTAATATTAAGGGCAAACAGTGAACTTCAAAGACTTAATTACATCCAGCACACGCAAGGTCAATCATAACGAGGTCGAACATATTTACCACTTTGTCGCAGTCTCACCAATTTTGCTAGAACTGCATTTACTTTTACTTTTCTAAGGAATCTTTCTTACACTCGAGGGAACCAAACATGTCCTAAATGGAATGAAGTGATGGAATCTGTTTTCCGGTTTTTCAGTCATGCCATGAATTACGGAAACAGCTTATAGTAAGTGTTAATGCTAGGTTGTGTTCCACACACTTTTCTACATATACTATACATACATACAATTCCTAAGTAGAGTCGACTCCAAAAAGACGGCACCTTGCCATGTTCTTTCTTTTGTTATACTGGCTATACTGGAAACGACAAACAAATCAACAATGGTTCTGCAAAGCTTTGTAAACTTATACATCTCAATTCTAGTAAACAAAACAATACCTCTAAGAGCTACATATGTAGATAAAGTACAATAAGAAAGGATATCGGGCAACTGCCGACTGGGAATCGATTAAACCTTACTATAGATCACGGTCAGCTTATACTTATGTAAAAACAAATGTAAAGCCCCGTATCATCAGCTATTATATGCCGTCCCGCTTAAAAGTAGGTACAAATGGCCATTCAGCATTTTTCGATATTTCGGCCAGTGACCATTAGAAAGTGTCCGATGTAATTTAAGCCGCATAAGCCACATGCCTGAACGGCGAAGCATATTTTCAGACATATGACCCATTAGGGAGACCTTAAGCTTTATGTTATCTATCTTACCATCTGTCTATATGTATTTTTTGATATACCGTCCTATCACCATAATATGTGGGACTGCTGTTATTATATTTTTTTTCATTTTGATATTTTCAAAGGAGGTGTTGTGATTTATGACAGAGTCTATCACATAATGACTTTTCTAAGCTACTATTGGCATACGGGTATGAGTGATTGACTTGTTTATTAAGATAGATATATTTTAAGTAAAAACCACATTATTACCTTGACCTTGATCTTATGAAGCCTCAATAATATTTCTAGAGCTAATCGCGTGGTCTGAATGATGGATCACAGCTGAGTGTGTAAAACTGATAGATTTTTAATACCCACTCAGCTTCCTCTATTTAAGCTGTAATAAACTGAATGTGGCATTCTCTTTAGTGGCGGAGTTCGCACGAATTTTTCTTGGGAATGCTATAACCGTACAAATGTTATTGTCCATTCTAGACTAACTATATAATTATCTACAAATGCAATATAAACTTCACTGGTTGTGCCCGAAGATATAATCGATACTTTTGGGGAACCATTTGCGATTTTCTTCTAGCTTTTCCAGTCAAATCCACACTACCTTTTTTGAAACGTGTATGCACATTAATTTATGTAGTGCGCTAGAAGAGTTCTTAGCCTAACATAGAAGGACGGATGGAAATTAAACAAAACTAATATTATTTTTCAATATGCTCCCTTTTTATTGTAACATATTTTTTTAGAACGTTTGATTACTGCATCTATACCATTACAAAAATATTCTGAATCCTTACTGTCAAAATGGTCGTAAACAGCCTGTTTGATTTTTTCATCGTAGTTCAATATTTTCCCTCTCAGATCTGTATATGTTTATGGTAGTTTGAATAGTTCGAGGGGCCAGGCCAGGGCTATAAGGGGGATGATTAATCTCTAAGAAGCCACTTCGAAATCACAGCTGTGTAAACTAGAAAATTGTCGTGAAGCAATCGCACATCTCGAATTATTTTCCCTCGTCTTTATCCAACAATTTTTAACGATTTATGTGACCTTTTTTTTGGTGCCGGATCTCCCTTCTGTGCCATTCCATTAAATCCATTTTAAACGTCGGTGACCGGAAATCTCCAACAGTAGTTTAAAGAAAATTACAGAAAAGCTGTACGTTTTTACTAGGGCAATAAAGTTCGTTCTAAAAAATCCAACAAATTGAGTATGCAAATAAATAAAATATTCGGGAGAAAAAATCTTAACAATATCTCCATGTCCGTGCCTCTCGGACGATAGATAATACAGCAACGTTACGGAAGGTGAGCATTCATTCAGAGTGTCGCCACTGTTTATATGTCGGAAAAGATGAACTCCTGTGCGTTCTGGACTCACATAAAAAGAAAAAGAAGTCGTTGATAATATATGCTGAGACGTCTCATGTTAAACGTGACAACGCTACCTTAAAAGGAGCTTTGATATCAAAACGGTTTACAACAGAAGCCGATTAGGCCTTCAGTGTGCAGGGCTCCGATTTGGTAGTATACAGATCAGGTTCGTTACAATGCGACTTCAATCATATTGAGAGATATTGATTGAAAGTTTAAAATTAACTTTTAAAAGTCGAAAACGAGTGGGCAGCATGAGCAACCATCAGCTGTGAGAACGGCGATAACTTGGGAACTGGCTTGACTAGTATTTACGATATATTTTAATAGACATGTAGACCTTTGTCTTGCGATAGCTAAGAAAGCCAAGGAAGCTGTTTAAGAGCAACTTAACCATAGCGTAAAAATCATAGGCTTCGTGTCCCTTATAAGACTTTTCATTGCCTATGGTTGTTTTAATGTAGCGCCATATGTGTGTATTTATGTGTTTGAAAGACAGATGCTATATACCAAAGATAAAGTAGATAGAGTAGGACAAACATTTTATATGTGACGGGTTGTCAATTGTTCAAAACGAACTTATGTGAAAGGATTCAAAGTTTACTAACGGGCATAAGCAAAGATCGGAACAACAGTATCAGACTTATGATGCCTAATAACAAGCAAATTGGGTAACAATCTGCTGGGGACCATATTACGAGTTACCAGCATTCTTTTGATAAATAAAATAGCTGTATATTATATACGTATAACCCTTTACTTAAAATATTTTTTTTGTCTTTAGTGAAGTAATTTACATTCAAGTCCACGTTTCAATTAGCGCCTTTGGTACTTTCCTTAAGTATTTGTTTATCTTACTGAGTATATCATAACTTCTAAATCTGTTAAGAAAAACGAAGGTCAATCCAATTAGAATGCTGTAAATATTTTAATATGATTTATTGTAAGTGGTTTTTTAGTATTTTCGATAAATTCTTTATGATATTAATAAAATATTTTTTACATCGACAAAATTAATTACTAACCTGTTTTCATGCCTATTTCATGTAAAAATTCAGTTTTTAATAATTCAGTTTTACTAATAAGTAGATGTGAACCTATTAGATTAGATTAAAAGTAATTTCGCATTTTTTCGTTAGATGTCTTTACTTGTACAAAGTTTGTTCAAGAAAGGAGGTGAATTTTCATTTTTCGCGAACAATATTTATTTATTCATCAATATCTGTTTTATCGTCTTTTCCCCTCAGATATAATAAACCTGCACCAGCGCTTTTTCCAATCCTCCAAGCATTTATGATATGCCTCTTCCAGCGATGCGTTCTTTATCTCTTGAATCGTGGCAAATCGTTAAAGCCAAAAAATTACGCATAAACAATGATGAGTGAGCAGAGCCATGAATTATTTTCCCAAAAATTCGAAGTTTTCTTCATACGGCTTGAATATGATATCGTTTTGATCCGTTATTGATCCACTAAGGCGTCCAGGGCCGCATTAAGGCTTTCACGGCCTTCTGTGAAGAGCTTGAATCACTTATAAAATTGTTTGTTTTATTTCAAGTTTACACAAAATTTAATACAGATTCTTTAATATATTTTTTTCTAATAATAAGAAATCTCTCCAAAATACGTCTACCTTGATATTTGTGATAAACAAACAAAATGGCAGACAATTTTTACATTTTTAACTAAAATATATTTCATATTTTAAGTTATAAGCATGTATTAACGAAAAACAAAAAAAAAATTCAACATAATAAAAAAAAAAATAAATAATCAAAAATAAATGTTTTAGGAGCTCAAAAATTACATTTTTTATAAATACATATATATTTTGACAAAAAAAAAACAGACAAAACATTAATACTTGGTGGCTGCGCCCTTGTATTTGATGACGTTACGTATTCGGTTTAGCATCGAATTAAACAATTTTTTTAAAATAATTTTCGTCATTTCCTCACACCAAACTCTGTCTATAATCAATTTCATCTCACAGATCGTTCTTGGTCGCTTTTCTCCAATCTTTTAACCCATATATTGCCAACAGTTCTCAATTGGATTCAGGTTCGGACTGTTTCTTGGCCATGGTACAGAGGATATACCCAATAGATCTTTATGATCTTTCACCTGAACGTAGAGAAAACATTAACGTAAGTAAAGAAAAAAAAAACAATTAAAACTTTAACTCAGAGTCAAAGTTACCGTTTTGGCTTTCAGAATGCTCAGTCCAATGCTCCAGACTTGTCAAAACACCTCCATTCTTCTTCTTCTTCTTCTTCTTCTTCTTCTTCTTCTTCTTCTTCTTCTTTTCCTTTTTCCGGCGTTGTTATGGTCAGAAATGTAGGACCATAACCTTCCCACTTAACCGCCATCCTACTGGTCCGCTTGTAGGGTCCGCCGGTTTGACCTCAGAAAGTAGCGGCAGGCTTCCCGGTTTGGGATTACTTCATCGCTGAGGCCAATCAAATGCTGGTGTTTTTGCATTTGTTTGCACCAATTGTTTTTCGGCCTGCCTTTGTTTTTTTTTTTTGTGACACGGGCATGCTCCAGATTTTTTTGTTTGATCTTACTCTTACAACATCGGTGATCTCCAGTCGTGTCAACCCACTGATTTGCATGTACACTTGTGGGGCAGTTTAATGGTGGTATATGTGTACCTAGGCTCACCTTGGTGTTTTCTTAATTGCCTAGATGTGATTTTTGTTTACCTTTGTTTTAGTCGCCTTTTACGACAGCGAGAGGTATCGGTGCAGGGATATTCTTAACCCGTTCCTGCACGGGTTAGAGTGTTACATTACTTCACGGTAGATTAACTGAATTCCTCAAAATACCTCTCTCCTTTTTTGCGCCAGACTAGCGCATTGCCATCGGGGCCAAATAAATTGAATTTAGGCTCATCGGAAAAAACAACTTGTCCCCAATCCTCACCAGTCCAATGTTAATAATTATTCGCCCATTGTAATCGTTGCTGCTTCATTCTTTTGGTAAGCAAGGGCCTTTTCGCAGATCGCTGTGCTCTTAGACGCATATTGTTCAGCTGTCTTTGCATGGTTCACTGATTTGTTTTTTACTTTGAGACTTAAAGCTCTTATTGATGTCTCCAGCATGCTGAAACCGATTAGACACTGAGATTCAATGAATAACCCGCGCTTCCCCTCAGTTATTGACTTTGGCCTGCTGGCAATTCTTGATGACATTACGCACACTCCATTCGTACCAACTCGACGAGCTATTTTTCGTTTGGAAACATTTTCCGTATGCAAAGCTATGATTTGAGCCTTTTCCAACACAACAAATACAAATTTTCAACTTAAAATATTTTTTGTACTACAAAAATCGATTTAAACGCGATCACTTCACTTTTTCTACTACGAGTATAGAAAAAATCTTTAAATAATAAGAAAAGGGTACAGAATCTGCAAAAGGGCTTAGAATTGTAAAATTGTTCACCTTAATTACAAAAATATTTATAAGAAAAGTAATGCGAGGGTGTATGTTAGGGGACATGTGTGCCAACATAAAAAAAAACCAAAAATCGATTGAACTTAGCTCGCGAAATTCTGCAATTAATTTATTTTTTAACAAACCTTATATACATATGTGATTAAAAAC
The DNA here is from genome assembly GCA_958301585.1 of Merodon equestris. NCBI lineage: Eukaryota > Metazoa > Arthropoda > Insecta > Diptera > Syrphidae > Merodon > Merodon equestris. The sequence continues at coordinate 71,234,638 of OY284417.1, read as the reverse complement.
TTCAGTTGATGGATTCCTGGGAATGTATACCCGGCATGGCATTTACAAAGTTCTTGCGTCCAACTGTATTGTCTGCGGCATCTTGGCATACAAACTGGAATAAAAATGTCTCCCCTAACCCGAATTAAACTGAAGTGGAACTACAGATCGAGGACGTGAATAGTAAACGCCTCACAGGCATATCCAGTGGTCTACTTCACAAATAGAATAACTTTCGGCGACTTTGGGAAGTGATTGCTAAATATCAGTTGGTCAATGGCAATGGAGCCAAAATGTCGAACGAAAGATGGTAAAACATAAATTAAAACATAAATCGTTGGCACTATTAATGCCCGAAACCCGTCTGCCTAGGGCACGTAATCCTTGTTTTTTCAGAAGAATTGAACATCTTGCGAGTATCCTATGTGTGGGGTATCGACTTTGTGAGAGTTTTGCGCTCACCAGATGGGCTAACATGCGTCGACATATGATATTCATTATAAATAATGTAAGTTTTTTCTAACGTTTGATTTTTAAAAGTCTATATAATTGTTTATAAGGGTTGCATTTACTTTAGAGATAATTTTCTGTAAATGTTAGCCAAGACTACATATAAAGTGGCCCGTAGCGAGAGTCCAATTTTGTACCACTTTTTTTGGCATATTGGCTGGTATCTCGCTAATACTCCGAGCAATGTTGTCTTCCAAGGCAGCAATTGACTCTGTCTTTTCAACATAGATAAGCGATTTTGGGTGTTCCCATAAAAAAATAGTCTAATAGTCTTCCTCGAGCTGTATAAGATAGGCCACAGCAGATCGTTCGGCTTCAGTTCTTGCACAAGCTGTACTTTCGAAGGTTTTAGACCAAGATCCTTGGTAAAATCTTCCACGTAGTCGGGTAACACAATCCCAAATCGCTGCAAACGGCGAGGAATGGTCAAATAACGGTCTTCATTAGCGCTGGTGGATACAGCAGCAATATTTTCTTCTGTACGCACTCTTATACGCATAAGTTGGTTGATGTCCAATAGCGTGACATTGGTTAAATATTCGGTCACTATGGCTTGAGTTGCTTGCTCAGTAGGTCGATTATGACAGTGGAAGTGCTAGAAAAACATTTTTCAGACAACGAATTTTGATAATAAAAAAATTGTTCGGGTGTGAGCCTTTCCACGATGAAATGGCAATACTAACTGAGCATGCCTTTGACACATCTCACGAATCACGCGTGAGTTGTACTTGACCATTTTCTCTTGATTGTCCTACATTTGTTGCCACAAGCGAGTTTATAGAAGAATAAAGTAATCTTATTTTGCCGTTTGTACCGAGGTGTTCTACAGATTGTTTTGTGCTTTAGTTGAATAAACACTTCTTGACATACAGTGATCTACGAGTATTGTACTCGTAAATGGCTCAATACTCGCACTACTAAGAATCGGCGATGACAGAATAAATTGAATTTATTTCCAAAAGCTACTATACTGCTGGTGCGAGGTAATCCCATAGAAGACGGACAGCTCTCATTTAGAACTTAAATGTTTTCGGCTAAACGCTCAATTGCATTGGCAAGCACAAATAGTGATTTATTGTTTACATGCATAAGTCGGATATCTAAAATGGGAACATTCCCCATGTAATTGTTCGAACCCGACCATTTCTCCAACTTTTCTCAAGTGCACTTATCCCCAACATCTCTGGATACCACTTTTGTTTACAGTCCCTTGCTGTAAAACTTTCCACTGAAACTCGCTGCCAAACTTTCGCAGACGATAATCTCATTTGCTCATCCTCGGTATCGAGATGGGACTGCTCGCCGAGTTGAATGTACACGGCATGAATGCGTGCGTTCCCGGCAGCAGAAACCGAAAATAAAATCTATTTTGGAACGGAATATAACCGAAAAATAAAACTTCACAATGAAGTTTGTTAGCAGGAAGTCTATCGTCTTCATCTGTACAACGTGCGCCCCGGCGGCGCATGAAAATCTCATGCCTAAGGGAAACTCCCTTCCCACACAGAGCTGTCACATGTCTTCCTTCTCATGCGGGACAACTTCTAGTCATAACTTTATCATGTTGGAAATAGATGAGATTATAAAAAAGAAAAAAGAAATTAATACCCATCAACCCCATGTCATCCGCAACTTGAGAGAACCCTAGGCGATCGATTGAACTTGTATGGCCCATATCTCTCCACATATCCCAAAAACTAGATAAACAATTTCCAAACACAAATAATTATCACACTAATTGGATTACAGTCTCCACAGCAATGACCGAGAATCATACTCGAAGCTGATTCCAGCCGAGGACTGGTAACCCAGTTCCCCCCGAGTATCTATCGCCTGTGACTACGACTATTCCATTGACACATTTGGGTCCAATCAAGTTATGGATGTGATAATTTATGTGAAATTCGGTTTCAATCTATTTATCTACCGATGAGTTTTCTCACTTCTCCTTTTAGTTCGCCAAAAAAACTTGGTTTTGTTATCTATAGACACTTGTATCTGTCAGGCGGCTGAATGTAAATATGGATTACGCAAACGATCTGTGATGATGGTGACTAGTAATTTCGAAACGGATTTCGGATTTCATTTAAGTTTCGCCAAATTAATTTTAAATAAATTAATTAGATATACAGATGTCCGCTCGTTAGCTCGGGATATAAAGAATGCAAATGCAAATGGCCTTCGTCATCTTCATAGTTTAAGCCAAAAAACAATGACTTTCGAAACGAACCAATTATGCTAGTGAGTGGCAAAAAATCTGTTTTGAATTTAACTGCCTCGACGAAGTATTAGATACACGTACGTTGCATTTAATGCTAAATCAATAATATTATGGTTTCTGCGAATGCTTCTAAGTTTTATGTGACTCTCTGTAAAATTTCCTGTTTAGCGTAGCATCGAATGTCGTTTCGGTGAATTTGGTTTCTGAAAGAAATGGAGGGTGAAACGTATGTAGGTCCGGCAATGAAAATGCTATGTGTTAGCTTCCAATTTTTCAATGTGTTCTTCATGAGTGAATTTAATTATAAACCTTAACTGTGAGATAAGATTGAATTTAAGTTTTTTTTTGGCAGCGAAATGGAATGACTTATTAGTTCATAAATCGAAACAATGCTATCTGATTTCCGCACAGCAAACAATAGGTGCGAGGTGTATTGATCATAAAATCTTGCTTTATACGAGAATCAGGATGCTCAGAATGCGATGAGCTAGAACCACCACATAATCTCCATTTATTCAGTGAGGGCGTAGAGTTCTCAGAACTCAAAGCTCTGTCAATAACAAAATTATGCTTAAAGGTTTCAACACAGGGCTGGATAACGAGCACCAGGTCAGAGTGGGTTGTAGAAAAAAAAAACTAGTCCAATCATATCAATTAGAACCACAAATTTATTTTTATTTATAAAAATTGTCAAAAATTGACATAAAAGATTCAATCGTAAGAGACCAACGGGTTCCTTCGACTAGGACTTCGAATTCCCAAATGTCTGTTCTGCTTACATAAACCATAAGCCAATAATGGAAATACGGCCAATGACATTTTATGCAGTCAATTTTGAAGCACCATCTATCGGAAAACAACGATAAACCACGAAAAAAACTTTATAATAGTGCAGGGCGAACTCCAATCGAACACAACCTTCTCTAGAAAAAGGGAAAAAAAGCTTTATCGAAGGGAACGTATACCGCAAATAACGATAAACCGATAACACACTATTTCATATAATAGGACACGGAAAGACTAGGATAGATTTCACCCAATATGCTCAAAAATCATCATATTTCAGTAATATCTGAAGAAGTCTCAGTGTCAAGACTAACCACAGGGTGTAGTCTTTTAAACCCTTCTACGATCAATAGTCATCGACATGCTAATCGACCTTAGTTAAGAAGCCATTAGTCGAATACCTGGTCTATTCGTCGGAAGGAAGTAATTGCCCAGCAGCGGCCAGCTTTGACCAATAGGAAAGGAATCGTCGATAGGAAATCTCGCTAAAAGCTTTGATTCTTTATTTTGAGCTTCGAGCTATATTTTGAGGTTCTTATGCTTCCATCTCATAGACCGGATCTGACACCAAGTGATTAGTAGTTGTTCCTGCAACGATTTTACTGGTGATAAATTCGCCCCAAAATAGGCTTGAGAAAACGCGCCTGCTATCGTTTTTTTTTGCCAATAAAGACGAGGGCTTCTGAGGCATAATGGATAATCTTCAAAACGGCAACAAGTTATCGAACAAAATGACGTATATTTCGCCTATATTGGATCATTCTTACTATGCTAAATAAAATCTTTGATTTCACGTAAAAATAAAAGATTTATTTTACCATACCTACGAGGGTGGTCCGATAAGTACTTAGTCCACAAAAGAAAAACAAAAATTTTGGAGAAATGGCGATTTATTTTTCAATATATGTAGTCTCCTTTTAGCTCGATACACTTGACCAAGCGATGCCCCAACTTCTTTAACCCGTCTGGAAAATACGTTTTCTCGAGGTCTGCAAAGTAGGCCTCCGTGGCGGCGATGACCTCCTCATTCGACTGAAATTTCTGCCCGGCGAGTGACTTTTTCAAGTTTGGAAACAAAAAGAAGTCGCACGGGGCCAAATCTGGAGAATACGGTGGATGGCGCAGCAGTTCGTAGCCCAATTCGACCAATTTGGTCGTGGCGAGGGCGGAAGTGTGAGCCGGTGCGTTATCATGGTGGAAGAGCACTTTTTTCTTCGCCAAGTGGGGCCGTTTTTTCTTCAATTCCGCATCGAATCGGCCCAATAATTTGGCATAGTACAGTCCTGTGACCGTTTTGCCCTTCTCCAGGTAGTCGATGTGGATCACACCTTGTGAATCCCAGAAAACGGTGGCCATCACCTTTCCGGCTGATGGGACAGTCTTCGCCTTCTTCAGAGCACGTTCGCCGGGTGAAGTCCACTGTTTCGACTGTTCCTTGGTCTCTGGTGTGTACCAGTGGATCCATGTTTCATCGACTGTCACGAAACGACGCAGAAACTCCTACGGATTGCGCTTAAACAGCGTCAAACACTGCCCTGAAGTGGTTTCACGATTGGGCTTGTTGTACGGAGTGAGCAAACGCGGCACCCATCGCACCGACAGCTTTCTCATGCCCAAAATTTCATGCAGGATATGACCCACGCGATCTTTTGAAATGCCTACTGTCTCACCTATCTCGCGCACCTTCAATCGGCGGTCTGCCATTACGAGATAGTGGATTTTAGTCACGTTATCCTCCGTGGTAGCCGTTTTCGGGGCACCTGGACGTGGCTAATCAAAAACCGACGTGCGACCACGTTGAAACTCGTTAAAGCAATTTTTGATGGTCGCCATCGAAGCAGAAGAGTCACCGTACACAGCATCCAAACGCTCTTTGATTTCGCTGCGCGATTTCCCTTCCAAAAACAAGAATCGAATCGACCGATATTGCTCATTTCTGTTTTTCTAAAATCCACGGACACTCCCGCTTCCACACGCGGTCAAAACAAATCTAGGAGTCCGATCCGGCTGACGACGTAGCCGTCTACTAGAAAGTACTACACGATAGTAAGTTGCTCTTGCGATACTGGCGCCATCTGGCGGTGAGGCCAGGTACTTATCGGACCACCCTCGTAATATAAGCTTTTAGTGCATGGATCATGGCGTTACTCCTTAACATATCTTCACCGGAACTAACCACGTGTGGTAAAAAGCACGATCCTGGCAGACAGTTGAAGTCTCTACTTCGGTAAGTCACATGTCCATGTGCCATTTTAGGCAATCCACTTATTAAAACGGTCACACCAGTATCATTTTCGAAAAACGATGGCCTTTCACCCTTAAAACTGAACCAGACGGTCTGTCATTGTATATGAAGCTGGTTATTTCACCTTTTTTGCTTGGATTTTTGGAACCACACTTACAGTCTTTTTCTTTTATCAAACCAAATCAGGCAAACGGAAATGTGTAAGAAATCATGATTTTGTTCATTGATTTCCAGGATTCAATCAGCGAGGGTACGGCTTCGAGCATACTTCGATTCTTATGTCAACTAGACCTTGTAAATATGTTGGCGAAGATCTCAATGCAAAATGCGGTGTAAAGTGGTTGCGGATCGGCCCAATTTCTGTGGACACATTTTGGTTTTCATTTTCGATATTTTCAATTGATCTTGCCGAGCGAATAGGAGTTGAAGTATTTACAGCTTTACCCTATGCGAGACGTTGAAAAAATCATGCGAACTTTACAAAACAATGCCTCCAAATCTTCATTTTTTTCACCGGGTCCGGGAGAAAGCTCCTCATCTTCCAAATCGAAGTCATTACTTTCGTAGGGTTGAAACCATTCGTGAGACGTACTTTCACTAATAGGCGCCTCACTGTAAGTTCCAATCATCTTTCAGCAGAGTTTTTCAAATTGAAGGCGAAGAGTAAACCTTCCCGCAAATGACACTTCGTTGAGCTTGCTGAGCTAACATTTGTGATTAGTATGTATCGCTGGCGCCATCTCTTGAAAAACGCTGGATTCCCATTTGTACACCTATTACTCCCAATTTTATTCGTCCTAATTTTTGCAGTAAGAAAGAACTACGATAACGAATTCTCATTAGCTTTGTTTGTGCTCATGCAAAAGGATACCGACTTTTAGTCTGGAATTATTATCTCATGGCTATGTACAAGTATGAATGCTTTAAGAGCTTATTAAAACCTATAATCGATAAATTAACCAACACCTTTTAAGACGTATTACGGCTAATAAATGAGCTACCATCAAAGGTTATTTCATCCGCATTCGAAAACGACCATCATCATAACGTTGTTGAAACATCATTTCCCGAATTCCGAATTCCTTTATCATCACGCAAAATGCCAACATGCCTCCTAGATAGGAATACATTTCTCCAGTTGCTTGCATGAAGCGTTGAGTAAAATTCCAGGGCAGTAAAATGCCTCACTTTCAAGGATACACGACAATCACCAAAATACGGCTCGCATAAAACATGCGTTCCTGGTAAACGTCCAAGGAATCTTTTATGGGCGCATGTTCATCAAAGTACAGCCTCGTCGTCACGAGCTACGCTTATTGCAAAAATACCATTAAAGGTTATTATGAGAGAAGTAATTGCCCATCACCGAGTCGTGTGCGATCGAGCTCGCTTATGGGACACCGGTGTTCATTGGCACGTTTCGGAACGAGCGTATAGACTCTACTCTCGTATACGTGCCTGTGTCCGTTACCAAAGGGTTCATTTTTTTCGTCTGTCTACCATCCGCTCTCTGACAGGGACTGGATTCTATTAATATGATAAACGCCCTATTAATCTATTGGCACCCTTCAATGCTCACTTCCGCTACTGCGTGGGTGTGAGCGTATTTATAGGAAACCGGTGTTGAAGTAGGCTATGTCCCGCCGCATGTCCAATTAAAGAATTCTGCGATTACAACATCAACATTTGTCACCATGGTCAACAGGAGGTTACTGGTAGGTATTCAATCGTGTGTTCGTGCATGAGATTGCAATTTCTCGAGTGGCAAGTGGCAAGTGGCATGCTCCGGAGTACAACGGCCCCACATCGAGTCTTTCGATTCACATTATCCATGTTATTGCCATTGGGTTGTCGAATGCAACTTTTTTCTTATTTCCATTTCGTTTTCTTTTTTTTCTCTGGGTTTTGGCTGCCGTTCTGTATGTTTGTCTGGTTGTGGATTCAATTGGAATCACACCAGCGTGCATGACAAACTGTCTGTTGTGTCGGCTGAAGGACGGCTATAGGGCTGCAGGGGGCTGGCGTTATATTATATGACTGTGGCATATTGGTAATTCGAAGTCTGGGGTAATAGTATCCGTGAAATATGCTCACCGAGCGCATTGTACTATGGGTATATCCGGGGCTAGATTTTGAAGTGTGACTTTCAGATGTGTTGCCTGCGGATGGTTGTTTGCCGACTGCAGACATGAGGGGAGAGAACAATTGAATAATGTGGATGTGGACGAGATGCAGTTTAATGAAATAATTTATTGGTTCAGAGTGTGGGAAGTGGTTTTTTGGATTACGACTTTTTTCGATTTTGCCTTGCAAGCTCATATTTGCTCTGAGATATCTTCGGTGGGAAGATGTGAGATTTCGAGATTTGAAAAGATTTGGATTGCATTAGAGTGTGACTAAGGGAATAAGATAATTTTTTTTTTGTTGAAATAATTGGTTAAAGATGCTCGGATGTCTGTGGTGTTTTGTTGCTCAATGTCCATAGAGGCAAAGTGAATAATTCGTGTTGAAAATAGGATATTTCGGGTAGTTCTTTGACTTGTATACTCGAACGGCATTATGGTAATTGGGCCCTAGCCGTGCGCTTTATGCCGATTTGCTTTTGAATGTACGTTCTTGCGGACATTTTTTTTTTCTATGCACAACAGATTAGCATCGAATGTTTGAGTTATTCCAATACAAGGAAGATGTTGTTAGTGGTTGGGAAAATATATTTAAATAAAAAATAGGCTCCTGGATGCGATCGGTTTGTGTTCCGTTTTATACCCTTAGAAACCTGCGACCGTTCTACTTAAATCACCTCAACCACTTCAATGAAAAGATTTATAAAAACATGCACACTTAAGCATGGTTCGTTCAAGGAAGCAAGAAAATATGTATCACAGCTTCCTTATTCGTTGCTGAAACTTCATAAGGCTTCATATTTCTCAGGCAACTGATCCTTTTTTCTTCTTTATAACATACCGGGCGTTCGGCAAAACTTCTCTTATGGGCCCTTGAATTTAGCCAATAATTTTTTGTCTATCCCTGGAGTTCTGACAACGTTTTTAATCATAACAAAGTCACCTACATATATGGTACCGCTTAGGACTTTTATGGCGACTGTAGTGATGGGGGATCAGTTTGACAGACAACTACTTATTCCAACGATACTCGATTCAGTGAGTACAGTACGACCAAAATTATGAATATATGCAGTCATGTAAATAATAATTGGGACACCCCTTGACTTCAAAAGCTTCCAGCGTAGTGGAACAATCGATGAGTCAAGGAAAAACTACGCGATCAAAAGCTTGTACTTTTTACAAATATTGAAAAGTTTAACCAAATATTAAAATTGCACATCAAATTGTATATTCAGTTTATGATAGACTTCCTCTCCTACTTGTGCGGAAAAATAAAGACAGTGTGAGTGTGTTGTGTATACTTGATCAATTAAGTGGTGAACTTCCGAATTTCCGTTTGAAATAGATAATATAAAAGTTCGTAATATTTTAGCACTTAATGGCTAATTGTATCCGAAATATAAAATTGAAAAAAAAGGTAAGATCAAGGCATCGTAGTGAGATGCGAAGAGTTCAAATCAATAAGTTTGGTAATAACGGCTTCTCCTATAAAAAAAAATGGGAAAATTGTTGAGTGCACCAAGAGAATGGTAGAGAACGAGATAAAATGAACGAAAAAAACGGCAAAGTCCGAAACTCGTGGAAGAAAACATAAAAAAATAACAGATTCCTTTAAATCGAAGAGCTAGAAGTACCAGAAAAGTACCGCTTCTTTAAAAAGCAAATATTGCAAAAAGGCTCCTTTTTGCAGAAGAGCATGTTTCATGGCGTTTTAGTCAATGGCGCAACATTCTCTGGTCAGATGAGGCAAAAGGTAATTTATTTAACTCGGATCGTTGCAGTCAAGTTGTTAGAAGGTCACCAAAAACTGCATACCAACCCACATATAAAGGGTTTTCCAAAAAGCACTAGACAACTTTTTTTTTAAATAAAACGCAAACCATTTGAGATATTTCAAAAACTTTATTATCGGCTTGAAGTACAATCAAAACATTTTTGAATGGAACTCGATTTCGTTCATATGGCCACCGCAAGCACGTTTGCAGTGGTCGATTCGTTGGACCCAATTTTCGATGACTCGGCCACACATTTCGGCCGAAACGGCCGCTATTTCGCGTTCAATGTTGGCTCTGAGCTCTTCCAACGTCGTCGGCTTGTTGGCATAAACCAATGACTTAACGTAGCCCCAAAGAAAATAGTCTAGAGGCGTTAAATCGCACGAACGAGGCGGCCAATCGACTGGCCCATTTCTTGGGATAACACGCTCATCAAACTTACTCTTCAATAAATCGATTGTAACGTGTGCTGTGTAGCTTGTGGCACCATCCTGTTGAAACCACATGTGGTCCAAGTCCCTATCTTCCAATTCGGGCCAAAAATAATCGGTAATCATTGCGCGATAACGCTGGCCATTCACAGTAACGTGACGATCGTTATCGTCGACGAAAAAATATGGCCCAATAACGCCGCCGGCATGCAAACCGCACCAAACAGTAATTTTTTGTGGGTGAAGTGGTGATTCATGAAGCACATGTGGATTTTCACCCGACCTATAACGCATATTTTGCTTATTGACGAACCCAACGAGCCAAAAATGAGCTTCGTCACTGAAGATGATTTTGCGATGAAATTCATCATCTTGGCTTCTCCAGAGCCCAATCGGAGAACGTACGTCGCTTCAAATGGTCCATCGGCTTCAATTCTTGAGTCAGCTTGATCTTGTATTTGTGTAAACGAAGATCCTTACGCAAAATACGCCATAATGTGGTCTGAGCGATGCTCAATTCTTGAGAACGCCGTGGAATTGACTGAATTGGATCGTTTGCTATGGACGCCTGAACGGCAGCTATATTTTCGACACTTCGATCAATCCGTTGTCTCACTGACACGGCAACATCACACAACGAATATGTAGACTAAAATGTTTGCACTAAGTTTGTTATTGCCTGTCTACTAGGGCGAGAATTACAACCGAAAATTGGAGTTAACGCTTTTAAAGTTGCGGTCACCGACTCCGAATTTCGGTAGAAAATTTTTATAATTTGCAGACGTTGCTCGTTCGTGTACTTTACCATGATGTTGAGTTTACTGAATAAACTGACAATGACAGTTCGATGATTAGTGAAAGGGTGCGTTCACAAATTAAATTCAAAGCTGTCAAGTCTCCATTGGAAAACCCTTTACAATAAAAACGATAAGACATGAGGATATTTTTCCTACGAAGGTGTGAGTTCGATCTGGGGAATTGATGGAAAGATGACAGGCGTGTCATACATAGATATTAAAAAAAAACCAATGCTGCCTTACGCTGAAGAAAATATGCCACTTCGGTGGGTATTTCAGAAAGATAATGATCTAAAACACTCAGGGAGGCGGACAAAGGACTGGTTTATTGAAGAACGTCTTAACATTACGCCTTGGCCTCTTCAATGTTTTATGAATATTTCTTAAGTGTCCCTATTATTTTTCACATCACTGTATATACACAATAGCTTTTAACCACCTTGGATAATTTCTACGTCTCCCCAAGTGTAGCATGAACGGAAAGTATAAAGTCACTTTCCTTTAAAAATGACAAGATTACCTACTTAAGCCCACAGAAACAGCGGTTGCAAGATGTTCTTTTTCGATGACACCATAAATACAGATTTGTCCTCACTTATCGCCAAACTCATTTAGCCGTTTTAGGCGTCAGTACTCGCAAAGAGGAATTTATTTAAGACAATGTCCTCCGTGTCTACAAACAGTTGTTTGGACTTAAAACGGATTGCGTTACTAGTAAATGATGATTTTGCTACTTGGTTTCCCAAAGTTAAACATGCTCAGTTGCCATTTCATGGATAGGCTTACACTCGAAAAATACTTACAAATTATTGAATTTGACAATATAATCGAAATAGGGGCGAAAAGGTTTTTCGCGCCCTTCGACCATTCTACGGTCGTCATAATCGACCCATTGAGCAGCATTTTACACTGTTGAATATCAAGCCAGGAAAATATTTCTGCTGTAACCACCAGTGCTAATGAAGATTGTGATTTGTCCATTCGTTACAGTTTGTAGCGATTTGGATTGTGTTACTCGACTACATGGAAGATTTTGAGCAAGGAATTTGATCAAAAACCTTACAAAATAAAGCTGGTTCAAAAACTAGACCGGTTAAATGGGTAAGCAAAATTGCTGTATTTGGTCTGATGAGCAACCCCAGGTAATATAAAATCTGCCAATGCACCCAAATCCATTGTGTAGTAAAGTCTATGGACCCGCGAAATCATTGGCCCGTTGTTTTTAAAGATGACCGTGTCCAAAAAAGTTGCCGTCAATGTCGCCTGCTGCCGTTCAAAGATTTCGAAATTTTTTGCATAAAGGCCACAAGTTGAACCTGGTCAACATGTGGTTCCAGCAAGATGGCCAGTCAGAAAAGAGGTCAGTGAGCAATTTAGATTGTGCGAATTGACACCTATAGACTATTTTCCTATGCCGATAAGCCAGCATCAATTACAAGTGTTTTTTTTCACGATCTGGCGCAGTGCTAGTATTTGGCCGATGGTAAACTTTCTTATCTGAAACTTATAACAATCATATAATATCACAGAAAATATTTTGTAAGCAATGTGGCCCTTAATTGGCGCAGTCGATGAAGTCTCTTTTCTATTACGTTACGATTTTGTAGGCTTCCGAAGAATTAAACATAAATTATGTTTGAAAAGTGATGATAGTGAACCAGTAATCTGTCGAACGTGAAGCACTGTACTGTGCTTACGGATTAAAATGCTTCAACCAAATGCTAAAATAATGAAATCCCTATCGCGTGGGGCAGCTAAGAAAAGGAGTTTACAAAATAGTTCAAAAGTAAGGAGCCGAACGAGAAAATCAGCTATGCACCAACATTTCTATGGTATGGAATCAGCTGTTATGAGCTGTTAAAAGCCAATCAACAATTCACAAGAGATCTTGAGACGAGATCTTCAGAGATCAAGGGACGCAATCGCAGTATCGTCTAAGACTTCCGGCAAGTGCAAAATCAGTTCAAATTTCATGGTTTGGCTAGAGATGACTCCTTGTCATACCTAGCTGTATCAGTAGTCGGAACTTTCTGAAAAACTGCATGTTACATTCTTCAACGCTGTTTGTAAGACATTTCTGTTCACTACTTTGAGTATACGCTACGAGATTTTCCTGTTTACTCAGTTATACGTTGCTTAAAGCAAATTTCATGCTCTCCTGACTCCTTGCAGAGACGCACATGTAATAGTTAATTACGTGGCATGTTGTCCAATCGTCGTTGACGCCTTATCTTAGCCGGAAATGTATGGCATCGGAACGAGCACTACGAGGCTTTCCGCCGCCTCTTTTGTTACATGCTGTTCTAGTCTTATGGAAGCGGCTGACTATAGTGTTGGTTGGAAAATCTGTGCTGAAATACACGTTGTGCTAAAATTGGTTTATCGATATGTATTCTGCACTCGTTTACTTCACAAATATATATGAAAACATCTCCCAAAGGGGTGATACGTTATCCTGTTGGGTCACCTAAATTGGTGACCATTCCACTTAAACAAGATAACGATCTACGTGCATATAATACATACTACAAATCTCATTGGGTTGTTAGTGAGGTATGAGGCGGGGGTAAAGCAACGAATTTGCCGTACCCATCAAGCAATTGCCTGATCCGACAAAAAAAATGTTCTTAAAGGAAAACCACCATTGCCTACGGCCAAGCTAGACAGAATATTCTTAGATCCCATTTTCGTCCTTTACTGTGAATAAGCTTTTCAGATTTATCGAGCACTTAAAGCGAGCACTTCTACCTCATTGTCCAACAAACACACCATTCACCAACAAATCCTTAAAAAATAAATTAAAGATACACCCTGGGCAGAAGAGCGGAGAAGGACCACGTCAAGCGCTATGGCTTGGGATGAATATGAATAGTTGTGTCGGGTTTGTGAGTGGAGCCTAAAGGTCATTGCCATCCTTGGATAATGTGCTTTTGAATAAATTTAATCTTTGCGAATCTACGCGACGTGGAAGAGGGTTGAAGTGGCGGAAAGATGGTTTACCAATCCAGGATATTCTATAACAAACAAGGCTGGAAGAAGAGGCATAAAAAGTGTTTCATGCGGTTGGGGCATTTCTGAATTAACCAAGAAACTTTTTTCGATGAAATAAATGTACATAACGAGATTAATGCTAGTGAATGGATCCAGGTGTCTAGAACGGGCTATTGAAGGCGAGCTATTTTTATTCGAGTGGTCTTGGTTTGTATGGCTTTTGCAAAATTGGTTAAAAAAAATCATTATGTGTCTATTCGAGGATAATATACCTACAAAACCGTTAAGTCGGAAACAAGTGAAAACAACATCACATGGGCATAGTGCAACATTTGAACACGCCATCCACAGCCGTTCCTCCTAACCGCAGAAAGAAAAAGTGCATTTCGCACATAATTCCGCACTCGAGATTCTGTCGTACTCTGTTAAACATAGTTGCGATCCAGATGTCGATTAAGATATCGTGTGTACATCTAATATCTCCCGACGAATTTACATGATTAATTGAGCGGTGAGTCAGAGTATGGGAACACGGCTACTCCCCCTTCGATGTGTTTGCCTTGTCATGTGAGAATTCGTGGAAATCTGAATGTAATCTGTGAATGTAATCATGCTAATGCCATGGATGGTTGTTTGGTCATGCTGAGCAGAACGTTATGAGTGGTTTGATTAATTCTTGCTCATCGGATATAATGTAATCGGTTGATGTTTGTAGGGCGTATTGGGTAAGCAAAAGAGAAATAGATTTTTTACTGCAAGAAAGGTGCGTACAAATGATTACGACGTACACATTTCGAAGGTATTTTTCTCATTAAGGACATGAGTTCACCTAATCCATCACCGTCAACACATGTAGTCCGACATGCCTTATTAATATGGATCACTGGGTAAAGTGTGTGCCTCTTAAGCAACCTGACAAAAATGCCATATGGGGCCGAACTGAACTATCAAGGGTGGAGATTTGGAAAACATACGTCAAGGTGTATAAGGACTGACCTTTTTTGTATAGAATTTTGCAGTAAAGCCTTTAATTTTAATTAATTTGAAAAAGAAATTGATTTTTAATGAGACAAGGAGATAGGTTTCGGGTCTATAAAAACAAGATTTTAAGATGAATGATGGGAAACAGGTCGAACAAACAGGTGAAGGGAGAAGACCGCACAGTCAAGAACTCGAAGCACTTTATTCAGGCCCAAGCATTGTCTGAGCAGGGCACGTAGAACGAATGGACAGTGGGCAAACAAGCAAAAGAATAAGCAACGAAAAACCTGAGGAAAAAAAAAACGCCAGGGACTTACATATGGTAAAACAGATGGAATGGGATAGCGAAATAGGGAATGAACACATCATGACAGGAGAATTGGCAAAGGATTGTCAACCAGGCTCCGAACTTTCGAGTTCCAAAAGGCCCCTAATAATAACGCATTTAATTATTTACTGGCTGTCACAGGTCGGGGTAAACTTAGGCGTTAACACACAAATCTATCTAGTGGGCTTGATTTTAGTTAACTGCTTCCAGTGCTGTAGTAGTTAGTAGAGGTCTGCTAACGCCATCTTAAAAGTCAGAGTTGAAATCGAAGAATCCTAGGCCCAGAACAGTGTCTATCCGCTCCATTTGGCCATGATCCTCCACCAAGGTGATTAATGTACAGCCTGCTAATTCTTGGTTGCATATTCTTCTCCAATTTCCATTTACAGAACAAAGTATATGGCTTCTTGTGATTAAATATTATGTACGATCTTATGGTGTTTGTTACACAACCTGGATGGGATGCAGATAGTTTTTGTCGCAGATGTTCGCTCACTACTCTCCGGGGGTGGTTGTCCTAGATAGGATTTGAGAGATTCGACTGAATTTGCGTTGGTTGTAGTTCACAGTAACTCTTTTGTTTGCATGCCATTAAGGTGTTGTCTCTTGATACGATCGGCCTCCGTTTTGTGGTCGGCTAGTCCGAAACCTATACATACAAGCTACTTCTTGATCTGGGCAATTGCTACAGGCTCAGGCGGTTTGTTGTACTTATTCTTATGAAATTTCTCTGTAGCTCACCCTGTGTGATGGCTGAGATTACTTTGATCGGGTAGGCTGCTTCACTGAAGAAAGTCCACAAACGTCGTTAAGACCCTAGAATTTAGCTCACAAAGTTAAGCCTTCGCATTGATTTATATGTGCCCATACAAAATACTTCGTGCCTACGAGTATTATTTATTCGTTGAATACTCGAAAATGTCGAAGATTCTTTCTGTCGTTCCATAATCATGTCAGACGAACCATGTTTCACGACAGATTTTTTGATGCCTGAGCGCGATGGAGACAACATTCAAGGCTACTACTTGCGATGAGTTGGCACTTTAGTACAGAGTTGGACACGATCGGCCGCATTTTAATGTTTCACAACATAGGAGCTATTATCAAAATCACGAAAACAAGAACACGGGAATTTATTGCATATGGAAATACTTAAAGTTTTCACGTCTTGGGTAGAACAGGAATCCTAAACAAGCCACCAAGTTCTTTATAGTAGCCATAAAATAATTTGCATTTACTAAAGCTTCGACGAAACAACTAAAGAAATCATTGAGGAGAAATAAATATATTTCTACAATGTCACGAGTAAGCCAAAACCGCTTTCAATATAAATGGTAATGTGTTGAACACTTTCCTTAAGAGCTTAGTCTTAACTTTATCGTTATTACCAACTGTTGAGAAATTCGATTACACTTCTTCATCGATTTTCGTAATCGAAGGATATTCCTGTATGCCGCACTCAGTCACCGAAATGGTCAAGTCATAAGCTCCTTTGTTTTCATACCAATCAAATCAATCACAGTTTGATCCTTTGAATGTCCCAACCGACCGGATACCATGCCATATCAACCTCTATTTTCCTGTCCTACATCATACATCAGAACACTCTGAACAGTCATGGCACAAAAAACCTTCAATGCCATTGACCTGTGGTCAGAATTTTATTTTCACAGCCCCCTCCCAGCACTGAAATAACCATCTTAGCTTGAACATTTCAACCAAACTCCTCTCAAACAAAGATTGCTTCTGCTTCTATCATCCTTTACACTGATGCAAATGAACGACAACCAAAGACATCTGAATGTATCGGTATCACAGAGGGAGGGAATGAAAGGCAATGATAAACGTAGAAGGATCCTTCCTTTTTTCCTTTTCAAAAAAGGATTTATTTGTGGAGACGTCTTTTTTTCTATCATCTTCTCTTTGTTGTGTATTTCCATGTTTTTCTTTCGGTCTTGGATTTATTTCTTATTTCCCCCGAAAAAAATAAAGTTTTCAGGGAAAAGTTTTCCTGATTTTTTTTCTCTCTCTCGTAACAAATAACTTTGGCAGTGGCTCCCCCGGAGAACGGAAAAATGATACTCAGCCCAAGGGGATAGGTTTCATATTCTCGAGAAATGCTGAAATAACAACTCGGAATAAAATGATATAAAGAAGAAACAATAAATAAAGGAGAAATCTAAATATTAATCAGTCAAGGCTGTGGGAACAATGAATGCATGGATTCAATGAATATTTCTATAAATAAAACAAAAAATGCACGCATAACTGCATGCAGAATCGTTAACTTGTTTTTCAAAATTCGATATAATTGCCAGAATATATAGCTTACTTGCTTGCAAAGAGTGCCAACTACTTAAAATGTTCATTTAAAGCTGGTATACTTCGACATGTAAAACTTGAAACCTGTTATCATATATGTATGTACATGTTTCTTTTAAATAAATCTTAGTAGTCCCAGGGGACAGATGAATTACATTTTGTAGTAGTACGAACGTAATTTTGGTCTACTATCTCCAAAATTTGTTAAATTATACTAAAAAATCAACTATTTGGGAATTCTGCATGCAGAACTGCACGCAGATGCTCGAATTTTTAAACTAAACGAGCTATATAAAATACCGCTGGATCATTTAAAGCACAAATGTGGCTATAATGAGTGAGTATAAATCATGTGTACAAAGATCCTGCGGTTAGTTCATTTGCACTTTCACTTCATACGACAAATTCTCGTTGACTGCTGTCCTACTCGAATGTGTTTCCTCACATTCATTGTGGATTTATATGTTTGCATCCATAACAATTCAATTCTGCAGCATGATATCTAAGCGCAATTTTTCTTAATTAATCCGACGCGGTCTCTAGATGTAAATCTATGACATGTGTCCCACAACCCATATTCTACTCTCTAGTGATATTGCATTGAATTCCCGCAGCAACTCTAGAATATAACGGGAAATAATTACAAAAAGTGCATTGAATCCTTGTCGTGCAAGCGCTACAAGCCCAGCGTAGCTCCCGCCTATAGTCGGAAAATTAAACTTCAAATCTCTTTATTTTTTTGCCCGACATCCCGAACGGGTTATTTTCTGCTTTTCGATTTCCATACGTAGAGTCTCTTTGTCAGAGCACTTTGAAGCGCCACCAAAGTGTAGCAGACGCCTGCAGGTCAATAACATTCTACAGTCACAGATGCGGATGGAAAAACACATTCTCGTGTCTCTATGCATTCGTGTT
Organism: Merodon equestris; assembly: GCA_958301585.1. NCBI lineage: Eukaryota > Metazoa > Arthropoda > Insecta > Diptera > Syrphidae > Merodon > Merodon equestris. The sequence continues at coordinate 71,216,231 of OY284417.1, read as the reverse complement.
GATAACGATGTGGTCTTCGAGCAAGTGAGCCTACTTCGGGGAATCATCAGCAATTGAGATGCCTAGACTACTGCCGGTACGAGTACATCAAATCAATCCGAGTTTACATAAACAGAACGACACATGCCTCGTTCCAAATACGAATCGGTTTCGCATCACTGAACACTTCCCTGCTTCAGATGATCAAAAATCAATCAGTCATTGTGGCAGGCAAACGATGCGGTGGTGATGGAGAGGAATGTGACTTCACTTGTACGCCATTGAATCGGAATCGGAAGACTGAGTCTGGAGACAAGATTATGGACAAGCCATGGCACATCATGGCATCGCAAATAATACTTGATTGCGACGGGCATTATGAAATTCTATGCTGTCGAGCGGATCGCGGGTGAAAGGCGAGGGTGAGGAGTGGAAACTGAAATTGCAAAGCGGATGAAATGATGGATTAAATTTCAGCAGACGGATGTCGAGCTTAAGGTGTAGAGGGTGTGAGGGAGACATTTGGATTTGAATACTTGTGTTTGTTTTTTAAGCTTCAAAGCTATCGATTCCGGAAGGAATCATGCCGAGCGATGTTTGAGTTGCTTGATGTCGGTTTTCGAAGCACTGAACATGTGCAAATGTTGCGTATACGTCATGGGGACCAAGAAATGAAGAGTTTAGTGTTTCAAGGAATTCGATAGCAAGATGCTTGCTTCATTTAAATTGGGTTGATTAATTTCGTTCTGTTTGGGACAGATGTCATGGAACGATCAAAACTCTTCTTTGAATGAAAACAAAGCTCAGTAGCGCCTTAAGGAATGCTTGATGAACAATTGTGATGCATATGCTGACATATGCTAATGGCAATTTATCCCATTTATCTATATGGGTAGTTACATTTCTTCAGGTAGACACAGTCTGCTGAGATGGGGGACATCACACGTATTTTTTTTTATTGTGTTGTACAATGTTTTGTGCTTTTCTTCCTGTTCTTAGAATATTATGTATTGACTTACAGGATTGGCGGGCTTCACCAATTTTCAGCAAAACGTCAGAAAACTTTCCAGCTTAAAGATGTAACCGAGTCCAAGCCATAATCTCAGATTAAATTTCAGGCTCAATCTTTCAATGTTTTATTTTTTTTAATTCTCATTTTCTATTTCTTATATCTATGCAGACAAAAATGCTTAAGTCTAGCTTAAGTATCTAAATTAATTAGTGGCTCAATGCGGCCACTCTAAAGTATACAGCACATTCTTAGAACTATGTATGTCTTTCGATAATAAAATTAATTAAAATTTATTTTAATTAATTAAAATTAAAAAATTAAAATAATTGAAGATAAAAGAATTAAAAAAAAACTCTGGGGACAACCCTTCGCCATTCCATATTTCGCTGCTCTGTTCTATCCCTTCTACGCCTATTCCCTTATAATGTTCTCCCATCTACGACGCCACCTCCTGGCAGTATTTTTCCTTGACGTTTTCCAGTTATCTTTCTTTTGGTATTCTGTCCACTGTTCGTATGACTTTTGGTCCATTGCTCATACGTTTTACGTATCCTGTTCGCACAATGCTTGAGACTGTTCCTCGGGTTCTTGATTGTGCATTTTTCCGTCCTGTTTTCCACCTTAGATACTCCTTAAAATCTCGTTTTCAAACAGCAGAAATCTATTTTCCTCCTTTTTCTTTGTCCCCAAGAAGTACGCATTCACCACATGCAGCCTTTTATTTATTTTAATATTTTTGGCGTTTTAAGCAATCAATACTGTTCCCAGATATTTGAACTCGTCTACCTTCTCCAAACGTTAATCGAGTGCAGACAGGTGTGAGATTTCTTCATTTATTTCCAAGACGACTTCCTTTCCTGACATTATTAGATTTTCTGATTTCTCCTAACTGTTCCTTTACTATCTCCTTGAAGATCTACATATGTATATCATCGTAAGCCAGAACTCATATCTGTTCCATTAAATTTTATTTCCCTCTCATTTTCCTGAGGGGTTCTCATTACGAATTTCAGCACCAGATTAAAAAGAAGTGGTAACAAGCAATCTCCTTGTTTTAATCTTCCACGTATTGTATCTCGAGTACTTCAGAGAGGGTGTTTTCTACTTTAGCTCATTCTTTGTTTCCCTATAGTCATACTTCTCTCAGCTTTACCAACCTCTTCGAAATTCCCACGATACATTCTCGATCGGCTTAAAAAACAAAACGACATTTTAAAATCTGCAAATTGTTGGTAAACCGTCTCGTGGCCATATTTTCTAAAAGCTGTCGTATAGTAATCTGATCACTTGTCCAACGGTTTTTCCTTAAGCCACACTTGTCGAACGCCACACTTATAGTCTACGGTTATTTCCGCAGCGAATGATGTCAGTCTCTTTAAAAGAATAGTTGACAGCACTTTCTAATTTGATAGCAGCAATATTCCTCGGTAATTGTTGCACTCCATATAGTTGTGATAAGTCCATGTAACTTCTCTGTTCATCCGACTTCAGCATATTTTATTAATTCCGTTGGTAATAGGTCGACTCTTGCGGTCTTGTGGATGGATTGTGGATGGATTGCTTCACTTTCTTCCTCGGTGGTTGAGTTCTACCTGAATTTCTGCTGTGTGGAGAATCTTTCCATTGCTACTTGCTCTCCATGTATATTGGACAGTTTATCGAAATATCTCCTCCATTGGACTGCAACTTTTTCATTGTCCAAACGAGCTCCCCGAGTTACGAATAAATCCCGATTTGGTCTGGTGTCTTTTTCGTACAACGTTTAGCCCTGCATACATTGCTCTCGTGCCTTTAGCCCTACATTCTTCATGAATTTTAGCAAACTTTTTCCTCCTTAGTCATTGTAAGTTTTTTATCCCGAAGGAAATTGCTGACTTCCTTACGTGCGCGTGATCTCTTCTACATTTTCCATGGCTTGAAGTCTTAGATTGTGACAGGCTTTCACTTTTCCTTTGCATTTGCATTCGAACCAATGTTTTCCTTTGGGGGCTTTGCAATAGCTTACTTTACAACACTTTTTATTGTTAACCATTTTGTTTTGTTTTTAGTTTCTAGCACACATATGGGAGATTCTCATTGAGCCACGTGCGACATCCACAGGTAATCATGCGCCTGATTAAGGTCAAGTAGTAGATTGCCTTCATTCTAGACTCAGGTTGGGTGCTACGAAAATCAGAGCGAAGCGCTCCAAGTTTTTCCCAGAGTTTTTCCCTACGGGCATATGTTTCTCAAAATACAGATACTGGTCTAGCTTAATCACAGGTATCTAACAACATTTTATTTAGCCAATGGACACCCGTCCATCGATGAATTCGGGGTGTGTCATATGGCGATAGTGCATAGTACTGCGACCATAAAAATCTATTTAACCCCCTTCGTTGATCTAGGATTTAAGTGCTGCATAAAAAAATTGACAACTTCTCTAGATGGGATTTCCTGGAAGTGTTTCCCTGTTATGGTTGTGTTGCTTGTCATTTTGAATCTTTCTCGGGCACAGTTTGGGCAGTTGATCAGTATGTGTTCCATGGTTTCCTTGGTCTGCCCATATCGCCTACAAATTTCTGTGCTACTAAGATCCATTTTATAAAGATGGTAGTTGCATGCCCCGTGAGAGCTTCTTTGGCATGATTGGAATTGTGATTCTGTTCCATGAACGTTTTTGAGTGTTTAATACCCTCCTGTCTCTAGAATTGGTTTTTTTGTCTTATGATCTACTTGGGTAATTATAGATGTATGTCTGAATTGTCAAAACCATAAAAGGGTAAAACGGATCTGAGCACCTTGCTTGGCTTGTATGTCAGCCGTTTCATTACCTTCATGGTTTTCATGACCAAGAATCTTTAATCAATTAATGGTTGTTTAGAGCCATTTGTTTTTTTTATAAGGTTTGTGCAGGTTCAAGAGTGTACGCTCTTATGGTGCTTGTCACACTACCTGAATGTAGTGCAGATGGTTTGTGTCGAAAATGTTCGTCCAATACTCTCCGGGGGTGGTTGTCCTAGATAGGATTTGAAAGATTTGACTGAATTTGCGTTGGTTGTAGTTCACAGTAACTCTTTCGTTTCCATGTCATTAAGGTGTTATATTGGAAATGCACACACAGGGTGTCTGCTGCGAGTGTTATGCCTTCGTCACCAGTTTTTGATCATTTCTCATTCACAACTTATGTTGTTGAACAATTTTTCCGTATAGGAATTGTTCTTGGCTATGGACAGGCTTCATCTACAGACCTGCTCAACATGATTACCAATGCACCACGACCACCCCACATTTGTATAGTGCATTGTGACATTCCCAGGCAGCTTTAGAGTTAGCGCTTTAAGAATCCCTTGGCTGTCTGAGAATATAATTATCCTTGTATTAATGGAGCCCTGTCGCTGATGCTATGTGCTGTTTCATTGATTGCAAATAGCGTATCAAAAACCTGCGCCAATTATTTTTTCTAGTGTCCATTCTGTTGATGGCCAACAATTCGCGGGTTGGAATATCTTTTGCAGTTCTTGGAGATTGGTGGCACCATCGCTGTCTTCCAATGCATTGTTGAAGAGGGTGGCGTACATCTCTACCAGAAACCAGAACGAGACGTGCGTCTTTCGTACGTCTTTCCTCGCAACACCCTGAAATTTTGAATGGAGTCCAGCGACAAAACCCGTTCCAAACAATCTCTATCCGTGAATACGTGTGAGCTCATTTCATTTTACCCGCCACACACACTTTTGGAATTATAACAACGCGCGAGTTACGAGAACGCCACCACCACCAACAACAACAACAACAACAGGCACAAGGTGCACCGTCAGCAATTGACCCTCACCCAGACGGAAAGCGACAACCTGGACAAAACACCAAATCAGCAAATTTATTTTTCTCATAAGCTTAAGATTATACGTATAGCGAAATCTGATATGTACTTGCATGGGAGATCGTCGACTCAGCGTCTACCGAATTTCCGGTGAACGATCACCTGTGCAAAGCGATAGGCTATGATATGATTGTAATTAGGAAATTAAGTCAGTTCTGTTCTGTACGTGAAGCGATCCGCAATAAAATTTATTTTTTTAAACCTCGCCGCGTATATTAACCATAACTCGCGTGACAAAACCCCGGGTGCCCACGTTCTCGCCACAGCTTGCAGGCAAACGTCACAATTTTAAGTGGTGGTTTCTGATACCTGCAGCCGTTGGTGGGAGGAGCCCATTAGATATTCCGTAGGTCTCCGTGGATTTTTTCTCTTTAATGTCTCGAAGATCATTTGGAGATCCTCCGTCGAAATGTACAGGGTGTTAGCCCCTGATAAAACTAAGGTTCTCTGGTCCCCAATGATCAATATCATTTCGAAGGCAAAAGTGATGAAACATGGCTTAGTGTTCCAGGTCATGGTTTGGACTAATGCCCAATTGCATCGTCGTCCGTTACATCTGACAGTCTCGGAAGTTTCAGATCATGATCATGAAGATGTCATTATGATTTCTAGATTTCCAGAAACATATTTGTGTTGGGACTTACAGCACGAAGTCTGTAATTTTTTTTGATTAACTGTTGGAGATTTTTAGCCAGTGGCTTTAGTGTCCTGGTCTTCGAGTTTTGCCTGTTGGTAAACCATCCGTGCAAAAGTTTGACCCTTGACAGGAGTATACTTTTCAGTTTGCGTTCATTATCGCGTCTTGGTACACGTCCGTGGTATCGTGATGTCGTCGGCGTGATATCGTGGTATCATTGTGTGTTTAATTATATCGTCCATTTGTTTGAGGTACCTGTCAATCGGTGAGAAGGAAGCACACGAAGTGGGCGCCTCCGTCAGGAAATTGGCAAAGCGTGACAAACGCGCCCTATTGTAATCGAAGGGTCCATCGCCACGAATTGGTCTATATTCAGTGTTATGTAGAACCCACCAATGCTTAATAGATTCCCTCTAGTGTTGGGTATGTTGTTAAACTAATCTTTTGTTTGGATTTTGTGTTTCTGGTCTAGTTTTGTCTCACTAACCAAAAGTACATCGGGTCGTCCGTCTTGAAACAATTTCACAGTTGATCACAGACCAGTGAAGTGGAAGGTAGTGTTTCGGCTTGTTTGCGATATAAACAAAAAACAATAAAAAGGTATAAGTGCGCATTTAGGCGAAATATTCGCGGAACCCCAATTAGCCCGGTGGTTAAGTGCTCGACCCGCAGTCGGAAGGTCGCCGGTTCGGATCCCAAGTCGGGAGGAAAGTTTTTTGTGTGTGTTTTCTCTGTTTCTTTCTGCTGCTTCTCAATTAGTTGGAAGTAGCAGGAGGAGGATGTCGGGAGACGGCGGGGGAAAACCCGTACGTCGTACGGAGTCGGAATCGGGTGATCTATCATCCGATTTCGCAACACCGACCGTCGTCATGAAGAGGCGCAGAAGGGTCAACCCGAAGCCGAATCTAACTAAGCGCCCCTCCCTCACTACTTCGACTGAAAAGCTGCAGGTCGAAGCGAGGAAAGGGGCGCCATCACCATCAACGTCGGAAGCAGCTCTACAACAACAACCAAAACCAGCGATCCCCGTGGAAGCGGATATTGCCTACCTTTCCTATGGTAGGGAAGGTCGCTACACGGGAGACAATAACCCCTTCGCCCCCCTTTTATATTCGGCTACGGAGGAAGAGCGTAGCGAACTGGAGCAGAAAGAGCGTGTGCTACGTGCCCAGCTGCAGGCCGTAGTTGATAAGCTGAAGGAAATAAAGAAGAGGGATTTAGAGCAGGCAACAGCCGCCCCACAGCAAAAGCAGCAACAACAACAGAAGCCGCAGAAAAAGCAGCAGCAACAACAACAGTCACAGCAGCAGAAACAGCAGCAACAACGACAGCCGCAACAACAGCAGCAGAAACAGCCGCCGCAACAGCAGCAGCAACAACAACAGCCGCAGCAGCAGAAGCAGCAGCAACGTCCTAAAAAGGAGAAAGTGCCACCCATCTTCACCTATACCACGGCCCTACGAGAGACCATCGATCTCTGTAAGTATGCTATTGGTGTAGGCAATTTTGAAATCAAATGTTTAGGCCAAAAACGCTATGCTGTTCGGTGCAAGACACTGGAGCAGCATAAGCGTATAAAAAGCTTATTAAAGGAGTCCACAACGGAGTTTTTCTCCTTCACGCCGAAGGCCGAGAGGTTGCGGACAATGCTCCTTAAAGGCGTGGAGTCGATTGGCAGACCCCGAGGAAATGCTCTCAGAGCTCAAAGAGTTCGAGAGTGACGACCTCAAATTCGTGGGGGTTAAGCCATTCACTACGGTGAGCTCCCGACGGGAGAAGCGAGTTATTCCCTTCTTCTTGGTACAGCTCACACCCAGCAGCAAGCTGGAGAGGTTAAGGACTATCACCACCTTAGCGTCCCAGACTGTCACATGGGAAACATTAAAGAGGAGCGGAAACATTTTGCAATGTATCCGCTGCCAAAGGTTCGGGCACGCCGCGTCGAACTGCGAAATGCAGCCTCGATGCGTTAAGTGTGCAAAGAACCACAAGAACGAGGAATGCGACCTTGGGAAAGACAAGGTGGCGGATAGAGAGCAGCTCGAGTGTGTCTTGTGTAGGAACCGAGGGCACCCTGCAAACTATCGGGGATGTCCTAAGTTCCAGGACATCAAGAAAGAAAACCTGGCCCGTAAGCAGAAGGTCGAGGAGAAGCGTCCCTCGGGTCGCTTCCAAACACCAGCCGTCACATCCCAATTGACCTACGCCCAAATGGCGGCAGGTTCGGGAAAGACGGTACAAAAGCCCATGACTGTTCCTAAAGCCCCAGTGCCTGTCTCTAAGGCACCGGTGGCCGAGGTGGATGTCTGTTCGATCTTGCTCGCAATCCAAGGGCAGATTGGGCAGCTCCAGCAACAGATCCTGGAGACGGCGACCCGAGTAGATAGTATCTACTCGCTTCTGCCGGGCCTAGCGCACCTAAGGTCGTGATGGGTACGCTGGTAGAGAGGCCCTTGAAGATCCTGTCGGTGAATGTAAATTCACTGATAAGGATCGAGCGACGAGCCGTACTTTTTAACCTGTTGCAGGACGAAAGCCCAGATGTACTCTTGGTTAGCGAAACAAAGCTAAACCAGAAGCACAAAATCCGGCACAGTTCTTATAGAATAATTAGAAGGGACCGACCCAACGCTATTCAAGGCGGGGGAGTTGCGATCTTTATTAAAAACAATTTTAAACATAAAGTCATATATAGCGGTGAAGTACGGAGGTTCCAGGTGCTAGAGGCCTGTATTGTGTGCATTCCTCTCCGAAACGGAAAGAGAATGTACATTGTATCAGCCTATGCACCTGAAGCACCTCAACCCAATATTTTTATCGCAGAGCTCGAGACACTTTTTCGATCTCTGCGCTTAAACTCGGTAGAAAACTTCTACATTCTGGCCGGCGATTTAAATGCCAAACATGGTGATTGGGAAAATAACATTCCCAACACTAGGGGGAGCCTACTAAGCCATTGGTGGGTTCTTCGCAGCATTGAATATAGAGTCAAGTTGCTCGCAACGGATAGTCCGTCGTATCCTAGGAGCGGCTCCTATCTGGATCTCATGCTAATGGACTCTCGACTGAGACTGGCAGACACGAACGAATGGTCTATTAACTGTCTACGGACCATTGTATACGACAGTGACCATTGCGGACTATGTGCCGTGATCACAGTACCTGACGAGTTCGCGGAGATGGCAGAGTGTGTCCAAACGCACCCCTACGATTACAGTAGGGTGTGCTGGCCGCGCTTTGCCAATTCCCTGACGAGAGCGCTCACTTCGAGCGCCTCCTTTCCACCGACTAATAGGAACCTGTCAAACTACGAGATTGACAGGTATCTCAAACAAATGGACGATGTCATTAAACAGACAATGAACAGTACGATACCACGCCAAAGACAGCACGATACCACAAACGTATACCGAAACGCGACAATCGACGCACTGCACAGACAAAAAAGTAGACTCCTGACAAGACTCAAACTCTTGTACAGGCGGTTTACCGACAGACAAAACTCGGAGGTCAGGACACTGAAGTCACTGATTAAAAATATCCAACAGTTAATCAAGGAAAATTACAGAATATCTGTAAGTTTGCATTGGAACAACAGAATTCGTGCTGTAAAATCCAACAGCGCGAGTATGTTCCCGCAAATAAATAAAATATTTCGGAGATACAATCAGAATGACATTCAGGATCTAAAGCTTCCGAGAACGTCAGACAATGAACGCTTGCTACGAACAGTTAGCATCGATCCGGAGAGCGCCATCCTGGATGACGACTTCTTCGTGATCGAGGATCCTCAGGAGAAGGTGGCGACAGTGGGAGCTGTCTTCCAGGAAGTGTACAAGGTGAATGATAGTATTCGCCCGAACCACGACCTGGAAGATAGAGCCCTGCTTCATCACTTCTATTTACGAAATGATATCGATCATTGGCGATCAGAGAACCTTGGTTTTACAGGGTTCAATGAAGATTTCATGGCAAACAATGTCATCGCCAATGAGGGGGTTAATACCCTGTTCATATCCACGGAAGATCTTCAGATGATCTTCGAGTCATTGAGGAAGAAAAAATCCGCGGGAGTCGACGGTATATCCAATGTTGTGCTTAGGCACCTTCCGCCAGTGGCTGTAGAGAGGTACACCATCCTGTTCAACAATGCACTGAATAATGCATATTATCCAGTGCACTGGAAGACAGCGGTGGTGCAACCAATTCCCAAGAGGGGTAAAGACACATCTAACGCGGAAAATCTCCGGTCAATAAGTCTCCTTCCGAGTATCAGCAAGGTCTTCGAGAAGGTGATCCATAGGGCCCTGTCTAAATGGGTTGAGGACAATAAAATCATCCCGGATAACCAATTCGGTTTCAGAGCGGGGCATGACACTATTCATGCCGCGTCGAAGCTTGTATCGGATGTCCAATGGAATAAATGCAAGAACCAATGCACGGGTGCCTGTCTGATTGACTTGGAAAAAGCCTTCGATACCGTATGGTTAGAAGGTCTTTATTACAAGCTCAGTCGGCTGGGCATAAGTAAACCACTGCTATATATGATTTTTGACATGTTAACAGGTAGAAAGTTCGTAGTGAAAATTGCCAACGTGACTTCTACCCAAACATTTGAAATCAAAAACGGACTGCAACAGGGTACGGTAAATTCGCCGATCCTTTTCAGCATTTACCTAAGCGATCTGCTAGTTTCTCTTCACCATTCAATAGCGTACGCAGACGACCTAATCGCGTACAGATCAGGTCCAACGATCGACGTCATTGTTACTCTTCTGCAGCGTGACTTCGAAAAAAATCAGCAGTATTGTGATGACTGGAAGTTGAGAATCAACTTCCAGAAATCAGAATCTATATTGTTCAGAACGCCTTTGTCTAGGGCCTCTCGGGACACTAGAAAAAACTGGCGCAGGTTCTTAATTTTAGGACCGGACGGGCGTCCACTGGCGAAACAAAGTGTGGTCGATCTTGGGATCGTGCTGGATCAGTATCTATATTTTGACAAACATGTAGATGCTGCTCTGGCAAGGGCCCGGGGCGCTTTCGCTCTGACAAGGTGGTTGTTTCATAGCAGCCAACTTGATTCTAGGGTGAAGGTAAGCTGCTTTATGGCCTTAATCAGGCCCATGGTTGCCTATGGATGTCCCGTCTGGTTCAATGTGAGAGCCAGCTTAATGGAAAGGATTCGGGTGTTTGAGAGACAATGTCTCAGGACGTGTCTGGGGCTACATAGGACACCCGAATCTGAGTACACGAAATTTTACCCGAACGAGGTCCTATACAATAGGGCCAGGATTGTACGGATAGATAATTTTTTGATCAAACTGATTCGAAGCCACGTTGCGAGAGCAATGACTTCGGTCAATAGCCTGATCTTCGGGGCTTACTACCCCAACGATTTATATCACGAGAGAGTGCGCCTTAATGGCTTTGTGCCGCCAGAAGCATTCCTCTATTTAGATAGATGTGGGCTGATCCAGGATAGATTGGCGGTACCGCTAATCTTCCAGGGTCGCAATTCCGTGGAACGGCGATTCCGCTACGAACCCGATGTCGCGCTCCGTGAGCCCGAGCGCCTTAGGTTCTGTAGATCGGTCTCACGCCGGGATCGAGGAGACGTAGTCCGACAGCATCAACGCTTTTGGTGGCTGGAGAGAGCTACGTCAGTGAACACTTCGAGAGCTTCAGCCTCCTCAAGGCATGGCCTGCCTAACACCAATGGCAGGCTTACATAGGCTAGGGTAGGGTAAGGTAGGGTAGGGTAGGGTAGGTAGTAGTAGCGTAGTATGTATTAAAAAAAAAAAAAAAAAAAAAAAAAAAAAAAAAAAAAAAAAAAAAAAAAAAAAAAAAAAAGATATATATATTAAATATATATTATGTATATAATTTATATATATATATTTTAGTTAAGGTAGAATAAGTTAGGTTTAGTTACATTAAGGTAGGCTTACGTTTTATATATAATACAAAAAATGATCATATGCTAAGTTTTTAATAAAAAACATTTTTCTTAGCTTAAGCTAGATATAGTAATGTTAGTGGTAAGTTGATATAGTAGTCGAAAGACATAGACTTAAGTTGTTACGTCTATTTTAGAGTGTCCGCCTAGGGCCAGTAAGATATCTAGATTGTTAAGATAGTTAAGCTAGTTTTTAAGCATTTTTGTCTAGGGTAGGATAGATCTAAGAAATTATGAATAAAAATGAATTAAAAACTAAAAAAAAAAAACTTGAAACAATTTGAAAAGTACGCTGCGCTGCTCAATTCTTTCCTAATCCAGGATCTTTAAGGGATACTGCATACTATACTAAGCCCAGCGGATGCGATTATATGCGGTCCACTCGGGTCACCTGCTCATGGATCAGCTACTGAGGTTGACCGATTTACTCTTGGATGGCGAGAATGATCGAGTATTTCGCCCTCCGGTGCCTCAGTAACAGCTTTGGGAACGTCATAGACTTGGCATTCTGCTTACGAGCCAGATTTACTTTCTTTATAACTTGAACTTAATACATCCCCGATAGTCCTCGGTCCACGACTTTGTCTTGAGTCAGGTCGCATTCCTCGTTTTTGTAGTTATTTGCACACTTAACGCATCGTGGCTGCATCTCGCAGTTCAATGCAGCATTGATATTGAACATTTGACAGCGGATACATTCTAAAATGTTCCCGTGCCTTGTTAATTTCTCAAAGTCTACAAACTGGAATGCTAAGGAAGTGATGGTTTTAAACCTCTCCAGTCTGCTATTGGAGTGAGTTGAACCAGGAAGCTTCTCCCGTTTGATCATAATTTTGTGAGGATATGCAAGTGCATAATCTTCGATATTTGGTTTGAACAGTTTTTCGCAAAATTTTTCAACGATGTCATTTAAACCTTCTTCAAGCATATGAAGATTGCCTTAAATAGTTTCGTCTACAGAAAGTTTTTTCTTCGCACGAGTTTCTTGGCAATGCTCCATGTTTTCATTAAATGATTTTTACCATCTCCCGATTCTATTTCTATCCAAAAATATGACTCAATAAGAGTTTTGATCCAAGAACCCGACTGACACACGATAGACATCCCCATTTACATCTTGTAATGGATTTCATACAAAAGTTCGAAATTAAATTATCCGCCGCAGCCTCGAGCGAAGGAAACTCGTAAACCTTTACATTAACCTCCCGACAGACGAGCTACTCGTTGACTTGTTGAGAGATGAATTTTAACGCTCGAACTCACCCTTGAATGCATACTAATGAGATACCTTACCAAATTCGCATCTCAAGTAATAGACTTATTTCTTACCATCGTTTTCTTCTTTTTGTTTTTCAGAAGTGCCAAAAGTTAGAGAGGGCAAAGGACTTTGATCCTGTGAATTTTCAATTCTTCATCGGTTCCGCAGAAATTCATCAAAATTTTCACACTAAGGATGGATACGAACACAGTGAGTCCACTGCCACCACCAGAAGCGCCATTAGCCATGATGGAGAATGAGAAGACGCCACCCGGTAGTCCATCCGCCAATGATATGCCGCCACCTCCTGATGAAAAGTAAGTACATTTACATTCTAGATCCATCTGCGTTGTATTGCATTCTCCTCTGACAGGATTCCGGTTCGCATTTTAGTTGATCCAATAGAGGGATGCAGGAGAATCTATATGCAAATGAATAACAAATCAACTTCAATATGTATCACAAATGTAGATTCATCTGTTGCATTGTTCAGTTCTATTGTGTCGTTTGAAGCAATATGTGGGGCACATGACAAGCCTCGATACGTGATTTGAAATCGGATGAGCAAGTCGATTACATTGGACTCTGATACAATTTATCTCGTAAATATTTGCGCATCTCGTAAATATGCGTGCCATGGATATGTTGACTTATGAATAAATTCTAAAATAATGCCCTTAAATGGGATAAAAGGGTTGCATGACAGGAACTGGTTCAGAAGCAGACTGGCAAATAAAATCAATTTCGAAAGAATTACGGTGTAATCGACTTGCATTACAAACTTCAGCCCCCATTGCCTATATTGTTCTCGTCATACAGAGCTGCAATGTTTGAAGCAGCCAAGAGAGTTTTGCCATAGTGAGTTTTACGCGAACATCTGGCGCCCTGACCGACAATGGACCAAATAGTAACTACAAACTTCATTTAAACTCAATTCAAGTATTGACAACGAAACGAAACAATAAATCCTCCCCCCAGCTCCGTACTCATAGGCAAGGTCAAAATCTTAATCTTTATAGACAGCTAATGGTCGACGAATAACATTGTGATTTTGGAAGACGTACGCGAATCGCAACTTTGATTTCGAATGTGGTTCATATATTTTACCTACTTGTTGGCGCATCCTACCATTTTGAACTTTTCTATTCTGTACGATACGTGCCTGAAAGTTCAAGTGGTTGATTGAGGGGCCAACCAAGGATAACGGCAGAACTAATGGTTCAGCTTCAAAGAACCTCACGTTGTTTAGGGATATTTTAAGTAGTGGTGTAGATTTTGATAGTGACGTAATGGTTAAGAACAGATTCGACTGGCTGTCGCTTCATTCGCAGGTGCCCTTTCCCTTAATTTTTTTTCTCACCTTTTAATACATGGCCACTAGCACAGCTAATATCTTTGCTTGTACGGCAAGCGCATAAAAGTCTAGTGAAAGAATCGAAAGTTATCGTGATTTATGAAAAATATAGCAATAGACTAATGTCCGAACTTGGACACGAAAATATCCATTTTTGATTACATCTGGATCGCACAACATGCGTATAACCTTCCGTGATAGTACGGTGAAGGGGATCATGCCACATCAGGCTCAAACAAATTTCAAAACGGACATATTGCTTTATAACTGTAGGCATTAAGCAAGCAGGTCGCTCGATCAGCAGAATGAAATTATTCCATATGAAACGTAGCTAAGCCTTTTTTTCCCAAAAGTATTTCAAGCATTTCTTGTTTCATTTGTTTTATATTCAACTCAGTTATTTCTAGAGCAAAAGCATTGAACACTATCGATCTACACTGCTTGATTTGGCTAGGTGGAAATTTGAGATCTTTTCCGGAACAACGTTCCGAATTAGGTCTTCTGACTTCAATCTCCACGGAGTTTCCACTGAATCTCAGATAAAATAAAAAAATCTGTTTGATTACTCAACCAACATCTGGTTTGTGATTTTCGGTTATTGGTTTTCATTGCGGTGTCCATAGAATTACTCACGTAAATATTAGTACATCTTGCCTAGAGTTCTTTTTGTCCGAGGTAAACTTTTGTCGAAATCTCTTGAATTATCTTATAGGCCGTAGCTTTGGTGTTTATTTGCTCAACATCAAGTTCTTGGATGCAAATAACCTTAACTAAGACGAACTCACTGTCACAGCCTCCTATTTTATTTTATTTTTCCGAACGCCTGAGGGTCCAGGAACCTAATTAGGTAAAAGAGGTTTTGGAAGATTAGGTTCTCTTAAGTCTACTAAAGGGTCCGCCAAATAATTTTTTTTCTTTTGAAAATGCTATAAAAAAAACTACTGAATATTTTCTCAAGTTTCTTTTTTTATTTGAAAGTACAATCCTTCCGGTTAATAATGGAAAATAATTTTATTCAAATGGCTGCCTCGGCTGGCCATGCAGTAGCCTACACGATCGGTCCAATTTTTAAGCACATTATCGATTGTGTGCAGCTGTATTTCACCAATGGCTTCACGAATATTGTCCTTTAAAGCGTCAATTGTCTCTGGCTTGTCGGCGTAACACTTATCTTTGACGGCACCCCACAAATAATAGTCCAACGGTGTCAAATCGCAGCTCCGAGGTGGCCAAACGACATCAGCTCTGCGGCTGATAATGCGATCTTCAAAAACAGGGCGCAAAACATCGAGTGTAGCTTCGGCTGTGTGGCACGTAGCGCCGTCCTGTTGTAACCAAATGTTGCCAATATCCTCCTCTTCAATTTTTGTGAACAAAAATTCGTTCAACATGGCCCGATAACGATCGCCATTGACTGTAACGGCCACTCCTTGCTCATTTTCGAAGAAAAATGGCCCAATTATGCCACTGGACCAAAATCCGCACCAAACAGTGGCTCGTTTTGAGTGCACCGGCTTTTCAATGTATGCGTGCGGGTTTTCTGTGCCCCAAATGCGACAATTTTGCTTGTTTACATACCCGCCAAGATCAAAATGAGCTTCATCTGAAAAGATGATTTTTTTGGCAAAATCGGCATCTTCTGTTTCAAAGTAATGTCGCAATATTTCCCAGCGTTGTTCAAGCGTATACACAACCATATTCGTTCAGCGGAAGGATAAAACTAATTATCTGTCAAATCAGACATGAGCTAAGTGTTACCATTCACGAAATAAGCACTACTTGAAAAAAAAAACGTTAGATGGCGGACCCTGTATAACAGATATCCTACGCAATGGTGGAATTCAACTTTACAGGGAAAACAATTGTAAATTTTCTCAAATTGCCTATGATTCAACCGGCAGCAAATGTGTCTTATTTCAATTCAATATAACTTTGCTATTTAGGATCGCTGAATGCAGTGAGCACTATGATAGGTGGAGGATTAAACAATATGCATATATAGCTCTAGAATCAACCTCGACTATCCCCCGCTTATGACATCTCACTAGTCCGACAGTTTTCTGGACAAGAATAAGCTTAAACCACAACTGAACATTTATAACAATATTAAGGAAACTACGGAATTATTAATTCGTAAGTCAGCAAAGAGTATTGCTTTTCCAGATTTTTGATGCCTTATCGAACATAAATTTATTTCTTTCCATCCTGCTACACATATTTAACCTATTATCATGCATTTCGCTAAAGCCACGTTTCCCAAATAACTTGTTTAAGGACTTTGAATGCTCCTAATTGGCGTGGATTACATGTCCATCGTACAAAATCTTCCTGAGCTGGATATGATTACCATAGTTTCGGACACATTACCGCACACGATTACCTTTGACAAAAGATTTGAGATATTGATCCTAAACCGCACAGATTGAGAAAGCGGTGATCTCTTGCTAAATGTCAAAGTCCTGCGGTGGTACACAGATGGATTCCGATGTTGGCGCTGGCATCTTTGGACCGAATCGGAAGATATCGACTATGGGTCTATGTCTAGAAGTAAATGAAGAGAGACCCAAATATACGGTCACTGAACGACTTGGATCCATCCAAACCTCGCACGTGACCTGCACTCGATGAACGCCTTGAGAAAGTGGATGAATTCAAATATCTGTGTACCATATTCAAAAACTCAAGGAAGTCTATTCAAGCCCCAAGCATTTTCCAAGTAATTAAATCGAGAAGACTAAGATGGGCAGGACACGTAGAACTAATAGACGCGCCGTAGATGGGAGGACTAAAAGCATGGATTTAGAATAGACGGAACAGAACAGCGAAACACGGAAGGAACACACTAGTGCCAAGGTTCGGCGAACGGTGGTCAACGAGTCTCTGAACTTCCGAGTTCCAAATGATCGCTAATAATAATATTTATAATAATACATTTTCCTCTGCGCATAACGTAAGATTTATAACGAGGGCCTTCGTGGACAAGTCGACGAATTTGGTCCTACGAAACATTGAGGTCCCTCCCAATAGCTGTCGTTAACTTCGAAGGGCTATCGTCAATGATCCTTTATATTTGGTGAATAAATTTCGTAGTTCTAATAGTGTCTGAACGTTCCCCATGTTTTTGTACGCTTTGCAACTGATTCTGTATGTTATGCTTCCAATTCACGGATAACTTTAAGTACGAACGATCGCGCGCAATTCAGAAAGTTGGATATTTCTAAATCAGTGTGTTTCGAACATATAGCGACGATAACAGCATGTTTTTTTATTTCTTGCAATAAGAAACATAAACAAAAATAAGATGGGATCAGCTCGTCGGGAGCCAAGATACAAATCCAGGTATACTTCCTTCAAAACTTGTACCTGGATCTGTCCAGAAGGACAGACAGGAAAGCCTTTGCATAAGTCTTCCCGACCACAGCTCTGTAAGGTAGAAACACCTTGAGAAATAAATACCGCTGATTTGGATATCTTCAAATACCAAACGCACCCTCTACATAAGTTAGAGTAGATTAGAATTTAAAGTGAGATAATGTAATGTATTTAATTAAGGTATCTATTTTAGTTAATTTAATTTGGTGGGGGCAATATCCCCATTCAAGCTACATACTTAATTTAACTAACAATCTACGAAACTAAGAAAGAGGGCGATTGAGACGGAGTTTTAGGCAAGTGCTGATGTTGAAGTCGAAACAGTTTTTCGTATGTGTATGATGGTAAGGAAACCGCACTTGAGGGGCTTTTTCGAGAATAGGGCGAACAAAGGTTATATAGAGACCGAGTGACGTAGAGATTTGAAAACTTTGTAGACCATCGTTTTGGCTTTAAGAATTCTATCGCTTATATGTTCAAGGAAACGGAGTTCCTGGTCGCATAATACGCCAGGACTGCGGATCACCTGAATGGTAGAAAGGGAAGGATATGTTGAAAATTACAGATTGACACTTGGAAATGTTAAAGTCGAGGCTTGTTCCGTCTGTTTCTCAAAGAACGGAGCCTGCGATTATACCAAGAGAAAAAGGTACATAAAGGGAGAAGAGAGTTGTGAAAGAATGAGAGAAGAAGGGACGGGTGGTAGCTTTCGAAGGTTGATAGGGACAGTGGACAAGCTGAAACTGAGGAGTTAAATGGGTTAGTTGTGAAAATGAGGTGTAGTTGTCTGCCCATGTATTTTGGACCTGGTTAAGGTTGGTCGCGATCTGAGAAAAGACATTTTTTGGCTGCTGTGGGATTAGAGGCAACAGGCAACGTAAAACGATTGGCCGTCTGGAGAGATCCATTTAAGATGAGGAAGGTTGAAGTCACCGAAGTCTAGGATTTACGTATCTAAGAGATACGTTAACCAGTAAAGTAGAGTCAATTAATGAACAGGTTTTATACTATTTTATTGTAGTTTTAAAGGATTTATTAGAGATAGCGTTATTAGTACTTTACGTATCCGAACATGCATTAAGGCTATGTTATCTGGTTGCAGCTTGTAGTATGTATCCGTTTGTCAATGTATAAATAACTTTTTTTTTTTATCTGCGAATACATATGTATATCGAAATACGTGTCAACCAATTTTACTGTATTTCTCTAATTCGAAGAAAAGTGCTGCTGAAAGTCATCGGTTGCTATTATAACTTACGGTGATCATACTTCATCGATTTCGACCTGTCGCTTTAAAAGTGGTTATTTTGACACAGCCAAAAAAGTTTGAAGATGAAGAGTCGAAAGCAATACTCGATGAATTTCCAGAATCGCTAAATGTTGACCAAGCAACAATTTCCAGACGATTGAAGGAAATGGGAATGATTTAAAAGCAAGAGAATTGGCTAGCATACGAGTTAAAGCCGAGAGATGTCGAAAGGCGATTTTGCATGTCCGAAATTCTGTTTAATCGCCATAAAAAAATTCTATTTTGCATCGCATATTACTGGCGACGAAAAGTGGATCTATTATGATAATCCTAAGCGCGGTAAATCATATGTCAAACCCGGTCTGCCAAGGTAATGCTGTGTATTTGATGGAGTCAGAAGGGATTGGTTTATTATGAGCTGAGAAGTGATTAAACAATCGATGGACCTTTTTACCGACAACAATTGATGTGTTTGCAACAAGCAATAAGGAAAAAGAAACCCCATAATAGGAGACTAGGCATGACAAATTGATTTTCAAAAAGTGAGGAGTTTTTTTCGGCCGGAGTTCATGAATTGCCATAAAGATGGAAAAAGTCATAGCTAGCGATGAGCAACAAACAGATTACGCATCCCCCATCTGAGCTAATTTCCGTATTGTTTTGTGAGTCCGGAAAGATAATTTTTAGTTGTGTTTTGTTAGTGATTATTTAGTCAAATTTATTGAACACAGGCTGTTTGCCACAGTTCTAAAGATAATCGATTCCATAAGTTGACATCAGAGTTTTATTGCCTTGCTAAACTTGCGATAAACTGCGTTGTTTTTTATTGGCTACACTCATATTTTCCATTTATTGTTTAAGCGCTAATTTAATTTTATTTCCTTCACTTTTATCACATTTTTATTTTCTGTTTTTGTTTCTTTTTTGTTTTTTTATTTTAGTTGCGAAGATAACATCTCTACAAAAAGGATTGTAAAGAGAAAAGGGTACGTACATTTTAAGTCCCTAACTACCCGTTTGTGTCTATGTATTTGTTGTATATAGTATCTCTCCCTCTTTTGTAGATGCTAAGTTGAATGTTAAATTTAGCAAGATCTCCAGTTAAACCCTTGGCAAGCAACAAATTGCGGGCATCCCATGACTAATTCCAATCACATTACCATTCGCGCCACCCAGCTGCCATTAAATTTGCACACAAATCATCCCGACACACACTCGTACCCAAGTGTGTATATGCAGTTGCTAACCGCGGCAGGGAATTAAGCGAAATCCGCATCATCCAATATTTGCAGTATGACCAGCCATTGAGGTATCACGCATCCGTGCGGCATACCTCTCGTTCCCGGTGCGGATACTCACGAGTGGCCTCGATGCTTTTTCCGCTGCATCCCGTTTATGCAAATCTGCAACACATTTTCAAGCCATTGACAAAGCACCAGGCCGCTGGGAAAGCCAAGCAAACAAATTCGTTTAAATGCAATCATATTTTCTATTTACTCGCGACAAGGCGGCAGGAAAGCCTGCACTATCTAGCGTCTGCGTTTATGTATAGGTACTTGGGTTGCAGCGGAAGATGCGTTTGACTTTGTGAATGTGAATTGATTTGCGGGGGCACCGTCCACCACCTCGAAAAGTACTAGAGCGAATTGCGAGCATTTCGTGCGGGTGTGAAGCGTTTTTGGGGTAATCTACGTTGATTGGATGATGGGTGAGTCGCTTCACAGTAGTTCAGGGTGGCTTAAAGGAATTCAAATAAATTAAATTTCACGATACATGTTCATACGCATGATGTGAAAAGAGAGTGCGTGGGAGTGTGGTTGTGGCTTTTGCGAACGAAATGGAAGGCGGATTCAGGTCAAGGAAGTGCACGCTTTGGAGTGCTCGAGTGCTCGAGAGTGGGTGCCGGAGTAGTGCCGATTTTCTGTCAGAGCTAAGTGATTAAGTGCAGCTATTTCGTTCTTGAGAAACCCTTCAACAAACTGAATATATATGAGCGTGCACAATGGAAAAAGTTTAGTTAATTTGAGTAATTTCCATCATTACTCAAGCGGAATGGGTCTTTCATTACCACGTGGAATGAGTCTTTGTGAACAAATTTTCAGATTTTTTGCAAGTAGAAGGGATGCTATGAAGTGCATGCGACGGTTTAAAAATTGTGTTGTGTGTGAACCGATGCAGCTGCATCAGTTTGCGGATGTGCTGTGAACTCTCAGTTTTAAATTAAGCCTTTAAAAATAATATAAACAAATCATTTATGGTTTATAATGGTTTTCAAGAGTTAAAGTTACACTCAACTATTTCAACTAATTAGAACTACTTGGTTGGTCCTATCCTGGCACTCTGACTTACTTACAACCTTTTTTAAATCTCTCTTTGTCTTCAACATGTAATACTAATAATTAAAGTTCAACTCGTGTGAAGCTTGCTGGTGATCCTTTACTTTATCTCCCATAATTAAAACAAAAACAAACAATGATATCAACTCTGCAGTGGCTCCAACGATTAATAAATGAATGTCATTTCATACTATTTTTCTTTATTATTGAACAGTTACTAAAAATAGAAAGGGAAATCATTAAAACGGGTGCAGTACTAAAAAACAAAACAACACAAATATTATTCAACGAATAAATGAACGTCTTAGCTCCAAGCGCCTCGCACACCTAGCACAAGAGAAGTCGTTCTAACTTCAAAAACTATTTTTAATCCTAGTCTAAGCACCGTAACATCTATCCAGTAATCGCTCAGGTCACCCAATACACGCACTAAAACTTCCGCAGCACTCCTCAATACCCAATAACTGTCTCACGACATTCCTGCCCTAAAACTGAAAATAATCTGTGTCCCAATATCAGAAACAGTGAGTTATACACATCAGATTTTACCATCGTGCTGATGGCCACGATAATATTTCCGATCCGGACGGTCGCGGAGTCCTCATAGCAATTCACAATCACTTATCCTTCAAATGGTCCGGTCAGTTTGAGTTTACAAGCACTTTAATAACTTTCCCGAAACGAAAGCTCTATCCATTGTTATCGACTTCAGAGATTTAGTATTTGATATCGCCGCCAATGGGGTCATCATCTGCGACAATTCCAACCTTCCATACTTGAAAAGGGGTAAACTCGATGATGGGGCTTACTTTGTCGCCATTAACACCTCGTGTACGCGACTTTGGTCTCTTCAGCAGTCTCTTCACCATCCTTAACTCCGAAAAATTTCCAACAAGCACACTTTGCAAAACTAAATAACCTGCTCAGTAATATTAACTTTTTCTTCTAAACACACGTATGTCCTTAGATGATACTCTTGCTCTATTCTACGCCAAAGTCATCAGTTGTTTCATCCTAACCGTCACCTACTCCTCAAAAAAGAATTGCACCTCATCTCTACGCTCTACGCATCACTACTCTGGAAATAAACGGTGGCAGGCCTAGCTTACACCGGCTCTGCTTCCGACCTTTCTACTTACCTGCAGTCTTATCTGGAATTCGCACAACTATGCTATTCTTTCTACCTCCGATCTGGACCTCCTCTCTTATCACCATCCCCAAGAGCTTCTACAGCAAAAATCCATACTTATCGATATTTCCTCCAATGATCCGAAAACCAATGAACGAAAAAGAATCTTTGGCCTAGCGACACTAGGCTTTGATTCTGGATTCTGGAGAGCTGGGCAGTGGCAAAGCAGATGTTGGATCGTCACAGTTTCTTCCTCATCGCCGCAGCTCCGGCAGAGATCGCTGGATCCCGAGTCCCATTTCCGGGCATTGCTCCAATGGGACAGTGTTCTGTGATCACTCCGATGAGCATACGGATCGAGTTACGGTCCAGCGCCAGGAGCTTCTTTGTTTTTCCGACATTGAGCTCTGGCCACGATGACCTTGTCGTGTAGCTGTCATTTCTTGTAAGCCAAGACGAGTTGGCCTCTTTGATGATTGTGTCGTTTATGATCCGGTATAATGCGCTGATCGGTGGTTGCAATGACCCATTTCAGACCCTTGCCTGGCCAATTCGTCTGCTCTTTCGTTCCCTGCGATTGAGCTGTGGCCCGGGACCCAGGAGAGTTTAACTTTGTGGTGCCTGATGGACTGCAGTGAGTCGCGACATTTCTTGACAGCATTTGATCTCATTATACAGGATTCTATTGACTTCAGTGCAGCCTGGCTGTCTACGAAGATAGTGATATCAGATGGTGGGATATCGGCTACCTGTAGGTGTTTGGCTGCTTTCTCTATTGCCAGGATTTCTGCTTGGAACACGCTGCACAGATCAGGGAGTCTGAATGATTCCTGTTTGTGGAGGGTATCAGAGTAGAACCCGACCCCAGTGCCTGTGTCCATTTTCGATCCGTCGGTGAAGAGGGTGATCTCATGGTCGTTGATTACGGCGTTTGATAGCCACTCTTCTCTGTCGGGGAAAAGGATAGGTATACTGAGAGGGAAGTCATTTTAGGGGGAAATATAGTCGGTCGTAGCTGCGAGGCTACTAAAACCATGTTTCCTTCCCAGGTCGTCTATTATTCTGAGTATGGCTGCATGTCCATAGTTGGCTTGCTTCCACAGAGGGGACTCCCTTAGTCTGAGAGCGCTCTTTGCAGCGCAGCCTTTTATGAATAGATCCAGGGGGAGGAGATGAAAATCATGTCCAACCCTGCTTGCGGCGTGCTTCTCATGGCTCCCGTTGTACTTTGTTGCGCATGTTCATATAGCTTTTTGTGCTGCTAGCAGTCCACCAGACTAGGGCCCCATAAGTTAAAATGGGTCTGATGATTGCTGTGTACATCCAATGAATGATGTACGGTTGCAAGCCCCATCTTTTTCCGAAGGTCTTTTTGCATGCATAAAAAGCGTTCAATCCTTTTTTCATCCTTTCCTCCAGGTACCTTTTCCAGGAGAGCTTAGAGTCAAGATTGATGCCTAGATTTTTTGCTTCCGCTTTAAGTTTGAGTGGAGTGCCCTCTAACTTTGGGGAAGCAAATATCGGAATTTTCCTTTACCTGGTGAACAAGACCAGCTCGGTTTTCTGGGGGTTTATCTCAGACCGTTCTGTCTTGCCCACGAGGAGAGTTCTCTCAGCGCTGATTCCATTAGTTCACTGATAGTTGGTAGAAATTTACCTTTTATCAAGATAACCAGGTCGACCTATGATCTTTGTGTATTTCTCCATAAAGAATTTGAGGATTTTGTTTACTGTAAGAAGCCACAGTAGGGGGGAGAGAACTCCTCCTTGTGGTGTGCCTCTAGTTGTCACTTTCCTATAAGCTCTAAGTAAGTTTGGTTTTAAATGCGGTTCATGTGTTATTTACTTGTTGGCGCTGTCGTAGTAAGTAGGTCGATTGAATACCCGACCAGCACTGACAGGTAGACATTTTATATTAATATTTAATTTCCCCTTTTTTCGGAGGAAAATTAGGAGAAATTCTAGTGATATAGAAATTAGACAGAAGTAGAGCTTAGCATATGTCAAATCTGCTTCAAAAATGTTACACTTGATGCAGAAGTGGGATGGTCCTAAAGCCAAGTGTACTTAGCATGCTTAGTGACTTAGTTGCCCGCAATAATACCTGTCATATGATAATAAAGAAAAATGTGATTTCTTGCGGACGAGATATATAGCAACTGTATCTTATGTGCCTGAAAAGTCGTTGACGGAGGGCAAATCAAGGATGAAGACAGATCAGCGGGTTCAAGTCCGGAGAAATCGGGAAACAAAACTCAGTGAATTTAGTGTTCTTACTTTATTTCGGCAGATTCGCGAGAGTTCTCGCGACTTGTGAGTAGCCTGGCTTTCGCTACTCACAAGTGCTGTCTCCTTACTTCCACTAGCCACTAGGATAGCAATTATCGCGAATATATTTCCCTTCCAAGTGCGTACGCTAAGTTAGATGCTGTCGGAATTTGTTTAATTGCCTTACGAAGAACTTTGGTGTCATTTGTTCAACATTATCCAGTCATATTAGGTCTTGGATAGAAATATGCTTAATTAGAATGAAGTCACTGTCTCAGTCCGTACAAATTGTCTTTGTCCCCTCTTGTCCCTTTTGATCTTTTCGTACACCTAAATGCTCCAAGAACGATTAAGTGCTCATAAGTCTACTTCAGTAGATAACCCACGCTATGAGTGAGTTTAAAAAATACATTTTACAAGGAAAACAATCACACTGTTTCAAATTGCCTATGATACAACCTATTATAAATGTTACCAGACTAGGGGCTTCCCAAATCAGGTGCTTAGCAATTCGGTGTTTAGTGAGCACTATAATAGAAGGAGGTCCAAATAATGGATATGAACTCTCTCCAACTTACTTCAAATTTATTCATTCGCGACTATCCATCTCATGACGTCTCCCTGGTTCAACTGTTTTCTGCACGACAATTAGCCCGCATCACATTATAGATTATAGAGTCTTTCATTGGCGTCTGACACTTATCCTTTCGTGTGTTGAGCAGAGTGTGATATACAGCCTCGAAAACACATTTAAACCGATTTTAAAATTAATTAACAAGGCCGATAAAAAAATAATAATTAAGGCATTCGTACCTATTTAGAAAAAGGTGGGACAACAACTTAAATACTCATTTTGGAAGCTGTTAAATGGATCCGAAAATCATAAATACTGGAGCCACCAAGAAGGAATATCCATGAAGAATAAGCGAGGAAAAAATAGGGCTGAATTTTTATGATTAATCTTCGGAAAACTCAACTCGCTTGACGACAAACTGAGAGAATTCAATAACGAAAAATAGCTCACTATGACTAGGTTATTGGCTGGGCCCTTGGAAAGTCATAAAAATTATCATGGAACCGAATCGAGGAAATCCGCTGGTGGAGAAAACATAAGATAGACCATCTTAGACAGAAAGTAGCCCTTGCTGGAATAGCAATTTAGTTTCAAATTTGAGCATTCGATTATAGACCAAGTACATTTGAGAGTATCTTCTAGCTTCTCCCCTGATCGGGTTCCTAAAAGGACAATCGACAACCTAATTGAGTCTTTCTCACTTATCCTTGTATGCACTAGAGGGGGGCAAAGAGACGTTGTTGCTATGGACTTCAGCAAGGCGTTCGACAAAATCTTGCATCAAATTATACTTTTTAAATTCATTGTCATTGGTCAAGTATTAGCCCAAATACTCTCACTACCTCCATGTATCTAGTTTTACAAGTTATGTTTTTGCCTTGTTCTTAACGACAACCGATGGTTAAAATTTTTTTTTTGCACATTTTGGAATTTTTGTATCACCTAGACGGAATGATCCAAAAAGATAATCTTTCATTTCCAGTCCGCATAAATATCTAAGAAAAATTGTTTTTGCGTATATACCCACTAGTTAAGCGTAAAAAAATTATATAAATAGACCAAGATTCCCAACAGATATATTCTCCGCCGAACTTTCATACCAAACCGGATTGTAAACAGTAAAAAAGCGGGTTTATGGGCTAAATATTGAAATTTATATGAATCGGATTTCATAAGAACGTGCAAAACTGGTACTTGTATATAATTTAATTATACTGCTTGTGCAAATGCAGTTATTTACATTTTATAATGCTTTTTTTCAAAATTTCTTTCATCTTGCTTTTTCAAATAAGGGGACAATTATTGACATGTAAATAAATTAAAAGATGGATGTGTTAAGCCATTGCTCTTGCTGTCATACTCCATAGGAGGTGTTCGTATTAGCTGAATATCACATATATCAAAAATAACAACAATTATCAGTGGGCATTTTTCAGTGCCGCACCATGTCCCCATGTGACGAGATAAAGCATTTTTTTTAAACATATTCCAAGTCAACTTTCATTAGTATTCTTGATATCCTCATGTGTGTATTATGATTTAATTTTCTATTTTCCTGTAGTAATTCTGAAAGATCATTATCAGCCGCTATAATGTGAAGCAAATCTTTCATATACATATAGTGGGCCAATCGGCAACCCTTCGCAAAAGACAAGAACGTTTTTATCTTATTAATGCGAAAATAAAGGTGGTCTCGTCCATGGTGAATATTGTGAATATTTTTTATTAAATCCAAAAATTTTAAATTTAAGACATTTAATCTAATTCAAGAGATAATTAATACCTTCTTTGACACAATTTGCTTGAGCACTTAAAAAAATGTTGAATGTTCCACGACGCGACTGGTGTGTAGAGCGAATTATTGTGGGTTTGTGTATTCTAGAATTTGGACATCAGCCATGCAAGCTGTGAAAAACGTTATAACCAAGATAACGATATGATCAAGATTCAGTTAAGGTTTTCTTTATTTCACATACCAATTTACCAGGGTTCTTGCTCGGGCGCCAAATAATGTATTTAATTATAATTTTCCTTAAAAAAATTAAATTGTTTGTGCGGCATCACTGCCTTCCAAAATACAAGTGACAATACGAGGGTGGTCCGATAAGTACTTAGCCTACGAAAGAAAAACAAAAATTTTGGAGAAATGGCGATTTTTTTGTCAATATAGTCTCCTTTTAGCTCGACGCACTTGACCCAGCGATGCTCCAATTTCTTTAACACGTCTGAAAAATACGTTTTCTCCAGGTCCGCAAAGTAGGCCTCCGTGGCGGCGATGACCTCCTCATTCGACTGAAATTTCTGCCCGACGAGTGACTTTTTCAAGTTTGGAAACAAAAAGAAGTCGCACGGGGCCAAATC
This sequence comes from Merodon equestris, assembly GCA_958301585.1. Lineage (NCBI taxonomy): Eukaryota > Metazoa > Arthropoda > Insecta > Diptera > Syrphidae > Merodon > Merodon equestris. The sequence continues at coordinate 71,188,881 of OY284417.1, read as the reverse complement.
TGGAGAATACGGTGGATGGCGCAGCAGTTCGTAGCCCAATTCGACCAATTTGGCGGTGGCGAGGGCAGAGGTGTGAGCCGGTGCGTTATCATGGTAGAAGAGCACTTTTCTTCGCCAAGTGGGGCCGTTTTTTCTTCAATTCGGCATCGAATCGGCCCAATAATTTGGCATAGTACACCCCTGTGACCCTTTTGCCCTTCTCCAGGTAGTCGATGTGGATTCACACCTTGTGAATCCCAGAAAACGGTGGCCATCACCTTTCCGGCCGATGGGACAGTCTTCGCCTTCTTCGGAGCACGTTCGCCGGGTGAAGTCCGAAACAGTGGACTGTTCCTTGGTCTCTGGTGTGTACCAATGGATCCATGTTTCATCGACTGTCACGAAACGACGCAGAAACTCCTTCGGATTGCGCTTAAACAGCGTCAAACACTGCTCTGAAGTGGTCTCACGGTTGCGCTTGTTGTCCGGCGTGATCAAACGCGGCACCCATCGTGCCGGCAGCTTTCTCATGCCCAAAATTGCATGCGATCTTTTGAAATGCCTACTGTCTCAGCTATCTCGCGCACCTTCAATCGGCGGTCTGCCAATTCGAGATCGTGGATTTTTGTCACGTGTGTCAGGGGCACCTGGACGTGGCTCATCAAAAACCGACGTGCGACCACGTTGAAACTCGTTAAACCAATTTTTGATGGTCGCCATCGAAGGAGAAGAGTCACCGTACACAGCATCCAAACGCTCTTTGATTTCGCTGCGCGATTTCCCTTCCAAAAACAAGAATCGAATCACCGACCGATATTGCTCTTTTTCCATTTTTCTAAAATCCGCGGACACTCCCGCTTCTACACGCGGTCAAAACAAAGTAGTCCGATCCGGCTGAAATGTCGACAGTAGCCGTCTACTAGAATGTACTACACGATAGTAAATTGCTCTTGCGATACTGGCGCCATCTGGCGGTGAGGCTAAGTACTTATCGGACCATCCTCGTACAGAATAATGTTTCTAACTTCTCCCTGATTGGTGATTACTATTGCACTCCGTCTCACATTGAGTCGTGCTGGAGTGCACTGGTATACATTTCACTGGTTTACTGGATACACTATTGGAAGATGATAACTGTATGGTAATAGATGGGGAGAGCCGTCTGCAAAGTAGGTGCTGATTGGCTTGCGATGTGATTTACAACACTGAATTGAAAATGTAGATTAAAGGGATATGCCAGACAATAATCACGGATATTACGATAAATTTCGCGATTTCGAAGGCTTACAATTTTGTGTACATACTTTCTTGTTTCCTTAGGCGAATGGTGATGTTCGAAGAACATTTTCCAGGTCAATATCTATATTCGATTTTCTCAAAGCCACTTCTTATATAAAGGACGGTAAAATACAATTCCACTGACTTAATTATTACACACAATAATAGGAAGAATGGAAATAAAATTAAATCCATGCTAACGAATATAAGCGTCCACTGCTTGTTTCTTTTTTTTTTTTTTTGAGGCCACATATCAAAACAAGTCATTCTTCTCAACTGTTTTTTGGCAAAACGGGCATATACTCACCATGGCTGGTTCTGATAATTTCAAGCACTTGCTTCCTATGCGTCGATTGTTGTTGGTTTGTCAGACTAGACTAGCGTCTTTTAATATCTCGAAAGAAAATGATTAAGAGGTTCAAATCACAAGATCTTGGAGGCTAATTCAGACTAATATACGTATAAACTGATTGTTTTGTTTTACAAAACCACATCTCTTCCATGTTCAATTGGGGAACCAAAAAGTCATTGATCATGGCTCGATAGCGATTACAGTCGACCGTGGTACGCTGATTCCTTATTCTTGAAAACAAAAAAGTTCTATGACACCACTAGTCCAGAGACCGCATCAAACTGTATATTTTTTAGAATGTAACAGCATTTCGTTAATCTCACATGGATTATCTTTGCTCCAGATTGACAATTTTGATTATTGACCAGCCCATTGAACAAATGATTGATTTTGATGGAAACGATTATCATTCGGCTTCAATTCTTTAATGAGCCGGATATTGTAAACCCTAAATCTACCGGTCTCAAAAAGATTTCTAAAAGCAAAGTGGCTTCTTTATCCTGACATGTAGCATCTTTCTTGGCTCCGTGAGATTCACTGTATACCGAGTTTTCTACCTTACATCCTTAGCTTTAAAAAAAAATAACATTACTATATATTGCACTATCGAACTATTTTTCTAGTAAACATATGCTAGTAGCTATTATACCTAAATGTGAATCTTTGTCATAATTGGGATGGTCCCATTCTCTGGCCCCTTGGTATATTTGTTTTTTTTTTTTCCTGACATCAAGCCCAGTTCATGGTAAGTCTTAATCCATATTATGTTGCCAATGTAATATTTCCGTGATGACTACTCGAAAAAATCTTGGCATCCCCTTTATATCAATGGAAGATTGATGGACGTTTTTTTTCATCACAACATTCAACTCCGACATTCAGGAGTGGGGCTTGGTTGCTTGCTACAAGTACAAACTTTCCTATTGCATTTCGGAATCTGTAAGAAAGACACTGACAAATACCTTCATGTTTGTTCGACCCCAATTCATTTCCCCTTCCCACCCTTCGTAAAGACACAAGTCTTGTATGTCGACTGAAAGCAAATCATTGTCTTAATTCCAACACCACTCGTACACAAAAGTCCTCTTTCGATGTAACTTCCTTAAGCACGAAAAACCCTCGAGAGTCTGCCAATTGCCCATCCCACGACCGTCGCCCATTTTCCACATCGCTTATGTATTCTATGCACGCGGTTCAAATGCAGAGGTTCATCGCACTTATCGTAGCTGATTTCAAAAATCCGACTGGATAAAGGCAACCTACTTGCTCATACATCACTTGGCCCCGTGACCCAAAAGCCCGGGGATATACGTAAGCAGGAAAAAACTGGTAAAAGGAAAATCCTTCCACTACCGCTATCGCCATGAATCTAGTTTATGATTACACTTTGAACTGTATACGAGTATCTGAGTATCTGTGAATGTGAAATTGTATAAGCAGCACTCGAAGAAGTTTTCGGAATACCAAAGTGAAAAAGAGGTAAAACCCTTGATCGTAAAGTTACAGGACGGCGACCATGTTGAAGGCGAGAATGCGAGTGAGTGAAGGAAAAAAAAGCTTTTACTTCGTGGCATTTTCCTCCGTTTCTTCCTTTTTTGAGAAAGTGCTGTTTTATTGAATTAATTGAAGAAAGTTTAAGGACATAGAGCCTGTAGCGTTGCTTGCTTTCAGGGCAAAACATGCTCATAAATCGCTTGCTATTTGTTCGGGCCAGAGTGGAACAAAAACAATTAACTCGAGGACTTTCTTGGTTTTAGGTGTGGAAAACCACTCGAACAGGATGTGACTTGGGAGGAAATTGCTTTAAAGTGATGATTTTCAAACCGGAAAGTGCTTGAGAACATAAGCGAGAAGACCAATGAAGGTGTTAAGTGAGAATGGTTTGCCTATGTGTTCTTGGATGTTTTGCGGACTTGAAACCGGTCTTCTGTGGTTTTGTACGTACTTTTCAACTCCGATTTATATTTTCATGGAGATTACTGAGACATTTATGTTGATTTTTATGGATAAAGTAACATATGCACCAAATTTTGTGGACCACCCCCTTGTAACTTTTTTTCTAACGAATTTGAAACTAGGCATTCGTGGTCACCATCAATTCGGTTGTCACAGATCATTCTTGTTTCCTCATGTAAGATTTTCAGTCCTTTGCAAGCCTTCTTATTTTGGTATCGTCCATTTGGAATGGAATTCAATACTTTCAAGCTTTAAGACTCAACTGCCAACGCTGGATTTATTTTTTTCTTAATATAGGTTTGACATCCACTTTTAGGTCAGCGATGTCGGGCTATGTTGATACTTTTGGTACAAACTACTTGTCAATATGTCATGAATTGACTACTTTCTTTGTTGGAATTGTGCCAATCCCTAATACCTTCTGAAAGAGTAGGCAGGTACAGCCACACAATTGTGAAGTTTTTTTTGGGGGAAAATAGCCCTAACCTGAAAGTTACAAAGTTAGATCTCCTTATTCGGCTTACCTAACTTAATCTTACTTAAATTTAAAATTGGGATTAAGGAGGCCGATTGAGAAGCCCGAGTTGTAGGTATGTTGTACATTGGTGACACTTCACGACAATCGAAAGATAGGTTCATTGGAGCCAATTGTGGTTAGTAGGTATTTACGAGTAGATAGAAGAGAGCAGAATTTTATATATTACGAGGGTTAGTGTTGAAAAGGTTTGAGTTGTGGAGGGTGGTGCATACAATGATACCCGAAAGGAGTCGATGAATGATAAAGATGTCGGAGATTTTCCTTCGTACTCAACTTGATTAATTGAAGGTAGCCTTGATAGGGGGAAGAGAATTGACGGACACGAAGAGCAAAAAGTTGGTAATGAATACTTTCAATTCTAGAAATGTGAATATGTTGGTAAGGAGACCGCACTTAAAAGGCTAATTCAAGAACGGGGTATTGAATAAGGGAAGTGCCATGCCCCTTGAAAATGGTCTGGAAGATTTTGCTGTCGTCGATGACGAGTGAGATATAAAATGTTTAATAACCAATTTAATATGGTTAATAGTAGAATGAAACGAAGTGTTCGGCATGAAAATGCAGGAACACTATCAAAATGGTTTTCGATGTAAGAAAATATTCACTTCAATAAAATGGGTTCGACTTCCTTGCCATTTTCTAAGGCCGAGAGGACAATGGATATAACATAAGCCAGGTGATTGTAGGCCTGCAGTTGGAAAAGCCATGTTGTTTGGGAGAGATAAGACATTTGAAATGAAAGCTTTAGAATTTATACGGAATACTCTCGAGGAGGTATGTGAAGAAATATCGATGCATGTTTGCGAATGGACGGTAATAGATAGCATCGCTCTTATGACTTTTTTTTGTTTAGGGGTTATAAAAGAGGTTTTCTATCTATCTCCTAGAGGAAGAGACAAGTTGAAGGGTTCTGAGAGATTAAGAGGATCTTTTAGAAATAATGCAGGAAGACCATCGAGGCCCGGAAAGGAATTCATCATTAAGTTGATTCCATTTATTTTCTATGATCCAAATGGTCTCAGGGAGAAAGTTGATCATTGTCGAAACCGTCACTTTTGATCTACTTTCACTCTGAGCCGTTGAAATAAAAGTTCGAAATATAAGTACTGTGCAATTTTTGAATGTTTGCACCCAGTCCAAAAATCTAGTCGTCAATGTAATTTTATTAATTGGACAACAATTCTGCTGACTCTAAGGTAAATTTAAAAAAAAGAAATGATTGGCTGTGACGAAAAAGAATACCTCAAGAACCTCTTGGACATTATTCCGAGATCCTTAATTTTGTAGAACAAGTGGAAATCTGAAGGTGCTAAATATTCAGAATAAGGCAGGCGTACCATTTGTTTTCCCAACCAGACTCCTGAAGCTGTGTGCAACTGAGCCTAACTTTTTGAGGGGGTTCCTGATGGAACAGAACATACCTTCGATTAAATAGACCAGGCCGTTTCTGGTTTAGTGCCGATTTTAATATGCACAATAAACAATAGACTACGGTGCTAGTCTAGATATGAGGCAACAGCTCAAAATGAATTATTCCTTAAGCATACCATCATGGATTCAGTAATACCTTGAATAGGGAAAGTTGATCTCTGGGGTGTCATACCTGTCTGTCTTCTGAACTAGCTCACTGGTGGCGACGTCGAACCAATTTCCCCTTTTTGCTATTGAAAAAAAATATTCAAAGAATCTGTAAAACATTTTGTGTGCAAAATATAATTGGGTGTTTCAACGTACCTAAAATATTGACTGTGACATTTGGCGAAGGTTTTGTAAGCAAAACCTTCACTGAAGGCTGAGAAGATCATTATTACGACGATGCCCGCCCTGGACGCTCAAGCACGTTAACAACGGGTGAAAACGTTGGCGGTGAAGAAAATTGTTAAAAAATATTCGTAGAATCACATCAGAGAAATTGCTGAGGATATTGATATATTCACTGGTAAAGTGACTGTGTCAGCGAAGTTTGTTCCGAAATTACTAAATTTTGATCGAGCACTGTCGCTCAGGAGCTATTGAATGACGATCAATAATTGCTGGAAAGAGCTTATCACTGGCGACGAAATACGGATATATGGTTGCTATGTCGACACGACTGGAGATCACCGGTGTTGTAAGAGTAAGATCAAACAAAAAAATCTGGAGCATGCCCGCGTCACAAAAAAAAAAAAAAAAACGCAGGCCGAAAAACAATTGGTGCAAACAAATGCAAAAACATCAGCATTTGATTGGCCTCAGCGATGAAGTAATCCCAAACCGGGAAGCCTGCCGCTACTTTCTGAGGTCAAACCGGCGGACCCCACAAGCGGACCAGTAGGAATGCAGTCAAGTGGGAAGGTTATGGTCCTACACTTCTGACCATAACAACGCCGGAAAAAGGAAAAGAAGAAGAAGAAGATGGTTGCTATGTCGAAACAAAAGCCCAATTATCGCAATTGAAACGACCAGAAGGAGAAGGACGGGAAAAGCACGACAAGTTTGGTCAAATCTGTAAGTTTTGTTCACTGTTGTCTATAAAAACAGTGGCGCGGTTGATCATAAGTTCTTGCCGGAAGGTCGTGCGGTCAGTAAGGAATATTACCTTGAAGTAATGCACCGTTTGCGTGAAGCAATACGAAGAAAATTTCCGGATTTATAGAGAAAAAATTCATGGCTGTTGCATCACATTAATGCATCTGATCCCTCGTCGTTGTTTGTGCGTAATTTTTTTTCCCAAAAACCATATAGTAACTATGCCATAGTATTCATTGGACTTGACCCTTGCGGTTTCTTTTTCATTCCGAAACTGAACAACAAACAAACAAATAGAGCTGAGATGATCCCCTCAGGAGTCATGATTTCTCTGAAGAGGATACGCTGCTTAAGATGACAGAGGGCGCATAGTGTGTGCTCTGCAGTTTCCTCGTCCTCAAGACAGAGTCGACACTCGATTTCAGACGAGTGGTTAATTTTGTTAAGATGATATCTCAGATTACAGTGTCCTGAAAGGTAGCTCCTGATATCGACTCTATCATATTTATAGGCATTAATAGAGTGTTTGTCCAGGGACCGTATACAACTCTTCGTTTGTCGGAGTCCTAGTGTTGATACACATTTGTACCCGTTTTATCGCATTTTCCATGTCTTTCCGCAAGATTTCCATTGATAACTGTTCGCATCCCCTCCTTAAGAGCTGCGATTGTATGAGACTTGTTGGCATAAACCCGCGACTTCAAGTTACCCCATAGAAGACACTCTTTGTTTGGATTTGTCTAGGTTGTTAGAGCTATACTAATGTACGGATGCATTGTCTGGGGGCCGGCACTGTGCAGATCTAACTATTGCAAACTCCTAAGCAAAGTTCAAAGGATGGCGTGCATCGCGATAACAGGGGCATAACTGCAGCCTTCGAAACGATGCTTCACCTACTCCTCTTGAATCTCTCTGGCAAAAGAAATCGGCGCTGCAACTTAAGGAATCTGCTCACTGGAAGTTCTCCGAAATAGGGCACGCTGGTATTCTACGCCAAAGCAATGATATAAGTGAAGTCACGGTCTACTTAATTCCGACTCTTGACTTCAAGATTCTCTACAAAACAACAATTCCCAACCAACGACAATGGGAGTGGAATGAATTTTCAAAAAAGGCACTGCACTAGAAATATACACAGACGGGTCTAGTACAGGCATTGGTGTGGGTGCCGGTGTCTATGCACCGACCCTAAAAATCAGCCAATCCTTTAGACTACCGAACCACTGGCTCTTTGTGAAATCGATGAACAACAGAGACATCGTCATCTGCACAGATAGCCAAGCTGCAATAAAAGCACTCGAATCACCAATAATAAGATCAAAATTAGTCAGGCACTGCCACACGTCTTTAAATGAGATATCGAGCAGATGCGCTGTAACGTTATGCTGGGTACCTGGACATAGCGATATACCAGGTAACTGTGAAGCAGGCGAACTAGCAAAAATAGGCACCACACTGAAGCCCTCGACTGTTAAAGGAAAAATCCACCCACCAATGTAAACACAAAAATTTTAAATCTCCAAAAATGCACTATGCGAGACAAACCTGATCCAGGTATTGTCAACGTAAAACCACAAGCCTGCCTAAAATACGCAGGCAGATTATAAGCAGTCTAATCGGAGTCCTAACCAGACATTGCGCTTTGGGAAAACATGCCGCAAGATTAGGATTGCCAACTACTGCAGTAGGTGTCATGATGAGGAAGAGGAAGAGGAAGAATCTCCATCCTATCTCCTATGTATAGGTATTTGCCCTGCCCTAGCCGCCACAAGAATACGATTTCTTGGAGAATATATCTTCAACGAAGTAACGGATCTATCCCATATGGAGACCTACAAAATATCGAATTTTATTGAGCACTCAAAATGGTTCTAAGAGTAACGATGACCAAGCCGACACAAGTGGTGGCACAATGGACCGTTCTTGATTTAACACGTTGAACACCAAGCGCTTTTTTCTAGTTTTGTGGCTGGTACCACGGGCAAAACTGAAATTTTTGTGCCGATTCCAATTTTTTTTTAAATTCTTGGTGCATCTAGGTTTATTTTTTTTAAAAAACGCTGATTTATACCGACTTTGAGAAAGTACAATAGTATTCTTGAAATTGCATTTTTTCTGTGACACTCACATATGGGCAACCTGTACGTCAATTGAAAAAGTTGTCTGGTACCTGTCACCCACATATGGGTGTCACTTCGTTTGACCCTGTGGTCTGATAAAAAGTGCAGTGAACTCTCTCATAAGCGGGCACTGACGGTAACAATAAATGTCTACTTGTGGACAAGCATCGATGCATCTCAACCACAGCCGAGATACCCGATACCATGTAAGACTTACATTGGCTTGTCTGACCAAATGACGTCTTACTCGCCTTTCTTGCATCGTACAATCAACTGGTACAGACGTGTTGCACTAGAAATGTGGCTGGGGTCATGCACAGTAAACCCATTAGTTTTGTACAACAAATTGAACCCAAAAATGAGCATAACGGACTTCAAAGGAGCTTTAGCTATGGGACTTCTTTTCCCACCAGTACTAAGACCACCTCCTCATCACCCTACTGATCACAGACTGGTCAGACAACAAGAACCAGTGTCAAAAGTCCGCTGGGCCTGCACTAGATGTTACGAGCAAATGCGCCAATAGCATGATAGAAAATATTGTCAAGCACATGCTAAAAAAGTTCCCACAAAGTGTGAATTATGTGAAAATTTTTTATGCTTAGAATGCTTCAATGCATCTCACACATAATAACTCAAAACACAATATCTACTTCAAAGTATTCTTCTGAATTCTCTTCTTTATTTTTACAATGAATTTAATAATTTTATTAATTTTTTCAATGAATTAAATTAAATTTAATTTTAATAAAAAAAAATTCTGTAATAAAATCCCTTTTTTTTTATTTTCCCACCATCCCGGATTTCAGAACTAATAGTACTGAATTGCTCGGACGTTCAGCGACTATTCACTCCTTATACGAAATGCATTGAATTGACACTCATAAATGAATTTTATGTATATAAATGGAAGTACGTCGCGTCGCCCATATATGAGTGACATGTACCAGTTTTACACTAGAATGACACTCACATGTGAGTACATGAACCATGGCACTCATATGTGACACTCACATATGGTGTTCAATGTGTTAAGTGATCCCCACCGTTTTTACGGAGACAAGCCACCTAACCTAACCTAACCTAACCTTAGCTAGCCCCATAGAAAGAAATCTGGCAAGATTGTGCTTGCCATGCCAAATTGCCAAAACGGGAGATTACGCGACCAGGAAAAGCTACCTTCGCAATATTCATTGTGGCTTGTGCTGTGTGTGCGGCTGCACCGTCTTGTTGAAACAACATGTTCACCAAGCGCCGCTCATCCAATTCCGGCAGTAAGATTTATCATGGTCCTGTTGCATTCGCCAGTAATAGCGACCGTATTGCCGTTAGCGTTCTCAAAAAAATACGGCCCAAGAAAAGATTTTGTTTATTGACGTAACCGCTTAAGTGGAAATGTGCCTCGTCGCTCATGATGATTTTCGGCACAAAATCGTCCTCTTCGTTGTTGAGATTATGGATGGCTAGATACGCGACTGACGATCATCAGGCATTAACTAATGCACTTGTACGGCAACATATGTAAGTCATTCACTAAAATTCGCTGTAGAGTCCATCTAGTGATATCCAATTGCATGGCTCGTCGTCTAGTTGATGTTTCTTGGTTCTCAGCAACATTAGCAGTCACAGCCGCGATTTTCTCGGCCGAACGACCAGTCCGGTGGCGGCAATGCCCTGCATGGTCTCCTGTGGTTCTAGCCTGTTCGAGTCAAGCAGCTAAGCGCCGGAATGTTTGCCCAGTTGGCGCGACACGATTAGGAAATCGATGTCGAAATCTACTATTGATCAAAAAAATCGACACAATTACAATATTTCATGCTCTTGCGGAATATAGCGCTCCATTGCTTGTCTGTTTGTATGATTAACTTACGCCGCCATTTGTAAAAATTTAAACATCTTCCCATAGGGTGATTAATTTTGCACCACCTTGTATAAAGAAATAAATAAATATATTTTCGTATTAAATGTATTCAGATATGACCGCTGCCCGCATAGTATATTCACTTGCTTGTTAGCGACTTTCCGTCCTGAGATTTAATAGTTTGTCTAATTTTAGGAAACTTATTGAGCCACAATTTGCACAGTGAATCTGGAAAATATTTCCAATCAAATCAACTCCATCTAGATTTGGCATGAACCAAATATCATACATATCTGAATAGGCCTAACAGTCAGTTTATAATCATTACCCTAATAGCTAGATATTGTGAAGGTCGTCAAATCTCTCCTGCCGTATAGTAAGGCAATCTTTTTTTCGTTTTTGTACTTTCTCGCCATCTCACCGAGCACATTGAGCGAGCCCTTTTAGTTCTCAAGCATAGATAAGGGTGAATCATACAGCAGATAGAATGAGTGTCTCTTTTTTTCATATTGTGACTATGATGCAGTCTGTCGAGTCCTTAAAGCCAATAATCAAGAAGAGCATTCGAGATCATAGAGCTTGGAGACGTTTCATCTAACCCATCAGCCATGTTATTCTTTATTGTCATCTACGTAAAACCGAACAATTCAAACACAAAAAGCTTCACCGGCTCCGGCACAAAGGCAAAATAATTTAATTCAACTCCATCACATTAACATTAAAGACAAATCCCCAAAGGAAAAAAGAATAAAATGTATTTCTCTCTCCACTGCATCTATAGAAGCACATACAACTTCGTCCTAGAGTCGAGATAACGCCCTTAAAGTCGTTTTATTTCACATTCGCCCAAACAACCCACCTGACTCTCATTTCGGTTTCGTCTCGAAACCAGAGGAGGAATAAGTTGTGTTATAAAACCATTAAGCACCGCACAACCTCATTAAAAATATGTATCTTTTATCTAGATAGACAAGTGCGTGCATAAGTCATAGTCGGCCCCAAGCGTGCACCAATTCTCATTCGTTTAATTTCTTTGGGAAAAGAACCCTCAAATGTTCCGCATGAACTTGACAACCTTTTCGCCTAGTCGATCGACTAATAAAAGCGCGACGAAGTCCCTAATATTCATTTGATGATTAGACAACCTTTTATGCTGCTGCCACGGTTGTCTCTTTTTATATTTATGGAAAAGTATTTCGTCGACATGGGCACAGCGGTATTCTTAATGAATTATCTAAAGAAAACTCCCTCAGCACGCTATCAACTGTTGAATGTGTTGTCTATCAGTGTCTCTAACGTTCCACAAAAAACAAAAAATAAAAAATAAAGAAAATTAAGACACGATTAAGGTGGACGTTGAAACGAAAAATTGAAGAAGCAGATGAGATGTCGTGTCAACGATATCCTTAGCCCACTTCTTGGGGTAATTCCACCTCATGGTCGTTTCCGGTGAACTCAAGGGATCATAGTTGTGAAGTTTCAAATTTGCCTGATTAATTCGGCTAGCAGGTGGGCTTTGGTACGACGCCCTTTCGCTTGGTATCCATCCAACGAAGCACGCAACACACAATAGATGTTTAATGGATTCAAGGTTTTCGAGCTACGGGGAAGTGTGGATGTTTTTACGGCTGTTGCGAGGGTTTGAATTTGGGAAATTGTGTTTCTGGAACAAAACGTTAAATGTCAACAAGTAGTATGAAGTTGCGAGCTGTGTGATGGGGTTAGAAGTATACAACCATGGTCGGGGTACGATGAGACATTTTAGGGGTGCTGCCGAGTGGGAGTCAGCGTCAGAGTTTAAGTTGTGGGGAATTCTATATTTATAATTTAGATTGACTACAGGGGAGTGCGAGCGTAATTAAAGGGCGGTTCCCTTGTGGCTTTTTTCCTCTTGCCTTATTGCCGAGCAACAACTTAACGTTTGTGGCGTTGAGAATCACGTGCTTTCGTGGTGTGACAATTATACATATGTAAAGGAGTCAGTGGTGGATTATGAAATAATTTGATTTCACACCTTAGTTGTTGAAGGGTATTGATATACACACTTTTACCGAATTACCTAGTTGGAGTGTATGCACTCGAGGGCTTTTTCATGAGGTGGTGGCGTTAATAATTACTTTCATTCAATGAAGACTAGATTGAAATCCAATTATTGTCAAAGTGGTAAGGGTGTACATTTTAGTTTCTACGATGAGAGTAATATTTCAAACTTTAAATAAATGTTAATGAACTTGCAGACTCGCACCTGCAGAGACGCACTCAAGTATAGACAAATGAAAATTTTACTAATGAATTCGTAAGTACATATCGCGCCTAATTTAACATTGATTTTGAATTAGTATTCAAAACATTCTGACAGTAAAAGCGTGACACGAAAGTCTGTTGACACATATTTCCGTGTTGCATAAATTAAGAGTTAGTTTATGGAAAACTTTTTAAGTCGAACAACGCGCAACAGGTTATGAACTAATTGTTGTCCTTCTAATATTCAAATGATCCGTAGACAATGAACGAATGTGGTCTTTAAGACCGAAGTACCGGTGCAAACGAAAATTCTAGACATTTCACAGTGTTTTTGACGAAGTCGAATACGTTGCTATTCCAAGAAAGTGTTTTATCAATTCACATACCAAGGATGCAACGTTTTTCGGTTTCAACTACACAAGCGCCATTCATAGATAATGGCTGATTACTCAGGGTTCGCTCAAGTGGCAATGGACCACTCTATGGTTTATTGCTTACTTAGTTGTGTGGTCGAGATCGAAATTCAATGTGCCTAACATTACGTTGCCGTTCCAATTCTACGACCGAAGAGCAGGGACGTCAGTCTTGGAACGAATACGAAAAGCCGCGAGTACTGTCATCAGCAAAGGAGTGAATTGAATTCGAAGTCGCAGACAGTAGATCATTTATAAAAACGAAATAAAGCGTCGCTGACAGAATAGAGCCGTGGGGAACATTCGCATTTATTGTATTTGAAAAATATCAGACTTGAAACCATCCAAGACGCCTCGCATTTTTTCGAAGGTAATTTCTAATCCATAGAAAAAGAGATTCATCGATACAATAAGCATGCTTCTTCTTCTTTTCCTTTTTTTCCGGCGTCGTTATGGTCAGAAGTGTAGGACCATAACCCTCCCACTTAACTGCATTCCTACTGGTCCGCTTGTGGGGTCCGCCGATTTGACCTCAAGAAAGTAGCGGCAGGCTTCCCGGTTTGGGATTACTTCATCGCTGAGGCCAATCAAATGCTGGTGTTTTTGCATTTGTTTGCACCAATTGTTTTTCGGCCTGCCTTTTTTGCGTGTTGAAATTGGAACGTTGATTGATATCGCCTTTTGGACGGGGTTCAAAGGATCTCTCCTTTGAACATGGCAATACCAACTGAGTCGGTCGCGCTCTATCTTTCTTGTGATGGTTTCTTTTACGTGGAGGCTTCCTCGGATCTTTGAACTTCTAATTCTGTCACGCTTTGTTACTCCCGCTGTCATGCGAAGCATCTTCATCTCAGCTGCCGTTGATTTGCTCTCATACTTTTTGTGCATTGTCCAGCATTGTGAACCGTATGTGAGCGCCGGACGTACAAGTGAAGTGTAGAGCCTTCCTTTCAGCTTAGGGGGCATTTTTCGATCACAGAAGATGGCGGAGTTTTCCCGCCACTTCATCCACCCTACGCTTACGCGATGGTTGATGTCGTCATCACAAGTAGCTTCTCTATTAATCATAGATCCCAGATATTTAAACTTTTCACACTTGGGAAGCACTCTTCCATTCAAGTAAATGTCTGGAATAGGCTGATGAGGGTCAGAGAACGGGCAGCACAGATATTCTGTCTTGTTTGAACTAATACTGATCATCACTTATAATGGCTCCATCGTCAGCAAAGAATAGCTGGTGCACATTGGGGTCCGTCACTTTTCCTTCAAGCAAGCAATCAAGGGCTGCTATAAAGAGCAGCGGGCTGAGGACGCTCCCTTGGTGTACACCGACTTTGATTGCGAACTCTTCGGTGACTCCTGCGATGCATCTTACTCTTGTCGTTGCTCTCTTGTACATGTCCATGATCACTCGCATGTCTGGAACTCCTTTTTGTCTTAGCGCTACCCATAAATGATCTCTTGGTTGCCGGTCAAAGGCCTTCTCGAAGTCAACCAACACCATATGCTTTGTCCTTTGAAGAATCGCGATGCTTTTCCATCATGATCCTTATACTTTGGATTGCATCTGTTGTTGATTTACCCGAGACAAACCCGCACTGGTCATCAGATAGTCGTATTATTTTCCGCAGTCGGCTATCTAATACCCGTTCAACGATCTTCATGGTGTGCGACATCAGCTTGACAGAACGGTAGTTATCACAATTTCGCGTATCACCCTTTCCTTTGTGCAAAAGAAGAAAATAGCTTTCCCTCCATTGGGTCGCCATTGGGTCCACTGGCATAGTGTCGCCTCTCATAAGTTTGGAGATAAGAACCATGAGCCATCTAGACCCGATGTCTCCCATCTTTTTCCAGAACTCAGAGGGTATCCCGTCCGGCCCAACAGCTTTTCTTTTCTTGGAGTTTTTAACCGCGTACCGAACTTCTTCGACTGTGATGTCGGATATTTCGGCATGATTCGGGGCGGCTCTTGGAAAGTACACTCGGGGAAACTGTTCGTTCAGAAGTTCCTCGCAATACTGTCGCCATCTGTGGAGAATTTTTTCGTCTTCCACAAGGAGTTGGCCTTTAGCATTGTTAATAAACTTTGGGAAACGAATCCCCTGAGCATTTCTTCTTCTCTGGGCGGCTATCTTAAAGATATTTGCTCCTTTGTTCAAATTGCTTTGTCGAAGCTCCTGGGTAGCCTGGTTTCTGTCAGACGCGGAGACGATATTTCTTCCAACTCCTGATAGAGGCCTTCCATGCTTTTCGCTTTGAATTCGGCGCACTTTTTCTTTGCGATACCTTTGCAATATCTATATACCTTTTCACGGCGAGCTTTTTCCTCTCTATTAGTAGAAGAGCACCTTGACCAAGCTTGGAAAGCCATTTTCTGTTCGTGTATCACTGCTTTGGCTTCGTCTGTCCACCACCAGGTTTCTTTTGCGTGTTGGCAGGGGCCTTTAGATGTTCCGAGCAGTGAATTGGCTTTCTCCAGGCTAGATTGTCTTGTGCTCTGCACTCCTCATTACCGACCTCATCGATAATGGAAAAGAGGTAGTTTTTCATGTTGGTAATAAAAGCTTCGCCTTTTCCTTTATCCAGCTTATACCACTTGATTCTCTCAGACACCTTCGTTTGCTGCTTTGACTTCTTACTCGCCTCCATAAAAAAATCAGTCAGGAGGAGACGGTGTTGAGGGGCGATCGCGTCTCCCAGGCTCACTTTGCAATCTTGAACTCGTGGCTTCATGAAACTGGATAGCAAATGATAGTCTATTTGAGTTTCATTTCCGCCGCTGCTATAAGTGATCAGGTGCCAGCTTTGTTTGACGAACATGGTATTTAGCACTATAAGACCGCACGACTTGCACATGTTTAGGATATCTTCACCTGAAGAGTTCCTGGTGCCGTATCCCAGCCCTCCGTGGTAGTCTTCATAGTCTTCGGTTGTCTTCCCGACATGTCCGTTTAAATCTCCCCCAACAAACAAAAGCTCTTCCTTTGGGATGATTTTGACAAGGTTGTGGAAATCTAGCCAAAATGCATCTTTTTATTTTTGTTCGCATCCTACTTGAGGGGCATATGCGCTTACGATGTTCCACACCTCACCATGCATCACCAATTTGAGAGCCATCAAACGGTCACTGGACTTTGAAATGGTTAAGACGTTGCCAAGTAGCTCTGCCGCAAGGATGATGGCGATCCCGTTTTTTCCTTGTTCCAATCCATAGTAAAACATCTTGTAGGCTTTTGTTTTAACGTCCAAGAAACGTGCCCGATTACCGGTGTTTCGCCATTTCGTCTCTGGTACGCACAGGATGTCTACTCGCCTTCTAACCATCATTTATTCAAGCTCATAGCTGCGACCACTCATGCTTCCATACAATGCATACAATAAGCATGCTATTGCAACAAGAGGGTAAGATCTCAAACAATGTCAAATGCTTTAGAAATAACAAATGCTCTTTTTGATCTTATCTTAATATGCAGGGGTTTTGACAGGGGAGAAAACCATCAGACCCAGCGAATTTGTTGTCCTCAACTGTATGAGTGTGAAAGTAGATTTTTTCCCATAGAAAATTCGACGCTCTCATATGGCGGGGCCATAATACAATCTGAAAATGTTGAGTTGATTGGAATGTCATTGCAAATGAGCGTGTTGACTGAAGATAAAACAGAATTCTTTATGGTCTTTACGATCGACAAAATATTTTTGCTACCGTTGGGACATTGTAGCCTCAACCTTTAGTTAAAAGAGAATTTAACAAGTCGAATCAACGCATTATAGTAGTTTCTGACTGGTTCAAACTTATTCCAGTTTCATCAGAGGAAAACCTAGCTCTCTTAGTCTGGCAGCCCCTTTGTAGCTGGAGTCCTACTACGGATCTTTGGGTTCGAAGATCACATCAGCAGCGATCACAGCGTAATCGATCACATAATTTCACAATTTTGTTTTTTTTTAAATATTTATTTGAAATTTTAAGATTTTGTTTTACATTACATTTTGAAAATGATATTGATCAAGGGGGCACCATATAGGTTATTTTTCCCGCATTTTCAGTTTTATCGGCACGAGCTTCGGGTGTAAAGTTAAAGATCAGATTGGTATAAGCCGTAATGATTTCTAACCGAAAATCGTCTCTTTACTCAGAAGTACGTAAGAGTAGTTTAGTCGTAATTGACTGCAGACAGGAACTAATGGACCGTCTGCACTTTGGAAGTAAACATCCACAAGTCTTTCATCAAAATACATGCGGACACAAGCATGTAATGGCCAATTGCCTGTCATGCCGCCTTGCGCCTCTTGTGCCACATGTTGTTCCAGTCTATTCAAGGTTAAATGCCTAAGTGATTGACCACTTAAAGAAACAACGAATCATTCCATAAAAAAATTAGTCACGGGTGAATACCCTGATCGTCTTGTCGACGTATTTTCTGGCCAGAAGTAGATTTCTGTTAAAAAAGTGATGAGAAGGCATGTGCTTGACTTATTGTCCATTCTTTACAGAAGCCACATTAGATGTCAGTAACAAGTATGTGGCTAAAATCAGGCCTGTAACACCGGAGGATAGCACACGGTCTATCCTTAACAAGATTGCAAATAAAGCCGAAGCTTTTTCTTCAGCGTCTCTCCAGCCATCATGTTGTTTCGTTTGATGACGGATTTGTTTTTCTCCTCATTTGGTATCTGGCAGTGGGAATCAATGTCGACGTTTTATAGAATGCATTCTATTTTTTTCCCATCTCCACAAACTCATCTTATAAATCGACAGCGACACTTATTCCACAGGGATCAATCTTTTATATAAAAAGTTGCAGCATAGGCTATTGTAGGCAGAGCCCTCGCGGCCTTAATTATGATCCGAGTTTCATGAGACGCAAATAGGGACATAATGCGTCGTTGGCAATGAAAAATATATAATAAAAAATAAAATTAATGACGCATTTTAGGATTTGTCGGTCAAGGAACGCACTATACGACGTTGGTTTGAAAAGTTATGTTCGGGAGATTTCAGCCTCGAAAATGAAACATGAAGGAAGCCGGAAACGTTAGTTGACGACGATGTTTTAAGAGCAACGGTGGATGCGGACCCATCGAAATCGGTGCGGGAGATTGAACAAAGCATGGGAGTATCCCCAACGACAGTAAGTTGACACCTTTCTCTCAATAAAAAGGAACTCGATAATTGGGGTTACAAAAACTACGGCGCCTGAAAATCTGCGCATCGCTTAGATTAAGAAACCAAACTGAACCGTTTTTGCATTGAATAATCACCTGTGATGAAGATTGGATTCTGTATGATAGATCTTACGAAACCGAGCAGAGGTCATAAAAGCCTTTGAAGATTTCTCAAAAAGTCAGCACTTATACGAAAAAGGAATATTTGACCTTGTATCACGTTGGAAGAATCGCATCGGATCTTATTTCGAATGAATAAAAATTTACTGAAAAATAATATTTCTGTTGCTACAACCCAATAACTCCATTATGCCTCTCCCATAGAAGCCCACATCCCTACTGGCTTAAAACACTTAAAACAGGGACAGTCGTTTTACAAATTTTTAACCAGCAAAATCGTTTGCCACGGACAGAAAAAGGTGGTAATCATTTAGTGCCAGGTACGACACTTCAAAACCAAGCACTCGGAGTTACTTGGGAATCATTATTGATGTGCGTGGCCTGGCGTTGTCTTGATGGAACACAATTCTTCTTCTATGGGCTAAAGTTGTACGCTACTGCGTAATTGCTTTCTTCAGACGATCCATTTGTCTGAACTAAGAGCTTTGCCGTAGGAAAGCAGTTAATAGATTCCCTGCCAATCCCACCAAATATACAGCAAAATCCTCCTGGCTATCAATCCTGGCTTGGCAACCATTTACAAAGGATCACCACGACACCGTTTTCGCTTGAAGTCCACTCCGCTTTTCATCAGCAGTCACCACGCACTTCAGAAACGGCTCGGTTTTTTTTGCGATTAAGCAGAGATTCGCAGATAGAAATTCGGTCCATAAAGTTTTTTTGCGCTAACTGGTGCTACTATCCATACATCGAGCATTTTGTATCCAGTCAAATGGTTCTAAATAATTTATAATTATACACTTTCGCGGTCACCTGGTTTCATATAAAAAATACAAAAATGTTTAAAAATCCGTATTTTTAACAGTTTTTTAGCTTTGAATTCTGACAAAAAATAATTTTCTACAAAAAAAAAAACCTGTACAGCTTTTTTTCATGCTCAACTTCTTCTAACTTCTAAGAACATACTTTTTTTTCAGCATTTAAAGCTTAAAAATATAATTTGGAATCCGTGATTCAGATTTTTTTAATATTTTTTATAAGAAATCCGCCGTGAAACGAACATTCAAAAAAAAGGAATCATGAAGATCGGTTGAATATTGAATTTTTTATCGCCGAAAAACCAAGTGGCTTAGGTCGTGGACAGTCGAAACAGTGGTAACATGACGACCCGCCTCGACAATTTCCATGGATTTATTGACATTTTCGACAGCTGGCTTTTCAGAAGGTGATGCATGGACGAAACCAAAACTGCGCTAACATTTTAAGCCACCCGGCTTGCGTTTTAGCCTATGTATATCGAAGAATAACTGTAAAATTTGCTCTAGTTTCTTGCTCGATCATTGACACGCATTCGAACAAAACTGAGTCAACTAATCACAAGACTATCAGAGAAGTCGTTTTAGCCATATGTAGTTGAAAGCCCATTTTTCCAACGCCATTTAGTGTTCATCCCATAGGCCATATACAACGCAAGATAGAGCTTACTAAAATCACATGTTGGTAAAATAACAGATTTCTTTTTACTATACCTAATAAAGGCTTACAAGACCCAGGCCGTCTTTTTTACTAGAAAAAGAAAAGTCTTATCTACTAAGCCACAAATATATTTATTTGTTATTACATACTACATATATTCATATATATATATGAGGTAGAAAGATCCTGGAATAGGGGGTCTCTTTCCGAAATATTCCACCACAATTAATCAGTGTCCCAAAAAACGGATGCCATAACCTTACCCACCGAAATTGACACTCTGGCATCGGCGAGGAATCGATTTTCGTCTGATTAGTTTTTTGGTTTTTAACCAATTGTTTATTCTTCTTATTCCATTCTTATTTACTAGATAAAAATGTTTAAATCTAACGTAAAAATATCTTAATATTTAATGTGTTTTCGGGCGCTCTAAGTCTAATTATATCTGTTAATCAATAAAGTCTTTCGGCTTATTTTATATATACATTTTAAAATTGGCCTTTCTAGGAAAATATATGAACAACCGAGGTTCATGCTTTCATTTTTTGCTTAACCTACCTTAAGCTACTTAAGGGGGATAGCCACTGTGACGGCCCCAAAAATGAGTGATTTTCAAGCATTTTTTTGACCGAGTAAATGAAGGGATTTTTGGATCGGGTTTTTTTTTTTAATTTATTAAGTATACATCCAATAACGTTTACACAATTTTTTTTTAAAAAATATTGAATAGTTTCAACAATATAAACGATGCCGTAGAGCCTGAAAAAAAATTCCCCTTCCATGGTCGCATCGATTATTCGAAAGCCAGTAATCTTAAAAATCAAACAAAAATTTTATTATAATTTGTATGAATGTAGTTATCGTTGTACGTAGCCGTTTTTTTTTTTTTTTGATTTTTAACAAAATGGTGACCGTTTTTTTTTCAAACAGTTTAAAAAATAGTAAAAAAAAAAAATTCCAAATCGGCTACGCTTAACCTTAGCCACTACTAATATGAACAAAACGAAAAAATTTAAACATTGGTTAAGAATTGACCAAGTTATCGATGCGACCAGTTTATTCCGTGCAGGGACGGGTTAAGAATATCCCTGCAGCGATACCTCTCGCTTGTCGTAAAAGGCGACTAAAACAAAGGTAAACAAAAATCACATCTAGGCAATTTAGAAAACACCAAGGTGAGCCTAGGAACACATATACCACCATTAAACTGCCCCACAAGTGTACATGCAAATCAGTGGGCTGACACGACTGGAGATCACCGGTGTTGTAAGAGTAAGATCAAACAAAAAAATATGGAGCATGCCCGTGTCACAAAAAAAAAAGCAGGCCGAAAAACAATTGGTGCAAAATGCAAAAACACCAGCATTTGATTGGCCTCAGCGATGAAGTAATCCCAAACAGGGAAGCCTGCCGCTACTTTCTGAGGTCAAACCGGCGGACCCCACAAGCGGACCAGTAGGAATGCAGTAAAGTGGGAAGGTTATGGTCCTACACTTCTGACCATAACAACGCCGGAAAAAGGAAAAGAAGAAGATCGATGCGACCAGTTTGAAAAAAGTCGTTTCGAGAAAAACGCGTTTAAAGATTTTAGTCCATTTCTCTCGCAATGAAATCATAGAGTAACTGAACATCTGCCGAACTTCTAGGTACTTAAATTGATGAAAGGCACTATTGTATTTTAAAGCCTGCATAACAGAGATTTATATTACAAAAAGAAATTCGAAGAAAAGAGTCCACTACGTCACACAATGTTAAATACATTAGAGCAAGAGGCTGAAAGGCGTAACATTCTGATCCGAAAGTCAAGCGACAAACAGTCGGCCTACATGCTCTCACTAAAATCGCTGTAACTTAGTCAATTTTTGAAATTTTGACTCATTTAAGACAAAAGAAAAAAAAATTTTTTTTGACCCATCACCCTTAATTCTATTCTTAAATATAATCAGGTTGGCTAGCACTCGTGTGTTTCCTTCCGAGTGGTCAACTTCCTGATTGCGTCTTTCACTAGCTGGGCTTCGCTATCTCGTTCACTCTGCATGCCTGAGATCCCACAAAGGCTAACAGGCCTCACTCAGTTCCCAGGCTCATCTAAGCTTGATGATGCGCCCAGCCACGAAAAGATCTCCTTGCTAACCCTAATCTAACTTACAAACTAAGGAGTGAAGATGATCTCACCGGACTGACGCACCGCTCCGGGAAGCGTTTCAACCCGACAATCACCAATAATCGGCGTGCTGTTTAGCAACATCGAAGAGATCTTAGTCCCCCATTGCGGTATTAAAACGAATGAGATTATGAGCACTGTCAACATACCCGTCGCGGATGAACCGTTTGTCACTGGCGCCCCGATGGTGGTGCTAAATAATCTTTGCACTAATCTTTTCGAAATCAATATAGAGAAATTGTTCTGGGGGAATAAAGCCCTATCGGAGTGTGCTCTCATGGTCTTAGAGTAGTCAGCCCCGGAGATAAGGTTATTGCTGTTTGTCCTTGTGATGTGCGTTGGGATAATTTTCAAAAGAAAAGTGTCGATACTATTAGGGCTTGGTCCGTCGTATAGGGCGTTTGGTGTAAATATGAAAATGATCGATCCAGGCCTCGTCCCGAAGCGTTAAGCACGAAGCGTTACAGAAACGTTTCCTAATCTTCTTGGAACTTCTCGAGATTGTTCTGCCCAGCTTAAACCGTTTGGCCCAGTGTGCTAATATGGAATATGGAAGAGCAGTGTCCCTCATTGTTTTCACTAAGACGCTATGTATGTTGACAGACCTACATAATTTCGTTTTTCTCTAAAGGGATAGCCACCCTTCGAAGGTTCATATTCAAATGAATGTATCTCCTGGAAATTGTGGTATATTTAAATGATTATTGCGTATACCTAGTGGGTATATAAGCAAATAAGAAAAGTAGCGCAATCCATGTACCGTAACATTGGGTACATTTTTAGAATGTGGCCCTATTTCACGAATAACGCTGTTTCCCTATTCCCTATTTCCTTAAACGTTACAGGAATGCATGTAGAAAATCCATTTTTAATGAATTTGAAACGGTGTCAAATCACACAGAAGAAACAAAATCAACTAGATGGTTGACTGTACGATAATTGAACTTAGTGCGCAAAAGATCTATAGTTTTATGGGCTTTTTTATCGTATCATATATTTCGTTGCTCTTCGCCGTCCGCATTGCTGTTTCCACCCACTTCTTCGAAAAAAATACCAGTAACGTCGCCACTCCAAAATATATAATATGTATATACAAATAAAAGAGATTTTGAACATGCACTGGCTGCTCTATGACTACGTGTAGGTTTTCAGAGCCCCAATTACGGAAGTTTCACTTATTCACATCACCTCCAAAACGCCTCATCGGAAAAGAATTTTCGTTTTAGCAAAATCACTTTTAATTTTCGGCTGATCTTAAGCGTGTAGGTCGATCTATTAAAGGAAATAATTCGAGGTATTGCGCTTAGCTTGGTTAGGTGAAGACTTGCAGCATGACAGCAATATTCACAACTGAGCTTGATTTACATTTCGGTCGAACCAAAAATTAATGTATTGTATAAAACAAAACACCTTTTGCACTTTCTTTAAGATTTGTTACTTTCTCATTTCACCCACCAGCCAATGCATATTTTACCTCCAATCGCACGAAGGATTCTAATAGGAGGGCCAATTGTTAGGTAGGTAGATGCAATGTTGTGGGGGTACAGGTGAAGGGTTTTCAACCATACAATACCATAAGTTCTCACATACATATGTACATACATATGTAAGTATATAGTCAAAAAAGTCTCCGTACACCAGCTAATATTTTCTTAATTCTAGGATAAACTTTTAATTTCAAGGCATATTAATTTGAAAATGATCAGAAAATAACGACGTTATATACACCTTCATTTTAAATACAAAATAAATAAAATATTTTTGAATACAAAAAAACTAAAAATTATTCACAGCACAAGTCAAGAAAACATAACAAAAAAGTCTCCGTACAGTTGGTTTTTTTCCCGATTTTCTTAAAATTATATGTAATTATCATATGAAAAGGTAATAACTAAATAAGATCAATATTTGGTCGGACCGCCTTTGTTTCTTATTACTTAATTCAACGTGTTTTTCATAGAATGCACCAGTTTGGAGGTCGTGTCTGTAGAAATCTTGTTCCATTCTTCAAGCAAAATCGCTTTCAGGTCAGATTTGTTTGATATTGTGCGTTCCCTGATTTTTTTCTCCAAATGATCCCATAAATGTTCAATCGGGCTTAAATCTGGTGATTGAGCAGCGTGTTTAATTTGTTTTTTTACCTTGTAAAGCAACCAATCTCTCACCAGCAGCGAGGTGTGCTTTGGGTCATTATCTTGTTGGAATATGAAATTATTCCCGAGATCCAGTTTTTGAACACTTGAATACAGGTTTTCTTTGAGTATATTCAAATACCCATATTTGTCCATCGTTGAATCAATAAATACGAGATTTCCGACCCCAGAAGAGGCCATACATCCCCACACCATTAAGTTGCCGCCGCAATGCTTTATTGTGGGGGTTAAGTTCTTCGGATTTAGAACAGTATTTGGTTTTCTCCACACCATACGTCGCCCATCTGAGCCAAAAAGGTTATACATCTTCGAAAATGAGCAAGGAGTGGCCGTTACAGTCAATGGCGATCGTTATCGGGCTATGTTGAACGAATTTTTGTTCACAAAAATTGAAGAGGAGGATATTGGCACCATTTGGTTTCAACAGGAAGGCGCTACGTGCCACACAGCCGAAGCTACACTCGATGTTTTGCGCCCTGTTTTTGAAGATCGCATTATCAGCCGCAGAGCTGATGTCGTTTGGCCACCTCGGAGCTGCGATTTGACACCGTTGGACTATTATTTGTGGGGTGCCGTCAAAGATAAGTGTTACGCCGACAAGCCAGAGACAATTGACGCTTTAAAGGACAATATTCGTGAAGCCATTGGTGAAATACAGCTGCACACAATCGATAATGTGCTTAAAAATTGGACCGATCGTGTAGGCTACTGCATGGCCAGCCGAGGCAGCCATTTGAATGAAATTATTTTCCATTATTAACCGGAAGGATTGTACTTTCAAATAAAAAAAGAAATTTGAGAAAATATTCAGTATTTTTTTTTATAGCATTTTCAAAAAAAAAAAAAATTATTTGGCGGACCCTTTACTTGCTCTCGTCGGTAAATAAAACTTGATCCCAGAAGGAATTGGCCTTCTCTAAATGTTCAGTAGCGTACTGCAGCCTCGCCTTCATATTTGCTTTGCGTATATATGGCTTCTTCCGGCTCACTCGACCATTATATCCATTCTTTTTCAACGTTTCTTATTGTTTGTGAAGTCACATCTATTCTATCTGTGTTTTTTAATTTACCGGCAATTACAGGAGCACTTTGACGAGGATCTGCTTCGACACTTCGTATCAATCGCCTCTCCGTATAACAATCTATCTTCTTTGGACGGCCAGACCTTGGTTTATTATTAATAGTTTTTGTTTTGTTAAATTTTTCCAATACGTATTGAATAGAAGAACGAGGTCTCTTAACAATTTTTGCTATCTCTCCCAGAGACTTTCCTTCTTTTCGCAGTTGAATAATAATTTTCTTATTTGCCAAAGGGATTTGCGTATTCTTGCCCTCCATTTTATTTTCTTTTGAAAAAAAACGAAATAACTTAGCTGAAATGCAATTGAAAACATTTAAACTTACATATGTATCAAAAAACCAAACAATCCTTGACCGCACACGTTACATTGCCAAATGAAACAAAAGAATGACATCTGTACGGAAACTTTTTTGTCTCTATTTAGTGATCTCACAGAATGATCGTTGTCGTAACGGTATTCATAGCGAACGCAAATTCCTGGAGTTCGATGCAAACACAAGGGGAAAAACATATTCTCTTTCTGGGATACTACTTAAGGGGTTGTGTTAAACCGTATCATTTTTATTAGCAAAAATATAAAAATTAATCGGCTGTACGGAGACTTTTTTGACTATGTGTATGTACATATGTATGTATGTATATGTATGTAGATAAAATACCGAAATAAAAAGTGTTTGTCATTTAATTGTACCATTTAAGACATTCGACATTGGCCTGCCCTCCTGCCTGGCCCGCCTGAAAAATGTCACAAATAATAACTTTGTTCTGTCTAGTATCCTAGTGTCACGGGCTTTAGTTGTGAAAGCTATTAATTTTCCAGCAGTCAATTTTCTTTTTATTGACCATCATCGAAAATCCTACATAAGTATAACGCAAGTATCTTCTCAATTGTGTCTTCACCCTCTTCTCTTCTCAATTCAAACTAATCACCGGAAATTGCTTTCTTTCTTGAGAACCTCATTTATTACCTAGAAAAATGTCATACTTCTCCCGGAACAACTCTTAAGTGGAAGCTACCAAACACGAGTATCAATATCAATTCATACGAAGCGACATTTGAAGCACTTACTATACCTCTTACCGTGGAATTGAGCACTGGCCACAACCTATGGTTTGAAAGGTAATCATGCTGTAAACCATGTCGTAGGTTGGAAATAATTGCCCCTTGAGTGGTTCGTTTATCGCATGCATTCGTTTATTTATTTTTTCTTATTCTCAATAAAGTACATATTTGACAATGAATTTTGCGTTAATTATTCTCTTCCGGCTTAAATGACTCTAGCCACGAAAGCTTTCTCTCTCTATCATTTATTCTTTTTCTTTTAAGTTGATTTTTTTTCAAATCGTGAACACAAACCCGAGTTGAATCCACCAATGACTAAACCTCGAGATGGCGCTGTATCTTCACACTTCAATGTGAAATATGACACTTCGTATGAGTTTCTTCCGCTATCGCTTTCCGTTGCCTTTTCAAGTTCAAGGCTTGGTATCGTATTTTGTTATGGTCGTCTATTTACGAAACTGTCAACGGCATTTGAGTTGACGCTATTATTGTTGGATGCTTTTTTCTCTGCGCTGTTGTTATTTCTGTCACATAAATGAATTTATGGGATAGCAGGGAGCAGAATAGAGAGATAGAATCATCTTGGGATGACAGTTCCAGACAATGTCACTGCCACTGCGAAGTGCTTTTACGTTATATCTAATGCGGAGACACCCCGGTTGGGTGTTCGATCTTGGACTTAATTTTGTTTATAGCCATTTCAATTTGGTTCACGTTTATGGATATTTATTATGGGTGACAGGACAAAGTGTACTGTTGATAGAGTTTCACGCCACAAAGTGCAGTGGAAGGATATTTGACCATTTTATGCTCGGGGAGTTAGGTAGTACATTCGCGTTTATTTATAAACGCAATATAGTATCAAGTATAATTTAATGTTTGTTGAATTAAAAAAAATAATATTTGACTTATTAGGGAACCGCAAGTAGTTTGTGGACCTCTTATTTACAAATACTTAATTGGCAGACAGTCTTCAATAATGCGATCGATTGTAGGCTTAGGGGTCGGGATATTAATTTAAAAATGAATAGATGTTGCTACTATAGTACAGGATTTTCGTAAACGAAGATACACCTCTAATTCATGACATCGGGCGAAAACGCTGGCCAGCCCCCAACCACGTTAGTTCCGCCATCTACATCTTTGTATTTGAAGGACCCAATCTTTGACAGAGGAACCGACAAAGAATGTAAGCAGACCTAAAGTAGGTTCGGTTTTTAAGATCTCCTTTACTGAACTCATTCCGACCGACTTATCGTTATCTCATTTCCCAACAAGACTCAATGAGCTTTGTCTTCCGACTTTGTTAAGAAAATCTTAAATTCATACACTATTTTGGAAGTGATAGTAGAATAAATCATAACCTTGATTGGGTGTCCCACGAGTAGTGTGCCAAAAAGTTAGAGTGTGTAGGTCTGGTTAAGACAAGAAAAAAATCATATGGGAGGGGGGGTCTATTCCCCCCCGTTTAGCCGGGAGGGACAATTTTCTAAAAAAATTATTTAATTTTGAAAAAAAAATATTAAAAATCAACAGTTACATCCACAATGCCGTGATATACTTGTTTGTAAAGCCAGAAACGTCTTCTTCATCTTGTTTTTAAACGAAGCTGTTTTAGGGAATAGATTTTGAGAAATTAATTTTCAAAATTTTAAAAAACCAATGAAAAAAAAAATTTCGAACTATTTTTTTTCAAAATTGTATGTATGTAATTAAGTACTATTTTTTTTTCAAAAATTCAATTCTCTTATTAGTTTTTAGTTAAAAACAGAAAATAGGATGCAAAAATGTCTGGTAGTTTTTGAGAAATTAAAAAAAAACCCGAACCATTTTTTTCTAAGAAAAACCTTTTTTTTTTTTTGTTTTAACGCGGCTGGACTTTATTATAATAAATTTTCAATATGATCCCCATTTTTTAGAAGGCAAAGATTATATCTCCTTCTAATGGCTGCACATAAGTCAAACAATTTGACTCCAGCGACTTCAATCCGTGCTTTCAGTCGTTCCAAAGATACTATTTCCACTTCGTAAACATAATTCTTCATGAATCCCCACACATACAAATCTCGAGGAGTTAAATTTAGTGATCTAGGTGGCCATTCCGTGGGGTCCCTTCTTCCGACCCAACGGTCACTAAAACTGTCATCCTGCCAGTTTCTAACCCGTAAGCTGTAGTGTGCTGGTGCTCCATCTTGCTGGTAGATTAAATTATCTGCTATGGCCAAAGGAACGTTGTCCATCAAATCGGGAACTGCAGGTATGATTCGGCATTAATAACGGCATTCAAAAACCGGGGCCCGATTACAGTTTGTCCAACAATACCAAGCCAAACATTACAGCTAAAGCGGTGTTGTGATTTATTTTGTTTTTTGTTGTGTAGATTGGTGCTACTCCAATGATGCAAATTGTGGAAGTTAGTAACCCCATCTCTGGTAAACTGTGCTTCATCCGTCCAGAATATCCTTGCAAAATAGTTTCGATCAGTTTCATCTCGAAGCAGTAATGATCGACAAAATTCTGCTCTCAAAAACTTGTCGTTTGAGGTGAGTCCCTGAACTGGCCTAAAATGGTACGGGTGTAAGTTTTCGGCATGAAGCACTCTCCATACTCTAGATTTGGGCACTCCAAGCATAATAGCTATCCTCCTTGTACTAAGGGAGGGATTACGTCGGACCAAATCCAAAATTCTTTCATCTAAGATTCCTGATCCATCTGTAACTGATCTTTCGCTTCTTCGATGCTCTAGCACTCCGTGCTCTCGCAGACGACGGTGGATTCTTGAAAACATGCTACGACTGGGACACCTCCGATTGGGATATCTTTCAGCGTAGAGTCTTTCGGCTTCACGATTTTGACCATTAGCTAAACCGTAGCAGAAGTGCATGTCCGTTAATTCTTCTCGAGAGTATGAGTTTGACATCGTAATGTGTTGATGAGTTAACATCCAATTTGGAAATGGTTTTTTATTAAAAATGCGATGCCTTTTATTTACATTTGGGCTGCAAATATTTTGTTTTTCAATAAAGAAAGATTGCGGTTTTATTGACTTAAGGTCCTAGCGGGTAGAACCCATCGGCGGCGGGCGGATCCATACGAAATTGGCAGGTCAGTTTTCAGGAGTTATCAATGAAAAAAAAGGATTAATCAAGGGTTATTCCAATACTGTCACTTTATTGTATCCTCATAAAACTCCGAATTTTTTTAAAAATAATAAAAAAGAGGTCAATGTTTCATACATTAATTTGCCTACAAGTCCAGCCGCGTTAAAACCAAAAAAAAGGTTTATCTTAGAAAAAAAGGGTTCGGGTTTTTTTTTAATTCCTCAAAAACTACAAGACATTTTTGCATCCGGTTTTCTGGTTTTAACT
Source organism: Merodon equestris (assembly GCA_958301585.1). NCBI lineage: Eukaryota > Metazoa > Arthropoda > Insecta > Diptera > Syrphidae > Merodon > Merodon equestris. The sequence continues at coordinate 71,159,041 of OY284417.1, read as the reverse complement.
AAAAACTAATAAGAGAATTGAATTTTTGAAAAAAAAATTAGTATATACTTAATTACATACAATTTTGAAAAAAAATAGTTCGAAATTTGTTTTTTAATTTTTTTTTTCAAAATTTTGAGTTTGAAAATTAATTTCTCAAAAACTACTCCTTAAAACAGCTTCGTTTAAAAACAAGATGAAAGAAGAGGTTTCTGGCTTTACAAAAAAGTATATCACGGCATTGTGGATGTAACAGTTGATTTAATAATTTTTTTTCCAAATTAAGTAAATTTTTTAGAAAATTGCCCCACCCGGCTAAACGGGGAGGAATAGACCCCCCTCCCTCCCATACGATTTTTTTCTTGTCTTGACCAGACCAACACGCTCTAGCTTTTTGGCACACTGCTCGTGGGACACCCTGTATAATAAATGGCCATTAATATAGCGGGGATCTCTGCTTAATAGGCAAATTCATATTTGACTAATAGACTAGCTGAGTGTTCCACAAACACCCCAGCACAACATCACTGTGCGGATTTGGAGTTTTCCGTGAATATACGAAACATTTCTTCCTGAATTACGAACCGGATTAGAGTCATCAGAGTTCCATTGCGAATGTACCAAAAGTCACATCTCTTGCGACAAGAGATTGTACATTAGCTCCTAAGTATGCCTTAGATACAAATGTGAAGTTAGAAGAAGAAAGCAGGGCGGATAGATTTAGCATAAATCTATAGAACACTTTGCAGTTGAGACAGTGTTCTTTTGAGTATGGCGAAATAGGCTGCAACGCTTTTACACGATAGCCTGTTCCACCAGACAACTAATGCATATGAGATTACAGGTTTTATCATTGCCTTATAAATCCCAAGGACCTTCCTGGTTGATAAACCAGCGCCAAAAGCTCCGTTGTATTGCTAAAAGACCGATAACAATTTAGTCCTTCTTGAGTCGATATCTCTAGACCAAAGCTGCTTACTACATAGGGTAACTTATCAGGGATAGTCAGAAATCAGGGTGGCGAAAATGCGTCTTTTACTATATTGTTGCACATTTACTTGTTGCTGCACCTGAAGATTGTGGTCTTCATCGATGCGAATGGGGTTGGATTTCCATAGTCGTTGCAAAGAGATCTATTTTTTCATCCAATCTAATTTTTCGCCGCTCAAGCATGAAGGTATATTATCATCTGTTATGATTTATCAGAAGCAATGTCCAGTAATAACTAGGAGGGCCATAATTTCTACTAGCTGTCACGCTTATAAGGATATACTATTCATACTCACTATATCGCAGAAGAAATAGGTCTTCATCCCAACGCTTTATGCTTGTTATGCTTATTGATATATGTATGTCCGTATCTGAAACGGGCTGCTCTTCGGTTGTTTAATCTGCTATTGAAAAAAGTTGTATGTAGCGTTGCATGTTAGCGTCTTAAAAACACCGGTCTCTAATCAAGATTACCGAATTGGGCGTTGGTATTGTATATAGTTTGGGTAGATCAGTCGCACCCAATAGCCCTGTTCCTGTGCTTATAGGAGACCTTCAAAAGATCCTAGCAGCCCGGAGTACCGCATGCATAATTTACAGCAAGTCTTACTGGCTCACTAGCTTGTTTGGCCGTTCCATATTTCTCAACTCGAATTGGGTTTAGCTCGAAAAAGCGGACAAACAGTGGAAACACAAGTAGTTTACATCTCTTTTTTTACGTGAGTAGAAATAAATTGACAGGGTGTAGCGGCGGTACTTTCGGTATGTACCATGCATTTACTGGGTTATCTTCGGTTATGGGCTTAGGAAGAGGACGGGAGGATATGTCCAGAATACTTTCGCAGTTTTTTCCTGATGGTTTTGACTTAAAAGACTCTTTACATCTCTGAAGGCAAAGCTTACGTTTAAGGCTTAGAGTTTGTAAATTAGTAATAAAATTACCGTTTAGAAATGTGTTCACTATGCATCTGTAAACGATGTTTAAAAAGTCTGTATCGAGTGGAAAAGTTAAGTTTTAGCCTCTAGTCGTCATGACCTCCTGATATGACGATTTTGAAACAAGTGATGAGGTCTGATCATGTTTTTTGTTGCATTTATTCCAGGTGAGGTTTATTTAGTAGCATCGTTTGCTACCATTTCAATGTATTTTATGGATCTGCTTCTCTACAAACCATCAGCCGTGTTGCCCACATTTTCACGTTTAGAGCATTGAGATTCACACCAGGGAACCCTTTTGAACAGCTGCTAATAGGAAGTATTATCTTAGTATGTATCATCGTTGCCCTCCGATTTACAGATTTACAATGTCTATAGCAGTTTTTTATATTGGTATTTTTTATCCTCAATGACAACCAGAGTTATGTTCATACCAGTTAACGAGTAAGTACCATCTAGAGTAAAGTGTCTCTTTTCGAACCTTAACTGATTACTTATCCAAAATTGTCACATTTCTTTGGGAGTACATAGTACCGATGTCAATGCAATGTTATTTGGCATTTTTGACGATTTTGTAACACCCTTTTGGCCCCACCAGATACACACCATGATATTCGAGCTCAAAGACCGACAACATGCGCTAAGAAAATAGTGAGAGACTACTAATATGGTGTCAGGAGGGATCACTCGATTAGTGACCAGATTTTCACTGTACGGCAGATATGAGAATTTCGGCAACGGTCCACAAACTTTTCGTAAATTTAATAAGGCATACACCTATAAGTCTGTCGACAATGTAACATGTTCCCGATCAATAACGGAGAGATGGTCAAGCTAATATATATAAGTATGTCTTGAAGATATAAAGGACTAGTTAAAGACTAAAACAAGAAGACACATTGTCACCACTTCTTTTTAATTTGATATTGGAATAAGTAATAAGATCTCTTCAGTACGCTTAGTGAAACCAAAACTGCTCTAGTTTACGCTGATAATTTGGAACTTCTGGGAGTGAGGAAACAGTTTAGAAGAATGGAGAAAGTCTAATAATATCAGGAAAGAAAATAGGTTTAAATATAAATGAAGAGAAAATGTGGTCAGTGACCGACGTGGATCGATCCAAAACTCGCACAGACTGTACTCGACAAGCGCTTTAAGAAAGTGGAATTCAAATATCTTGGAACCATATAAAATTCCAAAAACAATGCAAATATCGAAATAAATAAAAGGGCCTTTGGTGGACTTGTTATCAAAAGGACAAACAGTCAAAAGGAAAAATCCGAGGGAAAAAGACCGGCAGGAATGCCATAACGTAGTTGGGAGGACTGTACTCGTATAACGATGGATCTAGAATGGTTGGAACAGAACAGCGAACTGGGAGGCTCGGCGGATGGTTGCCTCTGAGCTTCCGAGTTCCAAATTGTCTGTAATAATAATAATAAGAATAATCGTCATAGGATTCTTCCGTTTATTACTCGTATGTAAGGTCCGAACGCACTGTTGATGTTTTCGTAAGCTCATAACAATTGTACAGGGTGCGCCATCTCCTATGGGTCGATCTAAACTTCGAATAACTTCAACAATTGTCAACCGATTTTCATATGTCAGCATTTTGGAAACGTCAATTCAGTACAATTTTAATCATGAATCGCTTAATACCAAAAGAATGCGCGGAAATAGTTTCAGTGTTCATTAAAAATGAACGCTCGATTGTGCTAACTGAACGTGCGTATCGTGCAAAATATCGTGATCGTGTTGCGCCCAAAAAAGATACAATTCATCGTTGGGCCTCGAATTTTTTTCAGTTTGGTTCTGTGGCAAGCCCTCGTGAGCAACCTAGGCCACGTCAGCGGCTTCAAACTCATCTATTCAGTCTGTGAAGGCCAGTGTTCAAGAAGACCCAAGTTTGTCATATCGGTATACCAGTGGGACCACTTTGCGGATAATTTTAAAGGATGATCTTCACTTATTTCCATACAAAGTGCAGATAACTCAAAGAATTTTGCCACAAGATGAGCCGCGGCGCTTGGCATACGCACAAAGTGTCGCTGCAATGATTAATGCTGAGCCGGAGTTCTAACTATGAGGCACATTTTACACTCTCTGGCTCAGTTAATAAACAAAATTGTCGCTTCTGGGGCACTGAAAATCCTCACATTATTCACGAAGAGCCGCTATATGATCAAAAACTTACGGTTGGGCCGGCTAAAACCATATTTGGACCGCATTTCTTCAAAGTTGGCGGTACAGTGGATGGCGATCGATATCGGTGGATGTTGGTCCATTATGTGGTTCCAGAAATGCGTAAAAAAGGCTTTTTTTTTACTTTTGGTTTCAACAAGACGGCGCGACATGCCATACTGCGGACAAAACAATGAACCTTTTACGTAAGAAGTTCCCTGGAAGATTGGTGTCAAAAAAGGCCGATATTGACTGGCCTCCGAGATCGCCGTATTTAACTTACTTTATTTTAACAGACTTTTTCTTTGGGGATACTTGAAAAGCAAGGTGTATGCTAACGGCCCGAAGACAATAGAACAGCCCAAAAGAAACATTTGTGCGGAAATCGCAGAAATTTCGACCAAAATGCGCGAAAATGTCATGGAGAATGCGCGAATACGAGCCCATTTTTGCATCGGCAATAAAGGCGGATATTTAATTGATATTCTTTTCTAAAATTAATAAAATAAAATTGTAAAGGTCTAGATTGAATAAAGGTTTTTGAATTTCCAAAATCGGCCGAGAATTGTTGAAGTTATTCGAAATTTACACCGACCCATATGAGGTGGCGCAATAAGGATAAATCTGCGTAATAAGAACAATCTTCGTAGGATTCTTCCGTTTATTATTAAGGACCGAACGTACTGTTGATGTTTTCGTAAATTCATAACAATAAAAAAAATTTAGTTTTTGGTAAATACATATTCATGTTCTTCTGCTTGTTTACCTTGTCCTTTCAACCCATAATCGTACATTACCAGTGCAGCGACCTTATGTTGAATGTATTTTCACTACAATCAGTTCATTACCAAAGTAGATGGTAAGGTAAATTAGCCTGCCACTACTTATTCGTGTGCTATAACCGTTTTTCCTATGGGAAAATAGTCCCGAAAGTAAGTAAAAAAAAGGGAACTATAAATTCAAATCATCGTAAAATGCAAAAATTCAGGAAAAAACGCAACAATATACCTGAAATTCCACATCGCATCCTTAGAACATTTTCATTTTCATTTGCCGGACGTATTAGGCGACGCACTTTCACTGTGGCGTCATCTCATTCCAAAATAGACAGCAAAACACAACCCTTCTCATCGCGCTACGCATTTGTCTATAATGTTTCATCAACGTGGCCACGGCTGTGTTTATCCCGAAATGTTTCTGTGTGCGTGCCTGTCTGCCGACAACAAAAAAAAACGGGTTTTCCCCCAACGCCACAGAAGACGGCGGAAGACCTTCGTTCACGCCAGCAAATCCCGATTTTCCGTCGTTTAACAAATTAAAAAAATGTAATAATTCCCGCATTATTAGAAATTAGATGCACGATATGATGGTAATTCGGAAATGCATTGACACACATCCGCTGCGTCCAGATGTGGACTATCATAATTCCCTAATCACTTCTTCAATTAAAACCCATAAATCATTTAAATACACCGCCTCACTCGTGTTTATGGAGTCGAGTGTGTTAATTTGAGACTCTCGGCGTCATGTTCAGATATCGATACGTACATGCAGGCTCGATCTCTAAAGCGATCCAACTCCAACAACGCCGAGCTGAATTGTGTGATTAGTGCTGTTGAGCTTCTCAAACTGTCGATCATGCAACCTTGCAACACCGCAGACCAACCGCATGATCGCGCAACCGCAAACCTATCCGTGGGGTTGTTTTATCAGTTGCTCAAACACTTGTTGTCAGTGCGCCAGTGGATTCGAGATCGTTAGCATTCGGTTCGTCAGCTCCGGGATATGCCACTAGATATATTATCGAATTTAGATCTATCATCAGATCGTGTCTGACTGAAAATCGACGATATTCCGCGCTCTTCCCTTCCCGCATCATTGGTGTTTTATCATTTTTTTGTGTGATAGTGTGACATTGGTGGAGTAAAACGCTCCCTAGCATCCCCCGGAAATTGATATTCAATTGTGAATCTCGTTATCTAACGCTGAATAGATACTTAGATTTAGGCTTTTATCGCGCTTCCCTGCTTCTGTTGTTGATTCTCGTCATTGTAGACACAAAGTGAATCTAATTTTGGATACTCTCGAAACGACTGGGATTTTCGACATTCGACATTCACGTTTGATGCGAGAGCGTAGAAATAAAATGCCGCGTGGTGGAACGACAACTGCGTAAGTAGACAAATGATAAATTTATGCAAACACTCTGGCTGTACCTAGCTACATATATCTGTGCGTTTGTTGTATTGCTTTTTGTTCAGCACAGGCTCGGTAAGGGAATAATTGTGAAACACAGTGAAGACGAAATGAAGCGATGGGGTTCCATCTATATTCTATGTATGCCGCCTATCTCCCCCTCTTCAATCTTGAAGCAGCAATTTCTCAGTTAAACAAATTTTGAATGACAATTCAAATGCCTGTAGACATAGCGCTACAACGTCTGACCTGAAGTCCGCCACTGGTCGGGGAGCCATAGGAATTGTGCGGATACTTCAGGCTAATTGAATTTTTCCTTCAATTTATACTCGTCGCATCCCATTCGCACTCGCGTCCATGGTACCAGCAATTCCGTCCATTCAACTACAGGCCAAGTGTGTTGAACGTTGGACGCAAGATTATTATGAAAAATTATAAGATGCTCGTTGTACGATAATCAAGGAAATGCCTAATTTAATCAGATTCGTTGGTTTGTTATCGCCTTTGTACACACATTCGACTACCCAGTCGGATTAGAAGTATCTGAACAATGTGATTGTTTACTTTGCGCGTATCTTTTGTGGATTAGAATGTTCCTTCTATCGCAAGCAACAGAGGCAACATCAGACGGTAGCAGAGTTTATCTTAGTCATTTGTTAGTTATGTTGCAGTTAATTAGTGTTGCATAACGTGTGTGTAGAATGTTCGCTTTAATTACGCTGGAGAATTGAGGCAATTTAAGGGAATTACGACGATGTTTACGTTGAGTACCTTATCGTGCAGTTGGATGGTGTTACAAAATTTCACTTTCGATATTTCTTTGATGCAAATGATATGCACTACATAAATACATAGGTGGTCCATCACAAACCGTAGAGGCAATTCGCATATTTAACGCCTTAATTGCAGTCTTTCCCTTTTTTAGCAATTCGCAAAGTGGTGTAGGTCAGTGCCAATTGATCATTTGCAGATTGGCGGACTTTCAATTTTAACATTCTGATTCGATACCTTGTTGATGACCTTATTTTAGCCGCGACCACATTGCGTTCCAGCTATGGTGGATTGGGGCCTTAATAGATAACCCTGGCAATAAACTCGATGTTGAGTCTGCTATTATCCACTTAAAGCTTTACCTTTAAATAAATTGAAAAAAAAAACTGGCAACTTGGTGCTAAAATCAGTGAGAGCACATAGGAAGTATTAATTGGTTACTAATGCTGCGCAGTTTTGGGCTAAAATAAGTTGAAATAACGTAGATTAGAGCCGGGTCGTAGTGTTGAATCATCTCAACAGTCAAATCTAGTGCAGTCATTCCGAGAGACTACAAACTTGTCTGTGATTACTTTATTATATATAAACTTGTATCTAAGGTCCACCTGAACTGACGAACCTTTGACTACCTTGAACCATTTGTAGAAAATTAAGCGCTAATCGATGCTTGAATTATTATTGAGGACAAAATTAAAAGCTTCACTCGATTTCAGAGCGTCAGTCCCAGCTCGATATAAAGCCTTCCATAGGGTATTTTTTTCAGACGTTGATTGTTTAAATTTAAAACACTTTTCAAGCGACGCTGTACTCCGTTTAAAATAGCCATTTCGCGGTAAATAGACCTAGGCCTGAACAACGCTTCCAAATTGTGCAAATCGTGTTTCAGTGCACACAACTTACCATGCACTACGTCCATTTTACGATCGGCAAGATCGTTTATTCATCGTGTTGGCGTAACGCATGCTCATGCATACCCACAGTGGGCCGTCGATGGTGATCAATTCGTCATGCACAGAATTGAATCTCATTTTATTCACATTATTTTTTGCAGAAAGACCTTGGTGTATGAATTTATAAGATCCAGAGCGTGCACGAATTGAAGTCGGTAAACATGTTTTATCTTTAATTTTATCACAAAATTTACTGCAGAGGAAAAGCCTATTTTTGGTTCAATACCTATTAAGACGCCGCTAGATGTATGCACAAACACTGTTTGATGATCCAAAGGAATCGATGAAATGCTCTTTGATCTTTAATTATTCGCTTCCCAATTGAATGGTATTAGTGCGAGCGCGTCACAATCAGTTCATTACATATTCAATAAGCGTACAACTTCGTGTAATGAACATGTAGATTGGTCTTCAAGTCATGCGCTTCTATATTATGGCCAGTAGAAGTCGATTTGGGACTTGCCATTCAAAATAAGCTCGTTATTGCCCATTATCGAGGAAATGGTCCGAATTATAAGCCAAATAATGCTAAACACTTGACTTATCTAACCAAATTCACACTGAATCAATTTGTCTTCATCATAAATCCAATGCCGTGGTATAACCCAGTATTTCACAGACAACTTTGCCAACTGTCTGGCTATCGATAGATAGATAGCTTCGTAGTTATATCGGTATATTGTTGGTGAAATATGTGGCTATAAGGTAATACTTATGGATCACAATAAATTTATGATCTTTACAGGTTTGATGAAAAAACCGCCTTCGTCTGGAAATATTATTTGCCAAGACACGTTCAAGACTCTTCGGTATTAAAAGTAAATTCAGTTCCAAGAGCTCTCCTAAGCAATGCTGGGCTTAGTCTTCTCAGAACCCTATACCCTAGGTCTGATTAAAACCAGCTTATCATAAATGATTAAAATGATATTTAGTAGACGGAAATGGATTATATACGTCATGGGAGTTGGAGTGCATACACTCCCTTAGTTAGATAAAAAAAGTTAAAAGATTCATTGGAAATGAACCCGATTCTTGTGATTGAGACAAAAAATTACAATATATGTAATAGCTCTTCCTCAATTCCGTATAATTCGATTCGGCGAATAACTTACTCTAACTTAATTAACTCTCAAATGAATAGGTCTCCAATTTAAGATATTACACGATCAGTGTAGCTGCCCACCAAATAGTGATCTGTCCCAGGTTCTCCGCTAAAGGCCTCCTAAGTCGACTACAAATCGAATGCAGATGATGGGACCGTTCTTTCTGTCGCTTATTATTTAACTGGCTAAAATCCAGGGTAGCACCAGAAATGTACAGTGGCGGCCACAGAATTAGAAATGACAATGTTCTAACAATTCTAAAATTCGTAATTTTTTTTTAATGATATATTTTGATGCTGATAATAGGTTTCATTAATAGTCCATGTAATAGACTACATATTTAATAATTTAACAGAATAAAAACGTGACAAATATACACAAGAAAAAATAAAGATAGATTTGACTTAAATTTTATCTGGCCATGCAACTAGAGACAGAAGCGAAAAATTGAAATTTCACCAAAAATATTTGAAATAGGTACTCGTAGCATAAAAAAACTTTAATATTTTGTGGGAAAGTATTTATTTTTTATAACGACAGCCAATCTTTGTTGCATATTTAAGACCAAGGTCCGGCACCTTGAGGTTGGTATACCTGCCAAGACTTTAATTTTTTTCAAATAATTCGTCCAATTTTCTTGGATTTACTTGCTTTAAACCTCTTTCGACATCTGCCCATACATTTTCGATTGGATTCAGGTCTGGACTTTGGACGAGCCAATATAAAACATTAATTTACGTATTCGCAAACCATTGTTTCACAATCCGTGCTATATGTTTTGGATCGTTATCTTGCTGGAATATGAAATTTATGGGCATGTTATCAAAGGAATTAGGTTCTATCACATTCTCCATGATATCTTTATAAACGTGCTGGTCCATTCGACCATTTATTCGCAGTAATGGACCAGCACCATGCCAGGAGAATGCACCCCAAACCTTTACGTTTCCTCCACGATGCTTAGTGGTCTTCAGAGTATATCTTGGATCCAGGTCCTTGTCCTGAGGATAGACTTTGCCATCAGAACCAAACAAATTGAATTTTGATTCGTCACTCCAAAGTATTTTTTTCCAGAATGCTAATGGCTTGTTTGCATGCAGCTTAGCAAAGGTCTACCTCCTCCTCAGATTATTTTTCGGTACATGTAGTTTTTTTTTGCGATGGATCTACGAAGACCGTCGCATCGACGAGATTTTGGTGTCGTTTTTCGGCCCATCGGCTTCCGTTTGGAGTTCCCAAAGCTGCCAGTCTTCTTGAATACTTGAATGGCATCAAAAACCTTTTTTTGAACAGTTAAATCTTTTTGCAATACGATCCATTGACATATTTGATAGCATTGATAGCATTGTACCGATCTACAGAACCTGAGGCGCTCAGGCTCACGGAGCGCGACATCGGGTTCGTAGAGGAATCGCCGTTCCACGGAATTCCGACCCACGTGGAAGATTAGCGGCACCGCCAATCTATCCTGGATCAGCCCACATCTATCTAAATAGAGGAATGCTTCTGGTGGTAAAGCCATTAAGGCGTACTCTATCGTGATATAAATCGTTGGGGTAGTACGCCCCGAAGATCAGGCTATTGACCGAAGTAATTGCTTTCGCAACGTGGCTTCGAATCAGTTTAATCAAAAAATTATCCACCCGTACAATCCTGGCCCTATTGTATAGGACCTCGTTCGGGTAAAATGTTGTGTACTCAGATTCGGGAGTCCTATGTAGCCCGAGCCAAGTCCTAAGACATTGTCTCTCAAACACCCGAATCCTTTCCATTAAGCTGACTCTCACATTGAACCAGACGGGACATCCATAGGCAACCATGGGCCTGATTAAGGCCATGTAGCAGATTACCTTCACCCTAGAATCAAGTTGGCTGCTATGAAACAGCCATCTTGTCAGAGCGAAAGCGCCCGGGGCCTTGCCAGAGCAGCATCTACATGTTTGTCACAATATAGATACTGATCCAGCACGATCCCAAGGTATCTGACTACACTTTGTCTCGCCAGTGGACGCCCATCCGGTCCTAAAATTAAGAACCTGCGCCAGTTTTTTCTAGTGTCCCGAGGAGCCCTAGACAAAGGCGTTCGGAACAATATAGATTCTGATTTCTGGAAGTTGATTTTCAACTTCCAGTCATCACAATACTACTGATTTTTCAGTCACGCTGCAGGAGAGTAACAATGACGTCGATCGTTGGACCTGATCTGTACGCCATCAGGTCGTCTGCGTACGCTATTGAGTGGTGAAGAGAAACTATCAGATCGCTTAGGTAAATGCTGAAAAGGATCGGCGAATTTACCGTACCCTGTTGCAGTCCATTTTTGATTTCAAATGTTTGGGTAGAAGTCACGTTGGCAATTTTCACTACGAACTTTCTACCTGTTAACATGTCAAAAATCATATATAGCAGTGGTTTACTTATGCCCAGCCGACTGAGCTTGTAATAAAGACCTTCTAACCATACCGTGTCGAAGGCTTTTTCCAAGTCAATCAGACAGGCACCCGTGCATTGGTTCTTGCATTTATTCCACTGGACATCCGACACAAGCTTCGACGCGGCATGAATAGTGTCGTGCCCCGCTCTGAAACCGAATTGGTTATCCGGGATGATTTTATTGTCCTCAACCCATTTAGACAGGGCCCTATGGATCTCGAAGACATTGCTGATACTCGGAAGGAGACTTATTGACCGGAGATTTTCCGGGTTAGATGTGTCTTTACCCCTCTTGGGAATTGGTTGCACCCACCGCTGTCTTCCAGTGCACTGGATAATATGCATTATTCAGTGCATTGTTGAACAGGATGGTGTACCTCTCTACAGCCACTGGCGGAAGGTGCCTAAACACAACATTGGATATACCGTCGACTCCCGCGGATTTTTTCTTCCTCAATGACTCGAAGATCATCTGAAGATCCTCCGTCGATATGAACAGGGTATTAACCCCCTCATTGGCGATGACATTGTTTGCCATGAAATCTTCATTGAACCTTGTAAAACCAAGGTTCACTGATCGCCAATGATCGATATCATTTCGAAGATAGAAGTGATGAAGCAGGGCTCTATTCTCCAGGTCGTGGTTCGGGCGAATACTATCATTCACCTTGTACACTTCCTGGAAGACAGCTCCTACTGTCGCCACCTTCTCCTGAGGATCCTCGATCACGAAGAAGTCGTCATCCAGGATGGCGCTCTCCGGATCGATGCACAAATATTTTAAAACAAATGGAAATGTATTAAAAACAGTCAACTCACGTTTCTAATTGTCTGTCCAGCAAAAATTTGGGTTACAAATGAATTTTTCGAAATTATGACTATTGACAGCCGATACATGTTCATGCAAACACATGTTGAGATAACTCATTTCAACCTTATATCATAACGATACCGATCAAACGCAGTGGCGTTTGGAAAAAAAAAATTCTGATAGATAAGAAATGTTTGCACTTGCTGTTTCTTATTCTATGGCCACCACTGCACTATAATCGATGATCTCTTTCAACAGACATAACTGGTACTAAAAGGCGTATTAAGCTATTGTCATCAAACATTTCGAGTGCCTCAGACAGACATGGGGCCTGTCACCCAGAATGAATCACTTAATCTATTCGAGAATGACAAGACCTATTATAAAATACGAGGTGACGTTTTGAATTTCGCAAGCTAAATTATTTTATTGTTATATTGGTAGCCTAACATACAGTGGTGGAAAACTAATTAGAAACACATAATTTCGTGTGAAAAAGTAGTTTATTTTTCCTTAAAATTATATGTTTTTTTTATTTTTTTTTTATAAACGACAATTGCTATTGCATTCACTTACATAAACAAAAAGAAAAAATGATTTATATCACATACACAATCACAAAAACAAAAAAAAATCAGTTAGGTATGCTTTTTAATTGGAAATATAATTAGAAACACAGCTCTGAGAGACTAACAATTGAACACAAAACAACCAAAAACTAAATATAATTATTCAAATATGTTTATTTATGTCAAAAAATACTAATACTTCGTGGGATATCCCTTATTGGCGATAACCGACAAGCAGCGTCTTGGTAAACTTGCTACCAAGTCTTGGCATCGTTTTAATGGAATATTGTTCCAAACCTGCTCAATGTTCTTGAAAAGCTCATCAAAATTCTTTGAAGATTTTGGTGCTAGGCTTCTCTCCACATCAGCCCACAAGTTCTCAATGGGATTGAGATCGGGACTCTGCGCTGGCCAACTCAAAACCCTTACATTTTCCTCCTCAAACCAATTTTTAACCAGCCGTGAAGTGTGTTTGGGATCGTTGTCCTGCTGGAAAGTGTACGTTATTGGCAAATGATTGAAAGCGTAGGGCTCCATAACATTAACCAATATGTTTTTATAAACATGCTGATCCATTCGCCCGTTGATGCGTACAATTGGACCAACGCCGTACCAGGAAAATGCTGCCCACACCATGACATTTCCACCCCCATGTTTGATGGTTTTAATGGTATACCTTGGATCGAGTTCTTTGTTGGCAGGTCGTCTCACGTACTTCTTACCATCAGATCCAAACATATTAAATTTGGATTCATCACTCCAAAACACTTTTTTCCAGAAGGAAAGGGGTTTATTTACGTGCTCTTTTGCAAATTCTAGCCGACGTTTTATATTTTTTTTCGAAACGTGCGGCTTTTTGCGTGCAATGCACCCCCGTAATCCTCTTTCAAGTAATCTGTTCCTTACAGTTCTAGCTGTAATTTGATTACTTATTTCAGTCGCTACAGCTGAGTGAATGTCCTTACTAGTCAGAAAAGGATTGGTCTTACTCAACCGGCAAATTAGTCTATCCTCTCTGACTGTGGTTTTCCTCGCCCGGGGTTTTCTTTTGGGGTTTTCCATGCTGCCTGTCTCCGTGTAGACCTTAATTGCACCGTAAACCATCTTTTTGGAGCACATTAAGTCTTTAGCGACAGAATCCATGGAAGCCTTTCCTTGGCAATACTTTTGTATTATGAGCTTCCTCAATTCCGGTGTGCAGCTCTTATTTTTCCCCATTTTGTTAGATAATTCTAAATAATAATAATTCTAAAGACTAAAACTAAGTTAATTGAATAGAACAGACACACACAGCGTTAAATATTTACCGGAAAGTAACACGGCAATCCCAATGTTTCTAATTATTTTTCCAAAGAATTTCAACCAAAAACAGACTGACACCACTTTGTTTTGCGAAATGATCTTCAATGAATACATTTCAGTGATCGAAAGAAGGGAAACAAAAAAGCTCAAGGACAACTGAAACAAACGGTAAACTACCGTTGCATTTATCTTGCGTATGTTGAGTGTGAAACAGATATGAGAAAAAAATGTCTTCATTATTTTCGTTGTTTCTAATTAGTTTTCCACCACTGTACATCTGTAGATATTGACAGCCGTTTTGGATACTTATTTATTTTTCACAGATATAAAGGTACGACTTTGCGATTTTTTGCTATTAAATAATCTAAATTAAATTATGTGTGAAAAATAAATTTAAATGCTCCAACCTAGTTGAACTGTGACAATTGGCGAGTATATTCTGAGCAAAAAAAATCTTTATAAGTGTTACAAGCTCGGAGGTCCCAACACGTCAACGACAAGTGAAAACGTTGGAGTGAAGAAAATTGGTATGGAGAGTGGTCGAATGACTATCGGAGAAGTTGCTGAGGATATTGGCATATCGTTTGGCTCATACTATGAATTTTTTTTTTCGTTTATGGGAATTAAACCTATCAACGAAGTTTGTTCTAAAATTGCTAAATCTTGATCATAATAGCCTAGGAGCTGTTGAATAACGATCCAGATTTACTGAGAAGGATTATCAGTATTGACGAAACATGGCTATATACTATTGATGTCGAAACCAGAGCCCAATCATCCCAATCGAAGCGACGAGAGGAGCCAAGACCACACAACAAGTCTGGTCATATGTGATGGGATCACTATTGCTCATTGTTTCCTTCCTTACATTGAACCCTGTTTGTGTGAAACAATACGGAGAAAACGTCCGGATTTGTGGCAAGTAAATCATGACTGATGCATCATTCATTTTTGCTTGTGCGTATTGTTGTCAAGCCACTGTGTTCACCGGAATTTTTATCATAATGTGCACATTGAAAGCCATTCTTCGCCTTGACAGACGCGTAATTCGCACTGAAGTTTAACTACGTGATAAGTGTGTGGGAATTATCCTAAAGCCCTAGTCTTATGCTACCCATTAGAATTTCTTTAAAAAAGGATAAAAAAAAAATAAAGAATATAAAATCTCCAATGAGATTGCCAAAATGGGATCAAAGAAAGACTTTTCAGTCCCTGTATCCGCTCTAGGTTAGCCTTGGTTAGGTCCGCCGTCAATGATTGCCTCACAATCGCATATGGCGGAGCTGACCTGGGTGTGGGCTGACCAGGCGCATATGCCCGACGTCTGCAGTAACTTTCGCAGTCATCATCACGCCATTTCGACGTGAGGGGACGATACAGCGTACCATTTCCTCTGTTCCTCTGTGACTGTCTGAACATTAATAACGCACCTTTCGGGCCAAAGCGTGCGCCAGAGGACATCAAAAAGAGCCTCAACAAAAGAAAGTTTCAACTAGATGTTTATTCTTTCTACGAATCCGCTAGTTAATGATTTCAAATGAACGCAGTAATCGTGGATGTAGTTCTAAATCGCCTTTGCATTCGACAAACCTTAAACACTTAAACAACTCATGTGCACAGCTTTACCCTTTGCCAGATCTTCTTTAATGGTGGGCTTCAGAAGAGAGGACGGTTGATCGTTTGTCTCTAGTGAAATAAGCAAGGTTCCTTTTTTTTCTTTGTTAGAGGCTTTACTATCTGTTAAACGCAAAAACTGGTTCATTATACTACCAAACAGACACTTTTCTTTATTGTATTTTCCCTGTTGTCTGGAGAAAAGTGAGAAGGAGCTTCAGTGATGTAGAGCTAAGAGATTTGATCCACACCACATTGGCCCCAAGGGTGCGCCACCGTGCGTAAGCGAATGCAGGACAGTCGCAGAGAAAGTGTTCTGTTGTGTCATCCTTCTCGCAACATGCAGCACAGGTAGGCGTCTCACTGATGCCTAACACGTAGAGATGCTTAGCAAAAGTGTAATGGCCCGCTAGCTTTGTGCAATCATTTCTCTTTGAGGATTAGAAGAATGTTGCGGACTTCTTGTAGACATCAGAGCGTATCCTGGATATTCCTCCCATCTGCGACTGTGTGCATTAAAGTGCGAATCGTTGATGTCGGATTTGATCGTGAACGCAGGTAGACCTAAGGCGAGTACAGGTCCTGAGAAATTCTCCTCTGAGCCCCTTCTAGCGAGTTCATCGGAGATCTCATAGTGACCTGAGCCTTAGTGAATTTTTTCTTCCGACTTTGTTCGAAAAGGTCTTGAGTTCATGCACTAATGCAGATTCTGCTGAAAGACTTAGCTCTATATAAACATTACCTTACATCAGTGGCAATATTATTACTACTAGTGAACATTTTATGGTAAATTTTCATTTGTGAGGCTTTTTTTAGCAGAATCCTATACGAATCACATACATTATGGATCAGTGTTACCTATAGGCAACACAAAACATTGCTGACCACAAATTGAAAGTTTTTTTTTCAATATTTGATTTTTTTCCTAATTTTCTTACCTGTGTAGCTACATAGTAATCACTGGCAAAATAATAAAATACTTTTCAATAAGCCTGTAAAGAATATCAAGATATTCTGAGAGAGAAGGCGATGTTGCCTAAAGACAATATCGAGCATGAAAAGTTTAAAGGAATACGAAGGCATAGACATACCTTGTTGTTGGAGGCACAACACTCATTCAATTCACAAAATAATGCTGTGAATACTGTGATAAATATGTAAATGAGAATGTCATGACTCTATCTCATAAAGTTCTAAAATTTTTTCTGCCATAAAAATATTGAAAGTTTAAGTAAATCATTAGTGTCACAAAGCTAATTACTTGGCAGCTTGAAATAAATGTTCATCTCCTTGGATACGGTTTATCATGTGAGTTGTTTCGTTCTTATTTAACTAATTAAGCTACTTTAGCACAAAGCAAATATTGTTCAAATATAGAGTGAGAAAAAATGGCGACTGTTTGCGTGTTTTTACTTTCAATGGCCTTATGCTCATATCTAATCTCCACCAAAGAGTATGGGAGTGAATTGGGGTTCAGTGATTAATAATGAGCCGTGCACTTGGGGGTCGTTCGTTTGTTTGAAACTGAAAGTCGTGCGATGCATCAAGTCGTGCTTTCTCTATTTTTTTTTTATTGTATTGCAGAGGTATGTAATGTTTTAGATTGCTTTTGGCTAATTTACCGCGACATTTCTTCCCATTAGCCTTACAGTATTTTCATGGATATCAGGGGGGGGTATATTAGGGCACTAACCTGGCCTGCAAGGAAAGTGAGAGCTAATTTCTCGTTTCGTTTTTTTTTACAACTTTATTTTTCTTGCTTTGTGATGAACAAATATTACTGGCTTATTTGTTTTAGATAGACACCTATTCACATATGCTTTTGCACTTATGAGAAGAATTCGTAATGACTTGTGCCAATATTTGGTGTGGACTTTAAAGAAAGTGAGAGACGGGGACCATAAATATACAATAATTATAATTAAGTTAGTGTTATGCAAGTTTTTACAGATGTACCATATGACTAGCTTGGAGTCATGCCGCAACACCTGGTACCTACAGCTAAAAGCTATAAATTTAAGGTTGCTTCAACATTAGCTTATTACGTTTGGACTAGATTAATTATTGCCTAAATCCGCATAAAAACAGTTAGGCTTTAAATTTACCTTATCTTGGACGAACAAGACTATGCAGAAGTCATTCTTTACATCCCAATTTCTGTCACGTCAATCCAAGCGAATCTAATCTATACTGCGTTAGACGACATCCATAGAAAGATTACATTCATATAGCATCAGAGCCACCCCTATCCCTTTCCAAAACAAAACAAAACAGTCTTGTGGTCGTTTCCACCATTGAAGGTTTAAAAATTGATGATAGCAGTAACGTGATGCTGGTGACACAAGATTTCAGAAGTTATCCGTATAAATCAAATCAATATTGTGGTAAAAGAGGAACTTAGGCCTGATTTTTACTGCATAGGCACGTTACATACGAAGAGACCGTAGGCTGATTCCTTACTGATCTCATTAGTTCGAATTTAGAAGCATTTAGAAGCTGTTTATGCGAGATATTATCAAGTGGAGTATCGGCATTGATATGGCTCCTACAGAAAAATACATTCTTGACTTATTGACGGTATTTTACACCGAGCAAAATTAAAGCTCCAAATTGGCTGGGATAAAGCCTTGAGTCTTTGATTTCAAAAGTGATAAAGTAAGTTTGCAGAGAGAAGCGTAGTTAGTTTTGATACATAAGTTGTTTCTGTTTAACAGTCGAGTTTGTGCCGTATACAGGACTTGAATAGGTTTTAAGAGAAGCATTGTAGCTCCTAGTCTGTGATATAATTCTTGAGCGCCTCTAATCCCATCTGTCAAAAAGAAACATTAATCATTTTGTTTTTTGTAATGGAAGGCTTTACAATTCACTCGAGCGCTCGGGAGGATCCTGATCTTTACACTTTAGAGATTCAGTGCACACAACGTTGGTCCTATGGTCCAAGCCAATGTAAACACTAGTAGGACAGTTGTCGAAGGAATGTTCCGCTCTTTCTTCCTCGAAACTAGTGGCTATTCTGGGGCATGTTGAGGTGACTATCAAAAAAGTAATGATTCCCCTACCGTTAATACTACTTAAGAATAAAAATAAAACCGAGAATATCTCAAAGACATGCGCTTCATTTGCATATATTCAGAAAACCATCCATGACTTCGTGCCCGAAGAAACTGAATCGCAAAAGGAAGACCTAAGTGCATAGTATGTGATTTTTTAAGCGTTTGGTTTTTAATTGTCGAAGAAAGCACAGGAAAATTGCGCAAGTTGTTGATAAACCAGTGCTCGCCATTTACTTTTTTAGGATCATTTCGTGTAAATATTAGCCACGATTATATTTGAAATGGTTCCTACGATAGTCAGTTTTGAGTCACTTTTTCGAACATGTTGACTGGTATCGTTAATAAGCGTAATGTTGCCTTTCAGGGCTACAATTGAGCTTGGCTTATCGGCGTAGACAAGTGAATTGACGTATTTCCATAAAAAATAGTCTAAAGGCATCAAATCGTGTGATCTAGCCGGCGAATTCACCGGTCCAAATCGAGATATAAATTCCTCATCGCAATAATTTTTTCATTTGGTCCATCGATTCGCATTGTGTGGCATGTAGCACCCTTTTGTTGGATCCAAATGCCAACCGGGTTCAGCTCATGGATTTTGGCCAAAAAAAAGTAAGAAGTCCTTAAAGTTTCCGCTCGACCATAAGCCGCACCAAATAGTGCATTTTTTCCAGGTGCAATGGCAGCCCTTATATTTCCTGAGCTTGCTCATTCTATCAAAAACCTATTCAACCAGAAATTAGTTTCGTCACTGAAGATCATTTTTCGATATAAAGCGGATCTTACTCTAGTTTTTCTAAGGCCAATTCACCAAAAAAATCGACGCTGTCGCAGGTCATTCCGCTTCAGTCCTTCCGAGAGCTGTATTTTGTAAGGATTTAGGCCTAGATCGATTCTTGGCCGAGCAACACTATCCCAAACAGCAAAAAAGCAAAAAGCTTTATATAGACAAAAAGCAGGCAAACCAGCTCAATGAAGATCTAATTATCCGCGATTCTAGAATAAATTCAAAACTTCAATCTAAATAGGGTTTTCGTGATATTTTTATAGTACATTCGACAGAGCATCTACCGTTGAGCCTAGAAGTTTCAAACTCGGCGTCCTGGAAAATACTACCATCAAAGCCGACATACCGAAGCTTCGACGATAGTTAAGCCTGGTCTAAGGTACATACCAAGTAGCCATTTTCACCTACCTACCTGGTACTTGCTTTGAATTTTATCATGGGCATTATGATTAGATCCAAAGGATATTCACTATATGATGAGCTTCCCAAAGCTAAGGCCGTTTTTGCTCCAGCCTTAATTCGTTACTGTTTAAGTAACTCGATGCACTAGAAAAATCTGTCTTCAAGGTTTTTCTTTCTAAGGTGATCGAGGAACTTTACTTGGTTTTCGTGGATTTTGCAGTGATTATTATCGGCCTAAGCGAATGATGAGTGCTGTACTATGACCAAGTTAAGTCCATTCTTGCCTTCATGGGATTAGTCGAAGTTACACAAGGATGACTCATTCCACGATGGCAATCTTGACCATCTGTTGGACAAATAGCAATAAATTCTTATACAATCCCAAGTCATACTTCATTTCCACTCTCTCCGCTCCAAACGTCGCAGAACAAAAATAAATGATTCTTCTGCATCACCAGTCGGCCTAATAGATTTCTAAGAAACGATTTCCCTTTTCGTCTCCCAACAGAGGAGATATAGTATATATGGCATAATCACGCCACATGCAGCAGAAGAAGATGCATCCGCATCGCCCTGACTGAAAAGAGAAATTCACTGATTCCATCTACTCCACTGCAACGAGCATCAGTCAGCCGCCAAAACAATAGCCACGGAGGTGATGGGATGTGCATTTAGCATCTCTCCAACAGCTCCATCGGCAATGGTAGCGCCAGTAACACCTGCGCAAAGGCAACATGGCATTGGTGTGATGTGCCCAATGTGCACAATGCATCTGTTGCTAATTTATCCAATCCATGCAGTTGCTTGCGAACACGATGCATCTATTATAGTAATTAATTTGGTTGGCATTGCATTAGAAAGTTTTTTTCACTTTCATCTCTTGTTTACGGGATGGCTGTATGCAGCGACGGAATAAGATGTTTTCTATTTCTGTGAGAACTGTTTGATGCTCATCGTGATGAGTGGGTTTGGCCGTCATTTATCTGAGAGATCAGCCAAGCGGTGGTATGGTAAACAGTGACATGATGCTGGCGTAGGTCAGGTGGCTGAGAAAGGCCCGTAAAATAACAAGTTGGATGTGAACTTCGAAAAATGAAAAATGAAAAATGAGAGTTTCTTTTGGTTAGTAGTGTGTGGTTACAAGAAGGTGATAACGGTTTTCCTTATCAATTAAGAGGCATGTCGCCTCAAGGTAAGACGATAAGTTTCTGTCATCAGACCATTTGGGATACTTTCCTCTAAGCTCTTCGTTCCGCCTTAATGCAACAAAACGACCGTTCACTTTACATTAGTCAATATAATAGACTCTAATGACCGTAAACCTTTACTATTATGTTTTATTGTATAGCCATTAGTCGATTTTGTTGTGGCATTGGACGTATGTCTGGCAGTCTTCTGCATAGTGAAAGTAAAAGGAAGTGTTTTCAGCCATTTCACTAGTTACAGAATTGTCAATTGTTTGTGCATAAGGTCGATTTAATGTTTGCTTTCAAGCGCATCGAAACTATTGAACCCTTAATTATTGTGAACAATCGAACTGAATACCTCGAATAGAAAACGTTGTGTCTCGATAGGTAGTGTGTTGACCTCCGACGATGTTGACACGATCATTTCTCTTATTGCCCAAGGTTGCAATTTCATTGCTTTCGGTTTGCCCACACCTCCATTGATGGAATCGGGGTGTGGGCATAGACAATCAATTTTTATTCCAATGCGGCGTCATCCAGTAACCGCTTAGTGTCCTGAGCGCACAAAGCCTATATACCGATAACAGTTTCCAGCAAACTGTAGGCTTCTTCTCAGACTAGTGCCGCGTATAATGGAACAGAACTTGCCACTCTAGAAAGTGGGATCCTCTTTATGTTCCAAGTTCACCCATGATCCGTAGTATTCTGGAGAGTGTTGTTTTCACAATTGACCCTTCCTCTGAACTTCTGAGCTTTGCGTAGTGTTTCAAGACAGTTTGCGCTAAGCGTTTTTATTCCCTTAAGTATCCACGTAAGTGCTGTTCGGGATCGCCTCGAACGAGTCCCTGTCCTGCTATTTGGGTGTCTGTTGTTCTAGGGCGGACATTTAGGAGACTAGGATTGCTTGCGAAAGTGAGGTCGATAATTGATCTCATTCCTTTTGCCTCTAATTTCTTTGCCCGCTTCGAGGAGTTCACTTGTTTCTAGAAGAATTTGCCTCATTGCATTGATGAGATCCCTGTCTTGCTCCATAGACAATGCGTTGAAGGTCGGAAGTAACAGCTGTAAGAGGTTGTGTACCGTAAAGACCCTAACTGATATTGTTCTTTGATTTATTTATATGGTCTGGTCCAAGAGTATCTCCTTTATTTCCATGACGCAGTTCTTCTTTGCTATGCATGGACATTTGTTTAGCTTCAGATTTTTGATTTTTTCCCTTTGGATTCAGACAACTTGTTTCGCTTTTCCTATATTTTTCCGAATTTGAGACTAAAACAATACTTCTTTAGAACTTTTAGTCTCTCTAAGTCTGACTTTGTTGGTTATGGATTAATGTGCGGGTCAATTAGGATCAAATTTAAATTTCATTCTGATGAGCTTCAAATGAGTAGGATCTCATAGATCCTGTGCTGAAATAAATATTTTAAGTTATTTTCTGCTCAAACCTCAGATACTAGCACTTTTTCAATAACCATGCGTCTTCAAGCTTTTCAAATAACAAATTTGTTAAGATATTTACCTTTGAGCAACAACTTTTTAACGTCGCCCCAGAAATGCTCAATTGAATTCAGGTCTGGACTAGACGATGGCTATTCAAGCACACAGAATTGTTGTATTAGGCGTGCCAGTATGCTGCAATGCTGATAAGTCCAAATGACTGGCATAGACTGCAAGAAAGACATCAACACTTTTCTCGAGAATTCAATCGTATTACTAGGGGATTATGCATCCTCTGTCGGACATGCAACATGCTTATCAGCGCGGAAAATGCTGCGAGACTGCGCTTCAAAACCTAGTGGGGAGAATTGAATGCGCTCTCGAAAGGAAAGAGTACGTACTAGGCATTTTCGTCGACATTGAGGGAGCTTTTGATGACGCTACTTTCGACAGCATGCGTAACGCTGCTAGACGGCATGGCGTAGATGAAGCACTGGTTCTGTGGATCAAAGCAATGCTCGTGCACAGGACATTGATCGCTGATGCAGGCCTCGAACAATGTGTCAAGTCTGGAGTAAACAGGGGCTGCCCGCAAGGTGGCGTCTTGTCTCCGCTGTTATGGTGCATGGTGGTCGACTCTTTCCTCGATGCTCTCAATGTCTCTGGAATCTATGCTCAGTCATATGCGGATGATGTTGCTGTTCTCTCTGTCGGCTCATGTTTAGCGAATGTCGGTCTCAAACCGCAGGCGGCGCTAGATGTGATCGAAGACTGGTGCACCAAAAATGGGGTCGGTTAATCCTCTTAAGACTGATGTTCTCTTTACGAGAAGGAGGAAAAATACTGGCATTACTCAACTGATGATAAAAGGCATTCCCATTCCGATATCCAAGGAAGCTAAGTATCTGGGAGTCATTCTAGATTACAAACTTCTTTGGTCAAAACATGTTGAGTCCAAAACCACCAAAGCGCTGTCAGCTTTTTGGCAATGCAAAGGTGCCTTTGGCAAAACATGGGGCTTATCGCCGAAGAAGGTCCTTTGGATCTACACGGCAATGATAAGACCGATAATCTCACATGCATCGGTTGTTTGGTGGAGCAGGCTAACACGCAAACACGCTGTGGCTTCACTCACCAAACTCCAAAGAGCGGTCTGTCTCAGCTGCACGGGGGCTTTCCCCAGCACACCGGGAGCTGCTCTCGATGCTATGATGAATCTTCCACCCCTTGACATATACATATATCAGAGGGTGTGCACTGAAAACTATTTCTCGCCTAAAGAGAAATGGTCATTGGTACAACTTGCATTGGAGTGAAAGTGTACTTGCGGGAGAAATATCCTACGATCCCTGTCTCATGGATATGCCTTCTGACGCAATGACACCAGCCATCCTACTGCGCTGTAACTACCCAGTCACGTTTCCATGGCGTCAGGTCTGGCTTTGGCCAGACACAGCCTGGAATGGAATGTCTTCGTATTTTCACAGATGGCTCCAGGACTGGGCAGGGATCCGGCGCTGGAGTTTTCTTTGAGCGCGAAAACATTCGACTGCACTTCTCGTTAGGAAAATATGCGTCTGTCTTCCAGGCGGAGATTTATGCAATCCTAACAGATGGAGGGGAAAAAGCATATGTGTCTGCAGTGACAGCCAAGCTGCACTCAAAGTTGTGTCCAATCCTCTATCCAACTCCAAACTAGTGCATGAACTCAAGACCTTTTTGAACAAAGTCGGAAGACTAAATTCACTTAGGCTTGTATGGGTTCCAGGTCACTCTGGAATCCCAGGAAACGAGATCTCCGATGAACTCGCAGAGGCTCAGAGGAGAGTTTCTCAGGACCTGAACCCGCCTTAGGTCTACCTGCTTCCACGGTCAAATCTGACATCAATGATTGGGTCTCTAACGTACACAGTCGCAGGTGGAGGGAATATCCAGGATGCAGGATGACTAAGCGCGTACGCCCTGACGTCTGCAAAAAGTCCGCAACATTTTTCTTATCCTTAAGAAGAAATGATTGCAGAAGGCTAACGGGCGTCATTACGGGCCATTACACTTTTGCCAAGCATCTCTACGTGCTTGGCATCAGTGAGACGCCTACCTGTGCTGCATGTTGCGAGCAGGATGATACAGCAGAACACTTTCTCTGCGACTGGCCCGCCTTCGCTCGCGCACGGTGGCGCATCCTTGGGGCCGACGTGGTGGGTGCCGAATCTCTTAGCTCTACATCACTGAAGCCCCTCCTCACTTTTCTCCGGACAACGGGGAAAATACAATAAAGACAAGGTGTCTGCCTGGTAGTACAAATGACCGGTGTTTGTGTCTGAGTGCTCCAACAGATAGTAGAAGCCTCCAACAAAAAAAAAAAAAGAAAAAAAAAAAGGGGATTATCCCTAGACGTCGGTTGGTTTTGCACACCACCATGTTTCACTCCATCTCTGTCTCTTTTGGCCGCCGAACATATAATCTACCACCTTAGCCAAGACGGAGGATTTTCGTTTTGTCATTTCAGAACACCTGAGCCGAAGGCCCTGGTAGCTAGTGCTCAATAATTTTAATTATTGATATGTAATTGGATTACGTGTCAATAAAGTTTAATAATAATAATATTTCAGAACACATATCTTACTTCCAGTTAGATATGGTGCTCAGCTTCAACCAATCGACGAGCGACACTTCGGTGTCATATTTTTACCTTGTATTGATCTATAAAGTTACTTTATGGATGTCTGTAGGATGTATCATACTTTCGGAAAAGTTCAAGTGCATCGAAAACCTTTTTGAAGCAACTTAATTTTTATAACCGTCTATGATATATCACAACTCAACAACAATTGACTTATGCCTAGTCGACATACAACTCTTGCCACTACCCATGGTTAAGGGTGACCTAATAAGCAAATTCGGCTAAAAACCTTATAAAAAAAACTCATTCATTTGTTTAAATAATATTGAGAAAACTTCTAAAGTAGTTATAATTCAATATTATTTCCAATCAATTAGCTGGTAGAAAGAATATAGAGAGAATACTTATCATTAGGAACAACTTTACTTAGAGAACGCAGCTGTATAGGTAGTGTTTAAAAATATATATCTGGGAAGAGAAAGATAATGATAATGTCGCAAAACAATAAGACCAGCAGCGAAAAATACAAACAAGTATTGTTTTCTTATTGAAGTCAAACTAACAGTGGCGTACGAATATGTCAACATATGTTTTCGTCGTTGGTAACGGTGTTCGTATGAACAATATTTGTCCGAGTCCTCATCACTATGACTGGGATACTTTTCTGCTGCTTGATTGTGAACAGTTGTGTTTTCTGTTTGTTGTTTCTTGAAGTATACTCGTATGACAATAAGAGTACAATACAAAGAGAAACGATATCTGTGTATTAAGACGGTTATTTATGAAAACAGACAAAATGGGCCTCGGCTTACACTGTTCCCCAACCGAAAATAATTTATTTCTAAAATGTACGCAGAAAGTAAAGTCGCAAGAGGATGTGGAAGATTCAGGGGAAGATCGAAAACGTTTTCTTTTTAATGTCTTACAACCACGGAACTTCACATGCCAACAGGCTGACCACTAAAAACATCTCTAAAAGATGATTGTAAAATAAAACTTTAAGTCAGCTGCCAACATCAAGACTGAATGGGAATTGAAGACTCGAAGAACAACAGCGAAAGAAGTCCCAGGGTAGTTCCTCCTCTAATAAAAAGCATCGGAAGAACCGTTTAAAATTCGCTAAAGAATATCTAAATTGAATTGAAACGAAGGATAATTTGGTGGGATCGTATGGATCGCAAGAGTGTCGGGCTTAACCCTTCTGTCAATGGGTGTTTTAAAACCTTCCAATCAATGGAATAGGTCTGGCTGGACCTACTCATTGACAGAATATTTTGGATTAAAGAAAACATGGGCCAGTATCTGTACGCCAAGTTATTAACAGAAGCCATGCTTCCGTGTGCTGAATGGGAGATGCATTTGAAAAGGCAGTTCGTGCATGACAAGGACACAAAAAAAATATCGACCTTGTGCGCTGGCTTGCCAAAACACCAGATCTTAAACCTTTAGGAAATTTATGGCGAAAGTTGAAAAAGTCCATTGGAGCTGAACAATTTAAAAATAAAGAGAACCTGAGGGAAAAAATGTAGTTTGGAACGAATCGAGTTTTTACTAAATTCTAAAGTCATGAAATATAATGTATATCTATCTATATCTATAATTTTTTTTTTATACCTATTTTTATATACTTGTCTTATTGTTTTGTCTCTGTTAAGAACTTTGGCGTCATATTTAATCAACAGCCAATTTAGCAGTTAGAGCCTACGACGTCTTGCAAATATTGTGCTACTTTGAAAATTATATCCCAGTTAGATTAGATGCTCGTCAAGACGCTACTCATCCCTATTTTAATGTCGCCATCGGAGTATTCTGCGATCTTGATAGTCACAGCTCATACAAGCTAACAGTTAAATATGTTTAACATCACACTGCCCTTCATATGCAGATAGCGGCGATAAGATCACGTTTCGTCATCCGTATCTTTAGAAAACGAACCTTTTTTTTCAAACTCCAAACACTCCAAACTCCACAATACTTTTACGAGAGGCTTCAGTTCGCTACATCTGAGAGACGTGGAATCAATGTTCCTAATTTTAACTACAAGGTGACAAAAAAACAGTTTTTAATTAATGCTATAAGGCTATAATTATAATTTATTAACTCTTAGTTAACACAAGATCTCATAGCATCGGCAACTTTAAGGTACAACTTAGGCCACATTTTAGCCAGCATATCGCTTTAGAATGTAGTAAGGGGCATCTAGGCATTTAGTCTTGGTGATAATGGCTCATATAATGTATAAAAATGCGATCTAGATCAGTAGTCGAATTACCTTTTTTAGTTCTATTTCGATTTAATAGTCATCTCAGCTTTAAAGGCCCTCATGGTGTCCGAAGACGGAACATTTATAAATGTTTCGTCGCATTTGATATACAATGTGCCCGAATCTTGATGTTTCGATTTTTTTTCCAAGGCTCCGTTGATCTCGTAAATATTCTTCACAGCGACAAATTATGATAATCCGGAAAGCGTATCCCTAACCTCCTGCTCTGCTAGAATGTGAGCCCGACTTAACCTAGATCTCAGCTGTAATCCTGATTAAGTTTGTCATTCACTAACAAACCCAAAAATATGATTTTTTTCTTCCTATTTGCATACCTATTACGTGATTAACGTCCAAAATAGATATTTATCATAACAATCAATGTGAGCTCTGATAAGTTTGATCTTAAGACGTTCCCATCGATCCATCTCACCCCACATTGAATTTAACTTTTGACAACGACTGAAACTTTCTATGCCTAATGGCATTAAGATGAAAAGAAACAAATCGACAAAAGAAAAACTAAACGACTTCCTCAAATCACATCGAAAAGGGAAACTCAAAAGAAAACCAAGAAAACCCCACTTCGCCGCAGCCAATAGTCTGCACTGACTCGCCACGCAACCAGTTCCATTGATCACAACCAGTACCGTACCATCGTCTACCACCTACCGCTACAGCCGCACTCTCGACAGACGACTGCACCAACAACAGCTGGAAGCAAGTCATTTCGAGGAATTAATCGTGGTCAACCAACCACAATGAAATCCATCGAACTTGCTTTAAATGCTTTAAACTATCCAGTCGTCGACCCGATCAGTCAGCCCCACTATGTGTACACTTGTGGTATGTATCCGGCGTGTGCAGCAGTCAGATAAATCTCTCAACATAATTATAGCAGCCATTGAGCGAGCGGGTACGGCCCCAAAGCAACTTTAACGCGACGTACGACCACGTAATTCCACCCTATCTTTCACTTTTCTTTCGGATTCTGCGATACAACTGAGAACCGGTATTGCAACGAGCTGCTATCCATCGTAATGGAGACGTATTGATACGGGAAAGGTAAAGAATTACAAGTACCGGCTGCTTATGCAGCTCAATGGTGGCTGAGGTACTTGATGATTGAATGCAGTGCCATCTACATATATTTGGACAAAAAATTCCATCCAGATCGGGCTTTAGTGGGTCATCCGATCACAGTGCTTGTACGCTCCATCAAAGGGCTGCGGATGTAGTTTTTTTTTTTTTTTTTTTATTACATTTTGGTTTGCTTTGGATGGAAGTGGAGGAATGTAGTTCTACGGCTTCGCGAGCTGTTCTGACAAGATTTGTATAATAAAGTTGTTCAATGGAATAGCTTTTCACTTTGTAACGCGAATTGCTTTCAGTTACTGAGAATCAGTGAAGGGAAGGAGGGTCATCGCTATGCCGTGGAGTATTGAAAGGGTGATGCTACGAGGTGCGAACTTGCTTCAGACTTTTGTTGCTTCCACATATGTAAACAAACATTCAAGAATAGATGCATTGATAAAGAAACAAACAACACCAGATGGAACGTACATATTTAGGCATATCTGAGGCATTTCCCGAAATAATCAGGTGGAATATTCTAATTGTTTTAAGGGGCTAATCTGGTATATACTTTTTGGGTGTGAAAATGTTGCCTTTCGAGTCAACTACGTACCATTTACAGACAATTTTGCTTTTCGCCATCAATACGAAAATCAAAACTGGGGATGAGGCGCCTCATATATTTAAGTAATGAGGCTTTTGTTAGTGATAGAAGGTGTCATGATTGGTTTCAATGCTACAAAAGTGGTGAAGGCTTTGAAGGCGCAGAATTGAATGCGTTACTACATCAAGATCCATGTGCAACGCATCAACAACTTGCAGATTCATTGATCTTTATGAAACACGCCATTCTCTATACACGTCGAGCCGAGAGTCGTCAAAGAGCTTTTTTTTAAATCACGAACGAACGGCTGCTTCAGTGGTAAGAAATAGAAGCTTGCAAGTCATTGCAACTGGATGGAACCATCACAAGAACGCATCACTGAACATAACTTATAAGATGATTGAAAGAAAATGGTCACAATGGATGGAAGTCATAATTAGCGTTTCCTAAATAAAACACCAAATTTGAAAAAAAGGGCGAATTCCCGAAATTGCACATATGGCTACGAACATAGTCAAAACCTGCTTAATGAATACACAGCTGGTTCGTCTTGGGCAGCTCTGAGGTAGGCCTTAGTTTTGGCGATGAAAAATGAAAATCTCATTTCAAACGCAAACAAATCACTATGTGTAGGAATGTCTAAACTCCGACCGGTCTTAGATATTTTATTCTTCAAAGACTACAACAGTACACGTTGATTTGGCACATGGACTATCTTGGCTTCTATGAGATCAGACATTGAAAATTGAGTCGAATTCATCCGCGAAATAAACGAAGCCAGTAAAGGAATTATCTTATTCCACAAACAGTATTCGACGTGTGGCAACATCTCCTGGAATAGAAGCCGCAAGTCCACCGTTCTCAGATTTGTAAAGGCTTCTGGTCGGCTGCAATCGAAAAGAATGACACCTCTTACTATACAGCATAGGACTGTTCAATCTGGTGAACTGGGCTCGAAAGCGCATGACCTTTGATGAAGAATGAAGAGAAGTTGTGTGGGGTGACGAAAAAAAGTTCAATTTAGACGGGCCGGATGGATAGGCACGTTACTGACTTGATTTAAAAAAAGAAGAAATTTCGTTCTCCAAACCTCAGCATGGAGGAGGTAGTGTAATGGTATGGGGTGCCTAACAGGATGAATGCGAAGAAGCAATGGGGTGGTCGTGGTGCAATGGTAATCATCACCGACTGTTGAGCCGAAGGTCTGTAGTTCAAGTCCGTCCACAGTCAAGAACAATTCTTATACGGAAAAACTGTGGAACAACATCAGTTGTGAATGAGAGATGATCAAAAAGTGCTGACGAACTCGCAGCATCAGATCGCTTCAAGATTCGTGCTTCTGTGTGTGCATTTCCAATATAACATCTTAATGACATTGAAACAGAAGAGTTACTGTGAACTACAACCAATGGAAATTCAGTCGAATCTCTCAAATCCTATCTAGGACAACTACCCTCCGGAGAGTAGTGAACGAACATCTTCGACGCAAACCATCTGCACCCCGTTCAGGTTGTGTGACAATCACCATAAGAGCTCGTGAACCTGCACGAATTATAAAAAAAATACCAAGACAGGTTGGGGAAACACTCATACCATTTCTCGAAGAACTGGACCAACATTTCATGGAATTTCAACAGGATAATGCTCCAATTCACGTTGCCGCTTTTTCTAAAAAGTGGTTTTCTCACCGAGATATGCGAATTCTGTCATGGCCAGCATATTCGCCAACATAGCTAGTGTATGCTGGGCCATTTAACAACGTTCTTTAGTTTAAGAGCGCAATTATGGACAGTTGGTAAAAAATTAAAAAAAAAGAATCAATTCAGAAATTAGTAAGCCCAAAACCAAACGACACAATTTCAAAAAAAGGAGGATTCATCGAACGTTAACTGTGTTCGCAAAATACTGGCACTATCATTTTGGGACATCAAAATTATTGGGGGTGCAAATTAATTCGGCCCGTTTTCAAAAGATGGCGCCGCCTGCAAGTTGTGGCTGATCTAGGAAGCGATTACCTACTTCATTGGAAAGGTGTGACATCTGTCAACAATAATTAGTGTGCATCAGCGTCTGTTTCTGACAACAACATTGTTTTTTGCCTCTTCGAAAATGTCCGGATTTGTCTTAAATAAACAGCATTTGCGGGAAGTTTTGATTTTCTTTTTTAATTGGAAGAAAAGTGCAGCTGAAGCCCATCGAATGCTTGTAGAAGTTTATGGTGAATCTGCTCCGACCGATAAATCATGCAGAGAGCGTCTTGGCCAGCCCAAAAAGTTTGAAGATGAGGAATTGGAGACTTTACTTTGAATGATGTCTTTTTTACGTTTTTTCAATAAAAAATTTTGAACACAAAAAAAACGGACCGAATTAATTTTTACTCCCAATAATTAATTTTTTTTTAAATACTGTGCACAAATAAATTTGGAAAAGAAGAAGGTTTTTTTAAAGATATTCGAATTTTTATTATTATTAATGCTTTTGATTTATTATCGGTACTTCCAAGTGTTTTCGATGGCTCTATGATTTTGGGACGCACCTTAAATGTGCTGCAAGTATGTAATAAAAGGTCATCATCCAATGCCTTTTTAAGACATCTTTTAATCTGAGATGTGACTAAGTAATCCTCTTGGCGTGAATTGCAATTACTTTCAGCAATGGCTTCATAAAATTTTTCCGAATGTCGACTGGCAGCTACTTTTTTTGGACACTAATACACTGATATCACGCCTTAGGCAGTTGGGATTGTCGCGAGAGTTGATTTCAGACGAAGCAAATCCACCATGCATAGACTTGATAGGTGGAAACCTCCAACATATTGGTCCATTATTTAGTAATGCGCTTTATTGAAGTGCTGTTTGTCAGCAATTATTCTATCACAACAGACATGCATTCGCTGTTTAGCTTCATTTACATGACATCATAGTGTATGAAAATAACCACATGGCTTTAGACAGTTTACCACTGTCAGATAAAATAGAATTGACAGACATACATCATCCTTATCCGCCATCGTTTGGTCCATCTTATTTCGAATTCAGTTTTTATATTAATGACTCAGATGGAATTTATTTTCTAAATCCATAGTTCCTGTTATGCTATTATTCATTCATGAATTTCCTTTTGGAGGGACGTCATTCTAAAAATAACTTTAGAGCACTGCGAAGCTCATATAACCCCTGTTCTAGTGAGGGCATAACGCAGGCGGTTGGTGAAAAATAAGTAATTTGATAGCATGGATATATCGCGCTACAGTGATGTGAACTGGCTATCGAGATCGTGCGATTTGATGCATTTATACGTTTTTAATTGAACAATTTACATTATACTGCCCCATTACATAAGAGTGTGCTTCGATTGATCCCAAATTATTCAGTTAAACACCTAATAGTTCTAGTCGAATTGCTAAATCTCGTAATTCTTTCTGTATGTTGATTCTTGGATACTGTGGTTTCCTTTTTTTTCTGCTTACTCACTTTGACGGCGGTGCGGTTCAGAGCGAATCAAGATATCAACCAAGCTTCCCTTGCCAGCCCGATAGATTTTTTCCGTCTATACGTAAGGCGGTCAACCTCGTTGCACCTTGAGTTTAAGATGTTAAGTTCTATCTCGCCCTATCGGTTCCAGTGAAACACATTGGCGGAGCCCGGGTACCTACACCAAGTTTTTAAATTCATCTGTCAAAATGGCCACGTTACCAAGCCACCGGTGGGGTGCATTTGTCTTTAAAGCACATCGTTCTTTCTAATATCATTTACAACATACTTCTTGTTACTACCGAACCTAATAGAGCAGCAAGAGTTCTCTTTTTTTCATATGGGTATTCCTTACATATATGTATGTACATAACTAGCCATAGCTTATATATTTCAGTCTATGGAGCTGTTTATGATTGGACCAGGGCACATTGATAGTAGATATTGCTAGTATAACTTCATCTAAATCGATAGGACTAACTTTCCCGTTGTAGTAAATGTTGAGAGCAGATGTTGCTGTTGTAATCAATAATGCAAAAACCGGTTTTCATGTTCGTTTCAACAGGTCTCCGTTATGGCATGTCTAACAATTCCATGCGATCTTCGAGTTTGTTCTTTTTTTCCGCCTCCTCTGTTTTTCTTAATGAGAGATTTGTTAAGGCCGTATGTTTTACATCATCTGTCAGAATTTTTGTTAACTTTTTTCGACAGCACTGCGTCCATGATACGCACATTTTTGAAGATACAAAGCTGATGTCCTTGTCACCAATGACCCAAGAAAGACGAAATCCATAACCACTTACTTACTACTACTACTACATTATCCTGGCCAAATGTGACGTTCTAGCTAAGACGTCGGTGTTGCGCTCATTATTTTGATGAACGCATATTTGGTTCTGCCCTTTAACTCCTCGCTGTGTTCGTCTAACCACGTCAATATCATCTGCGTATGCAAGCAATTGTGCGGGCTTTGAACACGTCGTCTGTGAGTCCCGCACGAACTTTTCAAGGATGTTAGGAAATCACATGTTGTGCTGCCTGAACCTTTTTTAACAATATCGATTTAACCGAAATTAATTTAGCAGCATGTTTAAACATGGCCCTGTATAGCTCATACACTGTCACATGCATCATTAAATTCAACAATAAGGTGCTCGTCCTGAACTCATCGCTCTCCTTTAAGATCTACGACAGTGGGAATATTAGGTCTACTGTCAAGTTGTTCGTGTTGATTTTCACAAGGCTCTAGCCGTGTAGCCTTCCTTCAATAACATCTCTGTCTCCTCGTTCCCCTGCTTCTCGTTCTCTTATTCTGCTGACATGGGCCTGTCTTCATTGATCATCGAACCAAGGGCATCTTGTAGGTGATGGCTTAAAACCGAACGGATTAGAGGCGAGCACCTGCTGTCGATTTAACAACCTCGTCGCTACTCTTCTGTAGTTTACGAAAATTTCATCGGGTCCTGGAAGAGGTGGATAGAAACAGTTCGGCACAGTTTCCAGCGATCTCTTGCGACTGCAACTTTCCGACGTTAAGTCGAGATGCTCTTACTTGACTCACGCGCACTTTGGCTGCAACAAGAGCAGGATCTGAGTCGCTTCGTAAGATTTGGAGATTCAGCATTCTAGTGGATTGTCTGGCACCTCAGCCGCATGGTTTCTTTTTTTTTTTGTTTTCTCGAGTTGCAAAGGGATTGTAATTGTATTAAGTGGGGAACGAAGCATTCTTGGAGATCGATAACAAATTATTTTCCTTAAGATCGTTAAAACAGCTTTGATCTGTATCTGTTATCCACATGACAATAGTTACAGAGGGTTCTATATGTCATGCCTACAGTGTTTACAGATCTGACTCGTCACAGAAAAATCAATGTCATTCGAACCTGATTTGGGGATGCCATAAGTCTGGGTGTCCACACCATACCATAGGCTGATTGTTTCCTTACATGGCTGAAAAGGTTCCGACATCAATGTTTATTCCTCTTTGATCTGGCTCCAAAGTTCATGAAGCACCGTGATGATTCGGATTCGGATCATGTCAGTCCGCTTTTCTGCACCACCACAAACTAATATATAAATAAAGTAATTAAGATATTCATTAATCACTCATCTCATATTCACATCACATGCGTCAAATTTCAACGACGCACAATAGTTAATGCATAGCCCGACGACTGTGACTCAGCTAAACGGGCAATTACGTCTGGGACAAATACCCCAGCTTTCCCATCACACGCCAAGCACATGCGACCCACATGGGATGCTATCTATAGCCCGGCCATATCCATGCCCTCAAAATTTCATTCCACTTAATAAAACTCTCGAATTTCTCGCGCTACATTCGTGCGATTGATTCCAGCTCCCGAATATTTTCATCACCCAATTGTTAAAGGGGTCACTCAAGAATAGAGCATTCACCAGGCCATCCCATCGTATTATAAACAACAAGTGCGTCCGACGTCCTATGCACCGTTTAGGGTGTTTGTGAGTCGACATGTTGATCCCAACGCGCAAGGTGTGTACATTCATACACACGGGAATGTACATTTCATTACCAGATACATTCATGCCGTCATTCAAGTACACGGAAAGTTCAAGTATTTTCATCACGTGCATTCGGTTCAATATGAATATGAATTACGAACGAGTGGCGGTCGTCTCTCGGTTAGACAGGTATTGATACAACTGTCCTATCAACAGGCATACGTCTGAAGTATATGTACGTTGCGTGTAAACGTGAAAAAATTAAATTTCTTGATAACATCAATATTAAATGAACACACATTTGAATGTCTTGTTTTCAATCCACCGATTGCGTACTAAGAACTTTCTACGATTTCCTGGAAAACATTTTCGCCGACACAGTCCACATAGCCAGTACCGTCTCAACACATCGAGTGACAAATCGAATTTTCATTGACAGGATTCCCGTCGGCATTGAATTGTTTATCACCTTCGATGACACGAGAGATGTATACAACCAAAAGCGAAAAGAAGAACAGACTGTCAATCTGTCATTTGGCTGGGTAGAATAAACTCGACAACCTGGCAGGTGGGATTCGTAATATTATAACATGTCGTTTGGTACACGATAATGCACCATTGAAGTGTTGCTTTGATTTATGATTCACGACGTCACGTCAAGTAGGGGGAATGGAAAACAAATGGCGTAATAGTGGGAAATTGATTTTTGGTGATGTAACGACTGTGGGTGGTGCAGGTGCTAGGAGATCAGTCAGGTGCTTGGTAGGATAACCATCTATTTGCTGCATTTTGCTATCATGTGTTGAATACACAATTATTTTTAATTCTGATCGGAATACGGAATGTGCTAGAGGTAGACAGAAAGGCACTGGATTCTACGGAGTTGCTTAAGAAGACGAAGCTAAATGGTGTGAGGTCCCCGCACGCATCGAGTTCAAGCTTAAAGTTTCCTAAGCTTACTTATTATGAATAAATATCACATGAACTCTGTTGCAAAGTTCTACGGAGTTGGGGACGAAAACTTATCAGACGATATCACCATCTTGATGGGTCACGGTAGGCGCCTATGAAAACAGTAGTCTTACAGGCAGCCAGTCAACAATATTACATGTAGGCAGGCGGATACTGCTAGTCAGCTGGGCAACACTACCTATAGCCGAGCGACTATAGCTAGGCAATATTATATGTAGTCAGGTGGCTATAGCCGGCCGTGCAATACTAGCCGGGGCTATAGGATTCGATGTTTGCTTCTTTGAAAATTTCAATATGACTCGTGTGATTGCAAATTGATTGACCAAATTGATAACAATGTCTCTGTCGATTGTTACCCTAGTAGCTCCATATTATCCAGTATTCAGAATTGGACATTGTGAGCTGTTGAGAATTACAGGCTTTGGCGACAATATATTCTTTCATATATTCGCAAGTCACGTTGACTGGAAGGTGTGTCGGTAGAACTTCTTGATAGAAATTCCAACGTGGTCTCTAAACGGCAGGTGTTAAGTGAAAATGATTTATGTAGGACGCACGTTGAATACTCCCCATTAATTTTGTAGACATTTTTGGGAAATCCTATCAAATTATTTATTTGTATGTACACTTTACCTCTTTAAACTTGACAACCGAAAAAATGGCAAACTTTTCAGTTTTTCATCCCTTAAGCCAAAAACTAATAAATAACTCTTAAGCCAAACCGTTTCTTTGACTCCATTGCCTCTCTGTCCTTTTCAACGTCCTTCCAAGTTCTCTCCTCAATTTGTAGTCGGTTAAAGACCTCGCCCCCTTTACATGAGAGGGTTGTAGCTGAATGTTCACAGCATCCTTTCCCATCCCAACATCTGGTGTCAACCCCATAGATCTCTTCCGCCACCATTTCCCATCTGTAAGTTGCCTGAGTACAGATACTCAAGTATCATCACTCGGTTGATTGCACTTCAAACCAGATTCTCAATGGGAACATATACATATGTATGTGGGTGCTTGCAATTTGCCATAGCATACATACGAACATACCGGCTTACAGTCACGCCAGACTTTTAACAAGTGACTATCCACCCTTGGATTGTGGAAATGTTTTCACGCGATAGTGTTTCCGTCAAGTATTTTGTGTGAACCACAGGCGATTCGACGCGATTATCCAACGATCCCTCGAAACCAGATGTACGCCATGAATTAGTGGAAATTAAAAGCGAGTCTCCGACTCATGTCGGACGCCAAGCTGTGGGTAAAAAAGAGAGTAAAACGAATAAACAGTAAAACGCAAATGACTGGTGCTAACGGTACGATCAGTGCAATTAGGTTTGACAAACGCGACAACACCATTGTCGTTGGATTCCAAATATGACCTAAAAAACGCTGCGCCATGCGATATCTGTATCTTTCCTCTCCCCTTCGTTTGCACTCAGTTTTTGTTTTTAATTAACAGCTGACTAGGCACTACAAGCTGTGCTATGCCGGCCGCGCTGTTGACAAGCAGTGAACAATATTTGTCAGATATATATGTAGGTACATACGTAGATTCATAAACTGCAAGCACCTTGAACCGCTTTTAACTTATGACGAGTTTCAGAACGTTACGCATCGTAAATACAACGAATGACATCAAGTCAATTGACGATGATCAATTGGCGAAGACAGATTTCTATGAGAGCGCTTCGGAAGAAATTTCAGTCAATTCGTCACGGGCGTGTTCAACTTGATTATGGTAGTGGAATGGGCCTCTAAACATGTGCATGGTTCCCCTTAGGGCCATATTAGAGAGTGTAGCAGATTGTTGAAAGGTTGGAAATTCGATCATTCATTTGAAAGTGAAAGTGGTTAATTAAAAAAAGGCATTTACAATTAGGAATGGAGTAAGTGTGAAAATTTATTTAAACGTTGAATATTAGGAATTTAAATGCTCTCTCTTACCAGTCTCCGGAGCAGCCCTTTAATTGAAATGCGCTTAAATCTTTGTCACACTTTAAATTCGTTTTAGAAAGGTTAAAATCAATTTATGATCGGGTTCTAGTTTCTATTGGGGCGCAAATTGCTTAGAGTGCATTATAACTAACTCGCTTTGTCAGATGTCGCAAGCGACCACTGTGTCTTGGATCAAATAACAAATGTATGGGGCCTTAACATCCTCTTATAATCAGGGCTTATGCCTATGCGAACGTACCCTTTACCAGAACAATTTCTCTTCTCCCCTGGTAGACGAAATAATAAGTTTTTTTTTATCCTAATGGTGGTGATATTCGATGAACAGTTCAATGTCATGGAAAGCAGCAACAATGGAAAATGATGTTGTTCACACAGCAGAGGTTCAGGTAGAATTGCCAACAATCGAGCAAGTAAAAGGAGTAATCCATCGACTTTCAGAGTAATAAGGCCACAGGTAGAGCTGTAAAAGGAACGTCAAATTGAATACCCATATGTAAACGTTACTTTTGTTTTGAATACTCGTTACAAAAATGTCGTTACTCGTTACTTTCGTCACTTTAATAGAATGTGGTATTATTTAAGTTTAAAAAAGTATTTTTGTTTTTGAGGCTCATTTAGAAACATTGCATTTAACTGCTCCACGTTTCCCTGCAGACATGATGGCATCTTGTATTAAATTTTATACAAACCTCTTTTTTATTAACTCTTAAATGAGCCAACAGCTAGTAAAAACTACTTTTACTTAAAAATCATTTTTTTCGAATGGATTTATTTATTTATTGGTAAAAATTAGAAGGGAATGAAAATGGGCTGAATTGTTACCTGTAA
This sequence comes from Merodon equestris, assembly GCA_958301585.1. Lineage (NCBI taxonomy): Eukaryota > Metazoa > Arthropoda > Insecta > Diptera > Syrphidae > Merodon > Merodon equestris. Next base: position 71,120,072 of record OY284417.1, on the reverse strand, counting down.
ATAACGTTTTAAAGCGGTGATAAGCGGAAAATATTGAAAATATTGCCAAATCAAAGCAAAAAATTAAAAAAAATCGTTTCAATTCTCAGGTTTTTTTAATGAACAAAATTAACTCTTTTTTTTATTCATTTAACTTAAACCAAAAATAAATAAAATACAAACTTCATAATTCAAAAAGGAAATAACTCCATGAAAAAACAAAACTAAATCCAATTATTTCACTTGAACTAAAAATAAATAAAAAATAACTTCAGAATTTAAAAAAAGGGAACTCAAAAAAAAAAAAAAAAATAAATAAAATAAAAACTATGGCCAATTCAATTGTCTCAGTGAAAAAAAATATGTTTATAAATTTTATTATTAATTTCCCAGGATTCCACCAAATTTAAAAGCTCTTGCTTTAAATATTCCGTCGTATGCCGTTCGTAACATTCAAAGCAACCTAGCAAGACTGAGCGTAGTTCCCACGCGTCTCCTAAAACGTAATGTGAAGTCACAGCCTGATACGCAGTTGTTGCACGCGAAGTCCATCCATCTGTTATTGGGTATATAACTTAATTCGTGCGGTTTTTTTTTTCAAAATTTGAATGTTTATTTAAGAAAAACATGTAAAATAGTATTATTCAAAGTATTGCCCATCTGAAGCTATGACTTTTTCCCATCTTTCTGGCAATTTTTGGATCCCATCCCAAAAGAACTGCGCCGGCTTGGCAGCCAAGAATGAATCAAGCCAATTTTTGATATTCTGCTCTGATGTGAACCGTATTTCAGTGAGGGCGTTCTGCATCGACCGGAACAAATGGTAGTCAGAAGGGGCAAGGTCTGGGCTATAAGGCGGGTGGGGTAAAACTTCCCATCCACTGTTTTCCAAATAGTTCTTAACCGGAACAGCAAGGTGGGGCCGAGCGTTGTCATGATGGAAAGTTATTGCCTCGTGTCTGGTCGCATATTCCGCGCGTTTTTCGGCTACTGCTCTCTTCAAACGGATTAATTGTGTTCGGTAGCGTTGTCCATTGATGGTTTCACCCGGTTTTAGCAGCTCATAATACAGCACACCCTTCTGATCCCACCAAATACAAATACATTACCTTCGCGCCATGGATATTCGGCTTTGCCGTTGATTTAGCTGGTTGGCCGGGTTTCACATATGATTTTTTGCGCTTGGGGTTGTCGTAATGGATCCATTTTTCATCACCAGTAACAATCCGATGCAAAAATGAATTCCTTTTGTGGCGTTCCAGCAGCATTTCCATCCAGCTGTTTTTAAACGTTTTGAAATGGCTGCTTGAGTGACACCCAAAGATTCTGCGAGCTCTACTTGTGTTTGGCAACAATCTTCATAGAGTAATGCTTCCAGTTCTTCATCTTCAAACTTTTTTGGCTGCCCAGGACGTTCATCGTCTTCCAAGCCAAAATCACCACTTTTAAATCGTGCAAACCACTTTTGGCACGTTCGCTCAGCTAGCGTATGTTCACCATAAACTTCCACCAAAATACGATGACTTTCGGCAGCAGTTTTCTTCATATTAAAGTAATGAAGAAGAACTCCCCGCAAAAACACTTTTTCAGGCACAAAGTTCGACATATTTGAGAGAAAAAAAATTATTGTTGTTTACGCTTCAAATGAATGACATATACTGAAATGACGTACAATGACAGTAGCTTTCCAACGCATGTTCCAATGGAATAATACAAGTTACGCCATCTCTTAGCAAACCGCACGAATTAAGTTATAGACCCAATATAATCATAGGAAAAGTACCAATAACCAACCCCCTTGAACTCGAGTTTTAAGATCAAAAATCATTTCTAGTGCACTACTACAGTGCACTAAGGCAGATGCACAAAAACCAGTACAATAAGAACAAGACAGGTAACGATGACGATACTACACACCAAAACACATCGAATTGCTATCAGTACTCAAAACAGATACACACGTCAAACAGTATAATGCAGAACAAGTCATGTCAGATAGTTTGAATGATAGGTACCGGTTGAAGACGATATACTAGATACCATTATGCCCAAAATACATTGTAGATTTACTAACAAATAACAACAGGACAGACATACTCGTCAACCAAAAGTAGGATAAAGAACTAAAAGAAGGCAGGGAATGAATGCCGAATGTTGTGCGTATCGATGATGATACTTCGTAACATTATACGCAAATACAGAAGTAACGAAATCGTGCTAGTAACGACATTTATTTGGGAGTAACGTTTCGTTACCTGGTACAAATTGGAATACCTGTTACTCAGTAACGAATACATACGATTTGCTACAGCATGACACAGGAGTAAATCTTATTCCATTGGAGGAATTACCAAAAAGTTGCAACTTTATGGGACAAAGAAACCAACCCCGAGAAATGGAAAAACTCGGTGATCATTTCCTGTTGTTTTTAAAAAAGTAATGTCATTAAAAAGATATGTGCAAAATTTCAAGAACATCGATCAATAATTTCGTGAACCAATTTGAAAAATATGGTTTTGAAAAAAAGCCTTTTATAGTTTGAATATATGAAGATTAAATGTTTATAGTGACTTACCAATTGATCAGAAATTCCAATAGTCTTTCTCTTGAATCGTAAAACTCAATAAGTTGCCGTCGACGTGCTTGACGAGCTTCTCTAGTGACTGATGAGCTGCGCTGATTTTCTCGAGTTCATCAATTTTATCGGCGTATGATTCACATTGTCGGCCTGAGAACCCTATTGGCTGCTAGAAAGGGCATGAACATCGAAATAAATAAAATGCTCTATGTGGGCAATGCATGCTTCTTAGCGAGTTATTTAAAACTTTTGTCCTGCAATGTCGAAATCCGTATTTATAAAACCATTACAATGCCAGTGATGTAAAATTTGGTTTCTGACTAAGAAGGAGGAAAATAGATTTCGGTTCTTTGAAAACCAGATCTTAAGGAGAATCTATAGTGTCAACAGGGCAGAAAAGCAGGTGAATTTAGAATTAGAACTAACTACCATATACAATCACAAACTCGAGGAACTATATGTAGCCCCAAGCATAGTCCGAGTAATAAAATCGCGAGCAATAAAAGAGGGTCAGGACGCGTAGAACGAATGGACAGGGCCGAGCAGTCCAAAGAATAATGAATGAAAAATATGAGGACCGCCAATAAATATGCACAATAGTTGGGAGGGTAATATAAGGATAGAGATAAGAGATGGTACAGAATACAAATATGGAAGGATAGGGAGACTTGGGGTATGTTGTCAACGAGATTCTGAACTTTCAAGCTGCAAATGGCCGGTAATACGAGAGGTGATCCAAAAGTAATGATAATGAAAATAAAACCCTGTGATTATAATTAAAAAAATGATTGTCGATGATTTGTCTTGATCCTTCCAAAACTCCGAATCCCTTTTCTTGAACGGTAGCCGTCACAACTGTGGTTTTGTAAGCCGTTATGTCTTGGTGAAACAATTAGTGGTTCCCTTTTCCAAATATTCCACCATAATTATTCCCCCAGCGCGTCGCAAAAAATGGATGCCATAATCTTTCCCGCCGAACCTCACACTAGCGTCGGTTAAGAGGTTTGCTTCCAAGTCATCGTTGTTGTTTGGTTTCAGGATCAAAATAGTGAATCCAGGTCTCGTCCATGGTCACGAAAGGTAACAAAAACATTTCCTGATCTGCGTGAAACTTCTCGGGATTGATCCTTGAAATATTGATTCGTTTTTTCTTTTGCTCGCCGGTCAACATTCTCGATACCCAATTTTTTTTGTTTTTTTAATAGGAGGCTTGTGCTAACAAATAACATAGGGCTATTGTGCCTGCTAACCAATTAGAAGAGGAGTTCCTCTATCTTCTTAATAAAGTTGACGATGTTCCTCGTAGGAGGTGGAGTCAGGATTTCTCTGATGCGAGAGGTTACGATTCATAAGATGGTAGGGTGCAGCATACTCACTCTGCTCTGCCGTTTCCTCGTCCTCTAGACAAAGCCGACACTCGGTTTCAGACGAGCGGTCAATTTTATTATTATGATATCTCAGTCTTCTGATAACCACTCCATTATATTTAAGGATATTAATAGTGTTTTTCAGGGCTGTATGAATCTCTTATATTGTCGGAGTCCTTGCATGGTGTTCCAAAAGCGCAGATGTTGCGATTTTTCTCACTTGTCTTATAGAAAATTAATTTTTGACTTGGGGATTCCGCAGAAAGGTTCGGCACCTATGTACCTTTCGCTGGAACCGTTCCTAGCGAGTTGGTCGGCGATTTCATTGCCTTTAATGCCCTTATGACTTGGCATCCACCAGAGTTTGACCTCATTTCTTTTGCCTAGGTCTTGCAGGTCATCGTGGCATTTCTTGATTAATTTTGAGTTCGTACTATACGAGCCCAACGCTTTGAGCGCTGCCTGACTGTCTGAGAGCATATTGACGGTTACACCACTTAAGCCAGTCTCTAAATATAGGTTAACGAACGTTATGATGGCGTATAGTTTGGCTTGGAAGACACTAGGACTAGTTCCCAGGGCCTTCGATATCTTCCGATTTGTTCCAAAGATGCCAATGTCAACGCCGGAATCCATCTTGGGGCCATGTGTGTACCACCTCAGGCATTTGACATTTGCAAGATATCGCCGCTTTCCCAAGCTGTTTGGGATCAATATCTCAAATCTTTTGTCAAAGGTGGTCGTGTGTGGTCTGAAACTATGGTATTCATATCCAGCTCAGGAAGATGTAGTATGAACATATGACCCAATGGTCTACATGCCCGGTTCGTTCCCGAGCGGAGGAGTCTGATTGAACTACCTTTTTAATGAAAAGGTGCAGTGGAGTAATTCCGATCAGTGCCGATATTTCCGATATTTGACTTCTTCTGAAAATCCAATGTTTGTACCGTTTAGGGAGACGGACAAGATTGTATTTTCCTCCTTTTTGTAAACGGGACTAAGGTTGTCTTATTTGGGTTTATCGATAAACCCTCTCCGCTACACCAGTCAGACATAAATTGAAGGGCATACGTTCACAGGCAGAAATGCCGTATTTACCCCCAACAACAACTGAAGCTCATGGGCGTATCCGATGACTTCATAACCGAGGTCTGTTAAATTGTAGAGTACGTCGTCGATGACTATCGACCAGAGAAGGGGTGAAAGTACACCACCTTGCTGCTCTCAAGCATCACTCTAACCCAGTGCTTAGTGGGGTGGTCTACACCTCTCCGGGATAGTACAGTGGTGATTGGGTTGTGCCAGTGTTATCAAATGCCCCCTCAATATCGAGGAAAGCACAAATTGCAATCTCCTTATGTGTGAAACTATTTTAAATATGCACTACTAAGTGATGCAACGCGTTTTCAGTAATTCGTTGTTTGCCGTACTCATATAGATTTGGATGCAGAGATGTTTGATTTTCTAATATACCTCTATTATGAAGCTCTATCAATTTTTCTATTGTTTTTAGTAGGAAAGATGATAGGCTGATAGGATTCAGGTTGCTCACTTGGTTTTCCAATCTTATGGATGAAGACAAGGTTGACTTTTCTCCAGATTCGAGGAATATATCCCAAGTTAAAACAGGACCTAAAGAGAGCTATCAATGGTGCTAGAAATTCACCGTCTTTACTTGGAACTTTTTAGGGTTTAAATGAGCCAATTACCCATTTAAGTCTATCAGGGTTGAAGAGTCTACCAGAGAGGCTATTTGTTCTACTATCGATGTAATTTGTGACACTCATTAGAGCAGCGAGAGGTGTTAGCTGGGTAGTAGAACCAGGGAAATGTACCTCAAGTAAAGTCTCCAAAGTTTCCCTGCATTGGTAGTGAAATTGCCGTACGATTTGCGAAGCAACCCGAGTCCATTTGTATGCTACTGGGATAGGACTTTATGGAGTCGGGCCGCTACACTCTCGCAATGTTTCCTCCAACCTTCTCTTCGATATTCTCAATTCGAGGTTGTATTTTGTTAAAGCAGATCTATAACCAAGCCCTATCTAAACTCAAGACAAAGCAATTGGTGGAGGATGCAGTTCATAACATGAGCAGCGCCATCACCAGCTGTGTAGAACTCGCATGTCCTGTCGAAAAACCTCCCAGCAGGAAGCCGGTTCCCTGGTGGAATGCTAAGCTCCAATGTCTTCGCAGGGAAGCCAGGCGTCTCCTGAATAGATCGCTTAAATAGAATTCGGAAATCAGACTGTCATTAACCCGTTGCACACTCCCTCATTGGAAACTGCGAATGAAACGATGAAAACAACTGGCCGTAGCTGAGTCACGCGTGGTAACTACTGAGGCCATCGAATTTGCTGTGGCTTCAAGTCGCCGGGCATTGATGGGATATACCCTGTTATGCTGCAAATAGGTATAAATCAGCTGCTTCCTACTCTGAATAGAATTTTCACTGCTAGCCTGGCACTTGCCTACATATTTATTCCTTGGCGGACGGTAAAAGAGGTTTTTATTCCCAAAATAGGGAAAGCAGATTAATCACTCGCCAAGAGTTTTACACCAATCAGTCTAACATCCTTCTTGCTGAAAAGCATGGAGAGATTAGTAGAGTTGCACGTGCACAAAATTGCCCTTCGGGATGCATCCTCTCTCGGACATGCAACATGCTTATTAGCGCGGAAAATCCTGCGAGACTGCGCTTCAAAACGTAGTTGGGAGAATTGAATGCGCTCTCGAAAGGAAAGAGTTCGTACTAGGCATTTTCGTCTACATTGAGGGAGCTTGTGATAAGGCTACTTTCGACAGCATGTGCAACGCTGCGAGACGGCATGGCGTAGATGAAGCACTGGTTTTATGGATCAAGGCAATGCTTGTGCACAGGACGTTGATCGCTGATGCAGGCCTCGAACAAAGTGTCAAGTCTGGAGTAAACAGGGGCTGCCCGCAAGGTGGCGTCTTGTCTCCGCTCTTAAGGTGCATGGTGGTCGACTCTTTGCTCGATGCTCTCAATGCCTCTGGAATCTATGCTCAGGCCTATGCGGATGATGTTGCTGTTCTCTCTGTCGGCTCATTTTTAGCGACTGTGTGTCTTAAAGCGCAGGCGGCGCTTGATGTGACCGAAGACTGGTGCACAAGTAATGGGCTGTCGGTTAATCCTCTTAAGACTGATGTCGTTCTCTTCACGAGAAGGAGGAAGAATACTGGCACTACTCAGCTGGTGCTAAAGGGTATTCCCAATCCCGATATCCAAGGAAGCTAAGTACCTGGGAGTCATCCTAGATAGCAAGCTTGTTTGGTCAAAGCATGTTGAGTCCAAAACTATAAAAGCGCTGTCAACTTTTTGGCAATGCAAAGGTGCCTTTGGCAAAACATTGGGCTTATCGCCGAAAAAGGCCCTTTGGACCACACGGCAGTGGTAAGACCGATAATCTCATATGCATCGGTTGTTTGGTGGAATAGGCTAACACGTAAACCCGCTGTGGCTTCACTCACCAAACTCCAAAGAGCGGTCTGTCTCAGCTGCACGGGGGCTTTCCCCAGCACACCGGGAGCTGCTCTAGATGCTATGATGACATATGTATATATCAGAGAGTGTGTACTGAAAACTATTTCTGGCCTAAAGAGAAATGGTCTTTGGTACAACTTGCATTGGAGTGAAAGTGTACTTGCACAAGAAATATCCTACGACCCCTGTCTCATAGATATGCCTTCTGACGTTATGACACCTGCCATCCTACTGCGCTGCAATTTCACAGTCACATTTCCATGGCGTCAGGACTGGCTTTGGCCAGACACTGAACCTGGAATGTCTTCGCATTTTCACAGATGGCTCCAAGACTGGGCAGGGATCCGGGGCTGGAGTTTTCTTTGGAAAATATGCGTCTGTCTTTCAGTCGGAGATTTACGCAATCCTAATGGCCATACACTATGTTGTGAAACACAGGTGGAAGGGAAAAAGCATATGCGTTTGAAGTGACAGCTAAGCTGCACTCAAAGCTGTGTCCAACCGTCCATCCAACTCCAAATTAGTGCATGAACTCAAGACCTTTTTGAATAAAGTCGGAAGACTAAATTGACTTAGGTTTGTATGGGTCCCAGGTCACTCTGGAATCCCAGGAAACGAGATCTCCGTTGAACTCGCTATAGGGGGGCTCAGAGGAGAGTTTCTCCTTAGGCCTACCTGCTTCCACGGTCAAATCTGACATCAACGACTGGATCTTTAATGCCCACAGTCGAAGATGGAGGAAATATCCAGGATGCAGGATGACTAAGCCCGTACGCCCTGATGTCTGCAAGAAGTCCGCAACATTTTTCTTATCCTTAAGGAGAATTGATTACAGAAGGCTTCCGGGCGTTTTATGTGAAAAACGGAATAACCATCGCATGTGCATCACTTAGGAGCAGTTGAACGACGAAAATGGCAATCCAGATTTGCTGAAAAGGGTCAGACTACGTTGAAACTAAAGTCAACCATCCCACTGAAAGTGACCAAAAGTGCCAAGACCGAAAAAAGCGAGCCAAGTTCGATAAAAAGTGATCGTGGCTCATCATGAATTCTTCCCATGCTTCGAGGATTGGAAAAGGCGCTGGCGTAAGGGTATTATTTCTGTAGGGAATTACTTTTAAGGGAAAAAGATAGATATTGATGAATAAATAAAGATCTTGCGAGAAAAGTAAAAGGTTACCTTATTTTTGAACAAACCTCGAATGTTCCAGATAGAGCTCTTTTGACGACAAGTAGGACAAGAACTGTGACATGGCATAACTCAAATAGTTCGCTGTTGTATTATCTTCCCCGTTCAGCTTCAGTGCGGACGAGATAAAGAACTTAAAGAACTAAAGGACGAGTGGTCCTTTCATGTCAACCTTACTGGAAAGGGACGTGTCGTCACTACCGGCTTAGGAACATGTTGCTTTTATACTGTGATGGGCTTTGGACCTTGATAATAAATACAAAATCCATCCTATCTGCGTATATATTGATACAAAGTGTCACCACCATGAAACACATTTCTCGACCTATTTTGCGAATGCCTAGAGCTGTCAAAGATGATTTATAACGAACTCTACGAGTCACCACATGGCCGGCAAGCATACATGAGTGAACAAATTGGAACCAATATGACCTCTCGACATCCAACCATCTACACAGAATCTATGTACAACCCGTACACTGAACAATCACAGGCGAACTAGAACCACAAAAATACAGATTCATTGATCAGTTCATCGTTCATCATCATCTTTAATAGCAAACTGTTGTGGCAATTAAGAGACGACAAGAGTGTCTCAGGCGTCCCACCGACCTTCGGATCTACCCAAGTACTCGTATGCATCCCAGAATTTATCTGCGATTTGTTTCATGACATTTGTGTGTAGCGCTGCCGCCAACGTTTAATTGAATGAATAATGGTCGCTGGGCGAAACGTCTGATTTTGCATCCGTACTCGTCGCAAATAGGTCTAGCAAATCATAGAATTAATTAGATGACTAATAACTGAAGGAGTGGTGCGTGCATATGTGTATATAGATTCTACAATTCATTTGAATATCCAGAATACAATTTTCAATTGTATCTTTAAGATATGAAAACGAATTCCGTCTGTCGAATCTGCATTGTCTGCATCTATCTATTTTCCATTCGAATCTGAATATCATCATCAGTTCTCCCTCGACCTCGTTACTGTCTGTGGGTAGGAGGCCGAAGGCGATGTTTGGTTGTGAATTAATCACAAAAGCAATGGATGAAGGTAGGAATGAGCTAAGGAGATTCCCCTTATTTGCGGTTCCGTTGCATTTAATTAACTATGTACCAATGCAGAGAAAATATGTGCAGAATACAAAAAAAAGGGGAAATATCTGCATCTGGGTAATGAGTGTGAATGGTCATTGACTGCACGCCAGATGGAGGCGCGCACAACTAAAATAAATCTGGGCGTTGAAGAGAGGAACGGTTCTTGTTTTGCTGTAAGGGAATGCCTGTCAGGATAAAGGCGCCAACATGCATTACAAACTTCAGACTTATAGCGTGGGGAATACCGCAACAGCGACTGCTATTGTATTGAACAATGGATTTCGTTGGAATATGCGGGCATGTCCTTTTGTTGACGGTGGAGTTGGCAGGCGGTCGTATTTGTTCTTCGGATTTGGGACGGAATGGTGTATGAATAACGTCCTATGTTATATCACGTACTATGCATAGTATCACGTACTATGCATAGAAACAGGAATCTTTCCGTCTTCCAATAGATACCCGTACATGATGGTCGGAAATGTCAGCCTGGAAGCAACTCCTCCATCTAGTGATGAGGCTCACTCATCATTAGTAGCGAATTTTCATCGGCGGTATACATATGTACATATATATATATGTATGTATGTGCATGTTGATAAGGCCAACATAAGGCCAGATTGCATTATGAATCTATTACGACAATACAAAGGAAAAAAATCGTGGGGGCACCGTGCCCGTGAGTCAACATTGACGGCCAAACCAAACATCCATGGATTGATGTTCATGCTGTATATTTGGTGGGACCAGCTCGGCGTGGTACAATGTATTATGAGTTGATGTAATCGGGTGACATCATCCCAGGAGCATGCTACCAAACACAACCAATGCCTTGGAAATGCACGAAAAAGTGATTTGGCAGCACGACATCGCTCGGCTACGTATTGTCCAGGACGTTAAAATAAACCTGGAAATACTGAAATCTGACATTCGAGCCCTCACGTCTCCAGATAACGCCCTATCTCACTGCAACAAGTTCGGATCGATAACTCATGCCATGAGTGAGTAGCACTTTCGATCATTCGAAGAAGCCAAAAATTGGCTCGATCCGTGAATCATCCGCACTATAGGATTGGTGCATAAGAACCTCAAAATCAAAGTTCCGGAGCTGCTGGCGAGCTACTATCGATGTTTCCTTTCCGATCCCACCAAACAAACAGCAAAACCTTCCTAGCCGTCAATTCTGTCTTGGCTACACTTTAGAAATGACAGCAGCAAGAAATGAGTTAGTTTGCGATTCAGCAGCGATTCACAGACGATAAATGTGGCACCCGCACATCGACTTTCTTTTTGTACCCAACCTAAGCTTTCTTGTACAATGTTTAGCTCCTGGGCAATCGAAATAGTGCTTTTATCGACATTTCCAAAAATTGGTCTTTCAGATCGTGCCGCATCCTGGACATCGAAATTACTAGACCGGAATCGACGAAAGCAAAACTGGACAACTTGTCCAATGTAAATATTTGAGGGACCATGACGGCCAAGTTTTTTTTTTTTTGTTTTTATGTATATGTTATTTATTGTGGCGGAAATTTTACAATCTTTGTTATAAACGAGATAAATATTAATCTTTTCTTCTTTTCCTTTTTCCGGCGTTGTTATGGTCAGAAGTGTAGGACCATAACCTTCCCACTTAACTGCATTCCTACTGGTCCGCTTGTGGGGTCCGCCGGTTTGACCTCAGAAAGTAGTGGCAGGCTTCCCGGTTTGGGATTACTTCATCGCTGAGGCCAATCAAATGCTGGTGTTTTTGCATTTGTTTGCACCAATTGTTTTTCGACCTGCCTTTTTTTTTTGTGACACTGGCATGCTCCTGATTTATTTGTTTGATCTTACTTTTACAACACCGGTGATCTCCAGTCGTGTCAACCCACTGATTTGCATGTACACTTGTGGGGCAGTTTAATGGTGGTATACATATGTGTCCCTAGGCTCACCTGGGTGTTTTCTAAATTGCCTAGATGTGACTTTCGTTTACCTTTGTTTTAGTCGCCTTTTACGACAAGCGAGAGGTATCGCTGCAGGGATATTCTTAACCCGTCCCTGCACGGATAGAGATAAATATTAATATAATGAAGTAAACTAAAAATATTGAATAAAATTATTGTGTGAAGGAAAAGCCACTAAAAGCTTCATTTAAAATTAAGTACCTGGTATCACTGGTGGGAAAAGAGAAGAGGAAAGTATCTTGATTTCGAGGTGCTAATTTACTTGCTAATAGAGAATTAAGTAAATAAATAAATAAATAAATAAATATGACGGCCAAGTAGAAACTCCAAAAAATGATCAGATCATATGAGCACTCCTTCTTTTAGCAACAGAAAGAAAGTTGGATTTCACCTCTTTAGCAATTTTTTGCAGTCATCAACGTGGGCATAATATGCCTTCGGACTGCAGCATGGACGGCTCAATTTCTTGCTGATGCCAGACGTTTGTAATTTTTGAAGTCTGGCCTTGTATAATACCATTGTACCAAGCTTTGAAACATAGCGAGACGTCATTGCAGCTTGGAACCGTCTTTATGTTACCTGACAAGACGTGATGGTTGACTACGTTGGTTGTGTACTAACTTATCTCTTTCTATGTAAATATAGTTACCCTCTTCCATAACATACTTAAGCGTCGTAAATTTTGAAAGTACATAGATTATGCTATTATGGCGATCTCAGAAGCGTATCGCCAATTCGCCTAAATCTCACCTTGCAAGGTTTGTGAATAGAATGCATCTCGTTAGAAATACAAGCACATCTCCACGCAATGGACCAGTATTTGCGTCTGACAGCTCCAACAGCCATCGATCCATGCCATCGATGCAACTAAAAAATATTGAAACCCGTACCCTTTTGAGTCATTAAGCTAAGCTCAGCAGGCCCCAGAAGGAAGCTTTCTTGGTTATTAAAAGTTCCTTGTTGTACCAATGAATTAAGTACGATGAGGTCGCACAACCAAGAGTTTTTTTTCTCATCGAGCCCATGATGAAATGGTTTACTCGATATTTTATCATTGCCCGGCTGGTACTCGCTGAGCCGAGTAGCTTTTCAACAATCTTTATCTCTATAATCGCCATTGGTTATAATATATGCTCACACTTTTGTTCGGATGTTTTCTGTTGGCTATCGACTACAAGCAGGGTAGCCAAGGATCATCCAAGCACAAAAGATAAGCTTTCAGCAAATATAATAAAGTCCGTCGCCCGTCCAAGAATTGAGAATCTCCACTAATTTTTTCTCGTGTCCTGAAAAGCCCTATGCAAGGTGTTCTGAATGAAATACGAGGGTGGTCCGATAAGTACTTAGCCTCACCGCCAGATGGCGCCAGTGCAAGAGCAGCTTACTATCGTGTAGTACATTCTACTGTCGAAATTTCAGCCGGATCGGTAGTTTTGTTTTGACTGCGTGTCGAAGCGGGAGTGTCGGCCGATTTTAGAAAAATGGAAAAAGAGCAATATCGGTCGGTGATTCGATACTTGTTTTTGGAAGGGAAATCGCGCAGCGAAATCAAAGAGCGTTTGGGTGCTGTGCTTCGATGGCGAAATCAAAAATTGGTTTAACGAGTTTCAACGTGGTCGCACGACGGTTTTTGATGAGCCACGTCCAGGTGCCCCGAAAACGGCTACCACGGAGGATAACGTGACAAAAATCCACGATCTCGTATTGGCAGACCGCCGATTGAAGGTGCGCGAGATAGCTGAGACAGTAGGCATTACAAAAGATGGCGTGAGTCATATACTGCATGCAATTTTGGGCATGAGAAAGCTGTCGGCGCGATGGGTGCCGCGTTTGCTCACTCCGGACAACAAGCGCAACCGTGAGACCACTTCAGAGCAGTGTTTGACGCTGTTTAAGCGCAATCCGAAAGAGTTTCTGCACCGATTCGTGACAGTCGACGAAATATGGATCCACTGGTACACACCAGAGACCAAGGAACAGTCGAAACAGTGGACTTCACCCGGCGAACGTGCTCCGAAGAAGGCGAAGACTGTCCCATCGGCCGGAAAGGTGATGGCCACCGTTTTCTGGGATTCACAACGTGTGATCCACATCGACTACCTGGAGTAGGCAAAACGGTCACAGGGCTGTACTACGCCAAATCATTGGGCCGATTCGACGCCGAATTGAAGAAAAAACCGCTCCATTTGAGGAAGAAAAACGTGCTCTTTCACCCAACTACTGCCCCATCCACCGTATTCTCCAGATTTAGCCCCGTGCGACTTCTTTTTGTTTCCAAACTTGAAAAAGTCACTCGTCGGGCAGAAATTTCAGTCGAATGAGAAGGGAATCGCCGCCACGGAGGCCTACTTTGCAGACCTCGAGAAAACGTATTTTTCAGACGGGTTAAAGAAGTTGGAGCATCGCTGGGTCAAGTGTATCGAGCTAAAAGGAGACTATATTGAAAAATAAATCGCCATTTCTCCAAAATTTTTGTTTTTCTTTTGTAGGCTAAGTACTTATCGGACCACTAGATTCTGATTTCTGGAATGGTTTTTCCAAGTCACGCTGCAAAAGGATGGAGCGTGATCTGTACGCGATTAACTCGTCCGCGTACCCTATTCTTCTTCTTCTTCTTTTCCTTTTTCCGGCATTGTTATGGTCAGAAGTGTAGGACCATAACCTTCCCACTTAACTGCATTCCTACAGGTCCGCTTGTGGGGTCCGCCGGTTTGACCTCAGAAAGTAGCGGCAGGCTTCCTGGTTTGGGATTACTTCATCGCTGAGGCCAATCAAATGCTGGTGTTTTTGCATTTGTTTGCACCAATTGTTTTTCGGCCTGCCTTTTGTTTTTTGTGACACGGGCATGCTCCAGATTTTTTTGTTTGATCTTACTCTTACATCACCGGTGATCTCCAGTCGTGTCAACCCACTGATTTGCATGTACACTTGTGGGGCAGTTTAATGGTGGTATATGTGTCCCTAGGCTCACCTTGGTGTTTTCTAAATTGCCTAGATGTGATTTTTGTTTACCTTTGTTTTAGTCGCCTTTTACGACAAGCGAGAGGTATCGCTGCAGGGATATTCTTAACCCGTCCCTGCACGGTCCGCGTACCCTATTAAATGCTGAAAAGGATCGGCGTATCCACCGTACCCGTTTGTAATATCTAATGTTTGAGTAGAAGTCACATTTGCATTTTTCTCAACGAACACTCTACAGGTTAATATGTCAAAAATCATATAACAATGGTTTACTTATGCCCAGCTGTCCGAGCTGAGTAATAAGGACTTTTAAACATATGATGTCGAAAGCTTTTTCTAAGCAGTTCAGGCAGGCATCCGGGCATTAATTCTTGCATTTGTTCCATGAGATATGTAATATGAGTTTTGGTGCGGTTTGAATAATATCATGCTCCGCTCTGAAACCGAATTGGTTATCCGGAATGATTTTTTTGTTCTCAACCCATTTAGACAGGGCTCTATGGAGAAGGCAGGCTCTATGGACTACTTTTTCTGATAATCAAAAAGAGATTTATCAATTGGGGGTCGGAGCAATCAGCTGGGGACTGGTTGTACCACCGCTGTCTTCTAATGCATTAATTGAACACGCTGATAGACATCTCTACAGCTACTGGTCTGAGGTGCCTGAGCACAACATAAAATATATCTTCGAGCTCCTTCTATTAGAATAATGGTTGAGTTCGCATAACAGCAACTATCGAGGAAGTACAGTAAGCAGTAAGGTACCTCGTTCGCTCGCGGTCGACCAAAAACAACAATACTTCAGAGTCCTGTTTGGAGCTATTTGAGTGCAACAAAAATAATTTGACTCGAAAAGTCATCGAAAGTTGCCTTGCATGATTCGACTCCTGCAAGAAATCTCGTAAATGTCATTTAAAAATGGTAGATCCAAGTAGTATACTGAAATATAATAAAAAGTTGATCGAAATCTAGATCACAAAGGTAGACATGTTATTTAAATTTAAAATTCCTTTGGAACCATGAATTAGATCGTGGAATAAATTGTTTGAGCTGGCATCTTCCATTTTTTATAAGAAATCTAAACTTAACCATACTCATATCCCATTTCAATTAAAAAATCATCATGAACTTCATCCTTCCATCTTCAGCATATGTTGTGCACAAAATTCAATAATCAAAGACACACCTACACTGTTTGAAGCCATTTACCATATATCACAAAACTTTTCGACGAAGGATATTCTATCAACCATAAATTATTGCCTCCGATGAATAACATCGCATCCTAAAAGCTTCACCAAAACATCTAACCCGGACGTCCTCATTCCATCAGGTCGCAAAACATGCTGTCCTCATCGGCCACAAATCAGCCAAAAAAATATATTAATTCCACGGACCAGTAATACATTTTCAAAATTTGCCCCAAAACCACCCTTTATCCCTCCCTCGTCATCGATTACTTTGAACATGTTAATGCTACACAAAACTACTCCTCCGTGGAATATTTAAGGACCAGCTCGTTAAAGACCGCCATGGGATCACTCTCAATGGGTACTTATGTATGTACATCTAATGCTTACAACAGTTCGCTGCCACCACAACGTAGGTGCTGTCAATTGTGCCGCGCGTCGGATTGGGATTTTGCACGGTAATGAAACTTTGTGAAACTGAATAGAAAGTTTTCCATGAACAGGGAACGGAAAGGAGGACTCCGTAGGGGTGGAAAGGGAATTTTCCTAATTTTAACAGTTTTTCATTCGGTGATAATGTAGCGAAGCTTGCCTGGTCCTGGTTCTTTACGGCTTCGTCTACTTGGATTTTTGTTGTCGGTCTGGCACTTCGTTCGTTCTTTTTTCCTTGAGTATTGTGTTCACATGGGTACCGGGAGGAGAGAATAAGCAATTAGCGTAAAAGTTGGTAGCTCTTGGGTTAGGTCCTTGTTCGGAATAAATGCAATGTAACCGAGTCCTTAATAATGGAGAAGTTCAATTGGAAAACTAATTTGATTTCGTTTCGCTTCCGGACCGTGTGTTGCTGGGGGTTGATTTGGTTAGAGGTTTTTTGTAGTGACGACTTGTAGAGTCTAATGATTTGTTTTTTAATTGTAAACGTTCGCTGTGTCAAAGAACTTCGGGGTTCTTGTCAATAAGCATCAATAACGGATTTTCAGTGGATTTGGTGGTTGAAGTTTTCCCATGAACAGTGATGAGGGATCTTTATTGTTTCGTCATTGAATCAAATTTTCATCTAGAACTGATCAAACAATTCTCTTTTCCTCTTTTCAGGCGCTACGAAGACGACTCCGAGAACGCATGGAATTGCGGATCATGGTTCGAGTATCTGCTCATAGTAATCCTCTCGACCATCCTCCTAGTCGGAGTACTGGTCCTGACTCTCTTCTGGATTATGTTCTACCGTGGCGGCTTTGCCTGGTCGGATAATCCACAATTGCAGTTCAACTTGCATCCGGCTCTCATGATTGCTGGATTCATCACATTCTCAGGATTCTGTACGTATCCCCGCATCCACAACTGTCACTCCGCATACTCATTCTTCCACTTTCATTCACAGCAATTCTACTCTACAGACTGTGTAGATGCCTCAAACACATCTACGTCAAACTGGCACACATGTTCTTCCATGCCTGTGCCATACCATGCGTTGTTTTAGGATTCCTATCCGTTTTCGACTCACACAATTTATCTGAGCCGCCAAAGGAGAACTTTTATTCATTACATTCCTGGTTGGGTTTCGTGACAATGGGACTGTTTGCTCTGCAATTTGTTGTTGGCTTTTTCAGGTAAGTGGCTACTCAGGGTTGACAGTACCACGTTAGATGTGGGTTAAATGGTTGTTTTGTCATTTTAGCTTTTTGGTGCTGCTTTGCTGCGAGAATGCAACTTATGGATGCAGAGCGACTATGGTGCCAATTCATGCAAGTTTTGGTTTGGTTAACTTTATGTTGGCTATTGCGACTTGTGTTACCGGTTTGGTGGAAAAGGAACGCGAACTGTCTGAGGAGAAGGATTTAAGGTGAATGTTGATTTTAATTAACTCGGGGTGCACGAATATATAGCTACAACATGGTTTAGGAATATTTTGAACTACTTTTGAGTGTGGAAAAGTCATTCGCCCAGTATTTTAAAATTGTTTCTTTTTACCTTTTTAGCGCATAGGTATCAGGGGGACACGTTCCAATTACAAATAGATATAGATATAATATTATATTTAGGGATTTTTTTTTTTTTTTTGTTGGAGGCTTCTAAGAGATTCGGCACCCACCACGTCGGCCCCAAGGGTGCGCCACCGTGCGCGAGCGAAGGCGGGACAGTCGCAGAGAAAGTGTTCTGCTGTGTCATCCTCCTCGCAACGTGCAGCACAGGTAGGCGTCTCACTGAGCACATAGAGATGCTTGGCAAAAGTGTAATGGCCCGTAATGACGCCCGTTAGCCTTCTGCAATCATTTCTCCTTAAGGATAAGAAAAATGTTGCGGACTTTTTGCAGACATCAGGGCGTACGCGCTTAGTCATCCTGCATCCTGGATATTCCTCCATCTGCGACTGTGTACGTTAAAGACCCAGTCATTGATGTTGGATTTGACCGTGGAAGCAGGTAGACCTAAGGCGGGTTCAGGTCCTGAGAAACTCTCCTCTGAGCCTCTTCTAGCGAGTTCATCGGAGATCTGGGATTCCAGAGTGACCTCGGACCCATACAAGCCTAAGTGAATTTAGTCTTCCGACTTCGTTAAAAAGGTCTTGAGTTCATGCACTAATTTGGAGTTGGATAGAGGGTTGGACACAGTTTTGAGTGCAGCTTGGCTGTCACTGCAAACGCATATGCTTTTTCCCCTCCACCTATGTTTCACAACATAGTGCATGGCCATTAGGATTGCTTAAATCTCCGCTTGGAAGACAGACGCATATTTTCCTAACGAGAAGTGCAGTCGAATGTTTTCGCGCTCAAAGAAAACTCCAGCGCCGGATCCCTGCCCAGTCCTGGAGCCATCAAATGCGAAGACAGTCCATTCGAGGTTCGGAGTCTGGCCAAAGCCAGTCCTGACGCCATGGATATATGACTGTGAAATTACAGTGCAGTAGGATGGCAGGTGTCATTGCGTCAGAAGGCATATCCATGAGACAGGGGTCGTAGGATATTTCTCCCGCAAGTACACTTTCACTCCAATGCGAGTTGTACCAAAGACCATTTCTCTTTAGGCCAGAAATAATTTTCAGTGCACACTCTCTGATATATATGTCAAGCGGTGGAAGATTCATCATAGCATCTAAAGCAGCTCCCGGTGTGCTCGGGAAAGCCCCCGTGCAGCTGAGGCAGACCGCTCTTTGGAGTTTGGTGAGTGAAGCCAAAGCGTGTTTGCGTGACAGCCTGCTCCATCAAACAACCGATACATATGAGATTATTGGTCTTATCATTGCCGGGTATATCCAAAGGACCTTTTTCGGCGATGGGCGCCATGTTTTGCCAAATGCACCTTTGCATTGCTAAAAAGCTGACAGCGCTTTGGTGGATTTGGACTCAACATGTTTTGACCAAAGAAGACCAGAAAAGCCCATTTTTGGTGCACCAGTCTTCGATCACATCTAGCGCCGCCTGCGCTTTAAGACAGACAGTCGCTAAAAAGGAGCCGACAGAGAGAACAGCAACATCATCCGCATAGGCCTGAGCATAGATTCCAGAGGCATTGAGAGCATCGAGCAAAGAGTCGACCACCATGCACCTTGAGCGGAGACAAGACGCCACTTTGCGGGCAGCCGCTGTTTACTCCAGACTTGACACATTGGTCGAAGCCTGCATCAGCGATCAATGTCCTGTGCACAAGCATTGCCTTGATCCTCAAAAGCAGTGCTTCATCTACGCCATGCCGTCTAGCAGTGTTACACATGCTGTCGCAAGTAGCGTTATCACAAGCTAACTCAATGTAGACGAAAATGCCTAGTACGAACTCTTTCCTTTCGAGAGTGCATTCAATTCTCCCAACTACGTTTTGAACCGCAGGATTTTCCGCGCTAATAAGCATGTTGCATGTCCGAGAGAGGATGCATCCGAAGTGCAATTTTGCGCACGTGCAACTCTACTAATCTCTCCATGCTTTTCAGCAAGAAGGATGTTAGACTGATTGGTCTAAAACTCTTGGCGAGTGAGTAATCTGCTTTCCCTATTTTGGGAATAAAAACCACTTTTAGCGTCCGCCAAGGAATAAATATGTGGGCAAGTGCCAGGCTAGCAGTGAAAATTATTTTCAGAGTAGCACTCAGCTTTCTTATACCTTTTTGCAGCATAACAGGGTATATCAGTGCCCGGCGACTTAAAGCCATCGAAGGATGCCACAGCAAATTCAATGGCCTCAGTAGTTGCCACGCGTGACGCAACATACCAGCTACGCCAAGTTGTTTTCATCGTTTCAGTCGCAGTTTCTAATGAGGGAGTGTGCGACGAGCCGATGACAGTCTGATTTCCCGGAAAATAGGTCTGAAACAGTAAACTAAGAGTTTCTGCTTTAAACTCGGTGAAGGTACCATCAGACTTTCTGAGTACATCCAGCTTTGTCGATTTTCCTCATTTGAGGACGTTAACCAACTTGCTGGTCGCGCTCAGGGATTTGATCTCTTCGCAGAAGGACATAGAAATCATTCTTCGATTTACGAATAAACTTCTTATATTCCTTCTGCTTCGATCGATATCTATTCCAGTCACCTTCCGAGTTCGATTTAAGCGATCTGTTCAGGAGACTTCTGGCTTCCCTGCGAAGACATTGGAGCTCAGCGTTCCACCAGGGAACCGGCTTCCTGCTGGGAGGTTTTTTGACAGGACATGCGAGTTCAAAACAGTTGGTGATCGGCATCCTCCACCAATTGATTTGTTTGGAGTTTAGGCGGGGCTTGAGTGGATTTCTCAAGCTCCGCCCTGAATCGCACCCAGTCCGTCTTTCTCGGATTCCGCTTGGACTACGAGAGGGAGATCCCACACTTCAATTGGAATTCGATGTATCTATGGTCTGACAGCGTAACATCTGGTAAGACTCTCCAGTTAGTGATGGCCTTCACATGCCTATTAGACAGGGTTAGGCCAATCACTTCCTGTCGTTCGCCGTCACAAAGGTTGGTTGAGAGCCAACATTGTTGATGATAAGGTCAGACGAAAGAATGAAGTTTAAAAGATGGTCTCCTCTCCGGTTGCATTTGCTGCTGCCCCACACAGTATTTTGAGCGTTCGCATCGCAACAGATTGAGTCTAATCCTTCTGGCTTCACAGTACTCTACGAGTTCGGAAACCGCCTTAGGTGGCGGGGGTAGTACCGAGTCGTAGGGGAAGTAAGCAGACGCCACGACGAAGTGTTCAATTTCTCCGTGTGCTTTGTAGCTAACTTTCGCAGGCACCAGGTCTTGACCACAGAATTGACCAAGTTTGGTTGCCGATAGCGTGTTCGATATGATGAGGCAGACCCTGGGCCTTTCGGATCACTCATCATAAAGGATCATTATCACATATACCACCAAGACCACACATGCGTTTGTTCCACACCCATGGTTCCTGAATGGATACAATGTGATGATTTGTACTACTGCATGCAATTCTGCTACTGAGAAGAGCAGTAGCAGCCTTGCAATGCTGTACGTTAATCTGAGTGAAATATTTAGGGATAATCCAGACCTCAGCACCCTACCAAGGTTTAAGTCAATTTTGTAATCTAACGAAAAGAAAGAAACTTTTAATCAAACGCTCTCCCTTAGTTGTCGTTGCACGATCCAAATTTTTCGATTTAGATTTTTTGTATTACCGTCGTGTTGGAGCAGCATAACGACCAGGCTCAGCTCGTGCTGGTGAAAGCTCCTAATTTTTGGGCAAAACAGAGAGTTTAAAATCATATTATTCTCATTGTCATCTTTGGAAATAATACGGGCCAACGATTTCGACGGACAATAAGCGTTGTTTTTTTTCGGAGACATTGGCAGCTCTTGTGTTGCCTAAGGTTGCAATATGGCTTGCCCAGTAGTTGAGCTCAGATTATGATGATTGTAGGTCGAAGTTCGGGAAAAAACGTTTTTCACAAAGCACGAATTTTGATAGTAAAATTCAATAATTTGTAAGCGTTATTGGGATGTGAGTCTTTCCATGGTGTAATGCTAACAGAGCATGTTCGACTTTAACACATGACACGAATCAGGCGTACTGTCAAAAATAGAACACTGAAAAACCAAACAACAAAAAAGTCACGCTTTAGATTATCACCTTTGTTTGTCGAGTCGTGTTTCACTACTCATTCGTCTACTACGTTCAATTTTGTCATGGATCGTGGACGATAATTATTTCTGAATGAAGATGAAGATATAGCTACTTGATGTCATCAAACTCTAAGGGATGAAATGATAAACTTTTTTGACCTAAAATTGTTAGGATTCCAAACGTCTTTTTATGAAACGTTTCAGACTTTTAACAAAACAAGCAGATAAAATGTTGACGTCTTACAGAACAAGATATCGACTTCTCTTCGGTTCCGAAATTTACAGGTCCTGGCTGTTTAAAACTCAAAACATTTATAACGGCAGCCTGCTTTGAGTGGAAAAAAGAAAGTCATTAATACACGCTAATTAGACCCCACAAAATTAATGACATCCACAACTGTTATTTCTCTGACAAATGAGGTTGTCGAAGTTAAAGTTTATTGCACGGAAGGGGAAGCCCTCCAAAATGAGTGATTGGTCTGAGAATTGTCAAATATTTTAAAAAGAGTGCAAGGCTAGGTACTTTGATTAACTAACCCATACCTATGGCAGTATCGGGTAATTCGAATGATAACCCAAAACACTTTTTTTCATGCACCAGCTAATATATTAAATGTAGCGTAGAAAGTGATATACCTCCTAAAAGTGTGTCTTTGATATTTAGGTGTGCCGTGTACATATGTAAAGGGTGTATTTTATAGAGGTATAGAACTTTGAAATGGATTAAAACAAAGATGGTTTTTTTAAATTGACATGAAATTGAATTTATTCGAAAGATAATCCTCTAACATTGTAATTTGAATATAATTTCTGGCATATGACCGCCACGGCTGGCTCGGACGTAGTCTAATCTGGAGGTCCAATTTTCGATGATTTTTTCCAACATTTGTGGCCGTATATCGGCAGTAACGCGGCGAATGTTGTCCTCCAAGTAGTCAATCGTTTCGGGTTTATCGGCGTAGACTAGCGACTTCACATATCCCCACAGAAAATAGTCACGCGGCGTTAAATCGTACGATCTTGGAGGTCAATTCACGGGTCCGTAACGTGAAATTATGCGGTTACCAAACGTTTCCTTCAATAAATCAATTGTGGCACGAGCTGTGTGACATGTTGCGCCGTCTTGTTGAAACCACAGCTCCTGCACATCATGGTTATTCAATTGATGAACGAAAAAGTCAGTAATCATAGCTCTATAGCGGTCACCATTGACTCTAACGTTCTGGCCAGCATCGTTTTTAAGGAAGTACGGACCAACCCATAAAGCACACCAAACAGTCAGTTTTTGTGGATGTAACGGTGCCTCAACATACACTTATTGAGGTAACACCAAACAAAGGATATTTTAGTTATAACACATGCACCAGTTCTTTCAGTGAAAAGGGTGAGCCAGCAGATGGTGTTGAATTTGGCCGTCAATTACTGTCATTTACTGAATTCACTATAGACAAATATCAAGTGCAGTCTCGACCAATTTTAGTCATGTGGTCTTTTACAGCACAACATTTCGCTACAACAACAGTCGCTTCAATTCTTCGCCTAAGTCAACAACTGGACCTCACTTATGGTGCTTTACGAAATCCAAATTAGATAATAATTTAAGTCTTTAGATCATTTGCGACGTCGCCTATTCGCTTAATATGTAGATGTTGGGTCGCCAAACGATTTGTCATCAAATTGATATTTTTCGATGAATCGCATTTCGCAGCCATGCAACAAGTTATTTAAAGAGTAAGGTCTCTGCCAATGTGATATTTAGGAACCTCAAACATAACATCCAAGTTGAAATGGCGTAATTGAAGGGTTTCGGATGATCATCTGGTGTCTGGTTGGGACAATGCATTTTTTAGAAAAAAAAATTGCACACGTGCGCTGACCAGTGGGTGGGAATTTATCGCCGAAGTTAGGAATTATTTACGGGTTTTCAATTCTGCATTGGCGAAGAGTAAATAATTCCACTTGAACACGTCAGACGCAAGCTTGCAACCAGCAGTCTTATTTCACAACTTTTTTCAGTACATTTTTTACGCACCTCAGTCCTTAATAGAAAAACATTGCCGATCCTCTGAAGCCAAATTGTAAAATAAGGGCTTATACCAGATGACAATCGATTTGACCAGGAATGTGTAGATTAATGTTTCACACATTTTTATCATCAATTTTATGACCACCAACTAAGAGCCAGCGTAAAATTCAATATCAATTTCCTTATTAAATAAATAATATAATAAATAAAATTTTATGATATTGTTCATAAAAGAACAATATCAATAAAAATACCCATGAAGAGAAAAACCAAAGAAAAAGTAAAATGAACAAATAAATTAACATCACAAAAGTCTACATACAGTAAAAGAAAACATGAAAAATACTATTTTAAAATTCTGCAAATGACATTCAATATTTTGTCGGGCCTCCATTCGAGTCTATGACTGCTTGCAGCCTTCTAGGCATCGAAAGAACAAGATTTTCGGTAACATCCGGTGTTATTTCCGACCACGCCTTCGTTAAAGCGCTGATTCGTGACTCTCTGTTGTTGATGGTATATTTACGGATTCTGCGTTCAAGTTCATCCCAAATGTGTTCAAAGCGTTAATTGTGGGGATGGATGCAGCTGTTTTGGCACATGTTACAAGAGCCATTCCTTGCCGTATGCTATGGATCATTGTCTTGGTGCAGCACCCAACTGTTTCCAAAGCCTAGGCATTCTGCAGATGCATGCAAATTATCCCGCAATATGTCCAAATATTTGTGTTGGTCCATGATGCCCTCAATAAAAAATAATTTGCCCACTCCTGCCGCCGCCATTGACCCCCAAACCATGACATTGCCTTCCCCATGCTTTACGGTTGGGACCAAATTTTGCACAGCCATTTCTCGATTTGGTCTACGCCATATTTTACCTCGGCCATCGGATCCGAAAATATTGTACTTACTTTTGTCGGTGAATAGTACAGTTCTCCAAAACTCGCGACTTTCAGAGATGTAGCGTTTGGCAAACTAGAGGTGTTTTTTTTGGTTGACCTTGCTGATCAGGGGCTTTTTCCTGGGAACTCTTCCATGAAATCCTCCAGATCTTAACACTCTTCGAACCGTTTCTGGATGAACTTCTTTACCGGTGGTATTTGCGATGTCTTCAGCCAGTTTTGGAGCGCTGCCGCTGGTCCTAGGGTTGGAGGTCACTTTGCGAAGGATGGTCCTAACATCTCGGGCATTTAATATCTTCGGACGCCCAGTACGAGATTTATTTGAGACATTATCCCTATCATCGTACATTTTTATTATAGACTGGATTGTTGCGCGACATCTATCAACAATTCTTGAAATTTCGCCGTAACTTTTATCCTCTTGTCTTAATTTAACAATTAAATTCCGAATTCCCAATGGAACTTCTTTCTTACTCGCCATTTTAGAAATCCGTTTTTATTAAAAAAGCGACGCAGGCTGCTCTAAATTACACACGAGACTAAAAGAATAATGAAAAGTCCCAGTTCTTCAAACTTCCGTTGCAGTTTCTATGAAAATGCAGTTGTATGTTGACTTTTGTGAGATGGATTTTTTCGTTTATTTTGCTTTTATTTGTAATTTTCATTTTTATGGTTGACTCTGTTTTTATGGAAGTGTTATCTGGGAATAAGAAGATGCATAATGACTGTCTAACAAGCCAATTCTCTACTGGTTTTTACATACATTTTAGGGGTGTATGTAGACTTTTGGGACTAAGGGTAATAAAGAAAATATCAAGGGAATCAGATCGTAAAGTCCTTTCCGATTTGTAAAGAGTCGATGTTTCCCATAAGCCCTAGGAAAATCTAGGTGGCACTCATCTCGGCTCACTGTATCAATTTATTCGCATGATTCGTGGCATGCGTCAAAATCAAAAATTCTTAGTTTCGCCATTTCATCATGAAAATGGACACCCACAAACCTTTAATCATCGAAATTCGTGCTCTGTAAAAAATGTTTTATGGGCACTTCGACCATTTTACAGTCATCACAATCAACATACTGAGCCAGTTCGAACCAATTTCACGCTACTGGAGATCAACTTCGGCCCGTATTTTTTTTAAAGATGACCGTGAGAACAACGTTTTCGACAACAGCACCCGCTATCGTTCCACAATTTAGGACTTTTTTTTGCCTAAAATGCATGAGCTGGAGCTTGCCACGCAATCAACGGACCAATAGAAAAATGAGTTCGGTGAGCAATTTATCCCTCGGTTTGGGCTAGTGAATTGGCCGTATAATTTGAGGCCCTTAACCACATTTTTATGCGGATACGTCAAATAAGCCATCGTCAATTGTAGGCGTGAAAGAAAGCGTTATATGTGTTATTAACGAGATTCGACCTAATATCATCGTAAAAGTGGCTCAAAATATTACTCTTAGCATGGACTAATTAAAACGTAATCATGGTCAACATTCAATTCATTCAAATAAAAGTTGTTTACGCGTTTTTAATTTTCCTGTACTTTTTTTGATAGTTGAAAACTTAACATTTAAAAAAAACGACTTACAGGGGCATCCAATTTGTGATCTACGTGATCTATGATTTAGATTTCGATCAAATTATTATTTCAATATATTGTTTGAATCTTGCGATTATAAATATGATTTTAACATTAAATGTTTTACACAGGGTTTTTGGCCTGATTTTGACAAGCTAATTTTGGATGACTTTCCGACACACATCGGACAATAACTCGACCATAAATAGACGAACATTCACTTTCAAAACATCAAGAGTTTGCGGATTGTGTCCATAAACACGATCTTTTACATAGTCCGACAATGAAAATCCAACGGCAGTTAATCTCAGGATTTTGGTGGCCAATTCATCAAAAGGCGAAATAACTCGTCCAGAATGATGTGGCACCTGATAATGATGATAAGTGATGTGTTTCATATCCTCGACTTGCGATAAAAAAAATCGGCTAACATTTGCTATAGCATTAAATCGATAGATTTCGATCTTCTGCAACACTTTCACTAACGGCGCCGATTTTTTTGCAGAGGGTGAAGTTCGATTCCGATTTGCTCTTAAAACTACTTTAGCAGAAGCAGCCTTTTCATTTGTCTTATAGTACGCACAGGTGGCCGATTATGTCGACCATATTGTAAAATGGTAAACCTTAAGCCAAACATATAGAGCTTCGGATGACGGTGTGGTGTCTGGGATTGAAACAAGGGTGTTAAATTCGAGCTTTACATTGAATAAGCCTAATATTTTTTGACCTAGCCGTTTACACTTCACAGTACACCACATTCTAAAGGACAGGAGGTTCAGTAGTCCTTTTTATACTTTTCCAACCGAGGAAAGATGTGTCAATTGATTTGAAGTCATAGCATGCTCTCATACTTCATCTTGTAGGAACGCTTCTCTTTAATATGAAACAATGGTTGGTCATATCCAGTTATCTAAGACATTGAAGCTTAATATCATTAACTGATCCAAGCTACAACAAGCTGCAATCTATAAGTGTCATCAAATATGAGAAATAATTTTAGCCCCGGCCCTATGTTGCTCGTTCCTAATGTGCAGTGGCGTTAGGGTTCATTATTATATAATTAATCGATTTTTGAACTAAGTGGTCGTTAGATCCTTGTTAAATGGTCTAGTCTGTATAAACGCACTTACTTGGTTTATAGCTTGTTGTAATTCTAATTGATCTTCATACTTTTAAAAATCAGGGTTAAAATACATCATGTACACTCCATAGTCATCAATTGTTTTTTTATTCAATATTATTTATTCTTTTTTCAGTGTACGCAATTCACAAATTGAGCATTACATCATGAACTCCTTGGGGATCGTGCTAGTTGCAATCGGAATCATTGTTTCATTCGCCGTACGAAGATCTAACGCTCCAGCCACCGCCAAAGTATACGTTACCGAACGTATATAAACACAAAAAACAATTTACAAAGAATAAGAAAGAAAAAAAACATAAATCAAAAAAATAACTCAAAAAGCAATTTGTGTATTAAATTAAGAAAACAACAAATCTCATTTACTTTGATAAAAAAAAAAACAAATTGTATGACATTGATATTATTATAAATAATCTTTGAACCTTTCGTCTAAAAAGCACAAACAGATAACAAATTAAAAAAGAATGTAGAAAAAATCCCGATATGATTTATCTTAAATTTTTATTTTAAGGAAAATATATAGATATTACTATTAATTCGCATATTTCGTACCTATTCGTTACTGAAGATATTGTTAAAAAAATTATAATAAATATTTTATTTGTTTATCTTTTACTGTATCTACTATAAGGAATAATTACACGTTAATTATTTTAAAGAAGTAAAAATCATTTTAATAAATAAACTCTTTTTTATTTATATATTTTTTTCTGTTGTTTCTTTTATTTGGTTTACCGAAATACATTTACGACAGCAAAACCTTTACGGAATTTGGCTGAATTCCACGACCAAACACGTTCATTTTCAAGGAAATTATTAATAAAAAAAAATTATTTATATTTATACAAAGCAAAGGGCATCAGAGAGTGATACCTTACTCAGTCGTTATTAATTATGCAATATTGAACCACCGAATTTTATCGTTACAAAAAAAAAAAAAAAACCATTTTCCTATTACAAAAAAAAAAAAAAGATTTAAAAATACTCGGTAATGACTATCCGAATATACATATAAGGGCTAGTTAATCATAACATTTAATCATAAAAAAAATTACGCAAAACTTTTTTGTATTGAATTCTTTTTTCTTTTTGTTCGGATTTGATCGGATTTTTTTTTAAATAAATTTGGGGCCGGTTATTGGGCACTATTTTAGTAAGAACTGTTTCCAGGGTCAGCCTGCAAACATACTCAACTTCTGAACTTGGCGAAATGCGTATATTAAAAGGGTGTTACAGCTTACCGAATGATATTAGCATATTTGAATCTTGTGGCACGATTTCCTTAGGACCTATCTCAAATCGTAGAGCAACACAGATTCATTTTGATTTTTTATATCCATCTGAAGGGCTAATAATTAATAATAATAATAATAATTTTCCTAATTTATACAAAATAAATTTATATATTTTTCATTTAATTTTGTTTATAGTGTTTTCAGTGATTTTTGAAAATTTTATTTCCTTCCCGTTTCTTGCAAAAATTCTTTTTTCTTAATAAACAATTTATATAATAAAATACAAAAACTTAGGATTAGCATAATGATGTTACATTAAATCTAGATTTAAACGAAACCAATTAAAAAAATGAATAAAAACCATTTTATACTCCTGGAAAAAGTTGATGTTATTTATATATATTACATAAATAAAATATACTCTAAAGCGTACTAAGTCCCACTCACACTGCCAAATTCAGTTCTTGAAGAATCAGGAATAAAATAAATTTTGTTTTTGCAAAACTTATCTGCCAATAAAATTTATCTGTTTTGTATCCAGAACTTATCTACATAGCAGGTAGAATAATCGACTACATTTTCTATCTGTTTTATTCATTTTTTTACTATCAATTATTTTGTTGAAATTTACTATTAGTGTAATATAAATTAGGTTTTAAGTAACACTTTGACTAACAATTCAAAATTCTTGTGAAATTAAATTAAATGTACTTTTAACCGTATATGTATGTATATCCGTGTTGTAGGAAAATTCAAAATAAAAATAAGGTAATTATTTACAAAATACAGAAACAACGTGTTGTCGTTATTTACATAATATGTAAGTCTATACACTCTCACTTGCAGCATTGCCTCCGGCAACAGAAAGTCAAAACAATTGTAATGAAAAAATCCGGAAGTAATTGCAACATCGAAAACTGTTGAAATACCATCGACCCGTAAACATTTCATAGTCGGAATTATTTCCATAACAAGAGTTTTATGTGCAAGACTGCACTAAATGTGGGCTTTTTAGTCTTATGAAAATCGAATTATTTTTTTTCCATTCTTTGGAGGCTTCTGCTATCTGTTTGGGTACTCAGACACAAATACTTGTCCATTGTATTGCCAGACAGACACCTTAGATGGCGTTACAGCTTACGATTATATTCGTATATTCCTCGTCGATTTTTGTCAATTTACCAAACCAAAGACTGAACTCATCAAGAAGGTATTCCTAAATATTGCTCAAAATTACAAAAATCATGTTTGATTTCAAACGGTCGCAA
Source organism: Merodon equestris (assembly GCA_958301585.1). Lineage (NCBI taxonomy): Eukaryota > Metazoa > Arthropoda > Insecta > Diptera > Syrphidae > Merodon > Merodon equestris. The sequence goes on along the minus strand of OY284417.1, from coordinate 71,090,053 downwards.
TTTCCAGTGCAGCTTGCATTTGCAATGTCGACAATGTTGCGGCATTGATCTGGAAGATCCATGTTTTCACGTGGGCAATTATACGTCGCCTGTGTCGGAAAATCATCACAAATATTTGACAGCAAAACGAAGAATGTCTACCAAAAAGCACTCCAATAGACAAAATGGTAACTTTCAAGTTGATAATAAAAACAGTATGAAAAAAATATTTTTTTGGCAGCAATTCGGAGATCTATTCGCGATCGTTAAAATCCAATGGAGTTACCAAATTCCTGGTAAGTGTTAAAAAATGTCAATGTTTAATAAGATGAATTAAAACTCGCTGTTTGCTTTCCATAATTTCAGTTTCTTAAAATCGTTCCGGTTGTCTAAGGAGGCATTTACCTATCTGCTGGAGGAAACTAATCGTTACATAAAAATATGTGTGCATTCTACTCCAGTACTACGGTTCAATTACATAGCCTTTTCAAATTTCTTGTACTTGCTCCCTACGCGACCTCGGGCAGCTATGTTACCATAGAGGAACCAGACAAGATTTGATTTGATAGGCTAGATCTGAAGTCGCGTCAACTGCCTAACTCAAAATCCAGTCAAGAAAGTAGCTCTTAAGCCGAGAAATGCGATCGACCATAAGCACTACGGTTCAATTACATAGCATTTTCAAATTTCTTGTACTTGCTCCATACGAAAGTAGCCTATCAAATCAAATCTTGTGTGATTCCTCCATGGTAACATAGCTGCCCGAAGGCGCAAAGTTAGCAAGTACAAGAAATTTGAAAATTGTACGTAATTTCACAATAGTGCTTATGGTCGATCCCGTTTCTCGGCTTCAGAGCTACTTTCTTGACTGTATTTTGAGTTAAACAGTTGGCGCGACTTCAGTTCTAGCCTATAAAGTCAAATCTTGTGTGGTTCCTCCATGGTAACATAGCTGCCCGAGGTCGCAAAGTTAGCAAGTACAAGAAATTTGAAAATTGTACGTAATTGCTCAGTAGTGCTTATGGTCGATCCCGTTTCTCGGCTTCAGAGCTACTTTCTTGACCGTATTTTGATTTAAGCAGTTGGCGCGACTTCAGTTCTAGCCTATAAAGTCAAATCTTGTGTGGTTCCTCCATGGTAACATGGCTGCCCGAGGTCGCAAAGTTAGCAAGTACAAGAAATTTGAAAATTGTATGTAATTTCACATAAGTGCTTATGGTCGATCCCGTTTCTCGGCTTGAGAGCTACTTTCTTGACTGTGTTTTGAGTTAAGCAGTTGGCGCGACTTCAGTTCTAGCCTATAAAGTCAAATCTTGTGTGGTTCCTCCATGGTACCATAGCTGCCCGAGGTCGCAAATTTAGCAAGTACAAGAAATTTGAAAATTGTATGTAATTTTACATAAGTGCTTATGGTCGATCCCGTTTCTCGGCTTGAGAGCTACTTTCTTGACTGTATTTTGAGTTAAACAGTTGGCGCGACTTCAGTTCTAGCCTATAAAGTCAAATCTTGTGTGGTTCCTCCATGGTAACATAGCTGCCCGAGGTCGCAAAGTTAGCAAGCACAAGAAATTTGAAAATTGTACGTAATTTCACGGTAGTGCTTATGGTCGATCCCGTTTCTCGGCTTCAGAGCTACTTTCTTGACTGTATTTTGAGTTAAGCAGTTGGCGCGACTTCAGTTCTAGCCTATAAAGTAAAATCTTGTGTGGTTCCACCATTGTAACATAGCTGCCCGAGGTCGCAAAGTTAGCAAGTACAAGAAATTTGAAAATTGTATGTAATTTCACATAAGTGCTTATGGTCGATCCCATTTCTCGGCTTGAGAGCTACTTTCTTGACTGTATTTTGAGCTAAACAGTTGGCGCGACTTCAATTCTAGCCTATAAAGTCAAACGTTGTGTGGTTCCTCCATGGTAACATAGCTGCCCGAGGTCACAAACCTTTCAAGGACAAGAAATTTGAAAATTGTACGTAATTTCACGGTAGTGCTTATGGTCGATCCCGTTTCTCGGCTTGAGAGCTACTTTCTTGACTGTATTTTGAGTTAAGCAGTTGGCGCGACTTCAGTTCTAGCCTATAAAGTCAAATCTTGTGTGGTTCCTCCATGGTAACATAGCTGCCCGAGGTCGCAAAGTTAGCAAGTACAAGAAATTTGAAAATTGTACGTAATTTCACGGTAGTGCTTACGGTCGATCCCGTTTCTCGGCTTGAGAGCTACTTTCTTGACTGTATTTTGAGTTAAGCAGTTGGCGCGACTTCAGTTCTAGCCTACAAAGTCAAATCTTGTGTGGTTCCTCCATGGTAACATAGCTTCCCGAGGTCGCAAAGATAACAAGTACAAGAAATTTGAAAATTGTACGTAATTTCACGGTAGTGCTTACGGTCGATCCCGTTTCTCGGCTTGAGAGCTACTTTCTTGACTGTATTTTGAGTTAAGCAGTTGGCGCGACTTCAGTTCTAGCCTATAAAGTCAAATCTTGTGTGGTTCCTCCATGGTAACATAGCTGCCCGGGGTCGCAAAATTACCAAGTACAAGAAATTTGAAAATTGTACGTAATTTCACGGTAGTGCTTACGGTCGATCCCGTTTCTCGGCTTGAGAGCTATTTTTTGACTCTATTTTGAGTTAAGTAGTTGGCGCGACTTCAGTTCTAGCCTATAAAGTCAAATCTTGTGTGGTTCCTCCATGGCAACATAGCTGCCCGAGGTCGCAAAGTTACCAAGTACAAGAAATTTGAAAATTGTACGTAATTTCACGGTAGTGCTTATGGTCGATCCCGTTTCTCGGCTTGAGAGCTACTTTCTTGACTGTATTTTGAGTTCAACAGTTGGCGCGACTTCAGTTCTAGCCTATAAAGTCAAATCTTGTGTGGTTCCTCCATGGCAACATAGCTGCCCGAGGTCGCAAAGATAACAAGTACAAGAAATTTGAAAATTGTACGTAATTTCACGGCAGTGCTTACGGTCGATCCCGTTTCTCGGCTTGAGAGCTACTTTCTTGACTGTATTTTGAGTTAAACAGTTGGCGCGACTTCAATTCTAGCCTATAAAGTCAAACGTTGTGTGGTTCCTCCATGGTAACATAGCTGCCCGAGGTCGCAAACCTTTCAAGGACAAGAAATTTGAAAATGGTACGTAATTGCACAGTAGTGCTTATGGTCGATCCCGTTTCTCAGCTTCAGAGCTACTTTCTTCACTGTATTTTGATTTAAGCAGTTGGAACGACTTCAGTTCAAGCCTGTAAAGTCAAATGTTGTATGGTTCTTCCATGGTAACATAGCTGCCCGAGGTCGCAAAGTTAGCAAGTACAAGAAATTTGAAAATTGTATGTAATTTCACATAAGTGCTTATGGTCGATCCCGTTTCTCGGCTTGAGAGCTACTTTCTTGACTGTATTTTGAGGTATGCAGTTGGCGCGACTTCAGTTCTAGCCTATAAAGTCAAATCTTGTGTGGTTCCTCCATGGTAACATAGCTGCCCGGGGTCGCAAAGTTAGCAAGTACAAGAAATTTGAAAATTGTATGTAATTTCACATAAGTGCTTATGGTCGATCCTCCATGGCTGTCCGAGGTCGCAAACCTTTCAAAGACCAGAAATTTGAAAATTGTACGTAATTGCACAGTAGTGCTTATGGTCGATCCCGTTTCTCAGCTTCAGAGCTCTTTTCTTGACTGTATTTTGAGATAAACAGTTGGCGCGGCTTCAGTTCTAGCCTATAAAGTCAAATCTTGTGTGGTTCCTCCATGGCAACGTAGCTGCCCGAGGTCGCAAAGTTAGCAAGTACAAGAAATTTGAAAATTGTACGTAATTTCACGGTAATGCTTACGGTCGATCCCGTTTCTCGGCTTGAGAACTACTTTCTTGACTGTATTTTGAGTTAAGCAGTTGGCGCGACTTCAGTTCTAGCCTATAAAGTTAAATCTTGTGTGGTTCCTCCATGGTAACATAGCTGCCCGAGGTCGCAAAATTAGCAAGTACAAGAAATTTGAAAATTGTATGTAATTTCACATAAGTGCTTATGGTCGATCCCATTTCTCGGCTTGAGAGCTACTTTCTTGACTGTATTTTGAGTTAAGCAGTTGGCGCGACTTCAGTTTTTGGTTTTTTTTTTTTTTTTTTTAGTTTTTTTAGTTTTATTTACTTTTTTAAGAGAACATTATAGCAACATGAATTAATAAATAACGAATAAAAATACATAAATTAAAAAAGTGTCTGCAGTCTATAGTTTATAGAAACTAGAAGCGAAAGCAGATTTAAGTACAGTAAGATTTGAAAAAAAGTAACCAAAACAGAGTATATAAATACATGCGTGGGGTCATTACAGGTTTTATCAAAAGAGAACAGCTAAACTAATACACGAAACAAGTCTATGATGTTTTTATAATCTAAATTTAAAAGCCATGATTTCACTTTTTTTAGGAATATGGATTCATTTCGAATATACCTTACATATAAGGGTAGTTTATTAAAGAGCCTTGGGGCGATAGTCGAATAAAATTGTGAAACGATTTGCAAATGGTGATGGGGTATTTTTGCGAGATGTTGTTCATTTACTCTTAGTTGGTAACTAGAACAGATCCTGCTTATCAAATAGCCTGATCTTGCGAAAAATATTTTTAGAACCTTATAACAATACAAGTGTTTTATTGGTAGAATTTTCAGTCCCCGAAAAAGGAGTAAGTTAGATGACCAACGATTTTTGTTACAAATAAGACGAATGACATGTTTTTGAGATACTAGAAGAGAAGTTATTTTGTTATAGTGAGTACCACTCCACGAAGCTATGCCATATTCTAGTTTAGAATGCACTAGGCCGTAATAAATACATTTAAGAAGTTTCAATGAACAAACATCTTTTAAAAAGTAAAATTGCCTAGTGGCAGCCATGAGCATTAGAATGAGCAGATCAACTCATCTTCCAGTCAAGCAAAACACCAAGGTACTTGAAGTCATAGACATTTTCAACATGAAAGCATTTGTCAGAGCATGAACGTTGCTCAAAAAATGTCTGTGAGAGAACTTCTGATCTACAAATAATAGCACTGTGCTTAAATCTTTCACAGTTAGCACCATGAAAATAGAAGGATCCATAGTCTACTTCCTTGCTCAGATGACTAAAAAACATAATTCTATTCTTGTCGCTTGTGACTAATTTATGCATTTTAAACCAATGACGGAGAACTTCGAGATCATGATTTATGTCAGCGGAGAGGTTGAGGGCAGAATCACTTGAGAAAGCGCATGCCATATCGTCTGCAAAAGCAGTGACTTTGCTGCGATAATTTTGAAGAAAAAGGGAATTTATGTAAATAAGAAAAAGTACAGGCCCAAGAACCGAACCTTGAGGAACGCCTATAGATACAAGGCTTTCTAAACTGAGTACACCATTTATTTTGACCTTTTGCACTCTGTTGGATAAATAAGATCGAAGCCAATCGTGTATACTTCCTCTAAAACCACATTTATAGAGTTTGTCTAAAAGTATCTTGGGATCTACCGTGTCGAAGGCTTTTGTTATGTCGACAAAAACCGCTGCAGATAGGTTCCTCTTATCGAAGCTGTCATATATACTGGAACAAAAATTTAGAAGGGCGTTTTCAGCAGAAAAACCTGAACGAAAGCCAAATTGATACTCACTAAAAAATTAGTTTTTTTCTAAGAAATTAACTATTCTTTTCTTTAGGGCTTTTTCGAAAATTTTTGAGAAGACTGATACTAACGAAATAGGCCTATAATTATTAATACAGGTTTTATCTCCCTTCTTAAACAAGGGTGTAACTTCAGCAAGTTTTAGATAGTCCGGGAAAATACCACATGCAACACTTTTATTATAAATTAGACATAAAATATCACAGATGTTTATAGCTATCTTTTTAATAAATTTGTTAGAAAAGCCATCAGATGTTTTCGAATTTGAGTTTTTCAAGGACAATATAATTTTATATAATTCAAACGATGATATGGGATCAAAGACGAAACTATGGGGAATGGAAATCTAGTCAGCTAAACAATTACAATTACTGTTGTTGTCAAAATTATCAGAGACTACTTTAGTACCTATAGAGGAAAAGAAATGATTGAATTTGTCAGCTAGAATTTTGTTGTCGGTTATCAAGACATTATTATCTTTTAGGCTGAGAACTTGATCTTTCTGATTTGATTTATTTAAAATGGTTCGTACTAGTTCCCATTCTTTTTTAGAAATACCTTCAAATTCATGAAATTTGTTCAGATAGTAGTTCGTTTTACACAGTGAGACATCTTTACGAATATCCTTGCATATTTGTTTGTAGGCTGCAGTGATATTATTATTATTAGGATTTCTTAGCTTCTTTTTATACAATTTGTTTTTTTGCTTGATTTTCCTTAGCAGGTCAACAGATATCCAAGGTTTCAATTTTTTCCATTTATTATTTCTTTTGGTTTTTTTTTCTGAGCATTGTGAGACATAGTTTTGAAGTATATTAACGAAATTTGCGAATGCTAATGAAGGATTACCTTCATTACATACACTTTCCCAAGATTCGAGACGAAGGCAACTATTTAATGATGTAAAATCAATTTTGGATGAAGTAAAACTAGATGACTCCTGTTTATGGCAATAATCACCGTAATATGTTAAGCTAAGGCACGTCATACAATGGTCGGATATTTGCAGGTCTGCGACCGAGCTACAGAGCTTAGTTACTTTGGTTTTTGACAGACGAACCATTATATGGTCAATGCAGGTGCTAGTGGAAGTTGAATAACGAGTTGGTCTATTTATACATGACTCAAAATCGAAAGAAGATAATAGAAATAGATAATTATCAACAAAAGTAGACCTTTGTAGGATATCTATGTTGAAATCTCCCAAAAGAATAACGTCATTTAGCTCACTTGATAACAGGTTATTTAACTCCTCATAAAAAATGCTATTGGATATCTCATTTGGTTTATAAATGCAGAATAAAGTTAGTTTCAAATTATTAATTTTAACTTTTAAAACATCACAACTTTGCAAATTCAGACTATAAGATTCACAGCTGTCATTCGTGGAAAGCCATAAACCTACCTTCTGCCCGAGTCGAGATCGCATTTAAATGTAAAATTTAAAATCTCATCGAAATCACGTTTTGCGAATCACTGCCAACACATCCAGTCCAATTCCTCAACCTTCCAACACACCCACGTTCCATCAGCATTTTACAAATCATCGTGAATTCAAGCATCCAATTCCTCGTATTGCCCGATGTTCATATACCAATTCAGGAATGCAGTCTGCACTTTACGTTACCCCCTCGCAACATCCAGGGAATTTTCCACAACAGCAAATCGGTTCGCTCAATTGCCTCAATTGTCACCATATGATGTCAATACAGTGCTGCGTGAGAATGAATTCTCCCACACGTTCGCTGACCTCGACAGCCCGCTGATGGGATACGAGTCAAATCAGTTAGGATCGAATAAACCGATGGAGGATTCACGAACTGAAGCGAGCTTCATACATAAGAATGCGTTTATTTGCGGGGTGTTTGACGGACATGCCGGACCGGCGTGCTCCCAGGTAATCTCTAAAAGGCTATTACGATACATTGCGGCTGGTGTCATAGACCGGAAAACGCTGCGCGACGAGATAACCAAAGGATGCACAAGTCAATCGTTCCTAAAATGCTATAACGATAAAGTAGACTTTGTTAAGGAAATCAAGAATATCTACGAGGAGAGTTTCTCGCGATACGCGAACGAAATTGTCAAGTCTGAGGCAGGGAGAGAGGCGGCTATCGATAAAGCCTGTATGCACCTGGACGCTGATTTGTCACGGGAAGCACTTAAACACAGTGAATTGCGATCTACCATGTCTGTGGCAATGTCAGGTTCAGTTGCATGTGTGGCACATATCGAAGGCCGAGATATTCATGTGGCTAGTACCGGAGACTGTGCCGCCGTGCTGGGCTTCCAAACCGATACCGGCCAATGGATGGCCAAGAAACTGTCCTATGAACACAATGCCGAAAATGTGAACGAGGTAAAGCGCGTGCTCGCCGAGCATCCTCCCCAGGAAGCCGACACTGTTATTCGGAATGAGCGGTTGTTAGGGCAACTGGCGCCGTTGCGTGCATTCGGCGACTTCCGGTATAAGTGGGACAACGAGACTTTGCAGAAATACGTTGTGGCAAACTATGGACAAATGTATATGCCGCCGAACTACCACACGCCGCCGTATCTGACCGCGATGCCAGATATTGTGCATCACGAACTGACACCTGCTGATAAGTTCGTGGTGATTGCTAGCGATGGCCTGTGGGACTTTTTGTCTCCGAAACAAGTTGTTACGATGGTTGGCGAACATATTATGTCCCGAAAAAACCTGGAACCACTCAAACTGCCGGAGGGTGATGTCACGCTGCACCAAATCTCACAAACCCTAACAGAGCGGAAAGCCGGGCGCAAGCAGAAACCTCTCGATCAGAATTCGGCCACACATCTTATCCGCAACGCACTCGGCGCCACAGACTACGGTATCGAGCACTCGAAGATCTCGTACTACCTGACCCTACCGCAAGACGTAGTACGTCTCTATCGCGACGATATTACCATCACTGTCATCTACTTCAATTCAGATTACATCAAGAAGGCGTCGTCGTAATGAGCCATCCACAGCCGGTTCCTCTCTGCTCTTGTACATATAATCGTGTTATGTTCCTCTTCGAATTCGTCTTAAGTATTTGTGTATGTTGTGTGCAACTAACCGACAAATTACCTGATTTACTTGTTTTACTTTTCATTCGCATTGAACTTGTTTAAAGTCCTCACAAACCACATCGTTCTATCTGTCCGATCCCTAACCATCCCAACCAATCCTGTTTACATTAGTCGAAAAGTTATCATTTAGGACCTTGTGTCGTCGTTTCTCTGGCATAGTATTTAGAGTCGATTGTAAGCCTATTCGTCCAGCTGTGTATGCAATTTTAATGGATATTTATTCTTTTTTTTTTATCTAAGAATATAACAATGATGCCCAGGCAAATATATATCAATAAGAAATGTGGCTTTAATAAAGGCAGCCACACCACCATATGCATATTTATTGTTACAGCAAGTTACAAATTCATACCCTTCGATTCCAAAAAGCGACTTTTCCCGTTCATATATCCAAGTTTCTGTTAAAAAAATGAAATCAGGCATCTTAGCAAAAGAATTTATATGTGCAAGCAAGTTATCAACATTTTTTCGTAAGCTTCTTATATTTTGATGGATAAAAAGTAAATTTGGTAAGTATGTTTGATTTAAAAGGAGATCAGGAGCGTTAATGTCAGTACAGTTAACAGAGGGGATAAATTACACATTTTCTAGCCTTCAGTTCTAGCCTATAAAGTCAAACGTTGTGTGGTTCCTCCATGGTAACATAGCTGCCCGAGGTCGCAAACCTTTCAAGGACAAGAAATTTGAAAATTGTACGTAATTGCACAGTAGTGCTTATGGTCGATCCCGTTTCTCAGCTTCAGAGCTACTTTCTTCACTGTATTTTGATTTAAGCAGTTGGCGCGGCTTCAGTTCTAGCCTATAAAGTCAAATCTTGTGTGGTTCCTCCATGGTAACGTAGCTGCAAGAGGTCGCAAAATTAGCAAATACAAGAAATTTGAAAATTGTATGTAATTTCACATAAGTGCTTATGGTCGATCCCGTTTCTCGGCTTGAGAGCTACTTTCTTGACTGTATTTTGAGTTATGCAGTTGGCGCGACTTCAGTTCTAGCCTATAAAGTCAAATCTTGTGTGGTTCCTCCATGGTAACATAGCTGCCCGAGGTCGCAAAGTTAGCAAGTACAAGAAATTTGAAAATTGTATGTAACTTCACATAAGTGCTTATGGTCGATCCCGTTTCTCGGCTTGAGAGCTACTTTCTTGACTGTATTTTGAGATAAACAGTTGGCGCGGCTTCAGTTCTAGCCTATAAAGTCAAATCTTGTGTGGTTCCTCCATGGCAACGTAGCTGCCCGAGGTCGCAAAGTTAGCAAGTACAAGAAATTTGAAAATTGTACGTAATTTCACGGTAATGCTTACGGTCGATCCCGTTTCTCGGCTTGAGAACTACTTTCTTGACTGTATTTTGAGTTAAGCAGTTGGCGCGACTTCAGTTCTAGCCTATAAAGTTAAATCTTGTGTGGTTCCTCCATGGTAACATAGCTGCCCGAGGTCGCAAAATTAGCAAGTACAAGAAATTTGAAAATTGTACGTAATTTCACAGTAGTGCTTATGGTCGATCCCGTTTCTCAGCTTGAGAGCTACTTTCGTCACTGTATTTTGATTTAAGCAGTTGGCACGACTTCAGTTCTAGCCTGTAAAGTCAAATGTTGTGTGGTTCCTCCATGGTAACATAGCTGCCCGAGGTCGCAAAGTTAGCAAGTACAAGAAATTTGAAAATTGTATGTAATTTCACATAAGTGCTTATGGTCGATCCCGTTTCTCGGCTTGAGAGCTACTTTCTTGACTGTATTTTGAGTTATGCAGTTGGCGCGACTTCAGTTCTAGCCTATAAAGTCAAATCTTGTGTGGTTCCTCCATGGTAACATAGCTGCCCGAGGTCGCAAAGTTAGCAAGTACAAGAAATTTGAAAATTGTATGTAATTTCACATTAGTGCTTATGGTCGATCCCGTTTCTCGGCTTGAGAACTACTTTCTTGACTGTATTTTGAGTTAAGCAGTTGGCGCGGCTTCAGTTCTAGCCTATAAAGTCAAATCTTGTGTGGTTCCTCCATGGCAACGTAGCTGCCCGAGGTCGCAAACCTTTCAAGGACAAGAAATTTGACAATTGTACGTAATTGCACAGTAGTGCTTATGGTCGATCCCGTTTCTCAGCTTGAGAGCTACTTTCGTCACTGTATTTTGATTTAAGCAGTTGGCACGACTTCAGTTCTAGCCTGTAAAGTCAAATGTTGTGTGATTCCTCCATGGTAACACAGCTGGCCGAGGTCGCAAAGTTAGCAAGTACAAGAAATTTGAAAATTGTACGTAATTTCACGGTAATGCTTACGGTCGATCCCGTTTCTCGGCTTGAGAACTACTTTCTTGACTGTATTTTGAGTTAAGCAGTTGGCGCGACTTCAGTTCTAGCCTATAAAGTTAAATCTTGTGTGGTTCCTCCATGGTAACATAGCTGCCCGAGGTCGCAAAATTAGCAAGTACAAGAAATTTGAAAATTGTACGTAATTTCACGGTAGTGCTTACGGTCGATCCCGTTTCTCGGCTTGAGAGCTACTTTCTTGACTGTATTTTGAGTTAAGCAGTTGGCGCGACTTCAGTTCTAGCCTATAAAGTCAAATCTTGTGTGGTTCCTCCATGGTAACATAGCTGCCCGAGGTCGCAAAGTTAGCAAGTACAAGAAATTTGAAAATTGTACGTAATTTCACGGTAGTGCTTATGGTCGATCCCGTTTCTCGGCTTGAGAGCTACTTTCTTCACTGTATTTTGAGTTCAACAGTTGGCGCGACTTCAGTTCTAGCCTGTAAAGTCAAATCTTGTGTGGTTCCTCCATGGTAACATAGCTGCCCGAGGTCGCAAAGTTAGCAAGTACAAGAAATTTGAAAATTGTACGTAATTTCACGGTAATGCTTACGGTCGATCCCGTTTCTCGGCTTGAGAACTACTTTCTTGACTGTATTTTGAGTTAAGCAGTTGGCGCGACTTCAGTTCTAGCCTATAAAGTTAAATCTTGTGTGGTTCCTCCATGGTAACATAGCTGCCCGAGGTCGCAAAATTAGCAAGTACAAGAAATTTGAAAATTGTACGTAATTTCACGGTAGTGCTTACGGTCGATCCCGTTTCTCGGCTTGAGAGCTACTTTCTTGACTGTATTTTGAGTTAAGCAGTTGGCGCGGCTTCAGTTCTAGCCTATAAAGTCAAATCTTGTGTGGTTCCTCCATGGCAACGTAGCTGCCCGAGGTCGCAAACCTTTCAAGGACAAGAAATTTGACAATTGTACGTAATTGCACAGTAGTGCTTATGGTCGATCCCGTTTCTCAGCTTGAGAGCTACTTTCGTCACTGTATTTTGATTTAAGCAGTTGGCACGACTTCAGTTCTAGCCTGTAAAGTCAAATGTTGTGCGGTTCCTCCATGGTAACACAGCTGGCCGAGGTCGCAAAGTTAGCAAGTACAAGAAATTTGAAAATTGTACGTAATTTCACGGTAATGCTTACGGTCGATCCCGTTTCTCGGCTTGAGAGCTACTTTCTTGAATGTATTTTGAGTTAAGCAGTTGGCGCGACTTCAGTTCTAGCCTATAAAGTTAAATCTTGTGTGGTTCCTCCATGGTAACATAGCTGCCCGAGGTCGCAAAATTAGCAAGTACAAGAAATTTGAAAATTGTACGTAATTTCACGGTAGTGCTTACGGTCGATCCCGTTTCTCGGCTTGAGAGCTACCTTCTTGACTGTATTTTGAGTTAAGCAGTTGGCGCGGCTTCAGTTCTAGCCTATAAAGTCAAATCTTGTGTGGTTCCTCCATGGCAACGTAGCTGCCCGAGGTCGCAAACCTTTCAAGGACAAGAAATTTGACAATTGTACGTAATTGCACAGTAGTGCTTATGGTCGATCCCGTTTCTCAGCTTGAGAGCTACTTTCGTCACTGTATTTTGATTTAAGCAGTTGGCGCAGCTTCAGTTCTAGCCTATAAAGTCAAATCTTGTGTGGTTCCTCCATGGTAACATAGCTGCCCGAGGTCGCAAAGTTAGCAAGTACAAGAAATTTGAAAATTGTACGTAATTTCACATAAGTGCTTATGGTCGATCCCGTTTCTCGGCTTGAGAGCTACTTTCTTGAATGTATTTTGAGTTAAGCAGTTGGCGCGGCTTCAGTTCTAGCCTATAAAGTCAAATCTTGTGTGGTTCCTCCATGGCAACGTAGCTGCCCGAGGTCGCAAACCTTTCAAGGACAAGAAATTTGACAATTGTACGTAATTGCACAGTAGTGCTTATGGTCGATCCCGTTTCTCAGCTTGCGAGCTACTTTCGTCACTGTATTTTGATTTAAGCAGTTGGCACGACTTCAGTTCTAGCCTGTAAAGTCAAATGTTGTGTGGTTCCTCCATGGTAACACAGCTGGCCGAGGTCGCAAAGTTAGCAAGTACAAGAAATTTGAAAATTGTATGTAATTTCACATTAGTGCTTATGGTCTATCCCGCTTCTCGGCTTCAGAGCTATTTTCTTGACTGTATTTTGAGTTAAGCAGTTGGCGCGGCTTCAGTTCTAGCCTATAAAGTCAAATCTTGTGTGGTTCCTCCATGGCAACGTAGCTGCCCGAGGTCGCAAACCTTTCAAGGACAAGAAATTTGACAATTGTACGTAATTGCACAGTAGTGCTTATGGTCGATCCCGTTTCTCAGCTTGAGAGCTACTTTCGTCACTGTATTTTGATTTAAGCAGTTGGCACGACTTCAGCTCTAGCCTGTAAAGTCAAATGTTGTGTGGTTCCTCCATGGTAACACAGCTGGCCGAGGTCGCAAAGTTAGCAAGTACAAGAAATTTGAAAATTGGTCGATCCCGTTTCTCGGCTTGAGAACTACTTTCTTGACTGTATTTTGAGTTAAGCAGTTGGCGCGACTTCAGTTCTAGCCTATAAAGTTAAATCTTGTGTGGTTCCTCCATGGTAACATAGCTGCCCGAGGTCGCAAAATTAGCAAGTACAAGAAATTTGAACATTGTACGTAATTTCACGGTAGTGCTTACGGTCGATCCCGTTTCTCGGCTTGAGAGCTACTTTCTTGACTGTATTTTGAGTTAAGCAGTTGGCGCGACTTCAGTTCTAGCCTATAAAGTCAAATCTTGTGTGGTTCCTCCATGGTAACATAGCTGCCCGAGGTCGCAAAGTTAGCAAGTACAAGAAATTTGAAAATTGTACGTAATTTCACGGTAGTGCTTATGGTCGATCCCGTTTCTCGGCTTGAGAGCTACTTTCTTGACTGTATTTTGAGTTCAACAGTTGGCGCGACTTCAGTTCTAGCCTGTAAAGTCAAATCTTGTGTGGTTCCTCCATGGTAACATAGCTGCCCGAGGTCGCAAAGTTAGCAAGTACAAGAAATTTGAAAATTGTACGTAATTTCACGGTAATGCTTACGGTCGATCCCGTTTCTCGGCTTGAGAACTACTTTCTTGACTGTATTTTGAGTTAAGCAGTTGGCGCGACTTCAGTTCTAGCCTATAAAGTTAAATCTTGTGTGGTTCCTCCATGGTAACATAGCTGCCCGAGGTCGCAAAATTAGCAAGTACAAGAAATTTGAAAATTGTACGTAATTTCACGGTAGTGCTTACGGTCGATCCCGTTTCTCGGCTTGAGAGCTACTTTCTTGACTGTATTTTGAGTTAAGCAGTTGGCGCGACTTCAGTTCTAGCCTATAAAGTCAAATCTTGTGTGGTTCCTCCATGGTAACATAGCTGCCCGAGGTCGCAAATTTAGCAAGTACAAGAAATTTGAAAATTGTACGTAATTTCACGGTAGTGCTTATGGTCGATCCCGTTTCTCGGCTTGAGAGCTACTTTCTTGACTGTATTTTGAGTTCAACAGTTGGCGCGACTTCAGTTCTAGCCTGTAAAGTCAAATCTTGTGTGGTTCCTCCATGGTAACATAGCTGCCCGAGGTCGCAAAGTTAGCAAGTACAAGAAATTTGAAAATTGTACGTAATTTCACGGTAATGCTTACGGTCGATCCCGTTTCTCGGCTTGAGAACTACTTTCTTGACTGTATTTTGAGTTAAGCAGTTGGCGCGACTTCAGTTCTAGCCTATAAAGTTAAATCTTGTGTGGTTCCTCCATGGTAACATAGCTGCCCGAGGTCGCAAAATTAGCAAGTACAAGAAATTTGAAAATTGTACGTAATTTCACGGTAGTGCTTACGGTCGATCCCGTTTCTCGGCTTGAGAGCTACTTTCTTGACTGTATTTTGAGTTAAGCAGTTGGCGCGGCTTCAGTTCTAGCCTATAAAGTCAAATCTTGTGTGGTTCCTCCATGGCAACGTAGCTGCCCGAGGTCGCAAACCTTTCAAGGACAAGAAATTTGACAATTGTACGTAATTGCACAGTAGTGCTTATGGTCGATCCCGTTTCTCAGCTTGAGAGCTACTTTCGTCACTGTATTTTGATTTAAGCAGTTGGCACGACTTCAGTTCTAGCCTGTAAAGTCAAATGTTGTGTGGTTCCTCCATGGTAACACAGCTGGCCGAGGTCGCAAAGTTAGCAAGTACAAGAAATTTGAAAATTGTACGTAATTTCACGGTAATGCTTACGGTCGATCCCGTTTCTCGGCTTGAGAGCTACTTTCTTGAATGTATTTTGAGTTAAGCAGTTGGCGCGACTTCAGTTCTAGCCTATAAAGTTAAATCTTGTGTGGTTCCTCCATGGTAACATAGCTGCCCGAGGTCGCAAAATTAGCAAGTACAAGAAATTTGAAAATTGTACGTAATTTCACGGTAGTGCTTACGGTCGATCCCGTTTCTCGGCTTGAGAGCTACTTTCTTGACTGTATTTTGAGTTAAGCAGTTGGCGCGGCTTCAGTTCTAGCCTATAAAGTCAAATCTTGTGTGGTTCCTCCATGGCAACGTAGCTGCCCGAGGTCGCAAACCTTTCAAGGACAAGAAATTTGACAATTGTACGTAATTGCACAGTAGTGCTTATGGTCGATCCCGTTTCTCAGCTTGAGAGCTACTTTCGTCACTGTATTTTGATTTAAGCAGTTGGCGCAGCTTCAGTTCTAGCCTATAAAGTCAAATCTTGTGTGGTTCCTCCATGGTAACATAGCTGCCCGAGGTCGCAAAGTTAGCAAGTACAAGAAATTTGAAAATTGTACGTAATTTCACGGTAATGCTTACGGTCGATCCCGTTTCTCGGCTTGAGAGCTACTTTCTTGACTGTATTTTGAGTTAAGCAGTTGGCGCGACTTCAGTTCTAGCCTATAAAGTCAAATCTTGTGTGGTTCCTCCATGGTAACATAGCTGCCCGAGGTCGCAAAGTTAGCAAGTACAAGAAATTTGAAAATTGTATGTAATTTCACATAAGTGCTTATGGTCGATCCCGTTTCTCGGCTTGAGAGCTACTTTCTTGAATGTATTTTGAGTTAAGCAGTTGGCGCGGCTTCAGTTCTAGCCTATAAAGTCAAATCTTGTGTGGTTCCTCCATGGCAACGTAGCTGCCCGAGGTCGCAAACCTTTCAAGGACAAGAAATTTGACAATTGTACGTAATTGCACAGTAGTGCTTATGGTCGATCCCGTTTCTCAGCTTGAGAGCTACTTTCGTCACTGTATTTTGATTTAAGCAGTTGGCACGACTTCAGTTCTAGCCTGTAAAGTCAAATGTTGTGTGGTTCCTCCATGGTAACACAGCTGGCCGAGGTCGCAAAGTTAGCAAGTACAAGAAATTTGAAAATTGTATGTAATTTCACATTAGTGCTTATGGTCGATCCCGCTTCTCGGCTTCAGAACTACTTTCTTGACTGTATTTTGAGTTAAGCAGTTGGCGCGGCTTCAGTTCTAGCCTATAAAGTCAAATCTTGTGTGGTTCCTCCATGGTAACATAGCTGCCCGAGGTCGCAAAGTTAGCAAGTACAAGAAATTTGAAAATTGTATGTAATTTCACATAAGTGCTTATGATCGATCCCGTTTCTCGGCTTGAGAGCTACTTTCTTGAATGTATTTTGAGTTAAGCAGTTGGCGCGGCTTCAGTTCTAGCCTATAAAGTCAAATCTTGTGTGGTTCCTCCATGGTAACATAGCTGCCCGAGGTCGCAAAGTTAGCAAGTACAAGAAATTTGAAAATTGTACGTAATTTCACGCTAATGCTTACGGTCGATCCCGTTTCTCGGCTTGAGAACTACTTTCTTGACTGTATTTTGAGTTAAGCAGTTGGCGCGACTTCAGTTCTAGCCTATAAAGTTAAATCTTGTGTGGTTCCTCCATGGTAACATAGCTGCCCGAGGTCGCAAAATTAGCAAGTACAAGAAATTTGAAAATTGTACGTAATTTCACGGTAGTGCTTACGGTCGATCCCGTTTCTCGGCTTGAGAGCTACTTTCTTGACTGTATTTTGAGTTAAGCAGTTGGCGCGACTTCAGTTCTAGCCTATAAAGTCAAATCTTGTGTGGTTCCTCCATGGTAACATAGCTGCCCGAGGTCGCAAAGTTAGCAAGTACAAGAAATTTGAAAATTGTACGTAATTTCACGGTAGTGCTTATGGTCGATCCCGTTTCTCGGCTTGAGAGCTACTTTCTTGACTGTATTTTGAGTTAAGCAGTTGGCGCGGCTTCAGTTCTAGCCTATAAAGTCAAATCTTGTGTGGTTCCTCCATGGCAACGTAGCTGCCCGAGGTCGCAAACCTTTCAAGGACAAGAAATTTGACAATTGTACGTAATTGCACAGTAGTGCTTATGGTCGATCCCGTTTCTCAGCTTGAGAGCTACTTTCGTCACTGTATTTTGATTTAAGCAGTTGGCACGACTTCAGTTCTAGCCTGTAAAGTCAAATGTTGTGTGGTTCCTCCATGGTAACACAGCTGGCCGAGGTCGCAAAGTTAGCAAGTACAAGAAATTTGAAAATTGTACGTAATTTCACGGTAATGCTTACGGTCGATCCCGTTTCTCGGCTTGAGAGCTACTTTCTTGAATGTATTTTGAGTTAAGCAGTTGGCGCGACTTCAGTTCTAGCCTATAAAGTTAAATCTTGTGTGGTTCCTCCATGGTAACATAGCTGCCCGAGGTCGCAAAATTAGCAAGTACAAGAAATTTGAAAATTGTACGTAATTTCACGGTAGTGCTTACGGTCGATCCCGTTTCTCGGCTTGAGAGCTACTTTCTTGACTGTATTTTGAGTTAAGCAGTTGGCGCGGCTTCAGTTCTAGCCTATAAAGTCAAATCTTGTGTGGTTCCTCCATGGCAACGTAGCTGCCCGAGGTCGCAAACCTTTCAAGGACAAGAAATTTGACAATTGTACGTAATTGCACAGTAGTGCTTATGGTCGATCCCGTTTCTCAGCTTGAGAGCTACTTTCGTCACTGTATTTTGATTTAAGCAGTTGGCGCAGCTTCAGTTCTAGCCTATAAAGTCAAATCTTGTGTGGTTCCTCCATGGTAACATAGCTGCCCGAGGTCGCAAAGTTAGCAAGTACAAGAAATTTGAAAATTGTACGTAATTTCACGGTAATGCTTACGGTCGATCCCGTTTCTCGGCTTGAGAGATACTTTCTTGACTGTATTTTGAGTTAAGCAGTTGGCGCGACTTCAGTTCTAGCCTATAAAGTCAAATCTTGTGTGGTTCCTCCATGGTAACATAGCTGCCCGAGGTCGCAAAGTTAGCAAGTACAAGAAATTTGAAAATTGTATGTAATTTCACATTAGTGCTTATGGTCGATCCCGCTTCTCGGCTTGAGAACTACTTTCGTCACTGTATTTTGATTTAAGCAGTTGGCACGACTTCAGTTCTAGCCTGTAAAGTCAAATGTTGTGTGGTTCCTCCATGGTAACACAGCTGGCCGAGGTCGCAAAGTTAGCAAGTACAAGAAATTTGAAAATTGTATGTAATTTCACATTAGTGCTTATGGTCGATCCCGTTTCTCGGCTTGAGAACTACTTTCTTGACTGTATTTTGAGTTAAGCAGTTGGCGCGGCTTCAGTTCTAGCCTATAAAGTCAAATCTTGTGTGGTTCCTCCATGGTAACATAGCTGCCCGAGGTCGCAAAGTTAGCAAGTACAAGAAATTTGAAAATTGTATGTAATTTCACATAAGTGCTTATGGTCGATCCCGTTTCTCGGCTTGAGAGCTACTTTCTTGAATGTATTTTGAGTTAAGCAGTTGGCGCGGCTTCAGTTCTAGCCTATAAAGTCAAATCTTGTGTGGTTCCTCCATGGCAACGTAGCTGCCCGAGGTCGCAAACCTTTCAAGGACAAGAAATTTGACAATTGTACGTAATTGCACAGTAGTGCTTATGGTCGATCCCGTTTCTCAGCTTGAGAGCTACTTTCGTCACTGTATTTTGATTTAAGCAGTTGGCACGACTTCAGTTCTAGCCTGTAAAGTCAAATGTTGTGTGGTTCCTCCATGGTAACACAGCTGGCCGAGGTCGCAAAGTTAGCAAGTACAAGAAATTTGAAAATTGTACGTAATTTCACGGTAATGCTTACGGTCGATCCCGTTTCTCGGCTTGAGAACTACTTTCTTGACTGTATTTTGAGTTAAGCAGTTGGCGCGACTTCAGTTCTAGCCTATAAAGTTAAATCTTGTGTGGTTCCTCCATGGTAACATAGCTGCCCGAGGTCGCAAAATTAGCAAGTACAAGAAATTTGAAAATTGTACGTAATTTCACGGTAGTGCTTACGGTCGATCCCGTTTCTCGGCTTGAGAGCTACTTTCTTGACTCTATTTTGAGTTAAGCAGTTGGCGCGACTTCAGTTCTAGCCTATAAAGTCAAATCTTGTGTGGTTCCTCCATGGTAACATAGCTGCCCGAGGTCGCAAAGTTAGCAAGTACAAGAAATTTGAAAATTGTACGTAATTTCACGGTAGTGCTTATGGTCGATCCCGTTTCTCGGCTTGAGAGCTACTTTCTTGACTGTATTTTGAGTTCAACAGTTGGCGCGACTTCAGTTCTAGCCTGTAAAGTCAAATCTTGTGTGGTTCCTCCATGGTAACATAGCTGCCCGAGGTCGCAAAGTTAGCAAGTACAAGAAATTTGAAAATTGTACGTAATTTCACGGTAATGCTTACGGTCGATCCCGTTTCTCGGCTTGAGAACTACTTTCTTGACTGTATTTTGAGTTAAGCAGTTGGCGCGACTTCAGTTCTAGCCTATAAAGTTAAATCTTGTGTGGTTCCTCCATGGTAACATAGCTGCCCGAGGTCGCAAAATTAGCAAGTACAAGAAATTTGAAAATTGTACGTAATTTCACGGTAGTGCTTACGGTCGATCCCGTTTCTCGGCTTGAGAGCTACTTTCTTGACTGTATTTTGAGTTAAGCAGTTGGCGCGACTTCAGTTCTAGCCTATAAAGTCAAATCTTGTGTGGTTCCTCCATGGTAACATAGCTGCCCGAGGTCGCAAAGTTAGCAAGTACAAGAAATTTGAAAATTGTACGTAATTTCACGGTATTGCTTATGGTCGATCCCGTTTCTCGGCTTGAGAGCTACTTTCTTGACTGTATTTTGAGTTAAGCAGTTGGCGCGACTTCAGTTCTAGCCTATAAAGTTAAATCTTGTGTGGTTCCTCCATGGTAACATAGCTGCCCGAGGTCGCAAAATTAGCAAGTACAAGAAATTTGAAAATTGTACGTAATTTCACGGTAGTGCTTACGGTCGATCCCGTTTCTCGGCTTGAGAGCTACTTTCTTGACTGTATTTTGAGTTAAGCAGTTGGCGCGGCTTCAGTTCTAGCCTATAAAGTCAAATCTTGTGTGGCATGGCAACGTAGCTGCCCGAGGTCGCAAACCTTTCAAGGACAAGAAATTTGACAATAGTACGTAATTGCACAGTAGTGCTTATGGTCGATCCCGTTTTTCAGCTTGAGAGCTACTTTCGTCACTGTATTTTGATTTAAGCAGTTGGCACGACTTCAGTTCTAGCCTGTAAAGTCAAATGTTGTGTGGTTCCTCCAAGCCGAGAAACGGGATCGACCATAAGCACTACCGTGTAATTACATACAATTTTCAAATTTCTTGTACTTGCTAATTTTGCGACCTCGGGCAGCTATGATACCATGGAGGAACCACACAAGATTTGACTTTATAGGCTAGAACTGAAGTCGCGCCAACTGCTTAATTCAAAATACAGTCAAGAAAGTAGCTCTCAAGCCGAGAAACGGGATCGACCATAAGCACTAATGTGAAATTACATACAATTTTCAAATTTCTTGTACTTGCTAACTTTGCGACCTCGGGCAGCTATGTTACCATGGAGGAACCACACAAGATTTGACTTTATAGGCTAGAACTGAAGTCGCGCCAACTGCTTAACTCAAAATACAGTCAAGAAAGTAGCTCTCAAGCCGAGAACCGGGATCGACCATAAGCACTACCGTGAAATTACATACAATTTTCAAATTTCTTGTACTTGCTAACTTTGCGACCTCGGGCAGCTATGTTACCATGGAGGAACCACACAAGATTTGACTTTATAGGCTAGAACTGAAGTCGCGCCAACTGCTTAACTCAAAATACAGTCAAGAAAGTAGCTCTGAAGCCGAGAAACGGGATCGACTCTAAGCACTACCGTGAAATTACGTACAATTTTCAATTCTCTTGTACTTGCTAACTTTGCGACCTCGGGCAGCTATGTTACCATGGAGGAACCACACAAGATTTGACTTTATAGGCTAGAACTGAAGTCGCGCCAACTGCTTAACTCAAAATACAGTCAAGAAAGTAGCTCTCAAGCCGAGAACCGGGATCGACCATAAGCACTACCGTGAAATTACATACAATTTTCAAATTTCTTGTACTTGCCTACTTTGCGACCTCGGGCAGCTATGTTACCATGGAGGAACCACACAAGATTTGACTTTATAGGCTAGAACTGAAGTCGTGCCAACTGCTTAACTCAAAATGCAGTCAAGAAAGTAGCTCTCAAGCAGAGAAACGGGATCGACCATAAGCACTAATGTGAAATTACGTACAATTTTCAATTTTCTTGTACTTGCTAACTTTGCGACCTCGGGCAGCTATGTTACCATGGAGAAACCACACAAGATTTGACTTTATAGGCTAGAACTGAAGTCGCGCCAACTGCTTAACTCAAAATACAGTCAAGAAAGTAGCTCTGAAGCCGAGAAACGGGATCGACTATAAGCACTACCGTGAAATTACGTACAATTTTAAATTTTCTTGTACTTGCTAACTTTGCGACCTCGGGCAGCTATGTTACCATGGAGGAACCACACAAGATTTGACTTTATAGGCTAGAACTGAAGTCGCGCCAACTGCTTAACTCAAAATACAGTCAAGAAAGTAGCTCTCAAGCCGAGAAACGGGATCGACCATAAGCACTACCGTGTAATTACATACAATTTTCAAATTTCTTGTACTTGCTAATTTTGCGACCTCGGGCAGCTATGATACCATGGAGGAACCACACAAGATTTGACTTTATAGGCTAGAACTGAAGTCGCGCCAACTGCTTAACTCAAAATACAGTCAAGAAAGTAGCTCTCAAGCCGAGAAACGGGATCGACCATAAGCACTAATGTGAAATTACATACAATTTTCAATTTTCTTGTACTTGCTAACTTTGCGACCTCGGGCAGCTATTTTACCATGGAGGAACCACACAAGATTTGACTTTATAGGCTAGAACTGAAGTCGCGCCAACTGCTTAACTCAAAATACAGTCAAGAAAGTAGCTCTCAAGCCGAGAACCGGGATCGACCATAAGCACTACCGTGAAATTACATACAATTTTCAAATTTCTTGTACTTGCTAACTTTGCGACCTCGGGCAGCTATGTTACTATGGAGGAACCACACAAGATTTGACTTTATAGGCTAGAACTGAAGTCGCGCCAACTGCTTAACTCAAAATACAGTCAAGAAAGTAGCTCTCAAGCCGAGAACCGGGATCGACCATAAGCACTACCGTGAAATTACATACAATTTTCAAATTTCTTGTACTTGCTAACTTTGCGACCTCGGGCAGCTATGTTACCATGGAGGAACCACACAAGATTTGACTTTATAGGCTAGAACTGAAGTCGCGCCAACTGCTTAACTCAAAATACAGTCAAGAAAGTAGCTCTCAAGCCGAGAAACGGGATCGACCATAAGCACTAATGTGAAATTACATACAATTTTCAAATTTCTTGTACTTGCTAACTTTGCGACCTCGGGCAGCTATGTTACCATGGAGGAACCACACAAGATTTGACTTTATAGGCTAGAACTGAAGTCGCGCCAACTGCTTAACTCAAAATACAGTCAAGAAAGTAGCTCTCAAGCCGAGAACCGGGATCGACCATAAGCACTACCGTGAAATTACATACAATTTTCAAATTTCTTGTACTTGCTAACTTTGCGACCTCGGGCAGCTATGTTACCATGGAGGAACCACACAAGATTTGACTTTATAGGCTAGAACTGAAGTCGCGCCAACTGCTTAACTCAAAATACAGTCAAGAAAGTAGCTCTCAAGCCGAGAACCGGGATCGACCATAAGCACTACCGTGAAATTACATACAATTTTCAAATTTCTTGTACTTGCTAACTTTGCGACCTCGGGCAGCTATGTTACCATGGAGGAACCACACAAGATTTGACTTTATAGGCTAGAACTGAAGTCGCGCCAACTGCTTAACTCAAAATACAGTCAAGAAAGTAGCTCTGAAGCCGAGAAACGGGATCGACCATAAGCACTAATGTGAAATTACATACAATTTTCAAATTTCTTGTACTTGCTAACTTTGCGACCTCGGGCAGCTATGTTACCATGGAGGAACCACATAAGATTTGACTTTATAGGCTAGAACTGAAGTCGCGCCAACTGCTTAACTCAAAATACAGTCAAGAAAGTAGCTCTCAAGCCGAGAAACGGGATCGACCATAAGCACTACCGTGAAATTTCGTACAATTTTCAAATTTCTTGTACTTGCTAACTTTGCGACCTCGGGCAGCTATGTTACCATGGAGGAACCACATAAGATTTGACTTTATAGGCTAGAACTGAAGTCGCGCCAACTGCTTAACTCAAAATACAGTCAAGAAAGTAGCTCTCAAGTCGAGAAACGGGATCGACCATAAGCACTAATGTGAAATTACATACAATTTTCAAATTTCTTGTACTTGCTTACTTTGCGACCTCGGGCAGCTATGTTACCATGGAGGAACCACACAAAATTTGACTTTATAGGCTAGAACTGAAGTCGCGCCAACTGCTTAACTCAAAATACAGTCAAGAAAGTAGCTCTCAAGCCGAGAAACGTGATCGACCATAAGCACTACCGTGAAATTACGTACAATTTTCAATTTTCTTGTACTTGCTAACTTTGCGACCTCGGGCAGCTATGTTACCATGGAGGAACCACACAAGATTTGACTTTATAGGCTAGAACTGAAGTCGCGCCAACTGCTTAACTCAAAATACAGTCAAGAAAGTAGCTCTCAAGCCGAGAAACGGGATCGACCATAAGCACTACCGTGAAATTACGTACAATTTTCAATTTTCTTGTACTTGCTAACTTTGCGACCTCGGGCAGCTATGTTACCATGGAGGAACCACACAAGATTTGACTTTATAGGCTAGAACTGAAGTCGTGCCAACTGCTTAACTCAAAATACAGTGAAGAAAATAGCTCTCAAGCCGAGAACCGGGATCGACCATAAGCACTACCGTGAAATTACATACAATTTTCAAATTTCTTGTACTTGCTAACTTTGCGACCTCGGGCAGCTATGTTACCATGGAGGAACCACACAAGATTTGACTTTATAGGCTAGAACTGAAGTCGCGCCAACTGCTTAACTCAAAATACAGTCAAGAAAGTAGCTCTGAAGCCGAGAAACGGGATCGACCATAAGCACTAATGTGAAATTACATACAATTTTCAAATTTCTTGTACTTGCTAACTTTGCGACCTCGGGCAGCTATGTTACCATGGAGGAACCACACAAGATTTGACTTTATAGGCTAGAACTGAAGTCGCGCCAACTGCTTAACTCAAAATACAGTCAAGAAAGTAGCTCTCAAGCCGAGAACCGGGATCGACCATAAGCACTACCGTGAAATTACATACAATTTTCAAATTTCTTGTACTTGCTAACTTTGCGACCTCGGGCAGCTATGTTACCATGGAGGAACCACACAAGATTTGACTTTATAGGCTAGAACTGAAGTCGCGCCAACTGCTTAACTCAAAATACAGTCAAGAAAGTAGCTCTGAAGCCGAGAAACGGGATCGACCATAAGCACTAATGTGAAATTACATACAATTTTGAAATTTCTTGTACTTGCTAATTTTGCGACCTCGGGCAGCTATGTTACCATGGAGGAACCACACAAGATTTGACTTTATAGGCTAGAACTGAAGTCGCGCCAACTGCTTAACTCAAAATACAGTCAAGAAAGTAGCTCTCAAGCCGAGAAACGGGATCGACCATAAGCACTACCGTGAAATTACGTACAATTTTCAATTTTCTTGTACTTGCTAACTTTGCGACCTCGGGCAGCTATGTTACCATGGAGGAACCACACAAGATTTGACTTTATAGGCTAGAACTGAAGTCGCGCCAACTGCTTAACTCAAAATACAGTCAAGAAAGTAGCTCTCAAGCCGAGAACCGGGATCGACCATAAGCACTACCGTGAAATTACATACAATTTTCAAATTTCTTGTACTTGCTAACTTTGCGACCTCGGGCAGCTATGTTACCATGGAGGAACCACACAAGATTTGACTTTATGGGCTAGAACTGAAGTCGTGCCAACTGCTTAACTCAAAATACAGTCAAGAAAGTAGCTCTCAAGCCGAGAAACGGGATCGACCATAAGCACTAATGTGAAATTACATACAATTTTCAAATTTCTTGTACTTGCTAACTTTGCGACTTCGGGCAGCTATGTTACCATGGAGGAACCACACAAGATTTGACTTTATAGGCTAGAACTGAAGTCGCGCCAACTGCCTAACTCAAAATACAGTCAAGAAAGTAGCTCTCAAGCAGAGAAACGGGATCGACCATAAGCACTAATGTGAAATTACGTACAATTTTCAATTTTCTTGTACTTGCTAACTTTGCGACCTCGGGCAGCTATGTTACCATGGAGAAACCACACAAGATTTGACTTTATAGGCTAGAACTGAAGTCGCGCCAACTGCTTAACTCAAAATGCAGTCAAGAAAGTAGCTCTGAAGCCGAGAAACGGGGTCGACTATAAGCACTACCGTGAAATTACGTACAATTTTCAATTTTCTTGTACTTGCTAACTTTGCGACCTCGGGCAGCTATGTTACCATGGAGGAACCACACAAGATTTGACTTTATAGGCTAGAACTAAAGTCACGCCAACTGCTTAACTCAAAATACAGTCAAGAAAGTAGCTCTCAAGCCGAGAACCGGGATCGACCATAAGCACTACCGTGAAATTACATACAATTTTCAAATTTCTTGTACTTGCTAACTTTGCGACCTCGGGCAGCTATGTTACCATGGAGGAACCACACAAGATTTGACTTTATAGGCTAGAACTGAAGTCGCGCCAACTGCTTAACTCAAAATACAGTCAAGAAAGTAGCTCTGAAGCCGAGAAACGGGATCGACCATAAGCACTAATGTGAAATTACATACAATTTTCAAATTTCTTGTACTTGCTAACTTTGCGACCTCGGGCAGCTATGTTACCATGGAGGAACCACATAAGATTTGACTTTATAGGCTAGAACTGAAGTCGCGCCAACTGCTTAACTCAAAATACAGTCAAGAAAGTAGCTCTCAAGCCGAGAAACGGGATCGACCATAAGCACTACCGTGAAATTTCGTACAATTTTCAAATTTCTTGTACTTGCTAACTTGGCGACCTCGGGCAGCTATGTTACCATGGAGGAACCACACACGATTTGACTTTATAGGCTAGAACTGAAGTCGCGCCAACTGCTTAACTCAAAATACAGTCAAGAAAGTAGCTCTCAAGTCGAGAAACGGGATCGACCATAAGCACTAATGTGAAATTACATACAATTTTCAAATTTCTTGTACTTGCTTACTTTGCGACCTCGGGCAGCTATGTTACCATGGAGGAACCACACAAAATTTGACTTTATAGGCTAGAACTGAAGTCGCGCCAACTGCTTAACTCAAAATACAGTCAAGAAAGTAGCTCTCAAGCCGAGAAACGTGATCGACCATAAGCACTACCGTGAAATTACGTACAATTTTCAATTTTCTTGTACTTGCTAACTTTGCGACCTCGGGCAGCTATGTTACCATGGAGGAACCACACAAGATTTGACTTTATAGGCTAGAACTGAAGTCGCGCCAACTGCTTAACTCAAAATACAGTCAAGAAAGTAGCTCTCAAGCCGAGAAACGGGATCGACCATAAGCACTACCGTGAAATTACGTACAATTTTCAATTTTCTTGTACTTGCTAACTTTGCGACCTCGGGCAGCTATGTTACCATGGAGGAACCACACAAGATTTGACTTTATAGGCTAGAACTGAAGTCGTGCCAACTGCTTAACTCAAAATACAGTGAAGAAAATAGCTCTCAAGCCGAGAACCGGGATCGACCATAAGCACTACCGTGAAATTACATACAATTTTCAAATTTCTTGTACTTGCTAACTTTGCGACCTCGGGCAGCTATGTTACCATGGAGGAACCACACAAGATTTGACTTTATAGGCTAGAACTGAAGTCGCGCCAACTGCTTCTCAAAATACAGTCAAGAAAGTAGCTCTGAAGCCGAGAAACGGGATCGACCATAAGCACTAATGTGAAATTACATACAATTTTCAAATTTCTTGTACTTGCTAACTTTGCGACCTCGGGCAGCTATGTTACCATGGAGGAACCACACAAGATTTGACTTTATAGGCTAGAACTGAGGTCGCGCCAACTGCTTAACTCAAAATACAGTCAAGAAAGTAGCTCTCAAGCCGAGAACCGGGATCGACCATAAGCACTACCGTGAAATTACATACAATTTTCAAATTTCTTGTACTTGCTAACTTTGCGACCTCGGGCAGCTATGTTACCATGGAGGAACCACACAAGATTTGACTTTATAGGCTAGAACTGAAGTCGCGCCAACTGCTTAACTCAAAATACAGTCAAGAAAGTAGCTCTGAAGCCGAGAAACGGGATCGACCATAAGCACTAATGTGAAATTACATACAATTTTGAAATTTCTTGTACTTGCTAATTTTGCGACCTCGGGCAGCTATGTTACCATGGAGGAACCACACAAGATTTGACTTTATAGGCTAGAACTGAAGTCGCGCCAACTGCTTAACTCAAAATACAGTCAAGAAAGTAGCTCTCAAGCCGAGAAACGGGATCGACCATAAGCACTACCGTGAAATTACGTACAATTTTCAATTTTCTTGTACTTGCTAACTTTGCGACCTCGGGCAGCTATGTTACCATGGAGGAACCACACAAGATTTGACTTTATAGGCTAGAACTGAAGTCGCGCCAACTGCTTAACTCAAAATACAGTCAAGAAAGTAGCTCTCAAGCCGAGAACCGGGATCGACCATAAGCACTACCGTGAAATTACATACAATTTTCAAATTTCTTGTACTTGCTAACTTTGCGACCTCGGGCAGCTATGTTACCATGGAGGAACCACACAAGATTTGACTTTATGGGCTAGAACTGAAGTCGTGCCAACTGCTTAACTCAAAATACAGTCAAGAAAGTAGCTCTCAAGCCGAGAAACGGGATCGACCATAAGCACTAATGTGAAATTACATACAATTTTCAAATTTCTTGTACTTGCTAACTTTGCGACTTCGGGCAGCTATGTTACCATGGAGGAACCACACAAGATTTGACTTTATAGGCTAGAACTGAAGTCGCGCCAACTGCCTAACTCAAAATACAGTCAAGAAAGTAGCTCTCAAGCAGAGAAACGGGATCGACCATAAGCACTAATGTGAAATTACGTACAATTTTCAATTTTCTTGTACTTGCTAACTTTGCGACCTCGGGCAGCTATGTTACCATGGAGAAACCACACAAGATTTGACTTTATAGGCTAGAACTGAAGTCGCGCCAACTGCTTAACTCAAAATGCAGTCAAGAAAGTAGCTCTGAAGCCGAGAAACGGGGTCGACTATAAGCACTACCGTGAAATTACGTACAATTTTCAATTTTCTTGTACTTGCTAACTTTGCGACCTCGGGCAGCTATGTTACCATGGAGGAACCACACAAGATTTGACTTTATAGGCTAGAACTAAAGTCACGCCAACTGCTTAACTCAAAATACAGTCAAGGAAGTAGCTCTCAAGCCGAGAAACGGGATCGACCATAAGCACTACCGTGAAATTACATACAATTTTCAAATTTCTTGTACTTGCTAACTTTGCGACCTCGGGCAGCTATGTTACCATGGAGGAACCACACAAGATTTGACTTTATAGGCTAGAACTGAAGTCGCGCCAACTGCTTAACTCAAAATACAGTCAAGAAAGTAGCTCTGAAGCCGAGAAACGGGATCGACCATAAGCACTAATGTGAAATTACATACAATTTTCAAATTTCTTGTACTTGCTAACATTGCGACCTCGGGCAGCTATGTTACCATGGAGGAACCACACAAGATTTGACTTTATAGGCTAGAACTGAAGTTGCGCCAACTGCTTAACTCAAAATACAGTCAAGAAAGTAGCTCTGAAGCCGAGAAACGGGATCGACTATAAGCACTACCGTGAAATTACGTACAATTTTCAATTTTCTTGTACTGGCTAACTTTGCGACCTCGGGCAGCTATGTTACCATGGAGGAACCACACAAGATTTGACTTTATAGGCTAGAACTGAAGTCGCGCCAACTGCTTAACTCAAAATACAGTCAAGAAAGTAGCTCTCAAGCCGAGAAACGGGATCGACTATAAGCATTACCGTGAAATTACGTACAATTTTCAAATTTCTTGTACTTGCTAACTTTGCGACCTGGGGCAGCTATGTTACCATGGAGGAACCACGCAAGATTTGACTTTATAGGCTAGAACTGAAGTTGCGCCAACTGCTTAACTCAAAATACAGTCAAGAAAGTAGCTCTCAAGCCGAGAAACGGGATCGACCATAAGCACTAATGTGAAATTACATACAATTTTCAAATTTCTTGTACTTGCTAACTTTGCGACCTCGGGCAGCTATGTTACCATGGAGGAACCACACAAGATTTGACTTTATAGGCTAGAACTGAAGTCGCGCCAACTGCCTAACTCAAAATACAGTCAAGAAAGTAGCTCTCAAGCCGAGAAACGGGATCGACCATAAGCACTAATGTGAAATTACATACAATTTTCAAATTTCTTGTACTTGCTAACTTGGCGACCTCGGGCAGCTATGTTACCATGGAGGAACCACACAAGATTTGACTTTATAGGCTAGAACTGAATTCGCGCCAACTGCTTAACCCAAAATACAGTCAAGAAAGTAGCTCTGAAGCCGAGAAACGGGATCGACTATAAGCACTACCGTGAAATTACGTACAATTTTCAAATTTCTTGTACTTGCTAACTTTGCGACCTCGGGCAGCTATGTTACCATGGAGGAACCACACAAGATTTGACTTTATAGGCTAGAACTGAAGTCGCGCCAACTGCTTAACTCAAAATACAGTCAAGAAAGTAGCTCTCAAGCCGAGAACCGGGATCGACCATAAGCACTACCGTGAAATTACATACAATTTTCAAATTTCCTGTACTTGCTAACTTTGCGACCTCGGGCAGCTATGTTACCATGGAGGAACCACACAAGATTTGACTTTATAGGCTAGAACTGAAGTCGCGCCAACTGCTTAACTCAAAATACAGTCAAGAAAGTAGCTCTCAAGCCGAGAAACGGGATCGACCATAAGCACTACCGTGAAATTACGTACAATTTTCAATTTTCTTGTACTTGCTAACTTTGCGACCTCGGGCAGCTATGTTACCATGGAGGAACCACACAAGATTTGACTTTATAGGCTAGAACTGAAGTCGCGCCAACTGCTTAACTCAAAATACAGTCAAGAAAGTAGCTCTCAAGCCGAGAAACGGGATCGACCATAAGCACTAATGTGAAATTACATACAATTTTCAAATTTCTTGTACTTGCTAACTTTGCGACCTGGGGCAGCTATGTTACCATGGAGGAACCACACAAGATTTGACTTTATAGGCTAGAACTGAAGTCGCGCCAACTGCTTAACTCAAAATACAGTCAAGAAAGTAGCTCTCAAGCCGAGAACCGGGATCGACCATAAGCACTACCGTGAAATTACGTACAATTTTCAATTTTCTTGTACTTGCTAACTTTGCGACTTCGGGCAGCTATGTTACCATGGAGGAACCACACAAGATTTGACTTTATAGGCTAGAACTGAAGTCGCGCCAACTGCTTAACTCAAAATACAGTCAAGAAAGTAGCTCTCAAGCCGAGAAACGGGATCGACCATAAGCACTAATGTGAAATTACATACAATTTTCAAATTTCTTGTACTTGCTAACTTGGCGACCTCGGGCAGCTATGTTACCATGGAGGAACCACACAAGATTTGACTTTATAGGCTAGAACTGAAGTCGCGCCAACTGCTTAACTCAAAATACAGTCAAGAAAGTAGCTCTGAAGCCGAGAACCGGGATCGACCATAAGCACTACCATGAAATTACATACAATTTTCAAATTTCTTGTACTTGCCTACTTTGCGACCTCGGGCAGCTATGTTACCATGGAGGAACCACACAAGATTTGACTTTATAGGCTAGAACTGAAGTCGTGCCAACTGCTTAACTCAAAATGCAGTCAAGAAAGTAGCTCTGAAGCCGAGAAACGGGATCGACTATAAGCACTACCGTGGAATTACGTACAATTTTCAATTTTCTTGTACTTGCTAACTTTGCGACCTCGGGCAGCTATGTTACCATGGAGAAACCACACAAGATTTGACTTTATAGGCTAGAACTGAAGTCGCGCCAACTGCTTAACTCAAAATACAGTCAAGAAAGTAGCTCTGAAGCCGAGAAACGGGATCGACTATAAGCACTACCGTGAAATTACGTACAATTTTCAATTTTCTTGTACTTGCTAACTTTGCGACCTCGGGCAGCTATGTTACCATGGAGGAACCACACAAGATTTGACTTTATAATCTAGAACTGAAGTCGCGCCAACTGCTTAACTCAAAATACAGTCAAGAAAGTAGCTCTCAAGCCGAGAAACGGGATCGACCATAAGCACTACCGTGTAATTACATACAATTTTCAAATTTCTTGTACTTGCTAAATTTGCGACCTCGGGCAGCTATGATACCATGGAGGAACCACACAAGATTTGACTTTATAGGCTAGAACTGAAGTCGCGCCAACTGCTTAACTCAAAATACAGTCAAGAAAGTAGCTCTCAAGCCGAGAAACGGGATCGACCATAAGCACTAATGTGAAATTACATACAATTTTCAAATTTCTTGTACTTGCTAACTTTGCGACCTCGGGCAGCTATGTTACCATGGAGGAACCACACAAGATTTGACTTTATAGGCTAGAACTGAAGTCGCGCCAACTGCTTAACTCAAAATACAGTCGCTCTCAAGCCGAGAAACGGGATCGACCATAAGCACTACCGTGTAATTACATACAATTTTCAAATTTCTTGTACTTGCTAAATTTGCGACCTCGGGCAGCTATGATACCATGGAGGAACCACACAAGATTTGACTTTATAGGCTAGAACTGAAGTCGCGCCAACTGCTTAACTCAAAATACAGTCAAGAAAGTAGCTCTCAAGCCGAGAAACGGGATCGACCATAAGCACTAATGTGAAATTACATACAATTTTCAAATTTCTTGTACTTGCTAACTTTGCGACCTCGGGCAGCTATGTTACCATGGAGGAACCACACAAGATTTGACTTTATAGGCTAGAACTGAAGTCGCGCCAACTGCTTAACTCAAAATACAGTCAAGAAAGTAGCTCTCAAGTCGAGAACCGGGATCGACCATAAGCACTACCGTGAAATTACATACAATTTTCAAATTTCTTGTACTTGCTAACTTTGCGACCTCGGGCAGCTATGTTACCATGGAGGAACCACACAAGATTTGACTTTATAGGCTAGAACTGAAGTCGCGCCAACTGCTTAACTCAAAATACAGTCAAGAAAGTAGCTCTGAAGCCGAGAAACGGGATCGACTCTAAGCACTACCGTGAAATTACGTACAATTTTCAATTTTCTTGTACTTGCTAATTTTGCGACCTCGGGCAGCTATGTTACCAAGGAGGAACCACACAAGATTTGACTTTATAGGCTAGAACTGAAGTCGCGCCAACTGCTTAACTCAAAATACAGTCAAGAAAGTAGCTCTCAAGCCGAGAACCGGGATCGACCATAAGCACTACCGTGAAATTACATACAATTTTCAAATTTCTTGTACTTGCCTACTTTGCGACCTCGGGCAGCTATGTTACCATGGAGGAACCACACAAGATTTGACTTTATAGGCTAGAACTGAAGTCGTGCCAACTGCTTAACTCAAAATGCAGTCAGGAAAGTAGCTCTCAAGCAGAGAAACGGGATCGACCATAAGCACTAATGTGAAATTACGTACAATTTTCAATTTTCTTGTACTTGCTAACTTTGCGACCTCGGGCAGCTATGTTACCATGGAGAAACCACACAAGATTTGACTTTATAGGCTAGAACTGAAGTCGCGCCAACTGCTTAACTCAAAATGCAGTCAAGAAGGTAGCTCTGAAGCCGAGAAACGGGGTCGACTATAAGCACTACCGTGAAATTACGTACAATTTTCAATTTTCTTGTACTTGCTAACATTGCGACCTCGGGCAGCTATGTTACCATGGAGAAACCACACAAGATTTGACTTTATAGGCTAAAACTGAAGTCGCGCCAACTGCTTAACTCAAAATACAGTCAAGAAAGTAGCTCTCAAGCCGAGAAACGGGATCGA
Source organism: Merodon equestris (assembly GCA_958301585.1). Taxonomy (NCBI): domain Eukaryota; kingdom Metazoa; phylum Arthropoda; class Insecta; order Diptera; family Syrphidae; genus Merodon; species Merodon equestris. The sequence goes on along the minus strand of OY284417.1, from coordinate 71,056,468 downwards.
CCATAAGCACTAAGGTGAAATTACATACAATTTTCAAATTTCTTGTACTTGCTAACTTTGCGACCTCGGGCAGCTATGTTACCATGGAGGAACCACACAAGACTTGACTTTATAGGCTAGAACTGAAGTCGCGCCAACTGCTTAACTCAAAATACAGTCAAGAAAGTAGCTCTCAAGCCGAGAACCGGGATCGACCATAAGCACTACCGTGAAATTACATACAATTTTCAAATTTCTTGTACTTGCTAACTTTGCGACCTCGGGCAGCTATGTTACCATGGAGGAACCACACAAGATTTCACTTTATAGGCTAGAACTGAAGTCGCGTCAACTGCTTAACTCAAAATACAGTCAAGAAAGTAGCTCTGAAGCCGAGAAACGGGATCGACTATAAGCACTACCGTGGAATTACGTACAATTTTCAATTTTCTTGTACTTGCTAACTTTGCGACCTCGGGCAGCTATGTTACCATGGAGGAACCACACAAGATTTGACTTTATAGGCTAGAACTAAAGTCGCGCCAACTGCTTAACTCAAAATACAGTCAAGGAAGTAGCTCTCAAGCCGAGAAACGGGATCGACCATAAGCACTACCGTGAAATTACATACAATTTTCAAATTTCTTGTACTTGCTAACTTTGCGACCTCGGGCAGCTATGTTACCATGGAGGAACCACACAAGATTTGACTTTATAGGCTAGAACTGAAGTCGCGCCAACTGCTTAACTCAAAATACAGTCAAGAAAGTAGCTCTGAAGCCGAGAAACGGGATCGACCATAAGCACTAATGTGAAATTACATACAATTTTCAAATTTCTTGTACTTGCTAACATTGCGACCTCGGGCAGCTATGTTACCATGGAGGAACCACACAAGATTTGACTTTATAGGCTAGAACTGAAGTCGCGCCAACTGCTTAACTCAAAATACAGTCAAGAAAGTAGCTCTGAAGCCGAGAAACGGGATCGACTATAAGCACTACCGTGAAATTACGTACAATTTTCAATTTTCTTGTACTGGCTAACTTTGCGACCTCGGGCAGCTATGTTACCATGGAGGAACCACACAAGATTTGACTTTATAGGCTAGAACTGAAGTCGCGCCAACTGCTTAACTCAAAATACAGTCAAGAAAGTAGCTCTCAAGCCGAGAAACGGGATCGACTATAAGCACTACCGTGAAATTACGTACAATTTTCAAATTTCTTGTACTTGCTAACTTTGCGACCTGGGGCAGCTATGTTACCATGGAGGAACCACACAAGATTTGACTTTATAGGCTAGAACTGAAGTCGCGCCAACTGCTTAACTCAAAATACAGTCAAGAAAGTAGCTCTCAAGCCGAGAAACGGGATCGACTATAAGCACTAATGTGAAATTACATACAATTTTCAAATTTCTTGTACTTGCTAACTTTGCGACCTCGGGCAGCTATGTTACCATTGAGGAACCACACAAGATTTGACTTTATAGGCTAGAACTGAAGTCGCGCCAACTGCCTAACTCAAAATACAGTCAAGAAAGTAGCTCTCAAGCCGAGAAACGGGATCGACCATAAGCACTAATGTGAAATAACATACAATTTTCAAATTTCTTGTACTTGCTAACTTGGCGACCTCGGGCAGCTATGTTACCATGGACGAACCACACAAGATTTGACTTTATAGGCTAGAACTGAAGTCGCGCCAACTGCTTAACCCAAAATACAGTCAAGAAAGTAGCTCTGAAGCCGAGAAACGGGATCGACTATAAGCACTACCGTGAAATTACGTACAATTTTCAAATTTCTTGTACTTGCTAACTTTGCGACCTCGGGCAGCTATGTTACCATGGAGGAACCACACAAGATTTGACTTTATAGGCTAGAACTGAAGTCGCGCCAACTGCTTAACTCAAAATACAGTCAAGAAAGTAGCTCTCAAGCCGAGAACCGGGATCGACCATAAGCACTACCGTGAAATTACATACAATTTTCAAATTTCCTGTACTTGCTAACTTTGCGACCTCGGGCAGCTATGTTACCATGGAGGAACCACACAAGATTTGACTTTATAGGCTAGAACTGAAGTCGCGCCAACTGCTTAACTCAAAATACAGTCAAGAAAGTAGCTCTCAAGCCGAGAAACGGGATCGACCATAAGCACTACCGTGAAATTACGTACAATTTTCAATTTTCTTGTACTTGCTAACTTTGCGACCTCGGGCAGCTATGTTACCATGGAGGAACCACACAAGATTTGACTTTATAGGCTAGAACTGAAGTCGCGCCAACTGCTTAACTCAAAATACAGTCAAGAAAGTAGCTCTCAAATCGAGAAACGGGATCGACCATAAGCACTAATGTGAAATTACATACAATTTTCAAATTTCTTGTACTTGCTAACTTTGCGACCTGGGGCAGCTATGTTACCATGGAGGAACCACACAAGATTTGACTTTATAGGCTAGAACTGAAGTCGCGCCAACTGCTTAACTCAAAATACAGTCAAGAAAGTAGCTCTCAAGCCGAGAACCGGGATCGACCATAAGCACTACCGTGAAATTACGTACAATTTTCAATTTTCTTGTACTTGCTAACTTTGCGACTTCGGGCAGCTATGTTACCATGGAGGAACCACACAAGATTTGACTTTATAGGCTAGAACTGAAGTCGCGCCAACTGCTTAACTCAAAATACAGTCAAGAAAGTAGCTCTCAAGCCGAGAAACGGGATCGACCATAAGCACTAATGTGAAATTACATACAATTTTCAAATTTCTTGTACTTGCTAACTTGGCGACCTCGGGCAGCTATGTTACCATGGAGGAACCACACAAGATTTGACTTTATAGGCTAGAACTGAAGTCGTGCCAACTGCTTAACTCAAAATGCAGTCAAGAAAGTAGCTCTGAAGCCGAGAAACGGGATCGACTATAAGCACTACCGTGGAATTACGTACAATTTTCAATTTTCTTGTACTTGCTAACTTTGCGACCTCGGGGAGCTATGTTACCATGGAGAAACCACACAAGATTTGACTTTATAGGCTAGAACTGAAGTCGCGCCAACTGCTTAACTCAAAATACAGTCAAGAAAGTAGCTCTGAAGCCGAGAAACGGGATCGACTATAAGCACTACCGTGAAATTACGTACAATTTTCAATTTTCTTGTACTTGCTAACTTTGCGACCTCGGGCAGCTATGTTACCATGGAGGAACCACACAAGATTTGACTTTATAGGCTAGAACTGAAGTCGCGCCAACTGCTTAACTCAAAATACAGTCACGAAAGTAGCTCTCAAGCCGAGAAACGGGATCGACCATAAGCACTACCGTGAAATTACATACAATTTTCAAATTTCTTGTACTTGCTAACTTTGCGACCTCGGGCAGCTATGTTACCATGGAGGAACCACACAAGATTTGACTTTATAGGCTAGAACTGAAGTCGCGTCAACTGCTTAACTCAAAATACAGTCAAGAAAGTAGCTCTGAAGCCGAGAAACGGGATCGACTATAAGCACTACCGTGGAATTACGTACAATTTTCAATTTTCTTGTACTTGCTAACTTTGCGACCTCGGGCAGCTATGTTACCATGGAGGAGCGACACAAGATTTCACTTTATAGGCTAGAACTGAAGTCGCGTCAACTGCTTAACTCAAAATACAGTCAAGAAAGTAGCTCTGAAGCCGAGAAACGGGATCGACTATAAGCACTACCGTGGAATTACGTACAATTTTCAATTTTCTTGTACTTGCTAACTTTGCGACCTCGGGCAGCTATGTTACCATGGAGGAACCACACAAGATTTGACTTTATAGGCTAGAACTAAAGTCGCGCCAACTGTTTAACTCAAAATACAGTCAAGAAAGTAGCTCTCAAGCCGAGAAACGGGATCGACCATAAGCACTACCGTGAAATTACATACAATTTTCAAATTTCTTGTACTTGCTAACTTTGCGACCTCGGGCAGCTATGTTACCATGGAGGAACCACACAAGATTTGACTTTATAGGCTAGAACTGAAGTCGCGCCAACCGCTTAACTCAAAATACAGTCAAGAAAGTAGCTCTCAAGCCGAGAAACGGGATCGACCATAAGCACTAATGTGAAATTACATACAATTTTCAAATTTCTTGTACTTGCTAACTTGGCGACCTCGGGCAGCTATGTTACCATGGAGGAACCACACAAGATTTGACCTTATAGGCTAGAACTGAAGTCGCGCCAACTGCTTAACTCAAAATACAGTCAAGAAAGTAGCTCTCAAGCCGAGAAACGGGATCGACCATAAGCACTACCGTGAAATTACGTACAATTTTCAATTTTCTTGTACTTGCTAACTTTGCGACCTCGGGCAGCTATGTTACCATGGAGGAACCACACAAGATTTGACTTTATAGGCTAGAACTGAAGTTGCGCCAACTGCTTAACTCAAAATACAGTCAAGAAAGTAGCTCTCAAGCCGAGAAACGGGATCGACCATAAGCACTAATGTGAAATTACGTACAATTTTCAATTTTCTTGTACTTGCTAACTTTGCGACCTCGGGCAGCTATGTTACCATGGAGGAACCACACAAGATTTGACCTTATAGGCTAGAACTGAAGTTGCGCCAACTGCTTAACTCAAAATACAGTCAAGAAAGTAGCTCTCAAGCCGAGAAACGGGATCGACCATAAGCACTAATGTGAAATTACATAGAATTTTCAAATTTCTTGTACTTGCTAACTTTGCGACCTCGGGCAGCTATGTTACCATGGAGGAACCACACAAGATTTGACTTTATAGGCTAGAACTGAAGTCGCGCCAGCTGCTTAACTCAAAATACAGTCAAGAAAGTAGCTCTCAAGCCGAGAAACGGGATCGACCATAAGCACTAATGTGAAATTACGTACAATTTTCAATTTTCTTGTACTTGCTAACTTTGCGACCTCGGGCAGCTATGTTACCATGAAGGAACCACACAAGATTTGACTTTATAGGCTAGAACTGAAGTTGCGCCAACTGCTTAACTCAAAATACAGTCAAGAAAGTAGCTCTCAAGCCGAGAAACGGGATCGACCATAAGCACTAATGTGAAATTACGTACAATTTTCAATTTTCTTGTACTTGCTAACTTTGCGACCTCGGGCAGCTATGTTACCATGGAGGAACCACACAAGATTTGACTTTATAGGCTAGAACTGAAGTTGCGCCAACTGCTTAACTCAAAATACAGTCAAGAAAGTAGCTCTCAAGCCGAGAAACGGGATCGACCATAAGCGCTAATGTGAAATTACATAGAATTTTCAAATTTCTTGTACTTGCTAACTTTGCGACCTCGGGCAGCTATGTTACCATGGAGGAGCCACACAAGATTTGACTTTATAGGCTAGAACTGAAGTCGCGCCAACTGCTTAACTCAAATAACAGTCAAGAAAGTAGCTCTCAAGCCGAGAACCGGGATCGACCATAAGCACTACCGTGAAATTACATACAATTTTCAAATTTCTTGTACTTGCTAACTTTGCGACCTCGGGCAGCTAAGTTACCATGGAGGAACCACACAAGATTTGACTTTATAGGCTAGAACTGAAGTCGCAGCAACTGCTTAACTCAAAATACAGTCAAGAAAGTAGCTTTCAAGCCGAGAAACGGGATCGACCATAAGCACTAATGTGAAATTACATACAATTTTCAAATTTCTTGTACTTGCTAACTTGGCGACCTCGGGCAGCTATGTTACCATGGAGGAACCACACAGGATTTGACCTTATAGGCTAGAACTGAAGTCGCGCCAACTGCTTAACTCAAAATACAGTCAAGAAAGTAGCTCTCAAGCCGAGAAACGGGATCGACCATAAGCACTACCGTGAAATTACGTACAATTTTCAAATTTCTTGTAGTTGCTAACTTTGCGACCTCGGGCAGCTTGTGTGGAGGAACCACACAAGATTTGACTTTATAGGCTAGAACTGAAGTTGCGCCAACTGCTTAACTCAAAATACAGTCAAGAAAGTAGCTCTCAAGCCGAGAAACGGGATCGACCATAAGCACTAATGTGAAATTACGTACAATTTTCAATTTTCTTGTACTTGCTAACTTTGCGACCTCGGGCAGCTATGTTACCATGGAGGAACCACACAAGATTTGACTTTATAGGCTAGAACTGAAGTTGCGCCAACTGCTTAACTCAAAATACAGTCAAGAAAGTAGCTCTCAAGCCGAGAAACGGGATCGACCATAAGCACTAATGTGAAATTACATAGAATTTTCAAATTTCTTGTACTTGCTAACTTTGCGACCTCGGGCAGCTATGTTACCATGGAGGAACCACACAAGATTTGACTTTATAGGCTAGAACTGAAGTCGCGCCAACTGCTTAACTCAAATAACAGTCAAGAAAGTAGCTCTCAAGCCGAGAACCGGGATCGACCATAAGCACTACCGTGAAATTACATACAATTTTCAAATTTCTTGCACTTGCTAACTTTGCGACCTCGGGCAGCTATGTTACCATGGAGGAACCACACAAGATTTGACTTTATAGGCTAGAACTGAAGTCGTGCCAACTGCTTAACTCAAAATACAATCAAGAAAGTAGCTCTGAAGCCGAGAAACGGGATCGACTATAAGCACTACCGTGAAATTACGTACAATTTTCAATTTTCTTGTACTTGCTAACTTTGCGACCCCGGGCAGCTATGTTACCATGGAGGAACCACACAAGATTTGACTTTATAGGCTAGAACTGAAGTCGCGCCAACTGCTTAACTCAAAATATAGGCAAGAAAGTAGCTCTCAAGCCGAGAAACGGGATCGACCATAAGCACTACCGTGAAATTACGTACAATTTTCAAATTTCTTGTACTTGCTCACTTTGCGACCTCGGGCAGCTATGTTACCATGGAGGAACCACACAAGATTTGACTTTATAGGCTAGTATAGGATAGAACTGAAGTCGCGCCAACTGCTTAACTCAAGATACAGTCAAGAAAGTAGCTCTCAAGCAGAGAAACGGGATCGACCATAAGCACTAATGTGAAATTACATAGAATTTTCAAATTTCTTGTACTTGCTAACTTTGCGACCTCGGGCAGCTATGTTACCATGGAGGAACCACACAAGATTTGACTTTATAGGCTAGAACTGAAGTCGCGCCAACTGCTTAACTCAAAATACAGTCAAGAAAGTAGCTCTCAAGCCGAGAAACGGGATCGACCATAAGCACTAATGTGAAATTACATACAATTTTCAAATTTCTTGTACTTGCTAACTTTGCGACCTCGGGCAGCTATGTTACCATGGAGGAACCACACAAGATTTGACTTTATAGGCTAGAACTGAAGTCGCGCCAACTGCTTAACTCAAAATACAGTCAAGAAAGTAGCTCTGAAGCCGAGAAACGGGATCGACTATAAGCACTAATGTAAAATTACATACAATTTTCAAATTTCTTGTACTTGCTAACTTGGCGACCTCGGGCAGCTATGTTACCATGGAGGAACCACACAAGATTTGACTTTATAGGCTAGAACTGAAGTCGCGCCAACTGCTTAACTCAAAATACAGTCAAGAAAGTAGCTCTCAAGCCGAGAAACGGGATCGACCATAAGCACTAATGTGAAATTACATACAATTTTCAAATTTCTTGTCCTTGCTAACTTTGCGACCTCGGGCAGCTATGTTACCATGGAGGAACCACACAAGATTTGACTTTATAGGCTAGAACTGAAGTCGCGCCAACTGCTTAACTCAAAATACAGTCAAGAAAGTAGCTCTGAAGCCGAGAAACGGGATCGACTATAAGCACTAATGTGAAATTACATACAATTTTCAAATTTCTTGTACTTGCTAACTTTGCGACCTCGGGCAGCTATGTTACCATGGAGGAACCACACAAGATTTGACTTTATAGGCTAGAACTGAAGTCGCGCCAACTGCTTAACTCAAAATACAGTCAAGAAAGTAGCTCTCAAGCCGAGAAACGGGATCGACCATAAGCACTAATGTGAAATTACATACAATTTTCAAATTTCTTGTCCTTGTTAACTTTGCGACCTCGGGCAGCTATGTTACCATGGAGGAACCACACAAGATTTGACTTTATAGGCTAGAACTGAAGTCGCGCCAACTGCTTAACTCAAAATACAGTCAAGAAAGTAGCTCTCAAGCCGAGAACCGGGATCGACCATAAGCACTACCGTGAAATTACATACAATTTTCAAATTTCTTGTACTTGCTAACTTTGCGACCTCGGGCAGCTATGTTACCATGGAGGAACCACACAAGATTTGACTTTATAGGCTAGAACTGAAGTCGCGTCAACTACTTAACTCAAAATACAGTTAAGAAAGTAGCTCTGAAGCCGAGAAACGGGATCGACTATAAGCACTACCGTAAAATTACGTACAATTTTCAATTTTCTTGTACTTGCTAACTTTGCGACCTCGGGCAGCTATGTTTCCATGGAGGAACCACACAAGATTTGACTTTATAGGCTAGAACTGAAGTCGCGCCAACTGCTTAACTCAAAATACAGTCAAGAAAGTAGCTCTCAAGCCGAGAAACGGGATCGACTATAAGCACTACCGTGAAATTACGTACAATTTTCAAATTTCTTGTACTTGCTAACTTTGCGACCTCGGGCAGCTATGTTACCATGGAGGAACCACACAAGATTTGACTTTATAGGCTAGAACTGAAGTCGCGCCAACTGCTTAACTCAAAATACAGTCAAGCAAGTAGCTCTCAAGCCGAGAAACGGGATCGACCATAAGCACTAATGTGAAATTACATACAATTTCCAAATTTCTTGTACTTGCTAACTTGGCGACCTCGGGCAGCTATGTTACCATGGAGGAACCACACAAGATTTGACTTTATAGGCTAGAACTGAAGTCGCGCCAACTGCTTAACTCAAAATACAGTCAAGAAAGTAGCTCTCAAGCCGAGAAACTGGATCGACCATAAGCACTAATGTGAAATTACATACAATTTTCAAATTTCTTGTACTTGCTAACTTTGCGACCTCGGGCAGCTATGTTACCATGGAGGAACCACACAAGATTTGACTTTATAGGCTAGAACTGAAGTCGCGCCAACTGCTTAACTAAAAATACAGTCAAGAAAGTAGCTCTCAAGCCGAGAAACGGGATCGACCATAAGCACTACCGTGAAATTACGTACAATTTTCAATTTTCTTGTACTTGCTAACTTTGCGACCTCGGGCAGCTATGTTACCATGGAGGAGCCACACAAGATTTGACTTTATAGGCTAGAACTGAAGTCGCGCCAACTGCTTAACTCAAATAACAGTCAAGAAAGTAGCTCTCAAGCCGAGAACCGGGATCGACCATAAGCACTACCGTGAAATTATATACAATTTTCAAATTTCTTGTACTTGCTAACTTTGCGACCTCGGGCAGCTAAGTTACCATGGAGGAACCACACAAGATTTGACTTTATAGGCTAGAACTGAAGTCGCACCAACTGCTTAACTCAAAATACAGTCAAGAAAGTAGCTTTCAAGCCGAGAAACGGGATCGACCATAAGCACTAATGTGAAATTACATACAATTTTCAAATTTCTTGTACTTGCTAACTTGGCGACCTCGGGCAGCTATGTTACCATGGAGGAACCACACAAGATTTGACTTTATAGGCTAGAACTGAAGTTGCGCCAACTGCTTAACTCAAAATACAGTCAAGAAAGTAGCTCTCAAGCCGAGAAACGGGATCGACCATAAGCACTAATGTGAAATTACGTACAATTTTCAATTTTCTTGTACTTGCTAACTTTGCGACCTCGGGCAGCTATGTTACCATGGAGGAACCACACAAGATTTGACTTTATAGGCTAGAACTGAAGTTGCGCCAACTGCTTAACTCAAAATACAGTCAAGAAAGTAGCTCTCAAGCCGAGAAACGGGATCGACCATAAGCACTAATGTGAAATTACATAGAATTTTCAAATTTCTTGTACTTGCTAACTTTGCGACCTCGGGCAGCTATGTTACCATGGAGGAACCACACAAGATTTGACTTTATAGGCTAGAACTGAAGTCGCGCCAACTGCTTAACTCAAATAACAGTCAAGAAAGTAGCTCTCAAGCCGAGAACCGGGATCGACCATAAGCACTACCGTGAAATTACATACAATTTTCAAATTTCTTGCACTTGCTAACTTTGCGACCTCGGGCAGCTATGTTACCATGGAGGAACCACACAAGATTTGACTTTATAGGCTAGAACTGAAGTCGTGCCAACTGCTTAACTCAAAATACAATCAAGAAAGTAGCTCTGAAGCCGAGAAACGGGATCGACTATAAGCACTACCGTGAAATTACGTACAATTTTCAATTTTCTTGTACTTGCTAACTTTGCGACCCCGGGCAGCTATGTTACCATGGAGGAACCACACAAGATTTGACTTTATAGGCTAGAACTGAAGTCGCGCCAACTGCTTAACTCAAAATATAGGCAAGAAAGTAGCTCTCAAGCCGAGAAACGGGATCGACCATAAGCACTACCGTGAAATTACGTACAATTTTCAAATTTCTTGTACTTGCTCACTTTGCGACCTCGGGCAGCTATGTTACCATGGAGGAACCACACAAGATTTGACTTTATAGGCTAGTATAGGATAGAACTGAAGTCGCGCCAACTGCTTAACTCAAGATACAGTCAAGAAAGTAGCTCTCAAGCAGAGAAACGGGATCGACCATAAGCACTAATGTGAAATTACATAGAATTTTCAAATTTCTTGTACTTGCTAACTTTGCGACCTCGGGCAGCTATGTTACCATGGAGGAACCACACAAGATTTGACTTTATAGGCTAGAACTGAAGTCGCGCCAACTGCTTAACTCAAAATACAGTCAAGAAAGTAGCTCTCAAGCCGAGAAACGGGATCGACCATAAGCACTAATGTGAAATTACATACAATTTTCAAATTTCTTGTACTTGCTAACTTTGCGACCTCGGGCAGCTATGTTACCATGGAGGAACCACACAAGATTTGACTTTATAGGCTAGAACTGAAGTCGCGCCAACTGCTTAACTCAAAATACAGTCAAGAAAGTAGCTCTGAAGCCGAGAAACGGGATCGACTATAAGCACTAATGTAAAATTACATACAATTTTCAAATTTCTTGTACTTGCTAACTTGGCGACCTCGGGCAGCTATGTTACCATGGAGGAACCACACAAGATTTGACTTTATAGGCTAGAACTGAAGTCGCGCCAACTGCTTAACTCAAAATACAGTCAAGAAAGTAGCTCTCAAGCCGAGAAACGGGATCGACCATAAGCACTAATGTGAAATTACATACAATTTTCAAATTTCTTGTCCTTGCTAACTTTGCGACCTCGGGCAGCTATGTTACCATGGAGGAACCACACAAGATTTGACTTTATAGGCTAGAACTGAAGTCGCGCCAACTGCTTAACTCAAAATACAGTCAAGAAAGTAGCTCTGAAGCCGAGAAACGGGATCGACTATAAGCACTAATGTGAAATTACATACAATTTTCAAATTTCTTGTACTTGCTAACTTTGCGACCTCGGGCAGCTATGTTACCATGGAGGAACCACACAAGATTTGACTTTATAGGCTAGAACTGAAGTCGCGCCAACTGCTTAACTCAAAATACAGTCAAGAAAGTAGCTCTCAAGCCGAGAAACGGGATCGACCATAAGCACTAATGTGAAATTACATACAATTTTCAAATTTCTTGTCCTTGTTAACTTTGCGACCTCGGGCAGCTATGTTACCATGGAGGAACCACACAAGATTTGACTTTATAGGCTAGAACTGAAGTCGCGCCAACTGCTTAACTCAAAATACAGTCAAGAAAGTAGCTCTCAAGCCGAGAACCGGGATCGACCATAAGCACTACCGTGAAATTACATACAATTTTCAAATTTCTTGTACTTGCTAACTTTGCGACCTCGGGCAGCTATGTTACCATGGAGGAACCACACAAGATTTGACTTTATAGGCTAGAACTGAAGTCGCGTCAACTACTTAACTCAAAATACAGTTAAGAAAGTAGCTCTGAAGCCGAGAAACGGGATCGACTATAAGCACTACCGTAAAATTACGTACAATTTTCAATTTTCTTGTACTTGCTAACTTTGCGACCTCGGGCAGCTATGTTTCCATGGAGGAACCACACAAGATTTGACTTTATAGGCTAGAACTGAAGTCGCGCCAACTGCTTAACTCAAAATACAGTCAAGAAAGTAGCTCTCAAGCCGAGAAACGGGATCGACTATAAGCACTACCGTGAAATTACGTACAATTTTCAAATTTCTTGTACTTGCTAACTTTGCGACCTCGGGCAGCTATGTTACCATGGAGGAACCACACAAGATTTGACTTTATAGGCTAGAACTGAAGTCGCGCCAACTGCTTAACTCAAAATACAGTCAAGCAAGTAGCTCTCAAGCCGAGAAACGGGATCGACCATAAGCACTAATGTGAAATTACATACAATTTCCAAATTTCTTGTACTTGCTAACTTGGCGACCTCGGGCAGCTATGTTACCATGGAGGAACCACACAAGATTTGACTTTATAGGCTAGAACTGAAGTCGCGCCAACTGCTTAACTCAAAATACAGTCAAGAAAGTAGCTCTCAAGCCGAGAAACTGGATCGACCATAAGCACTAATGTGAAATTACATACAATTTTCAAATTTCTTGTACTTGCTAACTTTGCGACCTCGGGCAGCTATGTTACCATGGAGGAACCACACAAGATTTGACTTTATAGGCTAGAACTGAAGTCGCGCCAACTGCTTAACTAAAAATACAGTCAAGAAAGTAGCTCTCAAGCCGAGAAACGGGATCGACCATAAGCACTACCGTGAAATTACGTACAATTTTCAATTTTCTTGTACTTGCTAACTTTGCGACCTCGGGCAGCTATGTTACCATGGAGGAGCCACACAAGATTTGACTTTATAGGCTAGAACTGAAGTCGCGCCAACTGCTTAACTCAAATAACAGTCAAGAAAGTAGCTCTCAAGCCGAGAACCGGGATCGACCATAAGCACTACCGTGAAATTATATACAATTTTCAAATTTCTTGTACTTGCTAACTTTGCGACCTCGGGCAGCTAAGTTACCATGGAGGAACCACACAAGATTTGACTTTATAGGCTAGAACTGAAGTCGCACCAACTGCTTAACTCAAAATACAGTCAAGAAAGTAGCTTTCAAGCCGAGAAACGGGATCGACCATAAGCACTAATGTGAAATTACATACAATTTTCAAATTTCTTGTACTTGCTAACTTGGCGACCTCGGGCAGCTATGTTACCATGGAGGAACCACACAAGATTTGACTTTATAGGCTAGAACTGAAGTTGCGCCAACTGCTTAACTCAAAATACAGTCAAGAAAGTAGCTCTCAAGCCGAGAAACGGGATCGACCATAAGCACTAATGTGAAATTACGTACAATTTTCAATTTTCTTGTACTTGCTAACTTTGCGACCTCGGGCAGCTATGTTACCATGGAGGAACCACACAAGATTTGACTTTATAGGCTAGAACTGAAGTTGCGCCAACTGCTTAACTCAAAATACAGTCAAGAAAGTAGCTCTCAAGCCGAGAAACGGGATCGACCATAAGCACTAATGTGAAATTACATAGAATTTTCAAATTTCTTGTACTTGCTAACTTTGCGACCTCGGGCAGCTATGTTACCATGGAGGAACCACACAAGATTTGACTTTATAGGCTAGAACTGAAGTCGCGCCAACTGCTTAACTCAAATAACAGTCAAGAAAGTAGCTCTCAAGCCGAGAACCGGGATCGACCATAAGCACTACCGTGAAATTACATACAATTTTCAAATTTCTTGCACTTGCTAACTTTGCGACCTCGGGCAGCTATGTTACCATGGAGGAACCACACAAGATTTGACTTTATAGGCTAGAACTGAAGTCGTGCCAACTGCTTAACTCAAAATACAATCAAGAAAGTAGCTCTGAAGCCGAGAAACGGGATCGACTATAAGCACTACCGTGAAATTACGTACAATTTTCAATTTTCTTGTACTTGCTAACTTTGCGACCCCGGGCAGCTATGTTACCATGGAGGAACCACACAAGATTTGACTTTATAGGCTAGAACTGAAGTCGCGCCAACTGCTTAACTCAAAATATAGGCAAGAAAGTAGCTCTCAAGCCGAGAAACGGGATCGACCATAAGCACTACCGTGAAATTACGTACAATTTTCAAATTTCTTGTACTTGCTCACTTTGCGACCTCGGGCAGCTATGTTACCATGGAGGAACCACACAAGATTTGACTTTATAGGCTAGTATAGGATAGAACTGAAGTCGCGCCAACTGCTTAACTCAAGATACAGTCAAGAAAGTAGCTCTCAAGCAGAGAAACGGGATCGACCATAAGCACTAATGTGAAATTACATAGAATTTTCAAATTTCTTGTACTTGCTAACTTTGCGACCTCGGGCAGCTATGTTACCATGGAGGAACCACACAAGATTTGACTTTATAGGCTAGAACTGAAGTCGCGCCAACTGCTTAACTCAAAATACAGTCAAGAAAGTAGCTCTCAAGCCGAGAAACGGGATCGACCATAAGCACTAATGTGAAATTACATACAATTTTCAAATTTCTTGTACTTGCTAACTTTGCGACCTCGGGCAGCTATGTTACCATGGAGGAACCACACAAGATTTGACTTTATAGGCTAGAACTGAAGTCGCGCCAACTGCTTAACTCAAAATACAGTCAAGAAAGTAGCTCTGAAGCCGAGAAACGGGATCGACTATAAGCACTAATGTAAAATTACATACAATTTTCAAATTTCTTGTACTTGCTAACTTGGCGACCTCGGGCAGCTATGTTACCATGGAGGAACCACACAAGATTTGACTTTATAGGCTAGAACTGAAGTCGCGCCAACTGCTTAACTCAAAATACAGTCAAGAAAGTAGCTCTCAAGCCGAGAAACGGGATCGACCATAAGCACTAATGTGAAATTACATACAATTTTCAAATTTCTTGTCCTTGCTAACTTTGCGACCTCGGGCAGCTATGTTACCATGGAGGAACCACACAAGATTTGACTTTATAGGCTAGAACTGAAGTCGCGCCAACTGCTTAACTCAAAATACAGTCAAGAAAGTAGCTCTGAAGCCGAGAAACGGGATCGACTATAAGCACTACCGTAAAATTACGTACAATTTTCAATTTTCTTGTACTTGCTAACTTTGCGACCTCGGGCAGCTATGTTTCCATGGAGGAACCACACAAGATTTGACTTTATAGGCTAGAACTGAAGTCGCGCCAACTGCTTAACTCAAAATACAGTCAAGAAAGTAGCTCTCAAGCCGAGAAACGGGATCGACTATAAGCACTACCGTGAAATTACGTACAATTTTCAAATTTCTTGTACTTGCTAACTTTGCGACCTCGGGCAGCTATGTTACCATGGAGGAACCACACAAGATTTGACTTTATAGGCTAGAACTGAAGTCGCGCCAACTGCTTAACTCAAAATACAGTCAAGCAAGTAGCTCTCAAGCCGAGAAACGGGATCGACCATAAGCACTAATGTGAAATTACATACAATTTCCAAATTTCTTGTACTTGCTAACTTGGCGACCTCGGGCAGCTATGTTACCATGGAGGAACCACACAAGATTTGACTTTATAGGCTAGAACTGAAGTCGCGCCAACTGCTTAACTCAAAATACAGTCAAGAAAGTAGCTCTCAAGCCGAGAAACTGGATCGACCATAAGCACTAATGTGAAATTACATACAATTTTCAAATTTCTTGTACTTGCTAACTTTGCGACCTCGGGCAGCTATGTTACCATGGAGGAACCACACAAGATTTGACTTTATAGGCTAGAACTGAAGTCGCGCCAACTGCTTAACTAAAAATACAGTCAAGAAAGTAGCTCTCAAGCCGAGAAACGGGATCGACCATAAGCACTACCGTGAAATTACGTACAATTTTCAATTTTCTTGTACTTGCTAACTTTGCGACCTCGGGCAGCTATGTTACCATGGAGGAGCCACACAAGATTTGACTTTATAGGCTAGAACTGAAGTCGCGCCAACTGCTTAACTCAAATAACAGTCAAGAAAGTAGCTCTCAAGCCGAGAACCGGGATCGACCATAAGCACTACCGTGAAATTATATACAATTTTCAAATTTCTTGTACTTGCTAACTTGGCGACCTCGGGCAGCTATGTTACCATGGAGGAACCACACAGGATTTGACCTTATAGGCTAGAACTGAAGTCGCGCCAACTGCTTAACTCAAAATACAGTCAAGAAAGTAGCTCTCAAGCCGAGAAACGGGATCGACCATAAGCACTAATGTGAAATTACATACAATTTTCAAATTTCTTGTACTTGCTAACTTGGCGACCTCGGGCAGCTATGTTACCATGGAGGAACCACACAGGATTTGACCTTATAGGCTAGAACTGAAGTCGCGCCAACTGCTTAACTCAAAATACAGTCAAGAAAGTAGCTCTCAAGCCGAGAAACGGGATCGACCATAAGCACTACCGTGAAATTACGTACAATTTTCAAATTTCTTGTAGTTGCTAACTTTGCGACCTCGGGCAGCTTGTGTGGAGGAACCACACAAGATTTGACTTTATAGGCTAGAACTGAAGTTGCGCCAACTGCTTAACTCAAAATACAGTCAAGAAAGTAGCTCTCAAGCCGAGAAACGGGATCGACCATAAGCACTAATGTGAAATTACGTACAATTTTCAATTTTCTTGTACTTGCTAACTTTGCGACCTCGGGCAGCTATGTTACCATGGAGGAACCACACAAGATTTGACTTTATAGGCTAGAACTGAAGTTGCGCCAACTGCTTAACTCAAAATACAGTCAAGAAAGTAGCTCTCAAGCCGAGAAACGGGATCGACCATAAGCACTAATGTGAAATTACATAGAATTTTCAAATTTCTTGTACTTGCTAACTTTGCGACCTCGGGCAGCTATGTTACCATGGAGGAACCACACAAGATTTGACTTTATAGGCTAGAACTGAAGTCGCGCCAACTGCTTAACTCAAATAACAGTCAAGAAAGTAGCTCTCAAGCCGAGAACCGGGATCGACCATAAGCACTACCGTGAAATTACATACAATTTTCAAATTTCTTGCACTTGCTAACTTTGCGACCTCGGGCAGCTATGTTACCATGGAGGAACCACACAAGATTTGACTTTATAGGCTAGAACTGAAGTCGTGCCAACTGCTTAACTCAAAATACAATCAAGAAAGTAGCTCTGAAGCCGAGAAACGGGATCGACTATAAGCACTACCGTGAAATTACGTACAATTTTCAATTTTCTTGTACTTGCTAACTTTGCGACCCCGGGCAGCTATGTTACCATGGAGGAACCACACAAGATTTGACTTTATAGGCTAGAACTGAAGTCGCGCCAACTGCTTAACTCAAAATATAGGCAAGAAAGTAGCTCTCAAGCCGAGAAACGGGATCGACCATAAGCACTACCGTGAAATTACGTACAATTTTCAAATTTCTTGTACTTGCTCACTTTGCGACCTCGGGCAGCTATGTTACCATGGAGGAACCACACAAGATTTGACTTTATAGGCTAGTATAGGATAGAACTGAAGTCGCGCCAACTGCTTAACTCAAGATACAGTCAAGAAAGTAGCTCTCAAGCAGAGAAACGGGATCGACCATAAGCACTAATGTGAAATTACATAGAATTTTCAAATTTCTTGTACTTGCTAACTTTGCGACCTCGGGCAGCTATGTTACCATGGAGGAACCACACAAGATTTGACTTTATAGGCTAGAACTGAAGTCGCGCCAACTGCTTAACTCAAAATACAGTCAAGAAAGTAGCTCTCAAGCCGAGAAACGGGATCGACCATAAGCACTAATGTGAAATTACATACAATTTTCAAATTTCTTGTACTTGCTAACTTTGCGACCTCGGGCAGCTATGTTACCATGGAGGAACCACACAAGATTTGACTTTATAGGCTAGAACTGAAGTCGCGCCAACTGCTTAACTCAAAATACAGTCAAGAAAGTAGCTCTGAAGCCGAGAAACGGGATCGACTATAAGCACTAATGTAAAATTACATACAATTTTCAAATTTCTTGTACTTGCTAACTTGGCGACCTCGGGCAGCTATGTTACCATGGAGGAACCACACAAGATTTGACTTTATAGGCTAGAACTGAAGTCGCGCCAACTGCTTAACTCAAAATACAGTCAAGAAAGTAGCTCTCAAGCCGAGAAACGGGATCGACCATAAGCACTAATGTGAAATTACATACAATTTTCAAATTTCTTGTCCTTGCTAACTTTGCGACCTCGGGCAGCTATGTTACCATGGAGGAACCACACAAGATTTGACTTTATAGGCTAGAACTGAAGTCGCGCCAACTGCTTAACTCAAAATACAGTCAAGAAAGTAGCTCTGAAGCCGAGAAACGGGATCGACTATAAGCACTAATGTGAAATTACATACAATTTTCAAATTTCTTGTACTTGCTAACTTTGCGACCTCGGGCAGCTATGTTACCATGGAGGAACCACACAAGATTTGACTTTATAGGCTAGAACTGAAGTCGCGCCAACTGCTTAACTCAAAATACAGTCAAGAAAGTAGCTCTCAAGCCGAGAAACGGGATCGACCATAAGCACTAATGTGAAATTACATACAATTTTCAAATTTCTTGTCCTTGTTAACTTTGCGACCTCGGGCAGCTATGTTACCATGGAGGAACCACACAAGATTTGACTTTATAGGCTAGAACTGAAGTCGCGCCAACTGCTTAACTCAAAATACAGTCATGAAAGTAGCTCTCAAGCCGAGAACCGGGATCGACCATAAGCACTACCGTGAAATTACATACAATTTTCAAATTTCTTGTACTTGCTAACTTTGCGACCTCGGGCAGCTATGTTACCATGGAGGAACCACACAAGATTTGACTTTATAGGCTAGAACTGAAGTCGCGTCAACTACTTAACTCAAAATACAGTTAAGAAAGTAGCTCTGAAGCCGAGAAACGGGATCGACTATAAGCACTACCGTAAAATTACGTACAATTTTCAATTTTCTTGTACTTGCTAACTTTGCGACCTCGGGCAGCTATGTTTCCATGGAGGAACCACACAAGATTTGACTTTATAGGCTAGAACTGAAGTCGCGCCAACTGCTTAACTCAAAATACAGTCAAGAAAGTAGCTCTCAAGCCGAGAAACGGGATCGACTATAAGCACTACCGTGAAATTACGTACAATTTTCAAATTTCTTGTACTTGCTAACTTTGCGACCTCGGGCAGCTATGTTACCATGGAGGAACCACACAAGATTTGACTTTATAGGCTAGAACTGAAGTCGCGCCAACTGCTTAACTCAAAATACAGTCAAGCAAGTAGCTCTCAAGCCGAGAAACGGGATCGACCATAAGCACTAATGTGAAATTACATACAATTTCCAAATTTCTTGTACTTGCTAACTTGGCGACCTCGGGCAGCTATGTTACCATGGAGGAACCACACAAGATTTGACTTTATAGGCTAGAACTGAAGTCGCGCCAACTGCTTAACTCAAAATACAGTCAAGAAAGTAGCTCTCAAGCCGAGAAACTGGATCGACCATAAGCACTAATGTGAAATTACATACAATTTTCAAATTTCTTGTACTTGCTAACTTTGCGACCTCGGGCAGCTATGTTACCATGGAGGAACCACACAAGATTTGACTTTATAGGCTAGAACTGAAGTCGCGCCAACTGCTTAACTAAAAATACAGTCAAGAAAGTAGCTCTCAAGCCGAGAAACGGGATCGACCATAAGCACTACCGTGAAATTACGTACAATTTTCAATTTTCTTGTACTTGCTAACTTTGCGACCTCGGGCAGCTATGTTACCATGGAGGAGCCACACAAGATTTGACTTTATAGGCTAGAACTGAAGTCGCGCCAACTGCTTAACTCAAATAACAGTCAAGAAAGTAGCTCTCAAGCCGAGAACCGGGATCGACCATAAGCACTACCGTGAAATTATATACAATTTTCAAATTTCTTGTACTTGCTAACTTTGCGACCTCGGGCAGCTAAGTTACCATGGAGGAACCACACAAGATTTGACTTTATAGGCTAGAACTGAAGTCGCACCAACTGCTTAACTCAAAATACAGTCAAGAAAGTAGCTTTCAAGCCGAGAAACGGGATCGACCATAAGCACTAATGTGAAATTACATACAATTTTCAAATTTCTTGTACTTGCTAACTTGGCAACCTCGGGCAGCTATGTTACCATGGAGGAACCACACAAGATTTGACTTTATAGGCTAGAACTGAAGTTGCGCCAACTGCTTAACTCAAAATACAGTCAAGAAAGTAGCTCTCAAGCCGAGAAACGGGATCGACCATAAGCACTAATGTGAAATTACGTACAATTTTCAATTTTCTTGTACTTGCTAACTTTGCGACCTCGGGCAGCTATGTTACCATGGAGGAACCACACAAGATTTGACTTTATAGGCTAGAACTGAAGTTGCGCCAACTGCTTAACTCAAAATACAGTCAAGAAAGTAGCTCTCAAGCCGAGAAACGGGATCGACCATAAGCACTAATGTGAAATTACATAGAATTTTCAAATTTCTTGTACTTGCTAACTTTGCGACCTCGGGCAGCTATGTTACCATGGAGGAACCACACAAGATTTGACTTTATAGGCTAGAACTGAAGTCGCGCCAACTGCTTAACTCAAATAACAGTCAAGAAAGTAGCTCTCAAGCCGAGAACCGGGATCGACCATAAGCACTACCGTGAAATTACATACAATTTTCAAATTTCTTGCACTTGCTAACTTTGCGACCTCGGGCAGCTATGTTACCATGGAGGAACCACACAAGATTTGACTTTATAGGCTAGAACTGAAGTCGTGCCAACTGCTTAACTCAAAATACAATCAAGAAAGTAGCTCTGAAGCCGAGAAACGGGATCGACTATAAGCACTACCGTGAAATTACGTACAATTTTCAATTTTCTTGTACTTGCTAACTTTGCGACCCCGGGCAGCTATGTTACCATGGAGGAACCACACAAGATTTGACTTTATAGGCTAGAACTGAAGTCGCGCCAACTGCTTAACTCAAAATATAGGCAAGAAAGTAGCTCTCAAGCCGAGAAACGGGATCGACCATAAGCACTACCGTGAAATTACGTACAATTTTCAAATTTCTTGTACTTGCTCACTTTGCGACCTCGGGCAGCTATGTTACCATGGAGGAACCACACAAGATTTGACTTTATAGGCTAGTATAGGATAGAACTGAAGTCGCGCCAACTGCTTAACTCAAGATACAGTCAAGAAAGTAGCTCTCAAGCAGAGAAACGGGATCGACCATAAGCACTAATGTGAAATTACATAGAATTTTCAAATTTCTTGTACTTGCTAACTTTGCGACCTCGGGCAGCTATGTTACCATGGAGGAACCACACAAGATTTGACTTTATAGGCTAGAACTGAAGTCGCGCCAACTGCTTAACTCAAAATACAGTCAAGAAAGTAGCTCTCAAGCCGAGAAACGGGATCGACCATAAGCACTAATGTGAAATTACATACAATTTTCAAATTTCTTGTACTTGCTAACTTTGCGACCTCGGGCAGCTATGTTACCATGGAGGAACCACACAAGATTTGACTTTATAGGCTAGAACTGAAGTCGCGCCAACTGCTTAACTCAAAATACAGTCAAGAAAGTAGCTCTGAAGCCGAGAAACGGGATCGACTATAAGCACTAATGTAAAATTACATACAATTTTCAAATTTCTTGTACTTGCTAACTTGGCGACCTCGGGCAGCTATGTTACCATGGAGGAACCACACAAGATTTGACTTTATAGGCTAGAACTGAAGTCGCGCCAACTGCTTAACTCAAAATACAGTCAAGAAAGTAGCTCTCAAGCCGAGAAACGGGATCGACCATAAGCACTAATGTGAAATTACATACAATTTTCAAATTTCTTGTCCTTGCTAACTTTGCGACCTCGGGCAGCTATGTTACCATGGAGGAACCACACAAGATTTGACTTTATAGGCTAGAACTGAAGTCGCGCCAACTGCTTAACTCAAAATACAGTCAAGAAAGTAGCTCTGAAGCCGAGAAACGGGATCGACTATAAGCACTAATGTGAAATTACATACAATTTTCAAATTTCTTGTACTTGCTAACTTTGCGACCTCGGGCAGCTATGTTACCATGGAGGAACCACACAAGATTTGACTTTATAGGCTAGAACTGAAGTCGCGCCAACTGCTTAACTCAAAATACAGTCAAGAAAGTAGCTCTCAAGCCGAGAAACGGGATCGACCATAAGCACTAATGTGAAATTACATACAATTTTCAAATTTCTTGTCCTTGTTAACTTTGCGACCTCGGGCAGCTATGTTACCATGGAGGAACCACACAAGATTTGACTTTATAGGCTAGAACTGAAGTCGCGCCAACTGCTTAACTCAAAATACAGTCAAGAAAGTAGCTCTCAAGCCGAGAACCGGGATCGACCATAAGCACTACCGTGAAATTACATACAATTTTCAAATTTCTTGTACTTGCTAACTTTGCGACCTCGGGCAGCTATGTTACCATGGAGGAACCACACAAGATTTGACTTTATAGGCTAGAACTGAAGTCGCGTCAACTACTTAACTCAAAATACAGTTAAGAAAGTAGCTCTGAAGCCGAGAAACGGGATCGACTATAAGCACTACCGTAAAATTACGTACAATTTTCAATTTTCTTGTACTTGCTAACTTTGCGACCTCGGGCAGCTATGTTTCCATGGAGGAACCACACAAGATTTGACTTTATAGGCTAGAACTGAAGTCGCGCCAACTGCTTAACTCAAAATACAGTCAAGAAAGTAGCTCTCAAGCCGAGAAACGGGATCGACTATAAGCACTACCGTGAAATTACGTACAATTTTCAAATTTCTTGTACTTGCTAACTTTGCGACCTCGGGCAGCTATGTTACCATGGAGGAACCACACAAGATTTGACTTTATAGGCTAGAACTGAAGTCGCGCCAACTGCTTAACTCAAAATACAGTCAAGCAAGTAGCTCTCAAGCCGAGAAACGGGATCGACCATAAGCACTAATGTGAAATTACATACAATTTCCAAATTTCTTGTACTTGCTAACTTGGCGACCTCGGGCAGCTATGTTACCATGGAGGAACCACACAAGATTTGACTTTATAGGCTAGAACTGAAGTCGCGCCAACTGCTTAACTCAAAATACAGTCAAGAAAGTAGCTCTCAAGCCGAGAAACTGGATCGACCATAAGCACTAATGTGAAATTACATACAATTTTCAAATTTCTTGTACTTGCTAACTTTGCGACCTCGGGCAGCTATGTTACCATGGAGGAACCACACAAGATTTGACTTTATAGGCTAGAACTGAAGTCGCGCCAACTGCTTAACTAAAAATACAGTCAAGAAAGTAGCTCTCAAGCCGAGAAACGGGATCGACCATAAGCACTACCGTGAAATTACGTACAATTTTCAATTTTCTTGTACTTGCTAACTTTGCGACCTCGGGCAGCTATGTTACCATGGAGGAGCCACACAAGATTTGACTTTATAGGCTAGAACTGAAGTCGCGCCAACTGCTTAACTCAAATAACAGTCAAGAAAGTAGCTCTCAAGCCGAGAACCGGGATCGACCATAAGCACTACCGTGAAATTATATACAATTTTCAAATTTCTTGTACTTGCTAACTTTGCGACCTCGGGCAGCTAAGTTACCATGGAGGAACCACACAAGATTTGACTTTATAGGCTAGAACTGAAGTCGCACCAACTGCTTAACTCAAAATACAGTCAAGAAAGTAGCTTTCAAGCCGAGAAACGGGATCGACCATAAGCACTAATGTGAAATTACATACAATTTTCAAATTTCTTGTACTTGCTAACTTGGCGACCTCGGGCAGCTATGTTACCATGGAGGAACCACACAAGATTTGACTTTATAGGCTAGAACTGAAGTTGCGCCAACTGCTTAACTCAAAATACAGTCAAGAAAGTAGCTCTCAAGCCGAGAAACGGGATCGACCATAAGCACTAATGTGAAATTACGTACAATTTTCAATTTTCTTGTACTTGCTAACTTTGCGACCTCGGGCAGCTATGTTACCATGGAGGAACCACACAAGATTTGACTTTATAGGCTAGAACTGAAGTTGCGCCAACTGCTTAACTCAAAATACAGTCAAGAAAGTAGCTCTCAAGCCGAGAAACGGGATCGACCATAAGCACTAATGTGAAATTACATAGAATTTTCAAATTTCTTGTACTTGCTAACTTTGCGACCTCGGGCAGCTATGTTACCATGGAGGAACCACACAAGATTTGACTTTATAGGCTAGAACTGAAGTCGCGCCAACTGCTTAACTCAAATAACAGTCAAGAAAGTAGCTCTCAAGCCGAGAACCGGGATCGACCATAAGCACTACCGTGAAATTACATACAATTTTCAAATTTCTTGCACTTGCTAACTTTGCGACCTCGGGCAGCTATGTTACCATGGAGGAACCACACAAGATTTGACTTTATAGGCTAGAACTGAAGTCGTGCCAACTGCTTAACTCAAAATACAGTCAAGAAAGTAGCTCTGAAGCCGAGAAACGGGATCGACTATAAGCACTACCGTGAAATTACGTACAATTTTCAATTTTCTTGTACTTGCTAACTTTGCGACCTCGGGCAGCTATGTTACCATGGAGGAACCACACAAGATTTGACTTTATAGGCTAGAACTGAAGTCGCGCCAACTGCTTAACTCAAAATATAGGCAAGAAAGTAGCTCTCAAGCCGAGAAACGGGATCGACCATAAGCACTACCGTGAAATTACGTACAATTTTCAAATTTCTTGTACTTGCTCACTTTGCGACCTCGGGCAGCTATGTTACCATGGAGGAACCACACAAGATTTGACTTTATAGGCTAGTATAGGATAGAACTGAAGTCGCGCCAACTGCTTAACTCAAGATACAGTCAAGAAAGTAGCTCTCAAGCAGAGAAACGGGATCGACCATAAGCACTAATGTGAAATTACATAGAATTTTCAAATTTCTTGTCCTTGCTAACTTTGCGACCTCGGGCAGCTATGTTACCATGGAGGAACCACACAAGATTTGACTTTATAGGCTAGAACTGAAGTCGCGCCAACTGCTTAACTCAAAATACAGTCAAGAAAGTAGCTCTCAAGCCGAGAAACGGGATCGACCATAAGCACTAATGTGAAATTACATACAATTTTCAAATTTCTTGTACTTGCTAACTTTGCGACCTCGGGCAGCTATGTTACCATGGAGGAACCACACAAGATTTGACTTTATAGGCTAGAACTGAAGTTGCGCCAACTGCTTAACTCAAAATACAGTCAAGAAAGTAGCTCTCAAGCCGAGAAACGGGATCGACCATAAGCACTAATGTGAAATTACATACAATTTTCAAATTTCTTGTACTTGCTAACTTTGCGACCTCGGGCAGCTATGTTACCATGGAGGAACCACACAAGATTTGACTTTATAGGCTAGAACTGAAGTTGCGGCAACTGCTTATCTCAAAATACAGTCAAGAAAGTAGCTCTCAAGCCGAGAAACGGGATCGACCATAAGCACTAATGTGAAATTACATACAATTTTCAAATTTCTTGTACTTGCTAACTTTGCGACCTCGGGCAGCTATGTTACCATGGAGGAACCACACAAGATTTGACTTTATAGGCTAGAACTGAAGTCGCGCCAACTGCTTAACTCAAAATACAGTCAAGAAAGTAGCTTTCAAGCCGAGAAACGGGATCGACCATAAGCACTACCGTGAAATTACGTACAATTTTCAATTTTCTTGTACTTGCTAACTTTGCGACCTCGGGCAGCTATGTTACCATGGAGGAACCACACAAGATTTGACTTTATAGGCTAGAACTGAAGTCGCGCCAACTGCTTAACTCAAAATACAGTCAAGAAAGTAGCTCTCAAGCCGAGAAACGGGATCGACCATAAGCACTAATGTGAAATTACATACAATTTTCAAATTTCTTGTCCTTGCTAACTTTGCGACCTCGGGCAGCTATGTTACCATGGAGGAACCACACAAGATTTGACTTTATAGGCTAGAACTGAAGTCGCGCCAACTGCTTAACTCAAAATACAGTCAAGAAAGTAGCTCTCAAGCCGAGAACCGGGATCGACCATAAGCACTACCGTGAAATTACATACAATTTTCAAGTTTCTTGTACTTGCTAACTTTGCGACCTCGGGCAGCTATGTTACCATGGAGGAACCACACAAGATTTGACTTTATAGGCTAGAACTGAAGTCGCGTCAACTGCTTAACTCAAAATACAGTTAAGAAAGTAGCTCTGAAGCCGAGAAACGGGATCGACTATAAGCACTACCGTGAAATTACGTACAATTTTCAATTTTCTTGTACTTGCTAACTTTGCGACCTCGGGCAGCTATGTTTCCATGGAGGAACCACACAAGATTTGACTTTATAGGCTAGAACTGAAGTCGCGCCAACTGCTTAACTCAAAATACAGTCAAGAAAGTAGCTCTCAAGCCGAGAAACGGGATCGACTATAAGCACTACCGTGAAATTACGTACAATTTTCAAATTTCTTGTACTTGCTAACTTTGCGACCTCGGGCAGCTATGTTACCATGGAGGAACCACACAAGATTTGACTTTATAGGCTAGAACTGAAGTCGCGCCAACTGCTTAACTCAAAATACAGTCAAGCAAGTAGCTCTCAAGCCGAGAAACGGGATCGACCATAAGCACTAATGTGAAATTACATACAATTTCCAAATTTCTTGTACTTGCTAACTTGGCGACCTCGGGCAGCTATGTTACCATGGAGGAACCACACAAGATTTGACTTTATAGGCTAGAACTGAAGTCGCGCCAACTGCTTAACTCAAAATACAGTCAAGAAAGTAGCTCTCAAGCCGAGAAACTGGATCGACCATAAGCACTAATGGGAAATTACATACAATTTTCAAATTTCTTGTACTTGCTAACTTTGCGACCTCGGGCAGCTATGTTACCATGGAGGAACCACACAAGATTTGACTTTATAGGCTAGAACTGAAGTCGCGCCAACTGCTTAACTAAAAATACAGTCAAGAAAGTAGCTCTCAAGCCGAGAAACGGGATCGACCATAAGCACTACCGTGAAATTACGTACAATTTTCAATTTTCTTGTACTTGCTAACTTTGCGACCTCGGGCAGCTATGTTACCATGGAGAAACCACACAAGATTTGACTTTATAGGCTAGAACTGAAGTCGCGCCAACTGCTTAACTCAAAATACAGTCAAGAAAGTAGCTCTCAAGCCGAGAAACGGGATCGACCATAAGCACTAATGTGAAATTACATACAATTTTCAAATTTCTTGTACTTGCTAACTTTGCGACCTCGGGCAGCTATGTTACCATGGAGGAACCACACAAGATTTGACTTTATAGGCTAGAACTGAAGTTGCGCCAACTGCTTATCTCAAAATACAGTCAAGAAAGTAGCTCTCAAGCCGAGAAACGGGATCGACCATAAGCACTAATGTGAAATTACATACAATTTTCAAATTTCTTGTACTTGCTAACTTTGCGACCTCGGGCAGCTATGTTACCATGGAGGAACCACACAAGATTTGACTTTATAGGCTAGAACTGAAGTCGCGCCAACTGCTTAACTCAAAATACAGTCAAGAAAGTAGCTTTCAAGCCGAGAAACGGGATCGACCATAAGCACTACCGTGAAATTACGTACAATTTTCAATTTTCTTGTACTTGCTAACTTTGCGACCTCGGGCAGCTATGTTACCATGGAGGAACCACACAAGATTTGACTTTATAGGCTAGAACTGAAGTCGCGCCAACTGCTTAACTCAAAATACAGTCAAGAAAGTAGCTCTCAAGCCGAGAACCGGGATCGACCATAAGCACTACCGTGAAATTACATACAATTTTCAAGTTTCTTGTACTTGCTAACTTTGCGACCTCGGGCAGCTATGTTACCATGGAGGAACCACACAAGATTTGACTTTATAGGCTAGAACTGAAGTCGCGTCAACTGCTTAACTCAAAATACAGTTAAGAAAGTAGCTCTGAAGCCGAGAAACGGGATCGACTATAAGCACTACCGTGAAATTACGTACAATTTTCAATTTTCTTGTACTTGCTAACTTTGCGACCTCGGGCAGCTATGTTTCCATGGAGGAACCACACAAGATTTGACTTTATAGGCTAGAACTGAAGTCGCGCCAACTGCTTAACTCAAAATACAGTCAGGAAAGTAGCTCTCAAGCCGAGAAACGGGATCGACTATAAGCACTACCGTGAAATTACGTACAATTTTCAAATTTCTTGTACTTGCTAACTTTGCGACCTCGGGCAGCTATGTTACCATGGAGGAACCACACAAGATTTGACTTTATAGGCTAGAACTGAAGTCGCGCCAACTGCTTAACTCAAAATACAGTCAAGCAAGTAGCTCTCAAGCCGAGAAACGGGATCGACCATAAGCACTAATGTGAAATTACATACAATTTCCAAATTTCTTGTACTTGCTAACTTGGCGACCTCGGGCAGCTATGTTACCATGGAGGAACCACACAAGATTTGACTTTATAGGCTAGAACTGAAGTCGCGCCAACTGCTTAACTCAAAATACAGTCAAGAAAGTAGCTCTCAAGCCGAGAAACTGGATCGACCATAAGCACTAATGTGAAATTACATACAATTTTCAAATTTCTTGTACTTGCTAACTTTGCGACCTCGGGCAGCTATGTTTCCATGGAGGAACCACACAAGATTTGACTTTATAGGCTAGAACTGAAGTCGCGCCAACTGCTTAACTCAAAATACAGTCAAGAAAGTAGCTCTGAAGCCGAGAAACGGGATCGACTATAAGCACTACCGTGAAATTACGTACAATTTTCAATTTTCTTGTACTTGCTAACTTTGCGACCTCGGGCAGCTATGTTACCATGGAGGAACCACACAAGATTTGACTTTATAGGCTAGAACTGAAGTCGCGCCAACTGCTTAACTCAAAATACAGTCAAGAAAGTAGCTCTCAAGCCGAGAAACGGGATCGACCATAAGCACTAATGTGAAATTACATAGAATTTTCAAATTTCTTGTACTTGCTAACTTTGCGACCTCGGGCAGCTATGTTACCATGGAGGAACCACACAAGATTTGACTTTATAGGCTAGAACTGAAGTCGCGCCAACTGCTTAACTCAAAATACAGTCAAGAAAGTAGCTCTCAAGCCGAGAACCGGGATCGACCATAAGCACTACCGTGAAATTACATAGAATTTTCAAATTTCTTGTACTTGCTAACTTTGCAACCTCGGGCAGCTATGTTACCATGGAGGAACCACACAAGATTTGAATTTATAGGCTAGAACTGAAGTCGCGCCAACTGCTTAACTCAAAATACAGTCAAGAAAGTAGCTCTCAAGCCGAGAAACGGGATCGACCATAAGCACTACCGTGAAATTACGTACAATTTTCAAATTTCTTGTACTTGCTCACTTTGCGACCTCGGGCAGCTATGTTACCATGGAGGAACCACACAAGATTTGACTTTATAGGCTAGTATAGGATAGAACTGAAGTCGCGCCAACTGCTTAACTCAAGATACAGTCAAGAAAGTAGCTCTCAAGCAGAGAAACGGGATCGACCATAAGCACTAATGTGAAATTACATAGAATTTTCAAATTTCTTGTACTTGCTAACTTTGCGACCTCGGGCAGCTATGTTACCATGGAGGAACCACACAAGATTTGACTTTATAGGCTAGAACTGAAGTCGCGCCAACTGCTTAACTCAAAATACAGTCAAGCAAGTAGCTCTCAAGCCGAGAAACGGGATCGACCATAAGCACTAATGTGAAATTACATACAATTTCCAAATTTCTTGTACTTGCTAACTTGGCGACCTCGGGCAGCTATGTTACCATGGAGGAACCACACAAGATTTGACTTTATAGGCTAGAACTGAAGTCGCGCCAACTGCTTAACTCAAAATACAGTCAAGAAAGTAGCTCTCAAGCCGAGAAACTGGATCGACCATAAGCACTAATGTGAAATTACATACAATTTTCAAATTTCTTGTACTTGCTAACTTTGCGACCTCGGGCAGCTATGTTACCATGGAGGAACCACACAAGATTTGACTTTATAGGCTAGAACTGAAGTCGCGCCAACTGCTTAACTAAAAATACAGTCAAGAAAGTAGCTCTCAAGCCGAGAAACGGGATCGACCATAAGCACTACCGTGAAATTACGTACAATTTTCAATTTTCTTGTACTTGCTAACTTTGCGACCTCGGGCAGCTATGTTACCATGGAGAAACCACACAAGATTTGACTTTATAGGCTAGAACTGAAGTCGCGCCAACTGCTTAACTCAAAATACAGTCAAGAAAGTAGCTCTCAAGCCGAGAACCGGGATCGACCATAAGCACTACCGTGAAATTACATACAATTTTCAAATTTCTTGTACTTGCTAACTTGGCGACCTCGGGCAGCTATGTTACCATGGAGGAACCACACAAGATTTGACTTTATAGGCTAGAACTGAAGTCGCGCCAACTGCTTAACTCAAAATACAGTCAAGCAAGTAGCTCTCAAGCCGAGAAACGGGATCGACCATAAGCACTAATGTGAAATTACATACAATTTTCAAATTTCTTGTACTTGCTAACTTTGCGACCTCGGGCAGCTATGTTACCATGGAGGAACCACACAAGTTAAGAAAGTAGCTCTGAAGCCGAGAAACGGGATCGACTATAAGCACTACCGTGAAATTACGTACAATTTTCAATTTTCTTGTACTTGCTAACTTTGCGACCTCGGGCAGCTATGTTACCATGGAGGAACCACACAAGATTTGACTTTATAGGCTAGAACTGAAGTCGCGCCAACTGCTTAACTCAAAATACAGTCAAGCAAGTAGCTCTCAAGCCGAGAAACGGGATCGACCATAAGCACTAATGTGAAATTACATACAATTTCCAAATTTCTTGTACTTGCTAACTTGGCGACCTCGGGCAGCTATGTTACCATGGAGGAACCACACAAGATTTGACTTTATAGGCTAGAACTGAAGTCGCGCCAACTGCTTAACTCAAAATACAGTCAAGAAAGTAGCTCTCAAGCCGAGAAACTGGATCGACCATAAGCACTAATGTGAAATTACATACAATTTTCAAATTTCTTGTACTTGCTAACTTTGCGACCTCGGGCAGCTATGTTTCCATGGAGGAACCACACAAGATTTGACTTTATAGGCTAGAACTGAAGTCGCGCCAACTGCTTAACTAAAAATACAGTCAAGAAAGTAGCTCTCAAGCCGAGAAACGGGATCGACCATAAGCACTACCGTGAAATTACATACAATTTTCAATTTTCTTGTACTTGCTAACTTTGCGACCTCGGGCAGCTATGTTACCATGGAGAAACCACACAAGATTTGACTTTATAGGCTAGAACTGAAGTCGCGCCAACTGCTTAACTCAAAATACAGTCAAGAAAGTAGCTCTGAAGCCGAGAAACGGGATCGACTATAAGCACTACCGTGAAATTACGTACAATTTTCAATTTTCTTGTACTTGCTAACTTTGCGACCTCGGGCAGCTATGTTACCATGGAGGAACCACACAAGATTTGACTTTATAGGCTAGAACTGAAGTCGCGCCAACTGCTTAACTCAAAATACAGTCAAGAAAGTAGCTCTCAAGCCGAGAAACGGGATCGACCATAAGCACTAATGTGAAATTACATAGAATTTTCAAATTTCTTGTACTTGCTAACTTTGCGACCTCGGGCAGCTATGTTACCATGGAGGAACCACACAAGATTTGACTTTATAGGCTAGAACTGAAGTCGCGCCAACTGCTTAACTCAAAATACAGTCAAGAAAGTAGCTCTCAAGCCGAGAACCGGGATCGACCATAAGCACTACCGTGAAATTACATAGAATTTTCAAATTTCTTGTACTTGCTAACTTTGCAACCTCGGGCAGCTATGTTACCATGGAGGAACCACACAAGATTTGAATTTATAGGCTAGAACTGAAGTCGCGCCAACTGCTTAACTCAAAATACAGTCAAGAAAGTAGCTCTCAAGCCGAGAAACGGGATCGACCATAAGCACTACCGTGAAATTACGTACAATTTTCAAATTTCTTGTACTTGCTCACTTTGCGACCTCGGGCAGCTATGTTACCATGGAGGAACCACACAAGATTTGACTTTATAGGCTAGTATAGGATAGAACTGAAGTCGCGCCAACTGCTTAACTCAAGATACAGTCAAGAAAGTAGCTCTCAAGCAGAGAAACGGGATCGACCATAAGCACTAATGTGAAATTACATAGAATTTTCAAATTTCTTGTACTTGCTAACTTTGCGACCTCGGGCAGCTATGTTACCATGGAGGAACCACACAAGATTTGACTTTATAGGCTAGAACTGAAGTCGCGCCAACTGCTTAACTCAAAATACAGTCAAGCAAGTAGCTCTCAAGCCGAGAAACGGGATCGACCATAAGCACTAATGTGAAATTACATACAATTTCCAAATTTCTTGTACTTGCTAACTTGGCGACCTCGGGCAGCTATGTTACCATGGAGGAACCACACAAGATTTGACTTTATAGGCTAGAACTGAAGTCGCGCCAACTGCTTAACTCAAAATACAGTCAAGAAAGTAGCTCTCAAGCCGAGAAACTGGATCGACCATAAGCACTAATGTGAAATTACATACAATTTTCAAATTTCTTGTACTTGCTAACTTTGCGACCTCGGGCAGCTATGTTACCATGGAGGAACCACACAAGATTTGACTTTATAGGCTAGAACTGAAGTCGCGCCAACTGCTTAACTAAAAATACAGTCAAGAAAGTAGCTCTCAAGCCGAGAAACGGGATCGACCATAAGCACTACCGTGAAATTACGTACAATTTTCAATTTTCTTGTACTTGCTAACTTTGCGACCTCGGGCAGCTATGTTACCATGGAGAAACCACACAAGATTTGACTTTATAGGCTAGAACTGAAGTCGCGCCAACTGCTTAACTCAAAATACAGTCAAGAAAGTAGCTCTCAAGCCGAGAACCGGGATCGACCATAAGCACTACCGTGAAATTACATACAATTTTCAAATTTCTTGTACTTGCTAATTTTGCGACCTCGGGCAGCTATGTTACCATGGAGGAACCACACAAGATTTGACTTTATAGGCTAGAACTGAAGTCGTGCCAACTGCTTAACTCAAAATACAGTCAAGAAAGTAGCTCTCAAGCCGAGAAACGGGATCGACCATAAGCACTAATGTGAAATTACATAGAATTTTCAAATTTCTTGTACTTGCTAACTTTGCGACCTCGGGCAGCTATGTTACCATGGAGGAACCACACAAGATTTGACTTTATAGGCTAGAACTGAAGTCGCGCCAACTGCTTAACTCAAAATACAGTCAAGAAAGTAGCTCTCAAGCCGAGAACCGGGATCGACCATAAGCACTACCGTGAAATTACATACAATTTTCAAATTTCTTGTACTTGCTAACTTTGCGACCTCGGGAAGCTATGTTACCATGGAGAAACCACACAAGATTTGACTTTATAGGCTAGAACTGAAGTCGCGCCAACTGCTTAACTCAAAATACAGTCAAGAAAGTAGCTCTCAAGCCGAGAACCGGGATCGACCATAAGCACTACCGTGAAATTACATACAATTTTCAAATTTCTTGTACTTGCTAACTTTGCGACCTCGGGCAGCTATGTTACCATGGAGGAACCACACTAGATTTGACTTTATAGGCTAGAACTGAAGTCGCGCCAACTGCTTAACTCAAAATACAAACAAGAAAGTAGCTCTCAAGCCGAGAAACGGGATCGACCATAAGCACTAATGTGAAATTACATACAATTTTCAAATTTCTTGTACTTGCTAACTTTGCGACCTCGGGCAGCTATGTTACCATGGAGGAACCACACAAGATTTGACTTTATAGGCTAGAACTGAAGTTGCGCCAACTGCTTAACTCAAAATACAGTCAAGAAAGTAGCTCTCAAGCCGAGAAACGGGATCGACCATAAGCACTAATGTGAAATTACATACAATTTTCAAATTTCTTGTACTTGCTAACTTTGCGACCTCGGGCAGCTATGTTACCATGGAGGAACCACACAAGATTTGACTTTATAGGCTAGAACTGAAGTTGCGCCAACTGCTTAACTCAAAATACAGTCAAGAAAGTAGCTCTCAAGCCGAGAAACGGGATCGACCATAAGCACTAATGTGAAATTACGTACAATTTTCAATTTTCTTGTACTTGCTAACTTTGCGACCTCGGGCAGCTATGTTACCATGGAGGAACCACACAAGATTTGACTTTATAGGCTAAAACTGAAGTCGCGCCAACTGCTTAACTCAAAATACAGTCAAGAAAGTAGCTTTCAAGCCGAGAAACGGGATCGACCATAAGCACTACCGTGAAATTACGTACAATTTTCAATTTTCTTGTACTTGCTAACTTTGCGACCTCGGGCAGCTATGTTACCATGGAGGAACCACACAAGATTTGACTTTATAGGCTAGAACTGAAGTCGCGCCAACTGCTTAACTCAAAATACAGTCAAGAAAGTAGCTCTCAAGCCGAGAAACGGGATCGACCATAAGCACTAATGTGAAATTACATACAATTTTCAAATTTCTTGTCCTTGCTAACTTTGCGACCTCGGGCAGCTATGTTACCATGGAGGAACCACACAAGATTTGACTTTATAGGCTAGAACTGAAGTCGCGCCAACTGCTTAACTCAAAATACAGTCAAGAAAGTAGCTCTCAAGCCGAGAACCGGGATCGACCATAAGCACTACCGTGAAATTACATACAATTTTCAAATTTCTTGTACTTGCTAACTTTGCGACCTCGGGCAGCTATGTTACCATGGAGGAACCACACAAGTTAAGAAAGTAGCTCTGAAGCCGAGAAACGGGATCGACTATAAGCACTACCGTGAAATTACGTACAATTTTCAATTTTCTTGTACTTGCTAACTTTGCGACCTCGGGCAGCTATGTTACCATGGAGGAACCACACAAGATTTGACTTTATAGGCTAGAACTGAAGTCGCGCCAACTGCTTAACTCAAAATACAGTCAAGAAAGTAGTTCTCAAGCCGAGAAACGGGATCGACTATAAGCACTACCGTGAAATTACGTACAATTTTCAAATTTCTTGTACTTGCTAACTTTGCGACCTCGGGCAGCTATGTTACCATGGAGGAACCACACAAGATTTGACTTTATAGGCTAGAACTGAAGTTGCGCCAACTGCTTAACTCAAAATACAGTCAAGAAAGTAGCTCTCAAGCCGAGAAACGGGATCGACCATAAGCACTAATGTGAAATTACATACAATTTTCAAATTTCTTGTACTTGCTAACTTTGCGACCTCGGGCAGCTATGTTACCATGGAGGAACCACACAAGTTAAGAAAGTAGCTCTGAAGCCGAGAAACGGGATCGACTATAAGCACTACCGTGAAATTACGTACAATTTTCAATTTTCTTGTACTTGCTAACTTTGCGACCTCGGGCAGCTATGTTACCATGGAGGAACCACACAAGATTTGACTTTATAGGCTAGAACTGAAGTCGCGCCAACTGCTTAACTCAAAATACAGTCAAGCAAGTAGCTCTCAAGCCGAGAAACGGGATCGACCATAAGCACTAATGTGAAATTACATACAATTTTCAAATTTCTTGTACTTGCTAACTTTGCGACCTCGGGCAGCTATGTTACCATGGAGGAACCACACAAGATTTGACTTTATAGGCTAGAACTGAAGTCGCGCCAACTGCTTAACTCAAAATACAGTCAAGAAAGGAGCTCTCAAGCCGAGAAACTGGATCGACCATAAGCACTAATGTGAAATTACATACAATTTTCAAATTTCTTGTACTTGCTAACTTTGCGACCTCGGGCAGCTATGTTACCATGGAGGAACCACACAAGATTTGACTTTATAGGCTAGAACTGAAGTCGCGCCAACTGCTTAACTCAAAATACAGTCAAGAAAGTAGCTCTCAAGCCGAGAAACGGGATCGACCATAAGCACTACCGTGAAATTACGTACAATTTTCAATTTTCTTGTACTTGCTAACTTTGCGACCTCGGGCAGCTATGTTACCATGGAGAAACCACACAAGATTTGACTTTATAGGCTAGAACTGAAGTCGCGCCAACTGCTTAACTCAAAATACAGTCAAGAAAGTAGCTCTGAAGCCGAGAAACGGGATCGACTACATATAAGCACTACCGTGAAATTACGTACAATTTTCAATTTTCTTGTACTTGCTAACTTTGCGACCTCGGGCAGCTATGTTACCATGGAGGAACCACACAAGATTTGACTTTATAGGCTAGAACTGAAGTCGCGCCAACTGCTTAACTCAAAATACAGTCAAGAAAATAGCTCTGAAGCCGAGAAACGGGATCGACCATAAGCACTAATGTGAAATTACATAGAATTTTCAAATTTCTTGTACTTGCTAACTTGGCGACCTCGGGCAGCTATGTTACCATGGAGGAACCACACAAGGTTTGACTTTATAGGCTAGAACTGAAGTTGCGCCAACTGCTTAACTCAAAATACAGTCAAGAAAGTAGCTCTCAAGCCGAGAAACGGGATCGACCATAAGCACTACAGTGAAATTACATACAATTTTCAAATTTCTTGTACTTGCTAACTTTGCGACCTCGGGCAGCTATGTTACCATGGAGGAACCACACAAGATTTGACTTTATAGGCTAGAACTGAAGTTGCGCCAACTGCTTAACTCAAAATACAGTCAAGAAAGTAGCTCTCAAGCCGAGAAACGGGATCGACCATAAGCACTAATGTGAAATTACATAGAATTTTCAAATTTCTTGTACTTGCTAACTTTGCGACCTCGGGCAGCTATGTTACCATGGAGGAACCACACAAGATTTGACTTTATAGGCTAGAACTGAAGTCGCGCCAACTGCTTAACTCAAAATACAGTCAAGAAAGTAGCTCTCAAGCCGAGAACCGGGATCGACCATAAGCACTACCGTGAAATTACATACAATTTTCAAATTTCTTGTACTTGCTAACTTTGCGACCTCGGGCAGCTATATTACCATGGAGGAACCACACAAGATTTGACTTTATAGGCTAGAACTGAAGTCGTGCCAACTGCTTAACTCAAAATACAGTCAAGAAAGTAGCTCTCAAGCCGAGAAACGGGATCGACCATAAGCACTAATGTGAAATTACATACAATTTTCAAATTTCTTGTACTTGCTAACTTTGCGACCTCGGGAAGCTATGTTACCATGGAGAAACCACACAAGATTTGACTTTATAGGCTAGAACTGAAGTCGCGCCAACTGCTTAACTCAAAATACAGTCACGAAAGTAGCTCTCAAGCCGAGAAACGGGATCGACTATAAGCACTACCGTGAAATTACGTACAATTTTCAATTTTCTTGTACTTGCTAACTTTGCGACCTCGGGCAGCTATGTTACCATGGAGGAACCACACAAGATTTGACTTTATAGGCTAGAACTGAAGTCGCGCCAACTGTTTGACTCAAAATACAGTCAAGAAAGTAGCTCTCAAGCCGAGAAACGGGATCGACCATAAGCACTACCGTGAAATTATATACAATTTTCAAATTTCTTGTACTTGCTAACTTTGCGACCTCGGGCAGCTATGTTACCATGGAGGAACCACACAAGATTTGACTTTATAGGCTAGAACTGAAGTCGCGCCAACTGCTTAACTCAAAATACAGTCAAGAAAGTAGCTCTCAAGCCGAGAAACGGGATCGACCATAAGCACTAATGTGAAATTACATACAATTTTCAAATTTCTTGTACTTGCTAACTTTGCGAGCTCGGGCAGCTATGTCACCATGGAGGAACCACACAAGATTTGACTTTATAGGCTAGAACTGAAGTCGCGCCAACTGCTTAACTCAAAATACAGTCAAGAAAGTAGCTCTCAAGCCGAGAAACGGGATCGACCATAAGCACTAATGTGAAATTACATACAATTTTCAAATTTCTTGTACTTGCTAACTTTGCGACCTCGGGCAGCTATGTTACCATGGAGGAACCACACAAGATTTGACTTTATAGGCTAGAACTGAAGTCGCGCCAACTGCTTAACTCAAAATACAGTCAAGAAAGTAGCTCTCAAGCCGAGAAACGGGATCGACCATAAGCACTACCGTGAAATTACATACAATTTTCAAATTTCTTGTACTTGCTAACTTTGCGACCTCGGGCAGCTATGTTACCATGGAGGAACCACACAAGATTTGACTTTATAGGCTAGAACTGAAGTCGCGCCAACTGCTTAACTCAAAATACAGTCAAGAAAGTAGCTCTCAAGCCGAGAACCGGGATCGACCATAAGCACTACCGTGAAATTACATACAATTTTCAAATTTCTTGTACTTGCTAACTTTGCGACCTCGGGCAGCTATGTTACCATGGAGGAACCACACAAGTTAAGAAAGTAGCTCTGAAGCCGAGAAACGGGATCGACTATAAGCACTACCGTGAAATTACGTACAATTTTCAATTTTCTTGTACTTGCTAACTTTGCGACCTCGGGCAGCTATGTTACCATGGAGGAACCACACAAGATTTGACTTTATAGGCTAGAACTGAAGTCGCGCAAACTGCTTAACTCAAAATACAGTCAAGAAAGTAGTTCTCAAGCCGAGAAACGGGATCGACTATAAGCACTACCGTGAAATTACGTACAATTTTCAAATTTCTTGTACTTGCTAACTTTGCGACCTCGGGCAGCTATGTTACCATGGAGGAACCACACAAGATTTGACTTTATAGGCTAGAACTGAAGTCGCGCCAACTGCTTAACTCAAAATACAGTCAAGCAAGTAGCTCTCAAGCCGAGAAACGGGATCGACCATAAGCACTAATGTGAAATTACATACAATTTTCAAATTTCTTGTACTTGCTAACTTGGCGACCTCGGGCAGCTATGTTACCATGGAGGAACCACACAAGATTTGACTTTATAGGCTAGAACTGAAGTCGCGCCAACTGCTTAACTCAAAATACAGTCAAGAAAGTAGCTCTGAAGCCGAGAAACGGGATCGACCATAAGCACTAATGTGAAATTACATAGAATTTTCAAATTTCTTGTACTTGCTAACTTGGCGACCTCGGGCAGCTATGTTACCATGGAGGAACCACACAAGATTTGACTTTATAGGCTAGAACTGATGTTGCGCCAACTGCTTAACTCAAAATACAGTCAAGAAAGTAGCTCTCAAGCCGAGAAACGGGATCGACCATAAGCACTACCGTGAAATTACATACAATTTTCAAATTTCTTGTACTTGCTAACTTTGCGACCTCGGGCAGCTATGTTACCATGGAGGAACCACACAAGATTTGACTTTATAGGCTAGAACTGAAGTTGCGCCAACTGCTTAACTCAAAATACAGTCAAGAAAGTAGCTCTCAAGCCGAGAAACGGGATCGACCATAAGCACTAATGTGAAATTACATAGAATTTTCAAATTTCTTGTACTTGCTAACTTTGCGACCTCGGGCAGCTATGTTACCATGGAGGAACCACACAAGATTTGACTTTATAGGCTAGAACTGAAGTCGCGCCAACTGCTTAACTCAAAACACAGTCAAGAAAGTAGCTCTCAAGCCGAGAACCGGGATCGACCATAAGCACTACCGTGAAATTACATACAATTTTCAAATTTCTTGTACTTGCTAACTTTGCGACCTCGGGCAGCTATGTTACCATGGAGGAACCACACAAGATTTGACTTTATAGGCTAGAACTGAAGTCGTGCCAACTGCTTAACTCAAAATACAGTCAAGAAAGTAGCTCTCAAGCCGAGAAACGGGATCGAACATAAGCACTAATGTGAAATTACATACAATTTTCAAATTTCTTGTACTTGCTAACTTTGCGACCTCGGGAAGCTATGTTACCATGGAGAAACCACACAAGATTTGACTTTATAGGCTAGAACTGAAGTCGCGCCAACTGCTTAACTCAAAATACAGTCACGAAAGTAGCTCTCAAGCCGAGAAACGGGATCGACTATAAGCACTACCGTGAAATTACGTACAATTTTCAATTTTCTTGTACTTGCTAACTTTGCGACCTCGGGCAGCTATGTTACCATGGAGGAACCACACAAGATTTGACTTTATAGGCTAGAACTGAAGTCGCGCCAACTGCTTGACTCAAAATACAGTCAAGAAAGTAGCTCTCAAGCCGAGAAACGGGATCGACCATAAGCACTACCGTGAAATTATATACAATTTTCAAATTTCTTGTACTTGCTAACTTTGCGACCTCGGGCAGCTATGTTACCATGGAGGAACCACACAAGATTTGACTTTATAGGCTAGAACTGAAGTCGCGCCAACTGCTTAACTCAAAATACAGTCAAGAAAGTAGCTCTCAAGCCGAGAAACGGGATCGACCATAAGCACTAATGTGAAATTACATACAATTTTCAAATTTCTTGTACTTGCTAACTTTGCGAGCTCGGGCAGCTATGTCACCATGGAGGAACCACACAAGATTTGACTTTATAGGCTAGAACTAAAGTCGCGCCAACTGCTTAACTCAAAATACAGTCAAGAAAGTAGCCTTGAAGCCGAGAAACGGGATCGACCATCAGCACTACCGTGAAATTACGTACAATTTTCAATTTACTTGTACTTGCTAACTTTGCGACCTCGGGCAGCTATGTTACCATGGAGAAACCACACAAGATTTGACTTTATAGGCTAGAACTGAAGTCGCGCCAACTGCTTAACTCAAAATACAGTCAAGAAAGTAGCTCTGAAGCCGAGAAACGGGATCGACTAAAAGCACTACCGTGAAATTACGTACAATTTTCAATTTTCTTGTACTTGCTAACTTTGCGACCTCGGGCAGCTTTGTTACCATGGAGGAACCACACAAGATTTGACTTTATAGGCTAGAACTGAAGTCGCGCCAACTGCTTAACTCAAAATACAGTCAAGAAAGTAGCTCTCAAGCCGAGAAACGGGATCGACCATAAGCACTACCGTGAAATTACATACAATTTTCAAATTTCTTGTACTTGCTAACTTTGCGACCTCGGGCAGCTATGTTACCATGGAGGAACCACACAAGATTTGACTTTATAGGCTAGAACTGAAGTCGCGCCAACTGCTTAACTCAAAATACAGTCAAGAAAGTAGCTCTCAAGCCGAGAAACGGGATCGACCATAAGCACTAATGTGAAATTACATACAATTTTCAAATTTCTTGTCCTTGCTAACTTTGCGACCTCGGGCAGCTATGTTACCATGGAGGAACCACACAAGATTTGACTTAATAGGCTAGAACTGAAGTCGCGCCAACTGCTTAACTCAAAATACAGTCAAGAAAGTAGCTCTCAAGCCGAGAACCGGGATCGACCATAAGCACTACCGTGAAATTACATACAATTTTCAAATTTCTTGTACTTGCTAACTTTGCGACCTCGGGCAGCTATGTTACCATGGAGGAACCACACAAGATTTGACTTTATAGGCTAGAACTGAAGTCGCGTCAACTGCTTAACTCAAAATACAGTTAAGAAAGTAGCTCTGAAGCCGAGAAACGGGATCGACTATAAGCACTACCGTGAAATTACGTACAATTTTCAATTTTCTTGTACTTGCTAACTTTGCGACCTCGGGCAGCTATGTTACCATGGAGGAACCACACAAGATTTGACTTTATAGGCTAGAACTGAAGTCGCGTCAACTGCTTAACTCAAAATACAGTCAAGAAAGTAGCTCTCAAGCCGAGAAACGGGATCGACCATAAGCACTAATGTGAAATTACATACAATTTTCAAATTTCTTGTCCTTGCTAACTTTGCGACCTCGGGCAGCTATGTTACCATGGAGGAACCACACAAGATTTGACTTTATAGGCTAGAACTGAAGTCGCGCCAACTGCTTAACTCAAAATACAGTCAAGAAAGTAGCTCTCAAGCCGAGAACCGGGATCGACCATAAGCACTACCGTGAAATTACATACAATTTTCAAATTTCTTGTACTTGCTAACTTTGCGACCTCGGGCAGCTATGTTACCATGGAGGAACCACACAAGATTTGACTTTATAGGCTAGAACTGAAGTCGCGCCAACTGCTTAACTCAAAATACAGTCAAGAAAGTAGCTCTCAAGCCGAGAACCGGGATCGACCATAAGCACTACCGTGAAATTACATACAATTTTCAAATTTCTTGTACTTGCTAACTTTGCGACCTCGGGCAGCTATGTTACCATGGAGGAACCACACAAGATTTGACTTTATAGGCTAGAACTGAAGTCGCGTCAACTGCTTAACTCAAAATACAGTTAAGAAAGTAGCTCTGAAGCCGAGAAACGGGATCGACTATAAGCACTAATGTGAAATTACATACAATTTTCAAATTTCTTGTACTTGCTAACTTGGCGACCTCGGGCAGCTATGTTACCATGGAGGAACCACACAAGATTTGACTTTATAGGCTAGAACTGAAGTCGCGCCAACTGCTTAACTCAAAATACAGTCAAGAAAGTAGCTCTCAAGCCGAGAAACGGGATCGACCATAAGCACTAATGTGAAATTACATACAATTTTCAAATTTCTTGTACTTGCTAACTTTGCGACCTCGGGCAGCTATGTTACCATGGAGGAACCACACAAGATTTGACTTTATAGGCTAGAACTGAAGTCGCGCCAACTGCTTAACTCAAAATACAGTCAAGAAAATAGCTCTCAAGCCGAGAAACGGGATCGACCATAAGCACTAATGTGAAATTACATACAATTTTCAAATTTCTTGTCCTTGCTAATTTTGCGACCTCGGGCAGCTATGTTACCATGGAGGAACCACACAAGATTTGACTTTATAGGCTAAAACTGAAGTCGCGCCAACTGCTTAACTCAAAATACAGTCAAGAAAGTAGCTCTCAAGCCGAGAACCGGGATCGACCATAAGCACTACCGTGAAATTACATACAATTTTCAAATTTGTTGTACTTGCTAACTTTGCGACCTCGGGCAGCTATGTTACCATGGAGGAACCACACAAGTTAAGAAAGTAGCTCTGAAGCCGAGAAACGGGATCGACTATAAGCACTACCGTGAAATTACGTACAATTTTCAATTTTCTTGTACTTGCTAACTTTGCGACCTCGGGCAGCTATGTTACCATGGAGGAACCACACAAGATTTGACTTTATAGGCTAGAACTGAAGTCGCGCAAACTGCTTAACTCAAAATACAGTCAAGAAAGTAGTTCTCAAGCCGAGAAACGGGATCGACTATAAGCACTACCGTGAAATTACGTACAATTTTCAAATTTCTTGTACTTGCTAACTTTGCGACCTCGGGCAGCTATGTTACCATGGAGGAACCACACAAGATTTGACTTTATAGGCTAGAACTGAAGTCGCGCCAACTGCTTAACTCAAAATACAGTCAAGCAAGTAGCTCTCAAGCCGAGAAACGGGATCGACCATAAGCACTAATGTGAAATTACATACAATTTTCAAATTTCTTGTACTTGCTAACTTGGCGACCTCGGGCAGCTATGTTACCATGGAGGAACCACACAAGATTTGACTCTATAGGCTAGAACTGAAGTCGCGCCAACTGCTTAACTCAAAATACAGTCAAGAAAGTAGCTCTGAAGCCGAGAAACGGGATCGACCATAAGCACTAATGTGAAATTACATAGAATTTTCAAATTTCTTGTACTTGCTAACTTGGCGACCTCGGGCAGCTATGTTACCATGGAGGAACCACACAAGATTTGACTTTATAGGCTAGAACTGAAGTTGCGCCAACTGCTTAACTCAAAATACAGTCAAGAAAGTAGCTCTCAAGCCGAGAAACGGGATGGACCATATGCACTACCGTGAAATTAC
This sequence comes from Merodon equestris, assembly GCA_958301585.1. NCBI lineage: Eukaryota > Metazoa > Arthropoda > Insecta > Diptera > Syrphidae > Merodon > Merodon equestris. The sequence continues at coordinate 71,012,418 of OY284417.1, read as the reverse complement.
GTACAATTTTCAAATTTCTTGTACTTGCTAACTTTGCGACCTCGGGCAGCTATGTTACCATGGAGGAACCACACAAGATTTGACTTTATAGGCTAGAACTGAAGTCGTGCCAACTGCTTAACTCAAAATACAGTCAAGAAAGTAGCTCTCAAGCCGAGAAACGGGATCGACCATAAGCACTAATGTGAAATTACATACAACTTTCAAATTTCTTGTACTTGCTAACTTTGCGACCTCGGGAAGCTATGTTACCATGGAGAAACCACACAAGATTTGACTTTATAGGCTAGAACTGAAGTCGCGCCAACTGCTTAACTCAAAATACAGTCACGAAAGTAGCTCTCAAGCCGAGAAACGGGATCGACTATAAGCACTACCGTGAAATTACGTACAATTTTCAATTTTCTTGTACTTGCTAACTTTGCGACCTCGGGCAGCTATGTTACCATGGAGGAACCACACAAGATTTGACTTTATAGGCTAGAACTGAAGTCGCGCCAACTGCTTGACTCAAAATACAGTCAAGAAAGTAGCTCTCAAGCCGAGAAACGGGATCGACCATAAGCACTACCGTGAAATTATATACAATTTTCAAATTTCTTGTACTTGCTAACTTTGCGACCTCGGGCAGCTATGTTACCATGGAGGAACCACACAAGATTTGACTTTATAGGCTAGAACTGAAGTCGCGCCAACTGCTTAACTCAAAATACAGTCAAGAAAGTAGCTCTCAAGCCGAGAAACGGGATCGACCATAAGCACTAATGTGAAATTACATACAATTTTCAAATTTCTTGTACTTGCTAACTTTGCGAGCTCGGGCAGCTATGTCACCATGGAGGAACCACACAAGATTTGACTTTATAGGCTAGAACTAAAGTCGCGCCAACTGCTTAACTCAAAATACAGTCAAGAAAGTAGCTTTGAAGCCGAGAAACGGGATCGACCATCAGCACTACCGTGAAATTACGTACAATTTTCAATTTTCTTGTACTTGCTAACTTTGCGACCTCGGGCAGCTATGTTACCATGGAGAAACCACACAAAATTTGACTTTATAGGCTAGAACTGAAGTCGCGCCAACTGCTTAACTCAAAATACAGTCAAGAAAGTAGCTCTGAAGCCGAGAAACGGGATCGACTATAAGCACTACCGTGAAATTACGTACAATTTTCAATTTTCTTGTACTTGCTAACTTTGCGACCTCGGGCAGCTTTGTTACCATGGAGGAACCACACAAGATTTGACTTTATAGGCTAGAACTGAAGTCGCGCCAACTGCTTAACTCAAAATACAGTCAAGAAAGTAGCTCTCAAGCCGAGAAACGGGATCGACCATAAGCACTACCGTGAAATTACATACAATTTTCAAATTTCTTGTACTTGCTAACTTTGCGACCTCGGGCAGCTATGTTACCATGGAGGAACCACACAAGATTTGACTTTATAGGCTAGAACTGAAGTCGCGCCAACTGCTTAACTCAAAATACAGTCAAGAAAGTAGCTCTCAAGCCGAGAAACGGGATCGACCATAAGCACTAATGTGAAATTACATACAATTTTCAAATTTCTTGTCCTTGCTAACTTTGCGACCTCGGGCAGCTATGTTACCATGGAGGAACCACACAAGATTTGACTTTATAGGCTAGAACTGAAGTCGCGCCAACTGCTTAACTCAAAATACAGTCAAGAAAGTAGCTCTCAAGCCGAGAACCGGGATCGACCATAAGCACTACCGTGAAATTACATACAATTTTCAAATTTCTTGTACTTGCTAACTTTGCGACCTCGGGCAGCTATGTTACCATGGAGGAACCACACAAGATTTGACTTTATAGGCTAGAACTGAAGTCGCGTCAACTGCTTAACTCAAAATACAGTTAAGAAAGTAGCTCTCAAGCCGAGAAACGGGATCGACCATAAGCACTAATGTGAAATTACATAGAATTTTCAAATTTCTTGTACTTGCTAACTTTGCGACCTCGGGCAGCTATGTTACCATGGAGGAACCACACAAGATTTGACTTTATAGGCTAGAACTGAAGTCGCGCCAACTGCTTAACTCAAAACACAGTCAAGAAAGTAGCTCTCAAGCCGAGAACCGGGATCGACCATAAGCACTACCGTGAAATTACATACAATTTTCAAATTTCTTGTACTTGCTAACTTTGCGACCTCGGGCAGCTATGTTACCATGGAGGAACCACACAAGATTTGACTTTATAGGCTAGAACTGAAGTCGTGCCAACTGCTTAACTCAAAATACAGTCAAGAAAGTAGCTCTCAAGCCGAGAAACGGGATCGACCATAAGCACTAATGTGAAATTACATACAATTTTCAAATTTCTTGTCCTTGCTAACTTTGCGACCTCGGGCAGCTATGTTACCATGGAGAAACCACACAAGATTTGACTTTATAGGCTAGAACTGAAGTCGCGCCAACTGCTTAACTCAAAATACAGTCAAGAAAGTAGCTCTCAAGCCGAGAAACGGGATCGACCATAAGCACTAATGTGAAATTACATACAATTTTCAAATTTCTTGTACTTGCTAACTTTGCGAGCTCGGGCAGCTATGTCACCATGGAGGAACCACACAAGATTTGACTTTATAGGCTAGAACTAAAGTCGCGCCAACTGCTTAACTCAAAATACAGTCAAGAAAGTAGCTTTGAAGCCGAGAAACGGGATCGACCATCAGCACTACCGTGAAATTACGTACAATTTTCAATTTTCTTGTACTTGCTAACTTTGCGACCTCGGGCAGCTATGTTACCATGGAGAAACCACACAAGATTTGACTTTATAGGCTAGAACTGAAGTCGCGCCAACTGCTTAACTCAAAATACAGTCAAGAAAGTAGCTCTGAAGACGAGAAACGGGATCGACTAAAAGCACTACCGTGAAATTACGTACAATTTTCAATTTTCTTGTACTTGCTAACTTTGCGACCTCGGGCAGCTTTGTTACCATGGAGGAACCACACAAGATTTGACTTTATAGGCTAGAACTGAAGTCGCGCCAACTGCTTAACTCAAAATACAGTCAAGAAAGTAGCTCTCAAGCCGAGAAACGGGATCGACCATAAGCACTACCGTGAAATTACATACAATTTTCAAATTTCTTGTACTTGCTAACTTTGCGACCTCGGGCAGCTATGTTACCATGGAGGAACCACACAAGATTTGACTTTATAGGCTAGAACTGAAGTCGCGCCAACTGCTTAACTCAAAATACAGTCAAGAAAGTAGCTCTCAAGCCGAGAAACGGGATCGACCATAAGCACTAATGTGAAATTACATACAATTTTCAAATTTCTTGTCCTTGCTAACTTTGCGACCTCGGGCAGCTATGTTACCATGGAGGAACCACACAAGATTTGACTTTATAGGCTAGAACTGAAGTCGCGCCAACTGCTTAACTCAAAATACAGTCAAGAAAGTAGCTCTCAAGCCGAGAACCGGGATCGACCATAAGCACTACCGTGAAATTACATACAATTTTCAAATTTCTTGTACTTGCTAACTTTGCGACCTCGGGCAGCTATGTTACCATGGAGGAACCACACAAGATTTGACTTTATAGGCTAGAACTGAAGTCGCGTCAACTGCTTAACTCAAAATACAGTTAAGAAAGTAGCTCTGAAGCCGAGAAACGGGATCGACTATAAGCACTACCGTGAAATTACGTACAATTTTCAATTTTCTTGTACTTGCTAACTTTGCGACCTCGGGCAGCTATGTTACCATGGAGGAACCACACAAGATTTGACTTTATAGGCTAGAACTGAAGTCGCGTCAACTGCTTAACTCAAAATACAGTCAAGAAAGTAGCTCTCAAGCCGAGAAACGGGATCGACCATAAGCACTAATGTGAAATTACATACAATTTTCAAATTTCTTGTCCTTGCTAACTTTGCGACCTCGGGCAGCTATGTTACCATGGAGGAACCACACAAGATTTGACTTTATAGGCTAGAACTGAAGTCGCGCCAACTGCTTAACTCAAAATACAGTCAAGAAAGTAGCTCTCAAGCCGAGAACCGGGATCGACCATAAGCACTACCGTGAAATTACATACAATTTTCAAATTTCTTGTACTTGCTAACTTTGCGACCTCGGGCAGCTATGTTACCATGGAGGAACCACACAAGATTTGACTTTATAGGCTAGAACTGAAGTCGCGCCAACTGCTTAACTCAAAATACAGTCAAGAAAGTAGCTCTCAAGCCGAGAACCGGGATCGACCATAAGCACTACCGTGAAATTACATACAATTTTCAAATTTCTTGTACTTGCTAACTTTGCGACCTCGGGCAGCTATGTTACCATGGAGGAACCACACAAGATTTGACTTTATAGGCTAGAACTGAAGTCGCGTCAACTGCTTAACTCAAAATACAGTTAAGAAAGTAGCTCTGAAGCCGAGAAACGGGATCGACTATAAGCACTAATGTGAAATTACATACAATTTTCAAATTTCTTGTACTTGCTAACTTGGCGACCTCGGGCAGCTATGTTACCATGGAGGAACCACACAAGATTTGACTTTATAGGCTAGAACTGAAGTCGCGCCAACTGCTTAACTCAAAATACAGTCAAGAAAGTAGCTCTCAAGCCGAGAAACGGGATCGACCATAAGCACTAATGTGAAATTACATACAATTTTCAAATTTCTTGTACTTGCTAACTTTGCGACCTCGGGCAGCTATGTTACCATGGAGGAACCACACAAGATTTGACTTTATAGGCTAGAACTGAAGTCGCGCCAACTGCTTAACTCAAAATACAGTCAAGAAAGTAGCTCTCAAGCCGAGAAACGGGATCGACCATAAGCACTAATGTGAAATTACATACAATTTTCAAATTTCTTGTCCTTGCTAATTTTGCGACCTCGGGCAGCTATGTTACCATGGAGGAACCACACAAGATTTGACTTTATAGGCTAGAACTGAAGTCGCGCCAACTGCTTAACTCAAAATACAGTCAAGAAAGTAGCTCTCAAGCCGAGAACCGGGATCGACCATAAGCACTACCGTGAAATTACATACAATTTTCAAATTTCTTGTACTTGCTAACTTTGCGACCTCGGGCAGCTATGTTACCATGGAGGAACCACACAAGTTAAGAAAGTAGCTCTGAAGCCGAGAAACGGGATCGACTATAAGCACTACCGTGAAATTACGTACAATTTTCAATTTTCTTGTACTTGCTAACTTTGCGACCTCGGGCAGCTATGTTACCATGGAGGAACCACACAAGATTTGACTTTATAGGCTAGAACTGAAGTCGCGCAAACTGCTTAACTCAAAATACAGTCAAGAAAGTAGTTCTCAAGCCGAGAAACGGGATCGACTATAAGCACTACCGTGAAATTACGTACAATTTTCAATTTTCTTGTACTTGCTAACTTTGCGACCTCGGGCAGCTTTGTTACCATGGAGGAACCACACAAGATTTGACTTTATAGGCTAGAACTGAAGTCGCGCCAACTGCTTAACTCAAAATACAGTCAAGAAAGTAGCTCTCAAGCCGAGAAACGGGATCGACCATAAGCACTACCGTGAAATTACATACAATTTTCAAATTTCTTGTACTTGCTAACTTTGCGACCTCGGGCAGCTATGTTACCATGGAGGAACCACACAAGATTTGACTTTATAGGCTAGAACTGAAGTCGCGCCAACTGCTTAACTCAAAATACAGTCAAGAAAGTAGCTCTCAAGCCGAGAAACGGGATCGACCATAAGCACTAATGTGAAATTACATACAATTTTCAAATTTCTTGTCCTTGCTAACTTTGCGACCTCGGGCAGCTATGTTACCATGGAGGAACCACACAAGATTTGACTTTATAGGCTAGAACTGAAGTCGCGCCAACTGCTTAACTCAAAATACAGTCAAGAAAGTAGCTCTCAAGCCGAGAACCGGGATCGACCATAAGCACTACCGTGAAATTACATACAATTTTCAAATTTCTTGTACTTGCTAACTTTGCGACCTCGGGCAGCTATGTTACCATGGAGGAACCACACAAGATTTGACTTTATAGGCTAGAACTGAAGTCGCGTCAACTGCTTAACTCAAAATACAGTTAAGAAAGTAGCTCTGAAGCCGAGAAACGGGATCGACTATAAGCACTACCGTGAAATTACGTACAATTTTCAATTTTCTTGTACTTGCTAACTTTGCGACCTCGGGCAGCTATGTTACCATGGAGGAACCACACAAGATTTGACTTTATAGGCTAGAACTGAAGTCGCGTCAACTGCTTAACTCAAAATACAGTCAAGAAAGTAGCTCTCAAGCCGAGAAACGGGATCGACCATAAGCACTAATGTGAAATTACATACAATTTTCAAATTTCTTGTCCTTGCTAACTTTGCGACCTCGGGCAGCTATGTTACCATGGAGGAACCACACAAGATTTGACTTTATAGGCTAGAACTGAAATCGCGCCAACTGCTTAACTCAAAATACAGTCAAGAAAGTAGCTCTCAAGCCGAGAACCGGGATCGACCATAAGCACTACCGTGAAATTACATACAATTTTCAAATTTCTTGTACTTGCTAACTTTGCGACCTCGGGCAGCTATGTTACCATGGAGGAACCACACAAGATTTGACTTTATAGGCTAGAACTGAAGTCGCGCCAACTGCTTAACTCAAAATACAGTCAAGAAAGTAGCTCTCAAGCCGAGAACCGGGATCGACCATAAGCACTACCGTGAAATTACATACAATTTTCAAATTTCTTGTACTTGCTAACTTTGCGACCTCGGGCAGCTATGTTACCATGGAGGAACCACACAAGATTTGACTTTATAGGCTAGAACTGAAGTCGCGTCAACTGCTTAACTCAAAATACAGTTAAGAAAGTAGCTCTGAAGCCGAGAAACGGGATCGACTATAAGCACTAATGTGAAATTACATACAATTTTCAAATTTCTTGTACTTGCTAACTTGGCGACCTCGGGCAGCTATGTTACCATGGAGGAACCACACAAGATTTGACTTTATAGGCTAGAACTGAAGTCGCGCCAACTGCTTAACTCAAAATACAGTCAAGAAAGTAGCTCTCAAGCCGAGAAACGGGATCGACCATAAGCACTAATGTGAAATTACATACAATTTTCAAATTTCTTGTACTTGCTAACTTTGCGACCTCGGGCAGCTATGTTACCATGGAGGAACCACACAAGATTTGACTTTATAGGCTAGAACTGAAGTCGCGCCAACTGCTTAACTCAAAATACAGTCAAGAAAGTAGCTCTCAAGCCGAGAAACGGGATCGACCATAAGCACTACCGTGAAATTACATACAATTTTCAAATTTCTTGTACTTGCTAACTTTGCGACCTCGGGCAGCTATGTTACCATGGAGGAACCACACAAGTTAAGAAAGTAGCTCTGAAGCCGAGAAACGGGATCGACTATAAGCACTACCGTGAAATTACGTACAATTTTAAATTTTCTTGTACTTGCTAACTTTGCGACCTCGGGCAGCTATGTTACCATGGAGGAACCACACAAGATTTGACTTTATAGGCTAGAACTGAAGTCGCGCAAACTGCTTAACTCAAAATACAGTCAAGAAAGTAGTTCTCAAGCCGAGAAACGGGATCGACTATAAGCACTACCGTGAAATTACGTACAATTTTCAAATTTCTTGTACTTGCTAACTTTGCGACCTCGGGCAGCTATGTTACCATGGAGGAACCACACAAGATTTGACTTTATAGGCTAGAACTGAAGTCGCGCCAACTGCTTAACTCAAAATACAGTCAAGCAAGTAGCTCTCAAGCCGAGAAACGGGATCGACCATAAGCACTAATGTGAAATTACATACAATTTTCAAATTTCTTGTACTTGCTAACTTGGCGACCTCGGGCAGCTATGTTACCATGGAGGAACCACACAAGATTTGACTTTATAGGCTAGAACTGAAGTCGCGCCAACTGCTTAACTCAAAATACAGTCAAGAAAGTAGCTCTGAAGCCGAGAAACGGGATCGACCATAAGCACTAATGTGAAATTACATAGAATTTTCAAATTTCTTGTACTTGCTAACTTGGCGACCTCGGGCAGCTATGTTACCATGGAGGAACCACACAAGATTTGACTTTATAGGCTAGAACTGAAGTTGCGCCAACTGCTTAACTCAAAATACAGTCAAGAAAGTAGCTCTCAAGCCGAGAAACGGGATCGACCATAAGCACTACCGTGAAATTACGTACAATTTTCAAATTTCTTGTACTTGCTAACTTTGCGACCTCGGGCAGCTATGTTACCATGGAGGAACCACACAAGATTTGACTTTATAGGCTAGAACTGAAGTCGTGCCAACTGCTTAACTCAAAATACAGTCAAGAAAGTAGCTCTCAAGCCGAGAAACGGGATCGACCATAAGCACTAATGTGAAATTACATACAACTTTCAAATTTCTTGTACTTGCTAACTTTGCGACCTCGGGAAGCTATGTTACCATGGAGAAACCACACAAGATTTGACTTTATAGGCTAGAACTGAAGTCGCGCCAACTGCTTAACTCAAAATACAGTCACGAAAGTAGCTCTCAAGCCGAGAAACGGGATCGACTATAAGCACTACCGTGAAATTACGTACAATTTTCAATTTTCTTGTACTTGCTAACTTTGCGACCTCGGGCAGCTATGTTACCATGGAGGAACCACACAAGATTTGACTTTATAGGCTAGAACTGAAGTCGCGCCAACTGCTTGACTCAAAATACAGTCAAGAAAGTAGCTCTCAAGCCGAGAAACGGGATCGACCATAAGCACTACCGTGAAATTATATACAATTTTCAAATTTCTTGTACTTGCTAACTTTGCGACCTCGGGCAGCTATGTTACCATGGAGGAACCACACAAGATTTGACTTTATAGGCTAGAACTGAAGTCGCGCCAACTGCTTAACTCAAAATACAGTCAAGAAAGTAGCTCTGAAGCCGAGAAACGGGATCGACTATAAGCACTACCGTGAAATTACGTACAATTTTCAATTTTCTTGTACTTGCTAACTTTGCGACCTCGGGCAGCTTTGTTACCATGGAGGAACCACACAAGATTTGACTTTATAGGCTAGAACTGAAGTCGCGCCAACTGCTTAACTCAAAATACAGTCAAGAAAGTAGCTCTCAAGCCGAGAAACGGGATCGACCATAAGCACTACCGTGAAATTACATACAATTTTCAAATTTCTTGTACTTGCTAACTTTGCGACCTCGGGCAGCTATGTTACCATGGAGGAACCACACAAGATTTGACTTTATAGGCTAGAACTGAAGTCGCGCCAACTGCTTAACTCAAAATACAGTCAAGAAAGTAGCTCTCAAGCCGAGAAACGGGATCGACCATAAGCACTAATGTGAAATTACATACAATTTTCAAATTTCTTGTCCTTGCTAACTTTGCGACCTCGGGCAGCTATGTTACCATGGAGGAACCACACAAGATTTGACTTTATAGGCTAGAACTGAAGTCGCGCCAACTGCTTAACTCAAAATACAGTCAAGAAAGTAGCTCTCAAGCCGAGAACCGGGATCGACCATAAGCACTACCGTGAAATTACATACAATTTTCAAATTTCTTGTACTTGCTAACTTTGCGACCTCGGGCAGCTATGTTACCATGGAGGAACCACACAAGATTTGACTTTATAGGCTAGAACTGAAGTCGCGTCAACTGCTTAACTCAAAATACAGTTAAGAAAGTAGCTCTCAAGCCGAGAACCGGGATCGACCATAAGCACTACCGTGAAATTACATACAATTTTCAAATTTCTTGTACTTGCTAACTTTGCGACCTCGGGCAGCTATGTTACCATGGAGGAACCACACAAGATTTGACTTTATAGGCTAGAACTGAAGTCGCGCCAACTGCTTAACTCAAAACACAGTCAAGAAAGTAGCTCTCAAGCCGAGAACCGGGATCGACCATAAGCACTACCGTGAAATTACATACAATTTTCAAATTTCTTGTACTTGCTAACTTTGCGACCTCGGGCAGCTATGTTACCATGGAGGAACCACACAAGATTTGACTTTATAGGCTAGAACTGAAGTCGTGCCAACTGCTTAACTCAAAATACAGTCAAGAAAGTAGCTCTCAAGCCGAGAAACGGGATCGACCATAAGCACTAATGTGAAATTATATACAATTTTCAAATTTCTTGTACTTGCTAACTTTGCGACCTCGGGCAGCTATGTTACCATGGAGGAACCACACAAGATTTGACTTTATAGGCTAGAACTGAAGTCGCGCCAACTGCTTAACTCAAAATACAGTCAAGAAAGTAGCTCTGAAGCCGAGAAACGGGATCGACTATAAGCACTACCGTGAAATTACGTACAATTTTCAATTTTCTTGTACTTGCTAACTTTGCGACCTCGGGCAGCTTTGTTACCATGGAGGAACCACACAAGATTTGACTTTATAGGCTAGAACTGAAGTCGCGCCAACTGCTTAACTCAAAATACAGTCAAGAAAGTAGCTCTCAAGCCGAGAAACGGGATCGACCATAAGCACTACCGTGAAATTACATACAATTTTCAAATTTCTTGTACTTGCTAACTTTGCGACCTCGGGCAGCTATGTTACCATGGAGGAACCACACAAGATTTGACTTTATAGGCTAGAACTGAAGTCGCGCCAACTGCTTAACTCAAAATACAGTCAAGAAAGTAGCTCTCAAGCCGAGAAACGGGATCGACCATAAGCACTAATGTGAAATTACATACAATTTTCAAATTTCTTGTCCTTGCTAACTTTGCGACCTCGGGCAGCTATGTTACCATGGAGGAACCACACAAGATTTGACTTTATAGGCTAGAACTGAAGTCGCGCCAACTGCTTAACTCAAAATACAGTCAAGAAAGTAGCTCTCAAGCCGAGAACCGGGATCGACCATAAGCACTACCGTGAAATTACATACAATTTTCAAATTTCTTGTACTTGCTAACTTTGCGACCTCGGGCAGCTATGTTACCATGGAGGAACCACACAAGATTTGACTTTATAGGCTAGAACTGAAGTCGCGTCAACTGCTTAACTCAAAATACAGTTAAGAAAGTAGCTCTCAAGCCGAGAACCGGGATCGACCATAAGCACTACCGTGAAATTACATACAATTTTCAAATTTCTTGTACTTGCTAACTTTGCGACCTCGGGCAGCTATGTTACCATGGAGGAACCACACAAGATTTGACTTTATAGGCTAGAACTGAAGTCGCGCCAACTGCTTAACTCAAAACACAGTCAAGAAAGTAGCTCTCAAGCCGAGAACCGGGATCGACCATAAGCAGTACCGTGAAATTACATACAATTTTCAAATTTCTTGTACTTGCTAACTTTGCGACCTCGGGCAGCTATGTTACCATGGAGGAACCACACAAGATTTGACTTTATAGGCTAGAACTGAAGTCGTGCCAACTGCTTAACTCAAAATACAGTCAAGAAAGTAGCTCTCAAGCCGAGAAACGGGATCGACCATAAGCACTAATGTGAAATTACATACAATTTTCAAATTTCTTGTCCTTGCTAACTTTGCGACCTCGGGCAGCTATGTTACCATGGAGGAACCACACAAGATTTGACTTTATAGGCTAGAACTGAAGTCGCGCCAACTGCTTAACTCAAAATACAGTCAAGAAAGTAGCTCTCAAGCCGAGAAACGGGATCGACCATAAGCACTTCCGTGAAATTACATACAATTTTCAAATTTCTTGTACTTGCTAACTTTGCGACCTCGGGCAGCTATGTTACCATGGAGGAACCACACAAGATTTGACTTTATAGGCTAGAACTGAAGTTGCGCCAACTGCTTAACTCAAAATACAGTCAAGAAAGTTGCTCTCAAGCCGAGAAACGGGATCGACCATAAGCACTAATGTGAAATTACATAGAATTTTCAAATTTCTTGTACTTGCTAACTTTGCGACCTCGGGCAGCTATGTTACCATGGAGGAACCACACAAGATTTGACTTTATAGGCTAGAACTGAAGTCGCGCCAACTGCTTAACTCAAAACACAGTCAAGAAAGTAGCTCTCAAGCCGAGAACCGGGATCGACCATAAGCACTACCGTGAAATTACATACAATTTTCAAATTTCTTGTACTTGCTAACTTTGCGACCTCGGGCAGCTATGTTACCATGGAGGAACCACACAAGATTTGACTTTATAGGCTAGAACTGAAGTCGTGCCAACTGCTTAACTCAAAATACAGTCAAGAAAGTAGCTCTCAAGCCGAGAAACGGGATCGACCATAAGCACTAATGTGAAATTACATGCAATTTTCAAATTTCTTGTACTTGCTAACTTTGCGACCTCGGGAAGCTATGTTACCATGGAGAAACCACACAAGATTTGACTTTATAGGCTAGAACTGAAGTCGCGCCAACTGCTTAACTCAAAATACAGTCACGAAAGTAGCTCTCAAGCCGAGAAACGGGATCGACTATAAGCACTACCGTGAAATTACGTACAATTTTCAATTTTCTTGTACTTGCTAACTTTGCGACCTCGGGCAGCTATGTTACCATGGAGGAACCACACAAGATTTGACTTTATAGGCTAGAACTGAAGTCGCGCCAACTGCTTGACTCAAAATACAGTCAAGAAAGTAGCTCTCAAGCCGAGAAACGGGATCGACCATAAGCACTACCGTGAAATTATATACAATTTTCAAATTTCTTGTACTTGCTAACTTTGCGACCTCGGGCAGCTATGTTACCATGGAGGAACCACACAAGATTTGACTTTATAGGCTAGAACTGAAGTCGCGCCAACTGCTTAACTCAAAATACAGTCAAGAAAGTAGCTCTCAAGCCGAGAAACGGGATCGACCATAAGCACTAATGTGAAATTACATACAATTTTCAAATTTCTTGTACTTGCTAACTTTGCGAGCTCGGGCAGCTATGTCACCATGGAGGAACCACACAAGATTTGACTTTATAGGCTAGAACTAAAGTCGCGCCAACTGCTTAACTCAAAATACAGTCAAGAAAGTAGCTTTGAAGCCGAGAAACGGGATCGACCATCAGCACTACCGTGAAATTACGTACAATTTTCAATTTTCTTGTACTTGCTAACTTTGCGACCTCGGGCAGCTATGTTACCATGGAGAAACCACACAAGATTTGACTTTATAGGCTAGAACTGAAGTCGCGCCAACTGCTTAACTCAAAATACAGTCAAGAAAGTAGCTCTGAAGCCGAGAAACGGGATCGACTATAAGCACTACCGTGAAATTACGTACAATTTTCAATTTTCTTGTACTTGCTAACTTTGCGACCTCGGGCAGCTTTGTTACCATGGAGGAACCACACAAGATTTGACTTTATAGGCTAGAACTGAAGTCGCGCCAACTGCTTAACTCAAAATACAGTCAAGAAAGTAGCTCTCAAGCCGAGAAACGGGATCGACCATAAGCACTACCGTGAAATTACATACAATTTTCAAATTTCTTGTACTTGCTAACTTTGCGACCTCGGGCAGCTATGTTACCATGGAGGAACCACACAAGATTTGACTTTATAGGCTAGAACTGAAGTCGCGCCAACTGCTTAACTCAAAATACAGTCAAGAAAGTAGCTCTCAAGCCGAGAAACGGGATCGACCATAAGCACTAATGTGAAATTACATACAATTTTCAAATTTCTTGTCCTTGCTAACTTTGCGACCTCGGGCAGCTATGTTACCATGGAGGAACCACACAAGATTTGACTTTATAGGCTAGAACTGAAGTCGCGCCAACTGCTTAACTCAAAATACAGTCAAGAAAGTAGCTCTCAAGCCGAGAACCGGGATCGACCATAAGCACTACCGTGAAATTACATACAATTTTCAAATTTCTTGTACTTGCTAACTTTGCGACCTCGGGCAGCTATGTTACCATGGAGGAACCACACAAGATTTGACTTTATAGGCTAGAACTGAAGTCGCGTCAACTGCTTAACTCAAAATACAGTTAAGAAAGTAGCTCTGAAGCCGAGAAACGGGATCGACTATAAGCACTACCGTGAAATTACGTACAATTTTCAATTTTCTTGTACTTGCTAACTTTGCGACCTCGGGCAGCTATGTTACCATGGAGGAACCACACAAGATTTGACTTTATAGGCTAGAACTGAAGTCGCGCCAACTGCTTAACTCAAAATACAGTCAAGAAAGTAGCTCTCAAGCCGAGAAACGGGATCGACTATAAGCACTACCGTGAAATTACGTACAATTTTCAAATTTCTTGTACTTGCTAACTTTGCGACCTCGGGCAGCTATGTTACCATGGAGGAACCACACAAGATTTGACTTTATAGGCTAGAACTGAAGTCGCGCCAACTGCTTAACTCAAAATGCAGTCAAGCAAGTAGCTCTCAAGCCGAGAAACGGGATCGACCATAAGCACTAATGTGAAATTACATACAATTTTCAAATTTCTTGTACTTGCTAACTTTGCGACCTCGGGCAGCTATGTTACCATGGAGGAACCACACAAGATTTGACTTTATAGGCTAGAACTGAAGTTGCGCCAACTGCTTAACTCAAAATACAGTCAAGAAAGTAGCTCTCAAGCCGAGAAACGGGATCGACCATAAGCACTAATGTGAAATTACATAGAATTTTCAAATTTCTTGTACTTGCTAACTTTGCGACCTCGGGCAGCTATGTTACCATGGAGGAACCACACAAGATTTGACTTTATAGGCTAGAACTGAAGTCGCGCCAACTGCTTAACTCAAAATACAGTCAAGAAAGTAGCTCTCAAGCCGAGAACCGGGGTCGACCATAAGCACTACCGTGAAATTACATACAATTTTCAAATTTC